>CM044323.1:19699859-20903539 GCA_024291935.2 Okapia johnstoni | reverse complement strand
GGAAATATATGTATGACTCAGTCATGAAAAAGAATAAAATAAAGCCATTTCCAGCAACATGGAAGGACCTAGCAATGATCATACTAAGTGCATGGAATCACACAAAGACATATCACTATATTACTTATGGGTAGAATCTATAAATCAAATAAGTATAAATGAGCTCATTTACAAAACAGAAACAGATGCACAGAGTTACAAAAAAAAAAAAAAAAAAAAAAAAAAAAAAAACTTTGTTTCAATGAACAGGGAAGCCTGGGGTGGTGAGAGGAATAATTTAGGAGGTTTGGATTAGCATATTCAGAGTACGTACACAAGAGATAATAAGGACCTACAGTATAGCACAGGGAATCCTACTCACCACTCTGTAACAACCTATGAGGGAAAAGAATCAGAAGAAGTATGTATGTGTGTGTGTATATATACATAAACACATGTATATGTATGTGTGTGTTTGTGTGTTTATGTACATATATGTGTGTGTGTGTGTGTGTCAAAATAACTGAATCAGGTGGCCATACACCCAAAAAAGAGGACAGTGAAAATCAGTGCTATTTCACTATAAAATAAGAATTAAATTAAAAAAAAGAAAAGAACTGCCAACAGTATCCCCTCAGGCCAGGGTGACCTGGGCTGCTGTCACCTTCCTGGAGCCTGTCTGGCCTGGGTCTGAAGGTTGGAGTCCATAGAGCCAGGCAAAATGTGAGGGTGTGCCAGCAAATGACTGCCCCCGAAACTGGAGTGCCTAGTCCACCTTGGATGGGACCCCAGTCCCCATGTCCAGGTGGTACCTCATAAATGTCAACCAATCCTGGGACACTCAAGAGACAATGAAGCCACGGGGCTGAAAATGTTCTGAAAAGTCACCAGGTCTCAGCTTCTTCCAGAGGTGGAGTCCACACTGGGAGTCTTCTTTCTCGTTGTCCCCCATCTAAGTACAAAAGGATCATCAGCAACCCACTTTGGCCAGGATTTGGTTTTGTCTGCCTGATGCAGTGTAAGGGGGAAGAGGTAATGAGCCTGGCTCTGGCATATTCCATCTATCCTACGACCCAGCAACAGGAGTTAACTCCAGAGCTCAGGTTGCCGAAGGAACTGGAGTGGGGCATAAAGCAGTGCTGCCGCCTCGTGGACATTCCCTGTAACTACAACTTGTAAATCACCACCTAGTTAAAGTTGCTCAGTCGTGCCCCACTCTTTGCGACCCCATTGACTACACAGTCCACGGAATTCTCCAGACCAGAATACTGGAGTGGGTAGCCTTTCCCTTCTCCAGGGGATCTTCCCAACCTGTGGACAGAACCCGGGTCTCCTGCGTTGCAGGTGGGATTCTTTACCAGCCGAGCTGCAAGGGAAGCCCACCACCTAGGGGCACTTCAAATTCACAAGACCCGAGGGGTTGTAAAGGGCACCTGCCCTCCAGCAATAAGAATCCCATGGAAAGAGGGGCCTGGAAGGCTACAGTCCATGGCGTCGCCAAGAGTTGGACACAACTGAAGACACTCAGCATGCACACATGCATGATAAACAAAGCAAGGGGGTTCCTTAAAACACTGAAAATGCCACTACCACATGATCCAGTCATCTCAGCTTAAACCTGGATGCAGAGAGAAACTACAATTTGAACAGACACATGGATTCCAACGTTCACTGCACCACGGTTTACATCAGCCAAGACATGGAAGCAACCAAAATGTACATCGTCAGATCAATGGATAAAGAAGATATGGTATATCTATACACACAATGGAGTATGACTCAGCCATAAAAATGAATGAATTAATGCCTTTTGCACCAACATGAATGCACCTGGCAAGGATGAGAGCATAAGGTCAGAAAGACAAACACATATAACCTATGCTATCACTTATGTGTAGAATTTATAAATCAAATTTGTATAAATGAATTCCTTTACAAAACAGAAACAGACTCCCAGAAATAGAAAACAAACTTGCTTTTACAAAAGCACAAGGTGAGACGGTGGGAGGAATAGTTTATGAAAGTGAAAGTGAAGTCACTCAGTCGTGTCCGACTCTTTGCGACCCCATGGACTGTAGTCTACCAGGCTCCTCCATCCATGGGATTTTCCAGGCAAGAATACTGGAGTGGGTTGCCATTTCCTTCTCCAGGAGATCTTCCCAACCCAGAGATTGAACCTGGGTCTCCCACATTGTAGGCAGACGCTTTACCATCTGAGCCACCAGGGAAGTCAATAGTTTATGAGATTTGGATTAACAAACACAGTATATATACATAATACAGAGTCAACAAGGACCAACAGTATAGCATATGGAGCTCCATACTCAATAGACTGTAATAAGCAATCCCAGAAAAATAATCGAAAGAAAACTAAATAAATGTGTATGTATAGCAGAATCAGGTGGCTGTATCCCCAAAACAAAGAGGACAGTGAAAATCAATGTTATTCCAGAATTCAACAGAAATCAATTTTAAAAAGAAAGGAAAGAAATTCCCATAGGATTCCCCACATGCGTAGATGACCTGAGCTGTTGTCATGCTGCTGGTGCACGTGAAGCCGTGGGCCCCAAGGCTGGAGTGGTGTGGAGCTAGGGAACTGGCAAGGGTGTGCCAGCAAAGGACGGGTCCCTGGACCTGAAGGGCCCGGGCGACTGTGGATGGGCGTCAATCTCTAGATCCAGGTGGTACCTCATAGATGACAACCAATCCTTGGGCACCGAAAAGAAGGTGGACCCTCTGGGATAAAAGCTCTGAGAAGTCACCTGGTCTCCTACTCTCCCAGTGGTGAGGTTCCCACCTGCTGTCTCCTTCCTCTAGTCACTCCAAGCACAAGAGCACCGTCAAAATCCCAGTTTGGCTAGGACTTGGAATTTGTCTACCGACTTTAGTGTAATGGGTATAAAGTAATGAGCCTCCCCTGGCATATTCCATCTATTCTACAACCCAGGATCTGGACTTAACCTAGGGCTCCGGTTGCCAAAGGAACCAGAGCAGGGCAGGAAGCAGTGCTGCTGCCTTGTGGACATTCCCTGGAACTACAAGTTGAAAACCACGGCCTAGGGGCACTCCAAATTTTAAGACCTGAGGGGTTGTGAAGGACATCTGCCCTCCAGAGATGTCCTGGGGTAGGCAATGGGAAAGCAGTTTAAACCAGGGTGGATCTTGGAAAAAAACAATCTCAAAGGAGTTGAAAACGCACTGTTTTTAAGTGTCTCTCCATTTCTCAGTCTTTTTTGGAAAGCTCATGTAAAGATACTCCACATCGCTAATTATTTGAGAACTGCAGATTAAAACTAACACTCCAACCAGGATTCACCTCACACCAGTCAGAAAGGCCATCCTCAAAGAGCCTAGATGCTCTAAATGCTGGAGAGGGCATGGAGAAAAGGGAACCCTTCTGCATTGTTTTGAGGAATGTAAATTGATCACAGCCATGATGGAGCACAGCATGGCGGGTTCCTTAAAACACTGAAAACAGAGCTACCATGTGATCTCGTCATCTCACTCGTAACCTCAGTGCAGACAGAATCGGTAATGTGAAAAGGCACATGCACCTCAATGTTCCCCGCACCATGGTTTATGCCAAGACGCAGAAGCAACCAAAATGTGCACCATTAGACTGTTGGATAAAGAAGAGCTGACAATCTACATACACAATGGAGTATGGCTCAGCCCAAAAAGGCGATGAGTAATGCCTTTTCCAGCAACATGGATGCACCTGGTGGGGATCACAGTACGTGCATGAAGTCAGACAGATCAAGACATGACTTATGGTATCATATGGGGAGAATTTATACATCAAATCGGTATAAATGAACTCATTGGCAAAAGAAAAACAGACTCATAGACTTAGAAAACAGAGCTTTTTTTTTTTTTTTCCTTAGTGAAAGGACAATGTGGGATGGTGGGAGGAATAGTTTAGAAGGTTTGGATTAACATATACACAGTATATACACACAAGACGTAATCAAAGGGGACAGAATGTACAGCACATAGAATCCTACTCAACAATCTGTAATAGGCCATCTGGAAAAAGAATCATAAAAAGAACTTATAAATGTCTATGTATAACTGAATCAGGTAGCTACATACCCAGAACAAAGAGGATAGTGAAAATCAGTGCTATTCCAGTATATAATAAAAATTAAATTTAAAAAGAAAGGAAAAGGAAATAAATTCCAATGGCATTCCCCAAATGTGTAGGTGACCTGGGCTGCTGTCACATGGCTGGTGCACGTGAAGCCGTGGGTCCCAAGGCTGGAGTGGTGTGGAGCTAGGAACTGGTGAGTGTGGCAAAGGACGGGTCCTTGGACCTGGAGGACCCAGGCCACTGTGGATGGGCCTCAATCTCTAGGTGTGGTGGTACTTCATAGATGACAGTCGATCCTCGGCGCTCAAAAGAAGGTGGACCCTCTGGGATAAAAGCTCTGAAAAGTCACCTGGTCTCCTCCTCTCCCAGTGGTGAGGTTCCCACCCACCGTCTCCTTCCTCCTTGTCACCCCAGCTAAGCACGATAGTACTGTCAGCATCCCAGTTTGGCCAGGGCTTGGGACTTGTCTTCAGGGTGCAGAGTAAGGGGGAAAAAGTAACTAGACACCAGCTCTGGCACATTCCACCTTATGCTACAAGTCAGGAGCAGGACTTACTCTAGGGCTCAGGTTGCCTGAGGAATCCGAGGGGGGCGTGAAACAGTGCTGCCTCCTTGTGGTCATTTTCTGTAACAACACCTTGAAAACCTCTACAGAAGGCACTTCAAATTCACAGGGAACCGGGGCTCTAGAGACACCTGCCCTCAAGCAATCTCCTAGGGTAGGTGATCAAAAAGCAATTTAACCTGGGGGAATCTTCAAGAGTACAATCTCAACAGATAGGCACTTAGTCTCTGTTTCTCTGTCAATCCCTCTTTTTTTTGCAAAGCATTTGAAAAGATGCTCCTCATTTGTATTTATTCAAAAATCTCAAATGAAAACTACAACGAGGTATCACCTAGACCATTCATAAGGGGCATCCTCAGAAATCCTACAAGCTGTAAATACGAGAGAGGGTTTGGAGAAAAGGGGACCCTCCTTTTCTGTTTCTGGGAATGTAAACTGGTAACAGCCAGTATGGAGGTTCCTTAATACACTAAAAATATAGCTATCACACGATCCACCCATCTCATTCCTGAGTCTGGCTGTAGAGAGACACCATAGGTCAAAACTACACATGCACCCCATTGTCCACTGTGGCCCTATTTACACTCCCAAGACATGGAAATAACCATAGTGTTCATTGTCGGATAGATGGATAGATTGGTCATCGCTATCATGAGACTCTCTTTTGAATTTGCTCATTAAAAATAAGCATGGAATGGCTTTAAATAAGGTCAAAAGTTGAACTGCCCATACTTACCAAGCATTTCTTTTAACTGAGACATCTAGATAAGAACATTTACAATTAATCCTTTTTATTTTCCCCTCTGTTCTTCCTATTTCTTTCTTCCCGAAAATATTTAGCACCTACTATGTGCAAGCATTACACCAGATGCTTGGGAAGCAATAATCAATAAGTCCCCCCTCCTTTCAAGTCATGGTCTACACTGGAAGCCAAACAAGAGGTCATTCATTCATACAATCTCCAAACCATTACCTATTGAGAGCCTACTATGCATGCCCTGCACAGCAACAGCCGTGAAAAACTCAGTTACCAAGGGATGTAAGTGAATGCTGAGGTGATGGGGATCAAAAATACAAGGATAATGAATGGCCATGTTCTCAATTTCCTCTACCTGCATATTACATGTAAATAGTAAGCTTTCATAGACAAACAGAAACAGAAAATGTGGTATATTTATATACACATACACACATACAATGGAGTGTGACTCAGCCATATAGAAAAATGAAATAATGCCTTTTCCAGCAACATAGATGGCATGATGGTAATCACAGTAAATGAGTGAAGTCAGAGAGAGAAGGACAAATAGCCTATGATATCACTCGGGTTGAATCTAAAAATTAAATCGATACAAGTGAACTAATTTACATAACAGAAACAGATTCACAGACATAGAAAACTAACTTCTGTTTACCAAATGGGAATGGTGGGGCGGGGTAGGAGGAGAGAGGGAGAAATTAGATCGTTGGAGAGTTAGACCATAAAGAAGGCTGGGCATCGAAAAATTGATGCTTTCAAATTGTGGTGCTGGCGAAGACTCTTGAGAGTCCCTTGGACAGCAAGAAGATCAAACCCGTCGGTCCTAAAGGAAATCAACCCTGTATAATCAGTGGAAGGACTGATACCGAAACTGAAGTTCCAATACTTTGGCCACGTGATGCAAAGACTGGTTCACTGGAAAAGACCCTGAAGCTGGGAAAGACTGAGGGCAGGAGAACAAAGGGGCAACAGAGGATGAGATGGTTGGATGGCATCATCAATTCAATGCACATGAGTTTGTACAAACTCCAGGAGATAGTGAAGGACAGGGAAGCTTGGCATGACGCAGTCTATGGGGTCACAAAGAGTTGGACATGACTTAGCAACTGAATAACATTAACATACATGGTAATACACACACAATAGATAATCAACAAGGACCTACTACATAGCAAAGGTAATGCTACTCAACACTCTGTAATAACCTATAAGGGGAAAGAACCCAAAGAAAAATAGATATGTGTACGTGTACAATGGAAACAGGTCACTGTACATCCAAAAGAAATATGATATTGTCAGTCAATCATATTCCATCATATACATAATGGACTATTATTCAGCCATAACAAAGAGTTTAAGAATATACTCATATATTGAGCATAAGAATGAGTATAAGAAGAGTGAGTGTAAGAAGGAGTGAATATCGCCAGTCAGAATGGCTGCTATACAAAAGTCTACAAGCAATAAATGCTGGAGAGGGTGTCGAGAAAAGGGAACCCTCTTACACCGTTGGTGGGAATGCAAACTAGCACAGCCACTATGGAGAACAGTGTGGAGATTCCTTAAAAAACTGGGAATAGAACTGCCATACGACCCAGCAGTCCCACTGCTGGGCATACACACTGAGGAAACCAGAATTGAAAGAGACACGTGTGCCCCAATGTCCATTGCAGCACTGTTTATAACAGCCAGGACATGGAAGCAGCCTAGATGTCCATCAACAGACTAATGGATAAGGAAGCTGTGGTACATATACACAATGGAATATTACTCAGCCATTAAAAAGAATACATTTGAATCAGTTCTATTGAGATGGATGAAACTGGAGCCAATTATACAGAGTGAAGTAAGCCAGAAAGAAAAACACCAATACAGTATACTAATGCATATATATGGAATTTGAAAGATGGTAACGGTAACCCTATATGCGAGACAGAATAAGAGACACAGATGCATAGAACAGTCTTATGGACTCTGAGGGAGAAGGTGAGGGTGGGACGTTCTGGGACAATAGCATTGAGCCATGTATATTATCGTATGTGAAACAGAACACCATTCCAGGTTCTATGCATGAGACAAATGCTCAGGGCTGGGGCAATGGGATGACCCAGAGGGATGGGATGGGGAGGGAGGTGGAAGGGGGGTTCAGGATGGGGAACACATGTAAACCCATGGCTGATTCATGTCAATGTATGGCAAAAACCACTACAATATTGTAAAGTAATTAGCCCCCAACTAAAATAAATAAATAAATTAAAAAAAAAAAAAAGAATGCGTGAATGTAAGAGTGAGTGTAAGTATTTTGCTAAGTGAAATGTAGTATGTCAGAGAAAGACAAATACTGTACGGTTTCACTTTTATACAGACTCTAAAAAACAAAACAAAATTCATAGATGTGGAGAACAGAGTGGTGGTTGCCAGAGGGGGGAAGGGTTGGGGGGTGGGCGAGATGGGTAAAAGGGATGAAAGGTACAAACTTCCAGTCATGTAAAAAGTAATGGGGATGTAATTACAGACAACGTGGTGACTGCAGTCAGTAATACTGCATTCTAAATTTGAAAGTAAAAATTTTCTAACTTCATATGGTGATTGACTGGTAACCAGACTTACTGTGGTAATACTTTTACTAAGTATACAAAAGTCCAATGATTATATTGTATATCAAAATCTAACGTAACATTGTATGTCAATTATAGTTCACTTAAGAAAAGAGGTAAGCAAGCAAATGTTTCCATTTAAGTTGAAAGCAGTTTAAGACAGCACAAGTCCTCTTTACGATCATCTTATAAAACGAGGAGGGAAGGAAGTAAAAAAAAAGTGTAAAGGAAGTAAAAAAAAAAAAAAAATTAAATCCAGGATGATCTGAAAAATCCAGAGATACTTAGGCCTTCTCGTCCTCTTCTCATATAAATTTCTGGTAGAAATCAAACTTGCCTGGAAAAGGAATGGGACTGGGCATAAAAAATCTAATAGTCATATATCCGGTATCCAAAAAAAACTTTTGGTTTTAAGATTTGTAGTATACATTTTCAAACACTGGTGGAGTATCTCCAAGCTTCCTTGGTCTGTAAAGCATACACCTACTTTTCCTCTGCATTGATTTCACGTTCTGCTTCATACTTTTCATGCCCACACCATGAACACTGTGATGTTTAATTTTATTTGTCTACTTGACTGGGCCACCGGATGCCCAGATAGTTGGTTAAATACAATTTCTGTGTGTGTCTGTGAGGGCGTTCCCAGTGAGAGGTGAGATTAGCATTTCAATTGATGTCCTGAGTAAACCATATGGCTCTCCCCACTGTGGGGGGCAGAGGCGGGGGCAATCTGTTAAGGGACTGAATAGAACAGAAACACAGAAGTTTGAATTAGCTCTGCCTGACTGCTTGAGCTGTAACATTAATCTTCTCCTGCGTTTCATGCTCCCAATTCTCAAGTCTTCAGAGCTGGACTGGAAAATACACCACCAGTCCCCATCTCTCGGTTAACACCAGGTTTCCTGGGTCTCCACCTTACAGATGGCAGCCTCCATAATCACAGGAACTGCCTTACAATAAATCATATATATACATATAGACATATATCATAAATGTATATACATATACATGGTTGCGCTAGTGGTAAAGAACTCGTCTGCCAATGGATGAGACTTAAGAGACGTGGGTTCGATCCCAGGGATGGGAGGATACCCTGGAGCAGGGCATGGCAACCCACTCCAGTGTTCTTGCCTAGAGAATCCCATGGACAGAAGAGCTGGAGGGCTGCAGTCCACAGGGTTGCACAGAGTCTGACACAACTGAAGTGACTTAGCACACATGCATACGTATATATGTGTGTACACACACACACACACACACACACACACACACACACACACACACACACATATAGAGTAAAGATACTGCTTCTCTGGAGAACCGTAATACAAACTTTAAGAAATGTGGAACAATAGGTTACATCAGAGAGTGCCAACTCAAGTGTCAACGGGAGTCCTGGGGGAAACAATTGAGGGTAAGAAGGCTCCCTCCCATTTTCACTGAGACATCCAGCTCTCTCTGCCTTTTTCATTCTCCCTCATTCTCTAGGGATGCAGACATATGAAGCAGTTCATCTCAGCTCCAATGGAAGAAAATACAAATACAAAATACAAATAGAATACAAATACAAAATAGAAATACAGATTTCTATTTCGTGCAAATACAAAATGGAAACTGACATTTTGACTTGACAGAGGCTAGAGGACTTGACGGTACTGCAGCACACTGCAAACCAGGTGTTCAGTAAACAGAGGCCAGTTGTTACCAAGCCTTGGCTGACTGGTGCAGATGGCAAAGTGATACTTCAAGATCTGCCCTTTTTAAAAAGAGAAATGAGACATTTGGATTTATGTAAACAATCCAGTTTTTGAAGCTGGCCACTAATACAAATTTTTTTAAAATGACATACATTTAGGGATAAACACATTTGGGCCATCTCTGGCCCATACATCACTAGCTATAGACGCCTAGGCCAAAATGAGGGTGGGGTGCAGTGGAAGTGGGGAGAAAAACAACCCTCTAAGAACATGGTAACCTCATCGTCCTCAGAGGCTGAGAAAAGCAGACGCATTCATATGACTTCTTGTGAGAATACATGAGAACTTGTCAAATCAGGACCATATTCAATTCAAGGTAGTTGAAAAGATTATCATAATGATGTGGTGGTAATATGAATTAATTACACAGAGATCCATCACAGATTACACTAAGTGAAGGAGAAAATAAAAATAAACACTGAGCTGGAATCGATTTTCAGGAGCAGAGAACGACTAACCCAGAGAAAGTGGTAGATAAGAAATAATTTCTATTCTCTTATCCATTTACTTAAAACATAAAGGGACTGAAAAAATGGGAAAAATAGTTATTATTCTCACATGAACAAACAATTTCAAATTCAGAAGCACCATCAAAGCGTCTTCAAAAGAGTGATCCTTTTGTCTGGAATTAATGCATTGGCCTATGGCAATTTTTATACTTTGTTAAAATGTTCTATATAATTTGTAACCTTGAGACAGGTGACATTATCATTCAGTCTTATTTTCTTGATTTGAAAAAGGGTGTTGAACTTGATAGCTTCTGAAAGTTCTTTCAACTCTACTATTTTAGGAGATTCTATTACAAAAGGTGATAGTTGTCCAAGGATAATTGGTACTGTCAAAAGCTTATTCAAAATGAATGCAATTAAAATGTGAACCAAAAACCCACAGCAAATAGTGAAATATTTGATGGGAATGATATGAAAAATGAAATCAAAATTACAAAATTTTATTGCAGTGTTAACAACTTTTACGTTATAAATGCAGCTATGTATAAAATGTCAGAATGAACACAGCTGGAAGCAAACATTGATTATTTGGGGGTGAGAATAATTGTTTTCTGACCAATTTGAAAAGTAGAGTGAAACAATACCTTTTATTTCATGTTTGACTTTCACAGTGTGATAATCAAGAGAGTCACTTCTGTAAAGCTGTTTGAAGGTTTCATCAGTTTTCCCAGGGGTCTTTCTTTATCTTTGATATTTAAATCTTTCTGTTCTGAAGCATTTATCTTGTAATCATTCTTGTAGATTTTCTCTTAATTGCTAACTGTCTAACTCTCCTAGACCTTTATGCGTCAATGGCTTTGTGTTCAATTAGAACACCTTTCCTTCTGTTTCATAGGCTTTCTGAAATCTCACATTTTAGGGACAAGATTTGTCGAATGTGCAACTTTATTTTGTAATTGCTTTGCACTGCTGAAACACAGAATTGACAAATATTCAGTCAATAAGGTAACACCCAACATGGACAAAGAGTCTGTGTCTGGGGATGGGACTAACTTTACAAAGAGTTAATTATCAGTAAATATTTTTGTACTTACAAGAGTCCTCACCTTCAAGTAATTTTAGGATAAAAAGTGAGCAATTAAATATTCTTTATTCTTTTCAAAACATGAATTTATATCCTTTTACATGATTCTCTTCCATTTTAGTGACTGAAACTAGTATTTTTCACTAAACACAGGATAATGTCATTATAGAAAATTTCTGATTTTTTGTTTATCTCCTCAGTGATAGACATCATCAATGAACCAATTGTTATTTTTTGAAGTTTCTATTGAGGAGAAATAGACAAGAAAATGAGCTCATGAAATGAGTCTAAAAATCTAATTTCTGGGTATGGACCAAGGTTGGTACAGTTTCAGACCAGGCTCCTATGCATTCTTCAATAATAGAAACTGAGGTTTAGAATGCTAACATGATACCTGTTTAATTGCATGATGTGAATTATATATCATTATAGAGTTTAAAAAGTAAAATACAAATTAAAAGGGTAAAATAAGCTAAAAGATAAAAATTGTAGGAAAATCTGCAAAGAAATGATCCAAACAGCCGAAATAAAAACTATCACATTCCTTTGATCAGGACCACCCATGTGAGGTTCCTTCTTGAAGTTGAAACAATTAAAAAATGGTTCGCAATGTTTTAACTAGCACGTCTAAGTAGAGCATGACCAGGGGCAGACTGCAGCTCACTGCTGGGCCACCCTCTGAATTAACGGTTAAAATCAAAACACTTTATAATTAAATAATATGTTCAGAACAAGGAGAAAATTGCAACCAAAGGTCAAATCACCCAACAAGCATGGTCAACCATAAGGTGATTCATCAGCTTTACCAAACAGAACTTGACCTTCGGATCAGGTAAGTGGCAGCAGCCGAATCACTTCCAGCGCCTGCAGGCAGCACAGAGCGGGGTTCCCCCCCTCCAACACACTACAGGGACACTAGTGGTGAGCATCCCATGCACTGTGGGGCGGTGAGCAACATTCCTGGTTGCTCTACCCACCAGATGCCAGTAGCACAACACCCATCTCCATCCTCCAGACTGCAACAACCAAATGTGTCCACACACGGCCAAGTGTTCCCAGGGGGCCACAACTGCTCTTGACGGAAAACCGCTGGAGCTGCGGCTCTTATTTGATGGTAGGACTCACCGGTTTTACAATGACTTCTTTTGAAAGAAAAAAAAAGTGAAAGTGAAAGTCGCTCAGTTGTGTCTGACTCTTTGCCACCCCATGGACTGTATAGTCCATGGAATTCTCCAGGCCAGAATACTGGAGTGGGTAGCCGTTCCCTTCACCAGGGGATCTTCCCAACCCAGGGATCGAACCCAGTTTCTCTGGCATTGCAGGCGGGTTCTTTACTGTCTGAGCCAACAAGGAAGCCCGGCTTCCTGTCTGGTGTGTCTACTGTATCTCACTGGATAATGTCTCAACTTTTGGTCCAGAATATGCCACATTTAGGTTTCTGAGCATTGTTGTTGGGACCATTTTTTATTATTTTTATGTCATCTATACTATTATTTACTCAGTAATATTTCTTAAAGCTATTTTTTTTATTTGCACATAGATAGAAGTATTCTAGATGCTTAGGAGGGTAGTGAATTCATTTACTGCATACAGTAGACATCTCTGTACATCAGAGCTTTTGATGCTTCCAGGAATCTCAGCTGAGAAAAGTTGAACCTAATCTAAAAACTGGCAGCCACCCCAGTCAGCTCCATCTCCCTGCCTCCTCCAATCAGCTGTCCCCTTAACTATTTCTCACCCTGATTTCACATGGGCAGAGCCTCACACAAACAGAGCTGAAGAAAGATCTACTTCCCATTTTCCTGGTGGGAATCCCCTTCCTCCTCCTCCTATTTATTTATTTATAATTGACATACAACATATTACTTTTAGGTGTACACTTTAAAGCTATTTTTAATGGCAATGTATTTATAAGAAATGGAATAAATTTATTTAAAAAGGAAACATGTATCCCACTCCCATAAGCAGAAGTGCAACAGTAATTAGAAATTAATTAAAAATACGTACTGAAAGCCAGAAACAGATATTAATTTCTAGCAAGATGGCATTGACAACAGGAATCTCATCAGCCTGAGGTCTACCCTCTGGGGGATTAACAAGTGTTAGAGGAGTTGAGATGTGAACACCAGGCTGAGAGAGTCCTTCCTCCTGTGGTTCAAAAAAAGGGAAGTGAGTAATTTTGTTACTATGTTAATCCATGTTACTTGATGTCATGAACAACTTAAAATTATCTTCAAACAACCATCCCACACTCTGAGGAACACGTTCTTTGTCTATCTGTGGACTTATCTGAAGGTGTTCCTGAGGACAGGATGTAACACAAGGTCATTGCCAGGGACTTCAAACCTGGATGACCTGCCTGGTGATCTAGAAACAGTGATTATTGTACCTCCTCATAAAGTTGTCATTTGAGGGTTCCATCGGATAATCAACATAGAGTAGCCAGCATGCATTGGCACACAATGCTTTTGAAAAGTGCCAATTCTCAAAAACAAAGCCTGTCTTTGATGTTGAGTCTCCAGGGCCAGTCAGTATCTTCCAGAAGTGAACACTCTCTCCCTCCCTCCCCGCCCCTTCTCTCTCTCAAATTATCTCTCTCTGAATTATCACAGTGTAGAACAGTCACAGGAGATCTCTGCCCTCAACATTTCTAATTTCTTCTTGGTCTCAGGAGCTGTGTGAGGTTCAGTCAGGGGCTTGCCTGCTAGATAGGCAAACAGTCCCTCTGGTAAGGTTCGACATAACCTATCACCGTTGGCAAGCATCTCCTACTTCTCCTGCATTGCAGATAGATTCATTATCTCTTGAGCCATTTGGCAGTCACGTGTAGAATCCTGCCCCAAGGACGTTCACCTTCATAGAGGGATACGGCCAACCCTCATGCTGGGAGACAGTGAGTGAATAAAACTAACAACTGAAGCACCTCCTTGCTTAATCTTCCTAACTGTGAAGTTCCTAACATTTCCCCCAAAAAATGATGAACGGAAAGCTCAGTGAAGTTGCCCAAGCTGTGATGTTTAGTAATTGGTAGATTTGAATCCATATCTGATTCTAATGGGCATGTCATACCTCATCAGTAGCAAACAGGCCTCTGTGGAATACGAACAAATCTACTGAAAATGTTAACAGTCTGCATTTGTGCAGTATTTTAGATCTTTCAAAAGATTTTCGCAGCTAGTATTTCATTTGTATTTACAAACCCCCATTTCGTAGAAAATCAACTCATTGATTCCAGAGGGTGACTTACACCTTACACAGAGATTCACAGATATTCAGCTCATCCAGTTAACTTACTTTGGCAATAGGGGGTCATTGCAATGTAAATGTGTGTTCTTTGGTCATTCCAAACTTGAAGCTGCAGTGCCAAGGCTGGGAGAGGTTTTTATTTGTATCACTGTGTTTCATTTAGTACTGATTTAATTCTCAAACTGAGACAAGCTCATACTTTTCTAGTCTCAAAATTCCATGAAAGCCAATTTTTTTGTAAAAATGTAGATGTCTCCTAAGTACACACGTTTCATCAAACATAATCTGTGATTTCCACCTGGTACTTTTCTCTTAGGCTGTGGGCTAGTAAATATTTTCATGGTTATTTTAATACTATAGGAAATAATGGGTTCTAATATTCTGATTCCAATTATTCAGACATGCTGAAAAGATTACACAAGGCTTTAAAATCCATACCCTATCCTGATGTTCTACATGAGTGTCTGGTTTCTTTCTTTCCTCACCCATTGTTTTACTTTACCAAAACACTTGGTAACTTGAAGGCAACTTAGCTTTTAAGTTTTATTTTCCTATTGCCCAAACCTAGAGATAAAGCAATCTGAGAAATATCAATAACCTCAGATATGCAGATGACACCACCCTTATGGCAGAAAGTGAAGAAGAACTAAAGAGCCTCTTGATGAAAGTTAAAGAGGAGAGTGAAAAAGTTGGCTTAAAGCTCAACATTCAGAAAACTAAGATCATGGCATCTGGTCCCATCATTTCATGGGAAATAGATGGGGAAACAGTGGAAACAGTGTCAGACTTTATTTTGGGGGGCTCCAAAATCACTGCAGATGGTGACTGCAGCCATGAAATTAAAAGATGCTTACTCCTTGGAAGGAAAGTTATGACCAATCTAGACAGCATATTTAAAAGCAGAGACATTACTTTGCCAACAAAGGTCCATCTAGCCAAGGCTATGGTTTTTCCAGTGGTCATGTATGGATGTGAGAGTTGGACGGTGACAAAAGCTCAGCACCGAAGAACTGATGCTTTTGAATTTTAGTGTTGGAGAAGACTCTTGAGAGTCCCTTGGACTGCAAGAAGATTCAACCAGTCCACCCTAAAGGAGATCAGTCCTGGGTGTTCATTGGAAGGACTGGTGTTGAAGCTGAATGCCAATACTTTGGCCACCTCATGCGAAGAGTTGACTCATTGGAAAAGACCCTGATGCTGGGAAGGATTGGGGGCAGGAGGAAAAGGGGACGACAGAGGATGAGATGGCTGGATGGCATCACTGACTCGATGGACGTGGGTTTGGGTAAACTCCGGGAGTTGGTGATGGACAGGGAGGCCTGGCGTGCTGCGATTCATGGGGTCGCAAGGAGTCAGATACGACTGAGAGACTGAACTGAACTGATGCTCCAAATCCTACCTAAAGTGAATCATAAAAGTATGGAAGGAAAGAGGTTGCCTCTAAAAGTAGCAGGGAAGTTTTGTGATGAGGAAAGAGAGGTGCTAGGAAACTTGCCTAGGCAAGAGCTCCCTAGACTGAGTCTGTTCTTTAAGGCCAATTCCCAGTTTTCTAGTTTCTTTCTGCTTTTGATATCTGCTAGTTGGCTACAGAAAAGCAAAATGGAAAGGTTTTCCTTCACTTAAAAATTATTCCTTTTGGTACTTCCTTGGCAGTCCAAAGGATTCTGTGCTTTCACTGCAAGGAGGATGGGTTAGATCCCTGATCAGGGAACTAAGATCCCAAAAGCTGTGTGTCCCGGCCAAAATAATAGTATTCTTTTTATTTTTTTTGAAAGTGTAAGTTTGAGAGAACTGCATCAGAGAGAGCTGTCTCAGAGGGAACAGTTCTATGCATAGTCAGCATAACTTAGTTCACTGGTCCTGGGATTTCCACAGTCATTGCGAGTTCTTCCAGGAGACAGTCTGGCTTGGCCTCCAAGGCTCTCTGCCTAAGCCAAGTCAGGCTAAGTCACTGATGGTCAGACACTCAGGCCTTCCCTACTCTTCTCTATGGGTCTTTAGTGGGAGCTTATCTTAGCTGTGTCACGATTCCTTTTCAGTGTTTATTACCCTCTTCGACCTTCCTCCGTCCTCATTTCTAAACTGGATTATTACAACAGCTGGAGAATGTGACAGATGCGGGTATAAATGGATGAAACTCTTTTTTCTTTTTCCTCTTGGGCATCAGCCAGTATTTCCCTTTGAGTTTGCTAAGGAGGGCAGGAATGTGACTGTGATCTGGTCAGTGGAAGGTGGGCAAAGGCAGGTCCTAATTCCAGATACATGATGATTGGGGCTTTAGTCACTAAGTCGTGTCTGACTCTTTTGTGACTCCATGGACTGTAGCCCGCCAGGCTCCTCTGTCCATGGGATTCTCCAGGCAAGAATACTGGAGTGGGTTGCCATTTCCTTCTCCAGGGTATCTTCCCGACCCAGGAATCGAACCCAGATTCTTTACTGACTGAGTTACCAGGGAAGCGTTGTTTCCCTGATTGACTATTTCTAATTGGCAATGGGCTACTAGGAACTCGAGCCCCAAGTTTATTAGAACAGCACCAAAATTAAGAGAAGATGACTCTGAGTTAGAACTCTCCAATGAATGGAGTCCATCAACTTTCAACATATAGCTATTATGGCATATACTTGAAATTAACTTTGGGAGGCTAAATAACGCCCCATCCCACCAAAGATGTCCATATCCTAAACCTTAGAACTTATGAACTGCCTTACATGGGAAAAGGGACTTTGCTAATATGATTAAGAATCTTGAGATTACCCTGGATCGTCTGGGTGGGCCCAGTGTAATCATAAGAGGGAGGCAGAAAGATACCTGGCCATAGAAGAGGAGTGTCAGTGTGAAATTTGATGAGGTATTACTGGTCAAGGAAAGGAAAAAGGATCAGTCTAGCAGCTGGAAAGGACAAGGGATCAGATTCTCTCCTAGAGCCTCCAGAAGGAATGCAGGCCTGCTGGCGCCTTGATCTGAACTCAGTGAGACTGATTTTAGGTTTCTGATCTCTAGAAGCGTAAGATAATTCATGCAGTTTTCTGTGTCTAGATCTGTGGTAATTTGTTACAGCAACAGTAGGGAAGGAATACACAGGCCTTTTGATTTTTTCCCTCTGGTTCTCTTTTTTATTGTTTTTATTGCTGTCTCAGCCACTTTGGGTAGATGAGACTGTCCTGCAAATGAATGCCTTAACCATGGGCAAGTGATTATGCCTACCATTTTCCAGTTCTGGTATCATTTAATCTTCAAAACAAGTCCAGGAGACAGATCAGATGATTAATTTCCTATCTCCGGAAAAAGACAATTTTTAGAGAGATGAAGTAATTTACCTACAGTCACAGAGTTTATTGCTGATATATGCAAGTGGTACAAGACCACAGTTTATACTTCTAGCTGCGTACAGGGTAGGTGTTAAGTATCTCTGTATGTGGGGTACACACGCTCTAGAAGCTCGGGGAAAACTTGAATTAAAAAAATGTTAGCATGCATAATACAGTAGTAAAAACACCACTCTAAACACTCCATTTAGAATATGTATTCGCGCTTTCCCAGGTAAAAAGGGCACATTTTATACTCATTTGTAGCTATGGCTTAAAGACCGACCAATAACTCGGGTCAGGTTGCAGTAGTTTTACCCAGTGGCTCAGCTCCTGTCATCAGATCGCACTCTGTAAAATAAGTGCAATAAAAATCAATTTAACTTCCCTCATTGTATCATAATAGGTTATAATGAACTGAAATCATGTACTTAAGTTTTTGCATAGAATGTGTCAGGTCATATTCAATAATCTGACTTTATTCAATGAGCTGTTTGGACTTACTCAGCTCTAGAAAATCATTTAGATGGTGGAGAGATGCTAAGGGACCATGGCAGTTCCTCTCTTTTTAAAACAGAGGTGCCTGCTATGACTGTTCAGACTTTATTGGGCACTTCATTCCTCCCAGTCTGAGTGTCCTCATCCATAAAATGAGGCACCTTCCTGTCTTATCCGTCCAGTGGGGTTGTTGTGAGGCTGAACTAGATCACATGTGTGAAAACACTTGGAAAACAGAAGTCCTACTGAAACAAAAAAAGGATTCTCATTAAACTTTAATTCTAACAGAAAGCCCAAAACACTTAGCTATTAAAATCTCAATCTTTCAAAAGAAGTTTTTAGGAAAAGAGAAACAGATACTGAAAACTCCTTAATTTCATGGAGTTTCAGTTTAAGAAGATGGAGCTTCTCTTTGTGCTACTGGAAGCCTGAGAAGGAGAAGCAGCATAAAGCTGCCTAAGCTCTCCCTTAATCTTGACTTGCATTGTCCAGCTGATACTTGTCGCGTGCTAGATTTCCAGGCCTTACCCAGGCTTTGAGATAAGGAAAGGCCTGGATGATTATAAATACTTTTAACACCCTAGCTATCTTCTCCCAAGATCAGCAGATACTCAAAGCATCTCACTGACCCCTTCAGGTCTGAACTCATTCAGAGGACAGGCTTCTTCGTAGCTCCTCTGAGCAAATTTTCGGCATCTGCTGGTGGAGGGGGTGGAGAGATGATGGAATGACAAGTGGAAGAAACTACTAGCATTGACATGGAACACAGAGTTCTCACTGTGCCCCCAGCACCTGACATGAGACAAGACCTGGTAAGTGTTTATCAAATGTCAAAGGGAGGCAGAGCCACTAGCAAGGTGTAAAAAGCCACACACGGTACAAGGTAATCATTGTAGTAGGAGGAGGAGAAAGAAGAGAAGAAAGCAGCAATTACTACTGTCTTACCCTTAGGATTTATCATTCTCATGTAACGAATTAGCCAGTTAAAAAAAAAATCCAGCTGAAGTGTGCAATACCAAAGGTCATTCAAAGATCCATGACACAACAAAGATGGACATTTACCAGAAAGATGACCACTTAATCCAAACTTGACAGATTAAATCAGACTTTATGAGTCCAAATCCTGACTCTATTACTTATAAACTGTGTGATTTTTGTCAAATTCCTTATTTTCTTTGATTCAGTTTCTGTATTTGTAAGGTGAGATAATAAATCAATTCTACCTCGGAAGTTGTTGTAAATACAGAGTTAATATATATAAAAGCTTAGAACAGTGCCTAGAATTTATTATTGACTGTGGTAGGCTTATAATGGCTCCCAAAGGTGTAGCCACATCTGAATCTCTGTGTGAAATTAACAGTTAATTTTATGTGTCAACTTGGCTGGACCATGGTGCCCAATATCTGGTTAAACATTATTCCAGATTTTTCTAGGAAGTGTTTTTGGATGAGTTAACATTTAAATAAGTAGACTTTGAATAAAGCACATTATCTTCCATAATGTGGGTGAGTCTTATCCAGGCAAATTAAAGGTCTTAATTGACAAAGACTGACCTTCTCCAAGCAAGAAGGAATTCTGCTTGCAGACCACTTTTGGACTTGAACTACAACTTCTTCCTAAGTCTATAGCCTGTTGGCCCACCTTGCAGATTTTGGACTCACCAAGCATCCCACAGTAGCATCAGTCAATTGCTTAAAATAAATCTCTTAGCCAATCTCTCTCTCTCTCTCTCTCTCTCTCTCTCTCTCTCTATATATATATATATATATATATATATATATATATATACACACACATACACACACACATGCATATATCTATACATAGACATACCATAACTCATTTTATTGCATTTTGCTTTACTGAGCTTTGCAAATACTGCTCTTTTTATTTCCCCCCCAATTGAAGGTTGGCGGCAACTGTGCATCAAGCAAGTCTACTGGCACTATTTTTCCAGCAGCATTTGCTTATTTCATGTCTCTGTGTCATGTTTTGGTAACCCTAACAGTATTTCTAACATTTTCAATATTATTATATTTGTCATGGCAATCTGCTGTCAGTGATCTCTGATGTTACTACTACGGTTTCCTGAAGATTTCTCTTCTATGTGTCTTTCTCCTTTCTGTGTGGGCAGTGCAACTCTGTGTACACACACACACATACACACACACACACACACACACACACACACACACATCCTGTTGACTGTATTTCTCACAAGTCAAGGAAAGCTAAGGAATGCCAAAAACTACCCAGAAAACTAGAGAAGGCAAGACATGGGTTCTCCCCAGAGGAAATATGGTCCCGATGACACATTGATTTTGAACTTGCAGAACGAGAGAGATTATATTCCTATTATTTTTTATTTATTTAGCTGTGCCTGCGGCTTAGCTGTAGCACATTCGGTATCCTCAGTTGTGGCATGTGGGAGCTAGTTCCCTGACTGGATATCAAACCCAGGCCTCCTGCATTGGGTGTGCAGTGTCTTAGCCTCTGGACCACCAGAGAAGTCTCTGTTCCTATTATTCTAAGCCACCAACTCTGTGGTCATGTGTTACAGCAGCACTTAGAAACGAATACACTTAAGACATAGGTATTGTCTATTACTACTCAGTATCTCCTCACTTACTAGACATAAAACATCAAGCAGTTTTAACAGAGTCCAAAACCAAGAAGAAAACAAGTAAACTTTCTGAGTATCTGTATCAATGTTTAACCATGAATATTTTCACGTATCACTCCACAGATCCTCAGTCAGAAGATCACTCTAAATGTTGACACCTAGTATTGATATTACAGATAGTTGTTGTTGTTCAGTTGCTAAGTTATTCCACCTCTTTGCAACCCCACGGACTATCATACCAGGCTTCCCTGTCCTTCACTCTCCCCCAGAGTTTGCTCAAGTTCATGTCCATTGATACCAAAAGATACCATTGCAAAAAAATTTCCCTCCTCTGGATCCACAGAAGATAGTACTCCCAAACTGCCTTGATCCCTCACTGGAGTGGGTAGGGGAACTCATCTTTGAGTCCCTCAATGAATCCCTCCCCATCCAGGTTCCACAGCAGCAGTCCACGGAGCCATCCCTAGAATGAGGGGCCCCCCAAGGCATTATGATATTGGGAGAAGCATCATCAAGCCTGTCATGTTTGTGGGGCCCAGGGAGAAGCTGGAACTTGGGTCCCAAGTTGGCAAACGCAACTGGAACTCATCTTTATCCTGCGTTCTAGTGCTGGAGCATGAAGTAGGATGTGCTGAGTGTTTTGGACAAAGGAAAGTTTGCCTCAACCTAGAATCACGTCAATCCCTAGGGCAGTATATAAAATCAAGGACCCAACTGCACAAAAGGCTCCTTGTGAAACCATTCAGGCCAGTTGTGTCTCATGTTTGCTCATTAAATCCTTTACTGTGAGTGTTCTTGACCTCCAGTCATTACTCTGCTCAGTCACTCAGTCGTGTGTGACTCTTTGGGATCCCATGGACTGTAGCCCACCAGGCTCCTCTGTCCACGGGATTCCCCAGGCCAGAATACTGGAGTGGGTTGCCATTTCCTTCTCCAGGAGTCATTAGTGTAGCCCTTCTGTATTTTTCAATATCTCCGTACCCCTTGTGGGGGCTTCCCCAGTGGCTCATTGGTAAAGAATCTGCCTGCAGTGCAGGAGACAGAGGTTCGATCCCTGGGTCAGGAACATCCTCTAGAAAAGGAAATGGCAACCCACTCCAGTATTCTTGCCTGGAGAATGCCATGGGCAGAGGGAGCCTGGTGGGCTACACTCCATGGGGTTGCAAAGAGTCAGACATGACTCACTGACTGAGCACATGTGCACACACATAACTCCTGTACTTTTACTCTTTAAATAAACTCATCACGTCTACCACAGCCTCATCCTACATGATCCATAAATTCATGAGTTTGATGCAATATGATAGTTATGTTACTCAAACAGTCATCACATATATATTTATCCCACTGAAAACTATCCTGGGTATCTTCAGTTGTCAATTTATCACAACATATCACATGCATACTATGTAGCAAATGCTGCCATTATGTATATGTGGCTTGGGGCTCACTGGAGCTGTGGAGGCCTCCTCAGCTGGGCCTGAGGTGTTGGAAAGGGACCAGAAACTCCTTTTCTCCTTAGTGCTAACAATCTTAGCAAATGGTCAAGATAAAACACCAACCCCCGCCCATCTGCCTTAAACCATTCTCATTCCGACCTCTCCAGGGAAGAAAGAGGCTCTTTCCAGCCACCAGAGCAGGGGAGGACTGAGCTGTTTCCCTGACAGGATAGAGGTGGCAAAACAACAAGGTGGCCTTGAGATGGTGATGACTGGAAGTGTGCTAACCTGAGGGCATCTGTAGAGACTCTTGAGCGGGGAGGCCAAGATACGACGCCTTGTCAGTTCAGTCAGGTGGGAATGGCACCAGGGAACGATATTCACACCTGGGGATTGAGGATTCAGGGCTCGATTAGAGGCGACAGGTGGGTCTACCCCAATATAGTGGTGGGAATGGAGTATCTGGGACTTCTGACAGCCCTGAGCAATGGCGAGGGGGTTCCTGGTAGATGACTCTGGAAAATAAACACACCATTCATGGACACTCAGCAGCTGGCTTATTCCAGTAAAGGGCATAGCTCTTCCTTCTCCTCAGTTTCTCCAGCTGGCTTCATATTCATGACCTAGTCGTTTCAGGTTTTTAAGCTGTTTTTTTCCACCTCTCATTACATGGCGAAACCCAAGGAACATTCCTCTCCAGGGTTCTACCTTACACTGATTTCATCTGCACTCTGTGCTCGGTCTTCTAGGCTGACAGTGGCAGAAAGCAGCAGAAAGTGTCCCTCTGAAAGGGACACTGCCTTATCACACCAGGACTCAGCAGCATCTTCCAGAATGAAGCAGCTGAGTTCTCATCACCCCGGTATCTGGCAATGACAACCCGCTGGATAACGCCCACGTCTGTCCTCTCTGCTCATCCTTGTGCCTCAGTGCATCTCGATTTGCTTAGAAACCTCCTCCTAGGAAACTAACACCCGGCACTACTCTCTCTAGACACATTCTATTGCTTCTAACATCATCGGTCATGGAAAGATCTTTTAAAATGTTAATTACTTGGTTCATTTATATAAAAAGGTTAATATTTGAAAATGTCATCCCTCTGTGTCTCATCCACACCTTAACATAATGTTCTATATTTGCAGTGTGCTCTCTGTGACACTGATGCAGGGAATAAATGAATATAGATTGAAATAATTATGGGAAAAAGGCAAAAATTATTCTGAAACTGATGCCAACTTTTGTCTTTCAGTCTATTTTTTGTTTGTTTAATAAGGCATCGAAGCTAGAAATTAAAAAATAATGATATGATAATGTCAGTTTCTTTCTAGTGAATCAACAGTGGCTATAAATCTAAATTTAATTTTATATTTAATAAACCCCTCCACATTCCCTGCATTAGAGTCAGGAAACTGATTTGCTTCATCCCAATTGCTTTTCCTGCACATTAAGCTGAATATTGTATCTAATCATCCGCTTTGGTGCCTTCCAAACATATCCAACTTAAAACTTGCCTCAAAATCGGTTTGGTTGATAAAACTTGTTATCCTTTTCATGTGATTTATGTTGATTCTACCTTTTTGAACATTATTCTTAATTATCTTTGCTGCCTTGAAATTTATAACTTTAGGCCACCTAAAATGTACAAGTTATTATTTGATTTAGCTTTGCTCTCACATCTTCGACAGAGCATACTTTAGCTTCTGAGAAACTCCACAGGTTGATTTCTATGCCTTGCCTCTGTATTTCATAGTCCTTTGAAGTAAAAACAACAAGATACTCTTAAAGCTTCTCTTGGTAAGTGTGAAAAAGGGAGCTGGCATAGGAACTGGAGAGGTGTGGAGGTAAGGGAGGGGGTGGGGGGTGCAGCGGTGGCTGGAACAGAGCTTTTAAATGAGTTTCTACCAATCATTCCAAAATAACGTTAACACATGTACACAGTTCAGATCGTGCAACGATGACTGTTGACATCATCCAAACTTGGAAGACTAGATACCCACTCAGACCAGATATACTCTTGATTAGTAGTTATGAGCTACTAAAGACATCATTTCATACAGACTATATAAACTATAAACTTCTGTATTAGAGTGTGTTTTGATGAACTGTAGATTGACCTTTCTATAAATCAAAGTGGCTCAGTGGTGGCAACTTCAAATGGTTCAACCTAGAAGTGGGGAAACCTAAACCCTCTCTGTCCTCTAAGCAAAGATGGCAGTGTTCTCAAAATCCCAATGATGGAGTCGCTAACTGAATTCAGTAAATAAAAGCTGCTGTTAGTGGAGTAGGGGCTGGGCCTACGGGTCTACTCCTAATGGTGGTGTGCTTGGCACAGAAAGGGGAAAAGGTGTGGAGATTTAACCCAGCTCCAGATTAGCCCCTATTTTTTGGATCATATGCAAATTTGACAGGTTACTTCCAAATCTTGTCTGTCAGTCTGTAGCTACTCTGCATTTGCAGAAGGCTTAACTAAAGCCTAAGTAGCTCACTTTTTCCATGATGTGATTATTCCTAAGGCTACTGGTCTAATCCTTTTCCTATATCCTTTCCTCCCACATGAATATTGGAACATATTTTTCTATTTTAAATAGTGTATTTTTAATGAAATATTTAAACAACTCAGATGTAAAATTTGCTTCCTTATCCTCAGTCATCAGACCTTCCAGATTTTTTCTGCATACATATAAACATATACATCTTAAATGAAAATAGGTCACACTATATTTCCTTTTCTATATTGTGTTTTGATCACATGACAGCACACTGAAGACATTTTCCAGTGTCACTGCAGAAGTATCTGCCTTAATGATTAAAATCATTGAACAGCATTCCACTCTATCATCACATCATCATTTTAAACGTCAATCCCTCTCCCCCAAGATGGACAGCCAAATGCAGAAAGGTGAAGCTAGACAACTACCTAACACCACACACAGGTATTATCTCAAAATGTTTTAAAAACTTGAATATAAGACCTGAAACCATACAACTTCCAGAAGAAGACATATATAATATGTTCTTTGGCATTGGTCTTGACAATATCTTTCTAGATGTGTCTCTTCAGGCAAGGGAAACAAAAGCAAATAAACAGTTGGGATTACATCAAACTAAAAAACTTCTGCACAGCAAGGAAACCATCAATAAAGTGAAAAGATAACCTACTGAATGGCACAGGACGTATCAGATAAGGAGTTAATACTCAAAATATATAAAGGGCTCATACACTTCAACAGCAAAAAAATCAAACTAACCCAATGGCGGAAAAAAATAAACAGATGAACTTTTTTTTTTTCCCAACAAATACCCACAGATAGCCAAGAAGTACATGAAAAGAGGTTCAACATTACTGATGATGAGGGAAATGCAAATCAAAATCACAATGAGATGTCACTTCATACTTAAGAGAAAGGTTATTTAAAAAAACAAAAACGAAACAACAAATTTTGAAAAGGATGTAGAGAAAAGGGAACCCTCATGCACTGCAGGTGGGAATGTAAACCAGTACAGCCACTATGAAAGACAATATGGAGATTCCTCAAAAAATAAGAATAGAACTATCATGTGACCCAGCTGTCCCACTGCTGGGTCTTCATTTTAATCATATGAAAACACTAATCTGAAAAGGTATCTACAAAAGCCAAAATTTTGAAACAACCTTAGTGCCCATCAAAGTATGTGTGGGTAAAGATGCGATGAATATACATACATACTCAGACACAATGGAGCAGAACTCAGCCATAAAAAGACAAAAGCCTGCCATCCGTGACAACTGGATGGACCTTAAAGGTATTAGGCTAAGTGAAGTAAGTCTGACCGAGAAAGACAAATACTGTATTATCTCACTCATTTGTGGAAGTAAAGAGCTAATCAAGAAAACAAAATAAACAACTGATAAAAACAAACCAAACCAAGCAAAAACAAACAAGTAGATACAGAGAACAGAGCAGTGGTTACCAAAGGCAAAGGGGCTGGGGGAGTGAGGAATCACTGTATGGTGGCCGACAGAGAATAAATTTTTGGTGGTGAGCATGTTCTAGGGTATTCAGCAGTAAAAATATAATGGTGTGTACGTAAAACATACGTTACAAATCAAATGTTACCTTAAAAAAAAAAAACAGATAAAGACATTTGGACTTATTCCAATTTTTGGCTATTAGGAGCAATTCTACAATAAACATTCCTGTACATACAACTTTGTAAGCTTATACAATTACTTTCTCAGAATCCATTACTAGAGGAGGAATTGCTAGATTAAAAGGAAGGTACCTGTCACACACACTGATACATATGTTCAGATGGTTTTTCAAGTTAGACCCCCACCATGACTTTATGAGAGTTCACCTCCTGTACCCTAACCAGTCCCAAGTATCATTGTACCTTTTGGTCTTCTTTTCTTTGATAGAGAACTAATGATATTAACTGTTTCACTTCAATTTTTAAATTCTTAGGGTAATAAGGAACTTCACATATGTACAATAACATTTGAATTTCTTCTTTAGTCATTTCTATTTTTCAGGACTCTTGCAATTACAAGTTATCCATCTCAAATTCGTTTAAAACATGTCAATCAACAAGAAAGGGATGTCCTGACTCACCAGCTGGGAAAGGCAGGGCAGTGCCTCAGAAAACTGGAGGAAGAACTGTAGGAACCTGAGCCTTACGGGCTGGATCAGGAAATTCACGCTGCTAAGACTCCACGTCTTTTTTATCCAGGTCTCTGCTTGGATCCAGATTGAAGGCAGGCTCTGTGTAAGGCAAGGAAAATAAATGGCTATTACTACCCTAGATTCACTTCCTTCCGGTTTAGAAACCTCACTGATAAGACAAGGTCTCTTTTCAATTTCTGTGTATCAGTCCCAGAGAAGTCCGCTAGCTGGTTCTGCTTGAGTCAACAGTTGTGTCCAGGACAACCAAGTACTGCAACTGATGATGTTGGAGTCCAGCACCTATCCTGTGTCAAGAGCTAGATTCTGTTACCCCAGTAAATTTGATGGAGGATAAATGTATCAGGTAACCTAAAATAATTGTCAAGTGTCCTTGCCTATTTGCCTATTTATTTTCTTGAGTATTTTGTTTTTAATTTATTGGGTTAAGTTTATTTACAATGTTGTGTTAGTTTCAGGTGTACAGCAAAGTGAATCAGTTGTGTTGCTGCCATCGTTGTTCAGTCACTAAGTCATGTCCGACTCTTTGCAGCTCCATGGACTACATCAGACCAGGGTTCCCTGTCCTTCACTGTCTCCCAGAGTTTGCTCAAACTCTTGCCCATTGATTCAGTGATGCTATCTAACCATCTTCTTCTCTGCCGCCCCCTTCTCCTTTTGCCTTCAATCTTTCCTAGCATCAGAGTCTTTTCCAATGAGTCAGCTCTTCACATCAGGTGGCCAAAGTATTGCAGCTTCAGCTTCAGCATCAGTCTTTCCAGTGAAAATTTAGGGCTGATTTTCTTGAGGAATGACTGGTTTGACTCTTCTCCAGCACACAATTCACAAGCATCAAATCTTCAATGCTCAGCCTTCTTTATGGTCCATCTCTCACATCTGTACATGATTACTGGAAAAACCACAGCTTTGACTATGCAAACTTTTGTTGGAAAAGTGAAATCTCTGCTTTTTAATACACTGTCTAGATTTTCCAATGTTTTCTTTCCAAAGAGCAAGCACCTTTTAATTTCATATTATACATATACAGATATGTATAACATATATATAACATATCCACTCTTTCTTTTTTTTTAGATTTCCCATATTGGCCATTATAGAGTAGAGTTCCCTGTGCTATATGGTAGGGATTAATTATCCATTTTTTTACATAGTAGGGTATATGGGCTAATCCGAAAATTCTAATTTATTCCTCCTCTATTCCCTTACCCACTCAGTAATCACAAGTTTATTTTCTACATCTGTAATTCTTTCTGTTTCATAGAGAAATTCATTTGTAGTGTTTTTTTAGATTCCACTACAAACAATATCATATATTTGTCTCTCTCTAATTTACTTCACTCAGTATGACAAACCCTAGGTTGCTGCAAATGGCATTGTTTCATCCTTTTTGACAGCTGAGTAATACTCCACCGCATACACGTACCACATCTTCTTCCATCCCTCTGTTGATAGAAGGCATTTCAGATGCCATGTCCTGGCTACTGTAAATAGTGCTGCAATGAACACTGAGGTGTATGTATCCTTTCCAACTATGGTTTTCTATATATATACGCCCAGGAATGGGATTACTGGATCATATGATAACTTTCTTTTTTGTTTGCTTTTTAAGCAACCTCAATACTCTTCTCCATAGGCTTCCATGATGGTTGAGTGGTAAGAATTTGCCTGCCAGTGCAGAGATGTTTGTTCAATCCCTGGGTCGGGAAGATCCCCTGGAGAAGGAAATGGCAACTCACTCAGTATTCTTGCCTGGGAAATCTCATGGAGCCTGGCAGACTACTCCATGGGCTCACAAAGAATCTCACAAGACTTAGCAGCTAAAAATCAGTAACAACAAATACTGTTCTCCATACTGACTGTAACTGTTTACATTCCTACCAACAGTGTAGGAGGCTTCCCTCCCCTGAATTTTTATGACAGGTATAAACTATACCACACAAACCACAGTCCCTCCCACCAAACACTGCTTGTATTAATATGTGTTTATCCTTCTCACCTGGTCCTGTAGTTGTCTAGATTCCTAGAGCCCCAGCCCAGAGTTCTGGCTGCACGTGTCTAATGCCACCATCCTCTCTTCCTCTGTGGGACCGGGAAGAAGGAGAGGTTAAATTCAGACAGTATAGTTCCTAGATGTTTAATTCAAGTCCCTTTTCCCTGAGGCCTTAATGCCAATCCTTTTGAGTTGCTATCTTCTTTTCTTTTGTGTCCTTCCCAGAACTCAGCAAAGACATCACCTTCTCCTAGACTCCCCAAATCTATACTATGTGGTTATTTTCTTTGTGTTCTACTAAACCCTCTACCAGTCATCTCTCAAACTGCTGCTGCTGCTGCTGCTGCTGCTGCTGCTGCTGCTGCTGCCAGGGCTCTAAATGATCTGTATTCTTGTTGTTTGCTTCCATTACACTGCAATCTGCTTAAGGGCTTGGAGATTGCGTATCCTCAGCACTGTGCATCTGATAACAGATTCTCAGTAAATATGTGTGGAATAAAGAATTAGTTTACAAAATAAGGAAGTTAGACTGGATGGTTTCAGAGCTTGCTGATGCTAGTATTATGTGGATATTAATAATTTTTTAATGTCTTAGCCGAGCCAAATATACATATTAGAAATGACTGAGGAGTAAGACAAGTTCAGGTTTGAGTGGCAAAGCTGATATTCTTGGTCAGCTTAGTTTGATTGTGTGCTATTCTGCCATCACACCTACTTCTGAAGATAACGTAATCCACAGAAAAAAGCCTGCATTTCTAGAAGCAGAGAGTACTGTGTTTAATTCTCTTATGGCTCAGTAGGTAAAGAATCCTCCTGCAATGAAGGAGACACAGGAGATGCGGGTTTGATACCTGCATCTGGAAGATCCCCTGGAGAAGGAAATGACAGCCACTCCAGTATTCTTGCCTGAAAAATCCCATGCACACAGGAGCTTATTAGCAGGCTATAGTCCTATGGGGTCTCAAAGAGTTGGACACAAGTGAGTGACTAAGGACATGCTTAATTCTGATTTCACTCCTTAATAAACATGTGAGTTTGAGCAATATACTTAACCTCTTCAGCATCTTTAAAATCATAATAGAGCCAAAATGAAAAGATAAACCAACAAAACCAAGAATAACAATGATTGCATCCAGGAACGTTACACAGGACTCAGTGAGATAATGGATGGAAAACATTAAGCCTGGTTCTGGCACATAGTAGGTGCTTAATAAAATACTGAATGAATGAAGCAAGTACATCTCCACTATACATCACTCACAAAAGATGTGCTGACTGGATATTCTGAAGTAGATCCTAGAAGGTCAGTGGAACCAATGGAATTCAGACTCACATACTTAACTGAGCCCATACGGCACCCACCTTCTGTTGAAAGGTTCTTAAAGCCTCCGATCCTTACTTCTGCCCTGTATAATGAAACTATGTAGAAATCCATTTGTTCTTCTGTAATGTGAGAATATGTACAGTGAAATTGATATTCTTCATATTTGTTTTTTTTAGCACCTTACTATATTGAGCTCTTAATTGGTCATTACTTTATCAACTGCTGTAGTATTTTCCTGGGATTTACTTGGAGGAAGATCAGCTGGGTCTTTGTTCCTAGCTGGGTCTGCTGTGCCGTTCTCAGTGGAAATCATGTGCATGTGGGGTTCCAATGCAGCGCAGGCTTCAAGGGGACAGAAAGAGGCTTTGAACAGAAGGGAGAATACAAGCAAGTGCTGCCTCTGAAATGCAAATTCAATTCAGTTCTCCTTTATAAAATCTAATATAGGTTACTGGGCTTGTAAAACATGTAGTAAATACCATCCAAAAGAAAGAGAATAATGGAGGATTGCAAAGCCCAGATTTTAGAATCAGGTGGGTCTGTATTTACCTTCCTCTGACTCATCTCTTTGGGAGCTAGGTTTCTCCTTTGAATGTGCTTTTATTTATTTTTTAAATGGAAAAATATGGCATCAAGAGGGAAAATCCAACTTGATAAATTTTCTATTGGATTTGGTCTTGCATGGGTTAAAAGGATAGATATTTGTATTAAAAATGGGGCCTCTGTTGTGAACTGAGGAAGGAATACTTGACCAGGTGTGAGGAGAATGACTCAGTATGGTCGCTTACCAGCTGTGTGACCTAGAGCAAGTCACTTGACCTCTCTGGGCTGCAAATCCCTCCTTATGTAATCATATCATTGGACCAGATCTGTACTGTTCAAGTTATACTGTTACTGTGAAAGTGAAGTGCAACTGAAGCTTTTTGTGTCCTAATAAATCTTTGCTTAACTCAAGGTCACAAATATTTTCTCCTATGTTTTCTTCTACAAACTCTGTAGGTTTATGTATTACATTTAGATCTATAATCCATTTTGTGCTAAGTTTGTATTTAACAAATCTGGGTTCAAGCTTATTTTTTTTTTTGAATATAGATAGCCAATTGTTCTAGGACCATTTCTTGAAAAGAAGAAATGCAATTTTTATCCTCATATATTTATTACTTAAAAGACCTTGAAGGAAAAGTCTTTAGTTATTTTGATTTTTTATCACTTCAGAACTTTTCAACTGGTTTTGATTTTTCATTACCTATGTGCTAATGACAACACACTCCTGAAACTGAAACATTTATTCATTACAGACCAGATTAGAGCATACCAAAATGGTCAATACACAGCACCAGATTTATGATGAATAACTGATTTCTCCCTGTCACGAGTTGAGCCTATATAAATTGCTTATGTACTTAACTAGTAATGGAAACTCATTAGCAGAATTCTATTTCATGCTTGTTTGCACCTGCAATTTCTTTCATTTGGTCTGCCTGATATAATTTTGCTCAGTAACACTGCATTGATGATTACTACTGAAGCTCACCTAGAAAGTATGAAAACATCGCACTAACCCCTTCCCACCTGTCTTGATTACTACTTCATATCACCCTGGTGACTTCTTGGCACAGAAACCTTGGAGTTCCATGTTTGGTTTTGAGAGCTGATTCTCAGTGACTTAGGGGAAGTTAGTTAAGCCAAGAATAAAGTATGGGAGACCTATAGAACAGCTTCTTAAAATCACGTCTGTGTGTTTATAATACAATTTGTTTTTTATGATCACTCAAGTTCGGTGTGGAGTGGGTTGGAGGGACGATTTCTAATGCCTACTAATTTGGAATCACTGGCTCCTTATGGTAAAGTGCAATTTCCAATGACGATGCCTCAGACCCAAATATCACTGGCTGATACAGACAACAGATTTTTCTTCTGTTTTGAACATGAGTTCACAAAGCCTTTGAATTAAATTGAAGTTGGGTTTTTAGGGATGGCTGTGAACATTGACTTAGGCCACTTATTTGCAATTGGCTCTTCTTTCTTTCCTGTATGATTTACAGGTGTCACTTATCCACAGTCCTTCAGAGCAGACAGTAGCAAGGATGCAACAACCCAGTGTTAGTGCTTTGAGATACTTCATCAACTATACGGAAGTGTTGTTTTTCAGTCACTTAGTATTGTTCGACTCTTTGTGACTCCATTGACTGCAGCACATCAGGCTTCCCTGTCTTTCACTATCTCTTGGAGTTTGCTCAAACTCATGTCCACTGAGTTGATGATGGCCATCATCATATGGAAGTAGCTCAGAGCCATAGATCTTGGATTCCTGATGTATTGAGTTGGCCAAAAAGTTTCTTTAGGTTTTCTCTAACATTTTTACAGAAAAACCCGAACAAACTTTTTAACCAACCCAACAGAAAGCAGCAAGGAAGTGGCCTACGAAAACATGAAAAGTGGTGGGTAAGCTAGGCCTACTATCCATCCACCTTTAGGAGGCACTTTATACATGTCAATAACCCTAAGGAAGACCTTCACTGAAGAATTCTGTTTTATTTTGATAGTTGCCTAAACATGTTTGACCGTGGAACACTTGTGTCTGTAGGACACCACTTTGGATAATGTTGACCTGGAATGCTGAGAGCCGTAATGTGCTCAGAGGTTATCCCATTTATGACCTCCTTTTTCTTATTCTCTGAGTGTCTTAGCTTTTTCTTCCACTCCCCTAATATCAATAAACTTCAGTTTTCTTCCATCCTGTTGTAACTTTAATGTTTTCCATCAATATTGGCTTGATGAGGTTTTTTTTTTCCAGTATCCATAAAGGAATGAAGTGAAAATTATGCCAGCACTCTCATAAAAAAAGAAGATAATAATATTGACTAGTCTTATTACTGGGGAAACTCAAATTATTGCCCTTGGAAACCCTTTGTAAAATGTATAATAACAGGATGATACTTAGCTATTCTGAATACAATATATACATATATATATATGTATGTATATATATGATCTCTAAGCTCAACTGGGGCCTAGGGCAAAAATACTCAAAAGCTTCCGTTTTTCTTTGGGTAAACACTGCCTCCAATTTCTGTGCCACTCAAGATGGAAACAGAGCAGGACATTGTGCAGCTCCTGGGTGTAAAATTCTTTCTGTGTCTCCCATTTCTTGATGACAGGAAATAGGCTTCATTCAGCCTCCTCGACCTTCCCTGAGTTCCAACAGGCAGGTACAAACAGTGGCTAATCCAGGAAGAGAGGGGATGACAAGGGAGAAGGCAGCCTTGGGGCAGGCTCCTGGTTCCGCTGTTCTGCAGATAGTGAACCTCCCCCCCGCCCCCACCTCCAGGTGGGAGAAGGTAACTGCAAGCTGCTTATAAGCAATGGAGACCCCAGATAGGTTGAAACCAGAAAGTTGATGATGCTGACTCCTGATTACCTCACCATGAGCCAATCAGAAAAATTGTTCACAATCTGATCACTCCTTCAGGGATGAACCATTACTATGAAGCTCCTCACTACTCTCTCCAGGTTGGAACACACACACAGTTCTGAGGACATCAGCCCACTGTGGCCACCTCTCCCTAGCAAAGCAATAAAGTATTCTTTTCTACAATCCTTCACCCAAGAGATTTAATTCAGAGATTCAGCTTGGTACTGAGATACAAAAGCCAAATTTTGGGTACAGGACCTCCCCTTTTCTGTTCTGTTGTCATGATGTCCTTTGTCCTCTGACTCAAGCCTGCTCTCAGGAATGAATAAGACAGAACTTATTTACATTTCAAAATGAATGTAGGAAGTTGCATTTCCAGTCCAAGGGGCAGTGTGTTTAGATGCGGCTCTCTCCTCTCTGCTTGTCATCAGCATCTAATGATGCTAAGAATCATTAGAATCCTCTCTAGAAATTCTGTGCTCTGATAGGTGACGTGGGTCATCAGAAAGTACAGTGCTCTTATCTGGGACAATCGGTGGCATAGTCAGTGATTCTATGATTTGAGGTGCATGCTAAGTTGCTTCAGTCGTGTCTGACTCTTTGCCCATGGACTGTAGCCCACCAGGCTCCTGGTAGGATTTTCCAGGTAAGAATACTAGAATGGGTTGCCGTGCCCTCCTCCAGGGGATCTTCCAGATCCAGTGACTGAACCCGCATCTCTTATGTCTCCTGCGTTGGCAGGCAGGTTCTTTACCACTAGTGCCACCTGGAAGCCCCAGAAGATTTGGGGAGGGGGGACTAAATTACAAGCTCCAGGCTTCAGCATTACTCAGAAACCATCTTCTCCTACTAGCAAAAGTTCTGACAACCATCTAGTTCGTTCAGTCAAACCCTGAGTGAAGATGCAGAATTCAGGCCTAGCTTTCAGGTATACAAATTTCTAAGGGGGGAATTTTCAGTGTTTCGAGACGGACATTGGGTCTCGGTCTTCTCTGGCTGAGATGGAATAGTGGAGGAGTAAAGTCTTTGCAAAGATGGGTAAAGAAAGGAGAAGCCTGGAGACTTGCAACTTCTGTTTTTTGAGTGTCAAATTTGCAAAAGAAAAATAATCTCCAAGGAGCTCCACTTTGAACTGGATGATTTCAAGCATGACCTGAGAATCAGGCACACGATCAATTAGCAATGAGTCACAGTCCAGAGTGAAATCCCCCTGGTGAGGGGGTGACTTTTCTCTTTTCCAGAGCACTTGACACCTCAAACAAAGCTGCCTGCTGCCTCCTCCTCCTGGTGTGATAGGCTGAATGCTTAAAAACAAGATTTAAAAAAGTACAGCACCTCACTGTGAGAAGAATGAAATCACATGAGTCCTAATTGTTCAAGAAAATGTGACTAAAATAGGCTATTTGCAGTACTTTTGATAGTCTCTTCCTCTGGAGGGCAAACTTACTATCTCCTAGAGTTTCATCAGAGCATTCAAAAAGAGTCAGATAAAACCTTTAGGCCAGGTTATGTGGTCTTGTTTTTAATCATTTTTTTTCCCCTTTACATAAACAAAAAAATTATCTTTATGGCTCTCCACAGAGTGACTGACGTGTAGCTAAGCTCTTTGGTTCAGTTTTCTTTTATAGCCTCAAGAAATGTTCTGAGAAATATTTTGACAGAACATCCCTCAAGTCATAGAATTTTCAGCCACGGGGAACGGCAGCTGGATTTTCATGCTGACACACTGGAGGTGGTAATTTAAGGGGTGCTGCAGTAAGTTCCTATAGTGAGCCAGAGCTCAAATTCTCCAGTTCTCCAAAGTATATGATTGGTTGGATGTCTGAGTCTTTAAGGCTACGTTCTTGGGGCTGGAGCACTGGTGAGTTGCAGTGCTGCATCTAATGCAAAGTCGCCCTGTTTGGATCTCTACAGGAGTCATTAGCTTGAGGCTGATGCGGCAGCTGCCCAATTCCCTGTGCCTGGCAAAAGTTTCATGTGGAAAATCTGCATCTGCATGATGCAGGCAAACCCAGGTATGCTGTTATCACTCCTCCAAAATGTCCCCTTTTACCTCTTCTTCTCTCGTTTCCCCACTGTGTGCAATGAGATGAGACCAAGGGATACGTAGGGGTCAGAGTCTTACTGCTTTGGCTCACAGTACTCAGAAAGTGCTGGAATAAGCATGCAAAAGGACAAACATTGCTCCTGAGATTTTCAATGTTAATTCATTAAATTCTCTTAGAATTTCATGCTTAGAAAAACCCAGTATTCCCTTGGGCAGCTGTAAGATTATGAGAGCACAGGAGCATTTTCTATTTTCCTTTTTGCAGTGGTTGCCAGGAAGCTCAGAAGTTGCTATGAGCTCTGTATTTGTTAGTTCCATTAACCTCCATTTTCTGCACAGTTTTTCTCTCCCAAGACATTTTTATTTCATTGATTTTTCTTCTTCTTTGATTTTAGTAATTCTATTTGTGTCTTTCATTATAAGAAGCAAGAAATAATTATACAGAAAACATTCATTCTAATGCTGGATGGATATTTCACCTCGTATATTTTTGTTCCTGGTGCTCTTCAGAGTAATGGTTTTCATATGGGGGAATATTCTTTTTCAGAGTCCATTCTTAGGTATATTACCAGGGATAGTAATAAAGGGAATTCTTGGTATGTATGCTTCAGTAGAGATTTCCTGAATTTTACATCAAGCTCCTTCACCCAGTTGTTGTTTAGTCATGTCCAACTCTTTTGTGACCCCATGGACTGCAGCCTCCCAGGCTCCTCTGTCCATGAGATTTTCCAAGCAAGATTATTGGAGTGGCTTGCCATTTTCTTCTCAAGGGGATCTTCTGGACCCAAGGATTGAACCCGCAGCTCCTGCATTGGCAGGCAAATTCTTTACCACTGAGCCACCAGGGAATCCCATATTAAGAGCTATTGGGGAAGAGCAATATTTTTAAACTGTGATACCTTCTGATTGAATAGGTCTGTCATAAACCCAGACAGATGCAATTAAACTTTGTCTTAAAGGAATGTTCATACAGGGGATTTAAAACACTGTTAGGAAGACTGTGAGAAGCAGTGATTAATCATAGTTAAAAAAAAATGTGGGGTAAGATGGAGATGAACTTCATTCTATAGGTCAAGGTCAAATGCCAATTTCATCCCCATAGAATATTATCTACCACAATGAAATTGAAGGACAGGTGACCTGGCATCTAGCCCCTGCTCTGCCTGGCATCTTGGGGACCTTGAGGAGTCCATTTAAAGCCCACAGCTCCATCACATCATCTGTATAATAAATCAGTGATCCTGTGATCAAAAGAACTCTTCCCACCCACAAAATGCAATGATTCTTCACCACCATCCAGGGAGATGGTAAATTTAGAAACAGGCGTAATTTTCACGCAACCAGATAAACAATGTGCTGTAAGAATGATGGGAAAAACCTTTTCTGTAAAAAGTCAATATGGCTTGGTTTTCTGCCAGAGAAGTACACAACCACTTTTGTTCTCAACATTACAAATGAGAAAAGTGAATTCCCAAGTTGTGTAAAATGGCTGTTTCATCGACAGAAGTTGGAAGCCAAACACAACTGTTAAATATTCACAATCAATGAAACAGATTTGCAAACTTTCCCTTGGAATAAGGAAACCTGGCTGAAAGTGATCCCTGGAAGGTGCTGAGCAGCTGGTACGGTGAATAGATGAACAAGCTCTGTCTCTTTCCCTCTATATTCGTCTCACCCAGGATAGCTATTGCCCCACCTCTGAAGATGAACATTCCTTTGTAGCAATGACCACTTGAAATTAATGAGTTCATAATCCCATGTCTCTCTTGGAAGCAGTTATGTCCAAGACTAATTGCCTGAGGTGTAAAAAATACATCTATTATTATTATTTTTTTTAGTAACTTAAACTCCTTTCCCATTGCTGTACCTCAAAGTACAGCACATTTTAAACAGAGGAGATGTAATTAAATTAGAAGTCATGAAAGAAAGCTGTGGCAGGCAGCTGATAATAATTGCTTTTCAGAACCCACTATAATTGGTGCTCCAAGGATTTTATTTCAAAGCATCAAAGTCAATTTAGAAGGCTTGCTTTATCTGGACAGGAGCTGCTTTGATGAAGACACTATGTCTTCGTGTCTCTACGTTTTCTTAAATTTAACTAAACTGTTTTTTAATGATTATGTTAATAATTACAGTGCCACGATGCTATTTTATGGACACGAAGATTAAATTCAAATTCCCCTTCTGCCTATTAGTTAAAGTTGTAACCACAAAATGTACACAATTCTTGCTCGTTAACTGATAAGCCCTTGAAATTCTACAACCAATAAAAATATCTTTTTCATTTGGTACCTCCCATGTAGGATTTAATACATTAAATCAAGGCATAAGAGGGAGTTCATTGACAAACACCCTGATATACCACTGTCTGCTTTTTTAAAAAATAATTTTATTTATTTATTTTGGGTGTGCTGGGTCTTAGTTGCTATGCACAAGCTTTCTCTAGTTGCAGTGCATGGGTTTCTCATTGCAGTGGCTTCTCTTGTTGCAGAGCATGGGTTCTGGAGCACAGGTTCAGTAGTTGTGGCACACAGGCTTAGTTGCTTCATGGCATGTGGGATCTTCCTGGACTAGCAATCAAACGTGTGTTTCCTGCATTGGCAGTTGGATTCTTTACCACTGAGCCACCAGGCACTGCACCACCACTTGTTTTTGCTCACTGTATTTTCTCTGCCTAGAATGTCTCCCTCCCTTTTTTTTACGATTCAATGAGTAAAATTCTACTTTATCTTTCAAGTTCCAGATTAAATGCCATCTGTTATGGAATGAATGTTTGCGTCTCCCCAAAATTCATATGCTGAAACTCTAACACCCAATATGATGGTATTAGTAGGTAGGCCTAATTAGTAGGTGGTGAGAGGTAATCAGGTCATGAGGGTGGAGCCCTCATGAATGGGATTAGTGCCCTTAATAAAAAAAGATGAGAGCTTGTCTCCTCTCTCTCTGTTCTCTACCATGTGAGGATAGAATGAGAAGACAGGCATCTGTAAACCAGGAAGAGGGCCTTCACCAAGAATTCAGCCATGTTGGAACCCAGATCTTGCGCTTTCAGCCTCCACTGCTGTGAGATATAAATGTTTGTTACTTGCACCACCCAGTCTATGGTATTCTGTTTTAGCAGCCCAAACACACTACCGCACCACCTCTTCCACAAAGTCTTCCTTGCTTGCATGAGAGGAGTGCATTATTCCAAATCTGAGATCCAGGAGCTTAATTTTCCCTGTCTATACTATAGTGATCACAGGGATGGACTGACCATAAACGGAGGTAACGTTTGTGGAATCTGAAAGGACACTGCTATCACAATCATGAAACTTTCTCTGCTCACCTCTTTAGATGCTTCCAGCTTAAAGCCATGGGACACAACACAAGTCAGTTAAGTACTAGACTCAGGGCACGATTTTCACCTCTAAGCAGAATGTACTAATTATCTGCAGAATGGTGTTTTGTATCTGAAAGAAGGCATTGGAATCTGCGACAAACACATTTTCTTGCTGTGTGACCTTGGGAAAATCACTTTACTGTTCTGGTTTTCAATTTTCTTTTGCACACAGTAAGTTTATCAAACTAAAATTTCATTAAGAATACTTTTGCCTCTAGTGCTCTATGAGTATAATTACAGGTGGTGCAATCCTCAAAATTGTGTCCAAGATATTTATAGCATTAAGACTAATTAAATCTACCTAATCATGCCAACAGAGATCAAATTTCTATGCAATTCCCGTTTCTGGCTTTGTAAAGACAAAGTAATGCAAAAATTCATTATCTTACCACACCATGCAAAGTTGATCAGCTCTGTGAACTATGCCAGGTAATTAACAACAGGAGGTGAGATGCTCCAGCTCATTGTTGTGGCATCATTTTGACAAAATTGCAGAGTCCCTCCCCTTGTGCAGAGAAAATTTTGCAATGTTCACAGGCTCTATGGAGAGTAGAAAAAAGTAAACTCAATTATAGATCAAATAATGACTAACATTATTATTTATAATAATAGCAGTAGCAGTAAAATGTTCTCGTTTGTCAGGCAAATACTCTGTCCTGGGCATTATGCCATGTTCCATGTTGATTACATCATGTATACAATGCTGTGAGGTAGGTATTCTCATTATCTGTTTCTACTGAGGAAATGGAGGCTCAGAATGGACAAGTAACTTGTCCAGGATTACACAGCTGGTGCATAGTAGAAATGGGATTCAAATGCAGTTTGAGCTGACTCCAGAGTCCTGGCCCTTAGCTAGAAGGTTAAAATGACTCATACGCAGGATAGCCAGTCAGGATGCACATCCAGTTTGTCGAGGACTGGCCCTGTAAGGCCAGAGAGCCTGATATTTAGCTGCTATATACGTGAAAGGCTAAAAATAACGTCACCCAATTCTTATTTGTGTGTGTCTCACAATTCTTGAACACCAGCTTGGTGCCCTATAATTCAGTTCAGTTCTGACACAATCTACCTGGAGACAGCATCAGATCCCACAGATTAGGGGCTCAGTCCTACAAGACTGCCCCTCCACACTTCAGATGCCAGTCACAAGTTTAGGCTGCCACCCGGGCTTCTGACCAGCTGGGTAGTACACACTTGATGTTCCCATGCCTTTCTCCTTGGATTTAATTAATTTGCTAGAGTGACTCAGAACTCAGAAAAATATTTTGCTTGCTACATTAGTAGTTTATTATATACTAAAGGATATACATACTCAGATATAACTCAGAAAGGATAAAGGATATAACTCAGAAACAGGCCACTGGAAGACATGCACAGGGCAAGTAGGGGAAAGGGCATGGAGCTGTCATACCCTCAGAGTGCATGGCTCTCCTAGAATCTCCAACCTGGAAGCTCTCAGAATCCCATCCTATGGGTTTTTAATGGAGGCTTCATTATGTAATTCACTATTGGTGACTGAATCAATCACTAGTCCCTTTCCCCTTCCCAGGACGGAGAGGTTGGGAGGGGGTGGGACTGAAAGCTTGAACCCTCTAATCACAAGGTTGGGTCCCCTGTCAACCAGCCCCTTGTCACAGGTGCTTTTCCAAACTCAACTCATAATAGAGAAAGAGACGGCTCTATCACTCTTAAACTTACAAAATTTGAAAGGTTTTAGGAACTGTGTGCCAGAAATGGAGATGAAAACCAAATATGTATTTCTCATTATGAATCAGAATATCACAATGGCTCTACCAACATTTAAACTACTGAGACCATCCCACACGTGGGAAACTGTCACTGCCAAGTCCCCTGTGCGCTGTCCCTTGGTGTTAGCTGCCAGGGCTCCTCCCTTGGGCCTCCCTTACACTCTCTACTTTGTGGTACAGCCTCAAGACCTAGAAGCAATGGGTTGTAAATACTCGTCATGGGGGACAGGCCTGGACCCTCCCCCGGGGTTAAGGTTAGCATAGAATTTGATTTGTTGCTATCCTTGTCACAATGACTGTGAATTTAAAAAAAAAACATATTACTCCTGGTCAACAGGATTATGTGTCAATGTATTATACATGTTGAAGGCTGAGGGTCTGTGTCTTTATTTTCTAAGTGGATGGGATAGGAGACTGTATTAGTCTGTTTGGAGTGCTATAATGAAAATACCATGGATTGAGTGGTTTAAACAACATTTATTTCTCAAGGTTCTGGAGTCTGGGAACTCCAGAGTCATGGTGCTGGCAGATTTGGTTTTAGGTGAAGGCCCTATTCCTGACTCATAGCTTTCTGATGCGTTCTCTCCTGGCAGAAGGGATGAGGGAGCACTTTATAAAAGTACTAGCCTTATTCAAGAGGCCCCGCCCTCATGAGTTAAGCACCTCCCAAAGACCCCACCTACTAATGACATCACAACGGCATTAAGATTTCAATCCATGAATTTTGAGGAAGGCACAAACATTCAGAATGGAGTACCATCCAAAGACCCCACCTCCTATGACCATCACACTGGGGGGTTAGGATTTCAACATATGAATTTGGAGGGACACTTTCAGTCTGTAACAGAGGCTTTCTGAAGCACTGACATGTCAAATCAATGTTAAAAACAGTGAGTTGGTGACACTTTGATAACACCATTTTAAACACCATTCTCCAACAAAAGCAACTAAGGGCTCTTTGGTGAACTGACTGATTCTAGGGCAAGGGCAGTGAAAACAGATGAACCTGGAGCATTGTGGAGTGCAAGATAGTAAGGGAGGGCCCCAAATAACAAAACAAAACCAGAAGATGTGGGCATATTACAAGGGCACATACTGAAAGAACTCTGAATGGCTAAAGGTGGAACAATGTGAGCATCAAATAAGTGACAGATTATAACCCAAAGAAGAAAATAAATACCAAGGAGCTCACAGTGATATAAATGAATGAATAGAAAAGTGAGGGTCAATCAATGACTCTTCTTTAAGAAGAATTTCAATTAATAAATGTAAACAGAGTGAAATAGAAAATCATCTTAAGCACATCACAGTAACAAATGCCACTGGGAAGATACACTGATGGATACTAACATGGATGGATGAAATTTTAAGTAGAAAGAGAGTATTTGGATAGTTTCAAAGGTTCTCCTTCAAATATTTAGTAATAACACACAGGGGGGAAAGTAACTTTATATTCAAGAAATCTGGAAAACCATTTTAGATAAGTGACCAAGTTAACATCACCCCTGATACTTAGCAATGATCATGCACCCCTGATTTAACACACAGAGAAAAGTACATCACCTGTGTGGTATCCTTTTCTCTTGTGCATCTCCACTTGAACAGTGAAGAAACATCAGGCAAATACAAAGGGAGGGACTGTCTTTAAAACAAAGGTCCAGTCCTCTTCAAAACTGACCAGGTCATGAAGACAAAGATAAAGAAGTTTTCATAGATAAGAGGAGACAAAGGAAATGTGACAATTAAATGCAATTTGGGATCCCAACTGGATCCTGCAACAGAAAAAAAAAATCAATTGTAGAAAACTATTGAGATATGAAAAAATTCCACAGTTTAGTTAATAGTACTGTAGAAGGTTACTTTCTTAGATTTGATCATTGTTTTACAATATATAAGGGGTTAGCCCAAGGGGAAGCTGGGAATGTGGGAACTCTGTATGATTTCTGTTACTTTTTTCTAAGTCTAAAATTATCTCAAAATAAAAGTTTTAAAAAAATAAATTTAGGAATCAAAGCCCAGTAGAGTTTTCCACATTATGGCATGTAAAGAAAACATTTTTCCCCTTTCATGAAACTTAATGGAATTGTGTATGGAATTTATCAAAATAAATACAAAATTTAAAGAAAAATTAAACCACCAACATGTTAACTTAAAAATACTTATTCAACAAATCTTTATCGATCTCCTACTATGAGCTAGGTAATATACTATCACAAACATATTTTTTTATTTTATAAGTATGACCCCACTTTAAAATCTCTCTGTGGTATGAAGTAGAATTTTCTAGACATAAAGCCTATCTATTTTTTCTGGAGAAACTGTTTCTGGTCAACTTGTGCCACCAAAAGATGCCCTAGGTCGCTGCTCGTGGTTCTATTTCCAAGTGTTGTCCTGATGCCATTGGTTATGTGAGGGCTGAGAGAATTTTTGTTGTATGCTACTCTGGAACAATAAATTTTAGTGCCTGTATGTTCCCGCAGTAAATAAATGATAACATGTTATCCCAACTCTCAGCTTGGGAAAGGTTAAGCTTAGCCGGTCTCTCACATCACAGGAGAGAAGAACCAGGAGCAGAAACTTGACAAGGTACCATCAAAGTGTTTCTCCCACATCCCACCATGAATTAGGCCACTTCAATGTGATGTGACTTGATTTATGGATGCCAGACTATAGCTTCAATTATGTACATAGCATGGGATGGGAAAATCAATCTAACCTGATAATTGTGCTCACGGATAATATCCCAAACACACGATTTGATGAGAGGATTACACAGTATCTTGCAGTAAGTAACAGGAACACAATTATGGGATCTTACAGTGGCTACAGCTCACTCAGTTGACATGACATAGTTTCAACCTTTCTCAATCAAGTTTCTTTTCAGTGCTTCAGCTCAAGTGTTTACTTACCTTGAACTCTGGACTGCTGATTAGAAAAATTAAGGCCCACATGACAGATTTGATAGCAGTGAGCTATGAAATAACAAAACAACCAAACAAAAACCCCAAGAGCCAAGAGAACAGGAAGAACGTAAGATCTTACAGGATTTGGAAATAGCTGTGGATCCAACAATTATGATAATAATAAGGATTTCTTTTAAAAAGCAGCTGTATCTGTGAATCTACTTCTAATTTTTTAAAATATTCACCAGTTAGCTGTGTATTTAGAGGACAAACTAGTGGTTACCACTGTTGGGAGGAGGCAGAGTAGGGGTTGGGAATGGGAGGCAGAAACTACTGGATAATGATAGGCTCAAGGGTGTATGATACAACACAGGGAATACAGACAATATTTTTTAGTAACTATATATGGAAAGTAACCCTTAAAATTGTATATAACTAAAAATTTTTAAAAATGACAACCTAAAAAGAAAAAGGCAGCTAGAATGTGTGTATATATATGTGTATGTGTATATATACACATACAGACACACACACTGAAGGTGAATGGGTTATATAGGGGAGAAAAAGAATAGAAATAAAACATATTCATTCTTGAGAAATGAATATGGATAAGACGATAACGAGGAGCCTAAATATATTTGTGGGCCTCACATGGTCTGGTATCTATGCAAAGGTGCACTCTAAGAAGCACAGTCTTGGCACTGAGGGTATTTAATGAAACCCCACTCCTTATTTGTGCCTCCTGAAAACAGTAAAGGAAGCCCATGCACACTGATCAGCAACACTTCTCCAAACCTCCTTCCTATATTATATCAAATCACCAAACACTCTGAAGCCTAAGCTCAAGGGGTTTTCTTCCTCTAGTCTTCTTCCTTTTCCCCCAGGTCTTTATCATGTAGGTCCATTCTACTAGTTGTCCTCTTGCCTCTGATCTGCTTCTTGTGATTTTCATGTTTCCCTGGGAGAAGATGAGCTCAGGGTCTTCACACTCTGCCGTTATGACCCTTCTGCTCGCCCCTACCCCGATCTCCTTCTTGCTTGTGATTCTGTCTCATAAAAGATCAGGAAACTGGAGTCATTAAGACTCTCTCAGTGGGTACAGATGACGACAGAGGAAGCTGCGTATGTACATTTGGGGAGGGGGCACAGGGAACAATCCCATGTTCCTAAAACACCACGGAGAAGGCTGTGCCTTGTTCCAGAATCAACCTGGAAGTCAAAGAATTCCTTTTTTCCATGAAGAGGTTTCTCCTTTCTCACCACACAGCAGCTTGTTGCCATGCCCTCCATTACAGAAAGAGGTTTTCTCAGACTTAAAACTTGAGAAATGCAAGCAAGGAGCCAATTTGTAATCGTTACCCACGGGTAATTCAGACACAGGGGGCCCGTAGGTAACACCATTCTAGTTCTTGCTAAGCAGCTGCCTCCACATCCAGCCCTCTTCGCCTCAAAAGTTTCATAAAAGCTTTCTATTACACAAGTATACTTATGTGTTCTGTAGTTGTGTGAGGTAACTTGCAATTAGCATACTTAATTAGGAAATTAGGTGTTATAATCACAATATGGAACAAAAATTTGTCATGAAGTTTTAACTCATAAACAAATGGATTTTTTTCTTTAAGGAGAAAAAAAAAACCCCACAAAAATCAATGTTAACTTTCTGTTTTGGCAGATAGTGAGATTTAATTTATGTGCAGCTAAAAGGGAGCAGTCCATCTGTGTTCCAGAAGAATCCCACCTTCCCCTTAGTTGGGGATGAGTCACTCTGGTGTGTAAATGTCCCTTCAGTCGCTACCCGGGCTCTGCTTGGCGTTCTCTCTAGGGTAGACCTTAGGCTGATTTTCCTTGAGATATGCGTCATAGAGGGCTGGTGCTCAACTGATCCAGTTCATTCTATTCAAGATATGCTTAGTGTGCCCGTGTGCTAGGGCCCTGAGGTGATAAAGATGGAGTTAATCAACTTGGATGGGAGACCAGCTTCTAAATACACTGGGCACTGATACAGGGATACAGAAAATTAACGGGAACCCTAAAGAGAGAGTGCTTAATCATGAGAGCAAGACAGCCACCTTATACAGCATTTCCCAGGAATAAAAATCTATGTTTGAGCCAGATGCAAATAACGTGTTCAAATATACCTATGTATCCCACACTATAGTTCTTTACATGGAGTCCAGGGACCCCCTACAGATTTCATGAGTGGGCTTGACTTTCTACTGGGCCTGCCTTCATTCTATCTGAGAACAGGTGATGAGCTTACCTACCTTGTGACATGGAAGATACAAAATTATAGGTAAAGTGTCATGAATCTGCATATTTTTTTTCCCTGAAGAAAATATACATGACTAATTTTTCTTTTGAACTTTTTAAACTCTGTATTGAGGTATAGCTGTTTAACAATGTTTTGATAGTTTCAGGTGAATACGTACATGACTATATGATATATAAACAATGGTGTCTGTGACCCACGAAATACTAATATTTACCTATATTATAAATATATGTGCTAATAAGCACATAAATATATACATGACATTAATTTCACAAATTTTGCCTAGGTGACAGTGAAGGGACACAGCTCCTACTTTCAAGCTATCAAGGAAGACAAAGAGCCAAAGAATGACATCAATGGTCAGTTAACCAAAGACGCTCCTTTTCCATACAGCACCACTGCTGCTAGGGAGCAGCTGCCCTGCCAGAGATGTTTCACAACCCCTCTTGCTTCCAACTGCAGCCTCATGGTGAGTTTTTGCCAATAAAGTGGAAATGATATTATGTGCATCATTTTTAAGCTAAGTCAGGAAGTAGGTCCAAAAAATAAAAAAAAAAAAAAAGAAATAGGTCTTTTTTCTCTTCGGCAATAACTGTGGAAGATGGCAAAGCTACAAGACAGAAGGAGCCTGGGTTCCTGAATCCCCAGGAAAGGCTGCTTTGTTGAAACCTGCACTGTTAAGATTCAACAGAATGTGGTTTCAGTAAAAAATACACATATATCCCAATGGCCACTGACATTTCTGTGTTTGTACATCACAGGAGGTAGGACTGACTTGTGATACAAAAGCCAAGTTCAACAGAGAAGTGTTAAATGGAATGAGATACTAGAAGAGGGGAAAGGAAGATTCAGGAAGCTTCTCAACTGGGATAAAGCATCCAGCAACACCTCAGCAATGAGTGGATACCAACGTGAAGGGCCCATGGAAGGTCAAAGGGGCTGCACAAAGTGGGTGATGGAAGGTAAGCATTCCAAGCAGAGGGAAAGACCCATGCAAAGCCCTGGAGGAGAGCGTGAGGAGGGACTGGCTGACAGTGGCCAGTTGGGACTGGAGTAGAGAATGAACTACAGGTGGAAGTAAGAGGAAACTGCAAGGTCTAGGTCCTGAAGGAGTTTAAACTCGATTCAAAGGGCAAGATAATGGTAATACTCTGATTTGGATTTTTCCAAGATAATCCTGGTTGCTGTGTGAAGGATGAAGGGAGGAAGATGAAAACAGGGTGGTTAATGCATAGGCAATATTCTAACGCTGATATGCAGGGACAGGTGTCCAAACTGATGAAGAGGCAATGGGAAGAGAGGGAAGTGACAGGACGAACGGTGGCTAGATAAGAAGAATACACAGAGCTAGAGTCAGAGGTCAAGGTTGATATGATAGTGGGAGGGGCAGAGGACTCTGACCACACGATCACGTTGCCAACCCCGGTTTTGGTGTTAGCTTGGTGTGCGGTTTTTATCTATGCAGGTTTAGCTTTACCTGTAAATTGGATGGTGAAAACTCCGATTGACATATATACACTGCCATGTGTAAAACAGATGGCTACTGGGACCTGCTATACCACACAGGGAGCTCTGTGCTCTGTGATGACCGAGAGGGGCGGGTGGGAGAGAGCGAGGTCTGAGAGGGAGGGCAGGTATGTGTATGTATACCTGATTTACTTCATTGTACAGCGCAGACTAACACAACACGGTAAAGCAATTATACTCTAAAAATGTTTAACAATGAAATAAAATCTGTTATCTATACAACAAAATAATGAGACCCTGCTTGTAGAAGTGTTTTATAATTCTACAGAGCTTTATAAAGGAAAGGCCTTCACCTAGAGATAGAATCTACAGAACCACCGTCCAATTTTCTTTGCCTCAGCAATCTAAGGATTGGAGTACTGTTAAGACCATTTACAGATGGAATTTTAGAGGGTCTACATGGAGAAGGATCACTTTCTACTTTGGTGGATCAACCTCACAAGGAATGCACAGTGGTGTCTTTCACTATGAGCCCACCATTTCCCTCAAGGTTAGTTATAAATGTTTCAGGTTGCCTCATCTTTCCTTCACTAAATGGCATTTGGAAACACTGTATGCCTTGATGTCTTTGAAGTTATCCTGTCTTCCAGCACAGCCCCTGGCACCATGCATCTGTAGCTTCCTTGCACTACTCTTCCATCTCAGTCTTCTGGTTACTAATAGCAGTAAGATGTTCTCCATGATGGAGGTCCATGGAGATCAGTGTTCTGAAGTCTCGTCATTTCCACCAAAGCCACCGAGGCCTCTACAGAGTTGGACAACAGAGAATGGCCTTTCCTTCCCTGAATTAATTTGTACAATACCACTTTGTGAGTACAGGGTGGAAACACACTCGGATCATAATAAACATTTGCTCTGTGGCTCCTACTATCATATAAAAAATGAATAATGCAGTTCTTTTCCTTTATTCCTGATACCAGCTGGGCTCACTGTACTATATTTGACAGCTAATGATCAAGACATTGAGTTCATTAAAAACAAAAGCAAAAACAGACCACCTCTACATTTAACAAATACAACTTAGATATTCAAGTCTGACTTGCAAAAACACTTGCCATTTTCCTACACATCTGGATCTTGGAAATAATTTATAAAAAAAAAAAAAAACCAAAAAACCTATCTTCAACCAGATTGACAATTTTGGGGACCAAAAGAAACCCGATTCAAGCAATCATTCTTACATGTATTTTCTTAGCCACGGCCAATCTTGGCGGGTGGCAAGTCATTATTTATAGTACAATGAATCTTTGATTGAAGTACCTTTAGGTCAAAGATAAAAAGGAGCAGTTCATACAACACAGCAGCTGGTATGACAAACTCTTTGCATAAAACAACAATTTTCAGCAAGTATAGATGTATCATTAGTGCTTTTGGAACCATAAACCTCTCATCTGATTGTGCCATTTAAAATGTTTGATAGAGTGTATTGTGATACCTAATTTAGTTGTACTCAGGCGGCAGCATAGATGATGCACCTCATCTGTGCTTGCAGTTCATCAAATGTCTGCCATTCCCCTGTGATAAGAGAGGATTTCCAAAGGGAAAGGGAGGATACAGGGTGAAATACAGTGGAGACGGGAGCTGCCACCTTGAATGTGCCACCTGGGGCAGGTAGATGGTCCTGGAGTCCAGGCTGGGCAGCCCTCTCAAATGGTGGTTCTGCCTCACTGTGCTCCACAACTTAGCAGTAAAGCCTTCTACACATGATGGGCACTGCAGTGGGCAGTGGTTTCTATCTGCTCAGCGTGTATTCCCATCTCCCTTCTGGTAACAGAACCTCTTTTCCTTTGAGAAACTCCTCCATCACCACAGGTGGTCATTTTGAGACTGTCAAGCATCATGCCCTACACCTCAACACTGTGGACTGGACTGGGCACGAAGACCAAGCTGGGCCAGACAGTACACACCCACTCTGGAAATGGTGACTGGCTCAGGAACAGGCCTGTGATCAAAGTCAGATCAATTAGAGTTCATGTTCAAACTTGATCAAATTGGTCAGACAGACGGCATGCTCTCAGTTTTAGCTGGTAAGTTGTGAACACACAGGCTAGGGCTCTCAGAGACACATGAGAGACACGTATGGACAGTGTCAGCGAACATTCACACTCCACGTTCCTGAGACTAGGAGCTAAGTGCACACTTGGACTCCCCAGGTGCACATGCTGATATATTTCATTCCCTCCATTCCTTCAGGCAGCTGGTTTGGGTTGGGTTTCTGTCGCATTACAGAGTTCTAATACAGTTGTTAAACAAATGCAATTTCAATGAAGGGGTCAATTAAACATCTCCATGTCTCCCTGTACTGTGACTCATACCTAGGCACGACTCACGCTAGATTTTTGATTCCAGAGGATATAAAATGATTACTCCTAGCACATTTCCTTTTTTTTTTTTTTTTTGGTAAGAGAGATAAAAATTACATTAGGGTGAAGCTAGCCAAGAGGCCATTTTTTTCCCCCAAGTGTGGAAGGAGACTGTTTTTCAGTGTTAGAGCTAGGATGTCACCATCTATCACTGCCATAACAGACTCTGTGTATATAGCAATTTTCTCTTGGACAAAGGCAGAAAGAGGTGTCTTTAAAGGTGATGAGATGTCATGGAGAAAAATCACCCTTTTCTACACTTGTATCCCGCCCTCCATTTCAAGTCTCCATTTCCTGTCACTTTTTTTTTTTAAAGTAATGGCTTTGTTAAGGTATGTATTCATATACTGTATAATTCACACAGTTTAAGTGTATAATCCAATTGTTTTTAGCATATTTACAGAGTTGTGCAACCTTCACTACAATCAATTTTAGACTATTCTAATCACCCCCAAAAGATCCTTTAGCAGGCATCCTCCAGCTCTCCCCTCTCCTCAGCCCTACGCACCCACTCATTTGCTTCCTGTCTATATGGATTTGCCTATTCTGAAATTTCATTTAAATGGAACCTACATTACATGATCTTTCGTGACTGACTTCTTTCACTTAGCATCATGTTTTCAAGGTTCATCCACTTAGGTATTCATTCCTTTCTATGGTAGAATAATATTCTATTGTATAGATACACCATGTTCATTTATTTATTCATTTGCTGATGGGCATCTGGGTTGTTTCCACCTTGGCGCTACTATGAATAAACTGCTACAAATATTCATGTACAGTGTTTGTGTGGACATATGTTCTCGTTTGTCTTAGGTATGTTCCAAGGAATAGAAATGCTGGATCATACAGTAATTCTATTTTTAACTTTTTGAGGAGCTGTCGTACTATTTCCAAAGTTGCTGCACCATTCTGCATTCCCATCAGCAGGGTGCGAAGCTTCCAATTTCCCCGTATCCCTGCCAATATTTATGTCTCTTTTTGATTATTGCCATCCTACTGGATGTGAAGTGGTATCTCCTTGTGATGTTGATTTGCATTTCCCTGATGGCTAATTAAGTTGAGTACCCTTTCATGTGTTTGGTGACCATATTTTTCTCTTCTTCAGAGAAATGTCTATTCATATCATTAGCCCATTTTTAAACTGAGTGGTATCACTTCAATAGCAGTGCCAAGAGCCCTTTGGTGAACAGAACATGGCCTCAGGTTTTGGAGCGACTACCTACTGCTGGGAAATGCACTCTGCATGATAAACGGTACCAGGAAGATAAATGGAAGGGGAGAGGGCAAGGAGAAGTCAAGCATTTCATCCTCATCCTGGAGCAGGGGGTGAGCTGCGTGGAGAGGGCTGGATTCAGTCTGCATATCACCTCCTTGGAGATGTCTTCCTTGATAGCTTTTAGAGAGAGATCTTGTGAACTATGTTTCATGTTAGACCTATTATTGTTTTCTTCATAACACTCTTGCTGCTGCTAAGTCACTTCAGTCGTGTCCGACTCTGTGCGACCCCATAGACAGCAGCCCACCAGGCTCCCCTGTCCCTGGGGTTCTCCAGGCAAGAACACTGGAGTGGGTTGCCATTTCCTTCTCCAATGCTTGAAAGTGAAAAGTCAAAGTGAAGTCACTCAGTCGTATCTGACTCTTCGCGACCCCATGGACTGCAGCCTACCAGGCTCCTCCATCCATAGGATTTTCCAGGCAAGAGTACTGGAGCGGGTTGCCATTGCCTTCTCCGCAATAACACTCTTAGGGCATAACTATTTCACTACTCTGCTTTTACTTATTTATTTATTTATAACTGCCTCTCAGCTCTTTGAGGGCAAAGTTCACACCTGTCTTATCACTGCTGTATTCTTAGCACCAAATTTGTTGCCTGACATAGTGCCTTTGCTCAAATATGTCTTTTAAGGAAAACAGCTCATATTAAAAGATAAAGTAGTTAGGTTAGTTTACCTTCCTCAAACATTGGGGAAAACTTCACAAAACAGTCACTACTAAATGACTTTCAGGTAAGCGCACTCCTATGTCTCTATTTGTAACACTTAGAAGAATAAACGTATAAAGTGTTTTCAATGTTCAACTCGGAAATCATGAAGAATCCTGCACAGTCTGCCCATATTCTCCACCCAGAGAAAAGTTCAGGTGAAGACGGGTGTCTCCTGCCCATGGCCCATGATTTATGGACCAAAAGGATTTTATTAATAAGGCCATGTTATCTGTCATAATCCTACCATACCGAGCCCACCAGTGATGGAATTTAGACACCCAAAGCCTCCACCCTTTGCTCTGATTCCCTACTAAGCAAAAATCGCTTTTGCAATGAGACTAACACATCTCATCTTACAAAGGCACAAGTTCTGAATTTCACTTTGCCACTGAAGCATCCTTCTCAAGTCATTTCTTACACTAGTCATGTTTGTGTAGAATAAATGTTTGAAAAATAGTCAGAAAAAGGACGTGACATTCCACACTGCATTATGAGGAATTTTCAAAATTATGAGTGATTTTTAGTGCCTGTTCATCTATTGACCATGTTGCAGAACTCCAGATAAATGGAAGGGCCTTTCTCTCCCTTCTCTACAACCCTCCATCCTGAGCATGCAAATCAAGTTCCCTGCTGGTGGCTGACTGGGTACTGAGGAAGAGGGAGTATCTAGGCTCATTTTCAGGTGACCAGATGGGCATCAGTGCTATCTTTAGAGACAGGGAAAAGAAGTATGCAAGGTGGCACTGACAGCCAGTCTTTCTGGGTTTGAATTCTGACACGGACGCTACTTGCTATGTATCTTGGGCAAGTTACTCCCCATGTCTTTGCCTCCATTTCTTTACTTGTAAAATGAGGACAGTAAGAGCACATTCCTCACAGAAATAATGTAAGGACTAAATGATTTAACATACACAAAGCACTCAGAACTGCACTGGAAGAGAATGTTTATAATTATTTGCTTTCTTCTTCTTTCCACCTTCTCCTTCACCTTTGTTAATACCACCAGCACCATATTTGAGAATGTAGCAAGAGCAAGAATCCAGGGCAAGTGAAGTCAACTGGAGACAAGTTCCACTTGGGCTGTCTCCTCTGGGGCACCTGTGGGTCATCTAGTTAGGCATAAACGGAGAAACTGGCCAGGAGCTGCCGACGTGGTGGTGGGACCATGTGCATGCAGGTGACAGGTGAATGCGCAGCACTGGAGGAGAGTACACAGGTAGAGCAGGTGCAGTGAGAAGAGAAAGGGAATGATAGGCAGTGCCTTAAAAGGGACACAAAAGAAGAGGAGCCAGCAAGCACATGCCAGGTGGTCATAAATCAGGAAGATGCTAAAGATAGTGCTGTGCTGCAAATGAACGGAGAAGGCAAAGGTTTAGTCAAGGGAGTAGCCCATAATATAAGTAACCTAGAAAGTTCAAATAATATAAGCCATTAAGGAGTCTATTGATTGAGTAATCAGGAGGTCACCGGTAACGTTTACTAGAATACAGAACAAAGAAATGGCTGAATTAAAGTTGGAGGCCATGACTTGGTACATAAATTATATAATATCCCCTGATTTAAAAAAAGAAAGTAAACAGTTGATGAACTTGGGGAACTGAGTCCTGCCTAGGTACCTCTCTTCCACCAGGGTTGTTCAGGCAAGAAGCTTACGCCCAAGGAAGAATAAGTCACGGAATGGGGAATGAAGTATAACTTTAGCAGTCACTTGGCAAATATGGAATCCCAAGGGGTGGCCTCTTTGATAAACACAAACTGGAGCATGAATCTGAACATCTGGCCTGGTCCTTGGACTTAAGCTTCTCATCTCTATTGTACAGAAGCAGACATTTAACCATCACGATACTGTAAAGTAATAATCCTCCAATTAAAATAAATAAATTAATTAAAAAAAACAATAGAAATAGGGGGAAAAAAGATAATTGGCAGAATGTCCTCACACAATTAGGACAGGAATTCCGGAGGAAAGTGGAGAGTGGCTGCATTTCTGGCAAGGCACAGATATCTGCTGCTGTGGACTGAGTGTGTTCTCTGAAATTCATCTGTTGAAGCCCTAACTCCTTAGTGTGGTAGTTTTTGGACATGGGCCTATGGGAAATAATTTCGGTTAGATGAGGGTGGGGCCTGTGTCATTGGAATAATATCCTTATAAGAAAAGAGTAGACAGAATGTTTTCTGTCAGATATATTCAATAAAAAAGGAGTGGTTTCTTATTCACATGGAAAAAAAGAAAAGAGTAGAGAGCCTACTCTCTCTTTTGCACTCTGTCACGTGAGGGCACAGCAAGATAGATGTCTGCCAGCCAGGAAGAGAGCTCTTACCAGGAGCTGTATCAGCCAGCACCTTGATCTTAGACCTCCCAGTCTCCAGAACTGGGGGAACATCAATCAATGCCTGCTGAGTAAGCCACCAAGCCTATGGTATTTTGTTACAGCAGCCCAAGCAGGCTAAGACAGCTGCTACTAATAAAAAACGGCTGCATGAACACCCCACATAAGTGTTTCTCCCTTGCTGGCTTCCTCCTCTTAGCATTCCCTCATGATTTTGCCCTATGGATAACCTGGAAATGTAAGATGAGGGGCCAGCTGTAGTCCTCCTCTTCTGGCTATTTCACTGAGCTGAGATTTGGGATTACCAGGCCATATATGTCCAAGGATGTGATTTCCATATCTGGCATATGACCTACAAAAATAATACTTTCTTGATCTTTTAAAAAGCACTCATAATGACTAAACACTTGGAGCTTATTATGTTCTTCATAGAACACCATGAAATATTGATACATTTAATTCCAGGAACAACTTCACAGAGAAAATATGACTGTATTGTATGTTACAATATAAAATCATAACCACAAACACACATCCATAAAAAACATGTTGGTGAATTAAGAGTGATTGGCTGTTTGCATTAATGTTTGCTTTCTACTTATTCATTTGATTTGATACCAGCTAGCACTCACCAGCAGATGAGCAGTAGCAGGTGCAGAAAGGCTGAAAAAATTTACCAAAGAAAAGCTTAAAATTGAGAAAATTTTATCCAGTAAGTTATATTTTCTGAAAATTGCAAAAACCCAGCAATTATTCTAATTTAGTGATGGAACATATCCGTTTTGCAGAGACTGAAAAATCCCTAAGTGTGAAAGTGAAAGTTGCTCAGTCATGTCCAACTCTTTGTGATCTCATGGACTGCAGACTGCCAGGCTCCTCTGTCCATGAACTTCTCCAGGCCAGAATACTGGAGTGGGTAGCCATTCCCTTCTCCAGGGGGATCTTCCCAACCCAGAGATTGAACCCAGGTCTCCTGCATTGCAGGTGGATTCTTTACCATCTGAGCCACCAGAGAAGCCCCCAAATCCCTTCACTAGTTCTTAAAATTTCATACTAAAATTGTCTGATACTATAAAGGGCATGACTTGTCTGTTAACAGACTTTTTCCTGTTTGTGGGGGTATGCTAGGTGGGTCAAGGCTAAACTCGCCCTTAGTGCTCCCACACATACAACCCTGGACTTGAATAGACTTAATTGGCAAGAAGATTATCCATTTGTTCACCACCACTGATGTTAAGCTTGTCTCCAGATTGGAGCTAGGGAGAAAGGGCAAATATTAACCATGAAGATGAGCCTGTGAACCGAACTTGGGATGAGAGCTGGTCTCAGAAGACAGCCCAATATACGTCATCTGAATTGAAGGATACCTGTCACAGTAAGCATCCACAATTTACACCCAGAGGTTTCCAAATACCTAGCATAAAAGATGATCTGATCTTTTCCAGGGGTTCCTGCTGAAATCAGTATTTACTGAGCATGTTTTTATTTCATCTATAAATTCTGGGCTTCCCCAAGTATACTTCCTCAGAGTCTGCATCTTGTAGCACTTTCAGCTATAGTCTACTGTTTTTATACTGAGGCCCTGTTGGTGTGGTACTACATTAGGGATAAGAGAGTATTATGTTTTTAATTAATTTATTTTAATTGGAGGCTAATTATTTTACAATATTGTGGTGGTTTTTGCCATACATTGACATGAATCAGCCACGGGTATACATGTATCCCCCCATCCCAAACACCCTTCCCACCTCCCTCACCATCCCATCCCTCAGGGTCATCCCAGTGCACCAGCTTTGAGTTCCCTGTTTCATGCATCAAACTTGGACGGTGATCTATTTCACATATGGTAATATACATGTTTCAATGCTATTCTCTCAAATCATCCCACACTCGCCTTCTCCCACCAAGTCCAAAAGTCTGTTCTTTAAATCTGTGTCTCTTTTGCTGTCTTGCATATAGGGTCATTGTTACCATCTTTCTAAATTCCATATATATGCATTAATATACTGTATTGGTGTTTTTCTTTCTGACTTCACTGTGTATAATAGGCTCCAGGTTCATCCACCTCATCAGAACTGATTCAAATGTGTTCTTTTTAATAGCTTAGTAATATTACATGGTGTCCATGTACCACAACTCATCCATTCATCTGTCAATGGACATCTAGGTTGCTTCCATGCCCTAGCTACTGTTAACAGTGCTGCGATGAACACTGGGGTACGTGTGTCTCTTTCAATTCTGGTTTCCTCAGTGTGTATGCCCAGCAGTGGGATTGCTGGGTCATATGGCAGTTCTATTTTCAGTTTTTTGAGGAATCCCCACACTGTTCTCCATAGTGGCTGTACTAGTTTGCATTCCCACCAACAGTGTAGGAGGGTTCCCTTTTCTCCACACCCTCTCCAGCATTTATTGCTTGTAGACATTTTGATAGCAGCCATTCTGACCGGTGAGAGATGGTACCTCATTGTGGTTTTGATTTGCATTTCTCTGATAATGAGTGATGTTGAGCACCTTTTCATGTGTTTGTTAGCCATCTGTATGTATTCTTTGCAGAAATGTCTGTTTAGTTCTTTGGCCCATCTTTTGATTGGGTCATTAATTTTTCTGGTATTGAGCTGCAGGAGCTGCTTGCACATTTTTGAGAGTAATTCTTTGTCAGTTGCTTCATTTGCTATTATTTCCTCCCACTCTGAAGGCTGTCTTTTCACCTTGCTTATAGTTTCCTTCATTGTGCAAAAGCTTTTAAGTTTAATTAGGTCCCATTTGTTTATTTTTGCTTTTATTTCCATTACTCTGGGAGGTGGGTCATAGAGGATCTTGCTGTGATTTACATCAGAGAGTGTTTTTCCTATGTTTTCTTCTAGAAGTTTTATAGTTTCTGGTCTCCAATTTAGATCTCTAATCCATTTTAAGTTTATTTTTGTGTATGGTGTTAGAAAGTGTCATTCTTTTACAGGTGGTTGACCAGTTTTCCCAGCACCACTTGTTAAAGAGATTGTCTTTTCTCCACTGTATATTTTTGCTTTCTTTGTCAAAGATAAGGTGTTCATAGGTACACAGATTTATCTCTGGACATCCTATTTTATTCCACTGATCTATATTTCTGTCTTTTTGCCAGTACCATACTGCTTTGATGACTGTAGCTTTGTAGTATAGTCTGAAGTCAGGCAGGTTGATTCCTCCAGTTCCATTCTTCTTTCTCAAGATTGCTTTTGCTATTAAAGGTTGTCTGTATTTCCATACAAATTGTGAAATTATTTAGTTCTGTGGAAAATACTGTTGGTAGCATTGAATGTATAGATTGCTTTGGGTAGTATACTCTTTGTCACTATATTGATTCTTCTGATCCATGAACATGGTATTTTTCTCTATCTATTTGTGTCATCTTTGATTTCTTTCATCAGTGTTTTATGGTTTTCTATACATAGGTCTTCTGTTTCTTTAGGTAGATATTCCTAAGTATTTTATTCTTTTTGTTGCAATGGTGAATGGGATTGTTTCCTTAATTTCTATTTCTGTTTTTTCATTGTCAGTGTATAGGAATGCAAGGGATTTCTGTGTATTAATTTCATATCCTGCAACTTTACTATATTTCTTGATTAGCTCTAGTAATTTTCTGGTGGTGTCTTTTGGGTTTTCTATATAGAAGATCATGTCATCTGCAAACAGTGAGAGTTTTACTTCTTCTTTTCCAATCTGGATTCCTTTTCTTTTTTTTCTCTGACTGCTGTGGCTAGGACTTCCAAAACTATGTTGAAAAGTACTGGTGAAGAGTGGGCACCCTTGTCTTATTCCTGACTTTAAGGGAAATGCTTTCAATTTTTCACCATTGAGGATAATGTTTGCTGTAGGTTTATCATATTTGGCTTTTATTATGTTGAGGTATGTTCCTTCTATGCCTGCTTTCTGGAGAGTTTTTATCATAAATGGGTGCTGAATTTTGTCAAAGGCTTTCTCTGCATCTATTGAGATAATCATATGGTTTTATCTTTCAATTTGTTAATGTAGTGTATCACATAGATTGATTTATGAAAGTGAAGAATCCTTGCATCCCTAGGATAAAGCCCACTTGGGCATGATGTATGATCTTTTTAATATGTTGTTGGATTCTGTTTGCTAGAATTTTGTTGAGGATTTTTGCATCTGTGTTCATCAGTGATACTGGAGTTTTCTTTTTTTGTGGCATCTTTGTCTGGTTTTGGTATTAGGGTGATGGTGACCTCATAGAATGAGTTTGGGAGTTTACCTTCCTCTGAAATTCTCTGGAAGAGTTTGAGTAGGATAGGTGTTAGCTTTTCTCTAAATTTTTGGTAGAATTCACCGGTGAAGCCATCTGGTCCTGGGCTTTTGTTTGTTGGAAGATTTTTGGCTACATTTTCTATCTCCATGCTTGTGATGGGTCTGTTAAGATTTTCTATTTCTTCCTGGTTCAGTTTTGGAAGGTTATACTTTTCCAAGAATTTGTCCATTTCTTCCAAGTTGTCCATTTTATTGGCGTATAGTTGCTGATAGTAGTCTCTTATGATCTTTTGTATTTCTGTGTTGTCTCTTGTGATTTCTCCATTTTCATTTCTAATTTCGTTGATTTGATTCTTTTCGTTGATTTGATTCTTCTCCCTTTTTTTCCTTGATGAGTCTGGCTAATAGTTTGTCTATTTTATTTATCTTCTCAAAGAATCAGCATTTAGTTTTGTTGATTTTTGCTATCATCCCCTTTGTTTCTTTTTCATTTATTTCTGCCCTATTTTTTTTTTAATTTCTTTCCTTCTACTAACCCTGGAGTTCTTCATTTCTCCTTTTTCTAGTTTCTTTGGGTGTAAAGTTAGGTTATTCATTTGATTTTTCTCTTGTTTCTTGAGGTAGGCTTGTATTGCTATGAACCTTCCCCTTAGCACTGCTCTTACTAAATCCCACGGTTTTTGGATGGTTGTGTTTTCATTTTCATTTGTTTCTATGCATATTTTGATTTCTTTTTTGATTTCTTCTGTGATATGCTGGTTATTCAGAAACTTGTTGTTTAGCCTCCATTTTTATATAGTTTGCATTTTTAATAGTCTTTTTTTCTGTAGTTGATATCTACTCTTACCACATTGTGGTCAGAAAAGATGCTTGAAATGATTTCAATTTTCTTGATTTTACCAAGGCTAGATTTATGACCCAGGATGTGATCTATCCTGGAGAATGTTACGTGTGCACTTGAGAAAAAGGTGAAATTCATTGTTTTGGGGTGAAATGTCCTATAGATAGCAATTAGATCTAACTGATCCACTGTATCATTTAATGTTTGTACTTCCTTGCTACTTTTATGTTTAGTTGATCTATCCATAGGTGTGAGTTGGGTGTTAAAGTCTCCTACTGTTATTGTGTTACTGTTAATTTCCCCTTTCATACTTGTTAGCATTTGCCTTACGTATTGAGGTGTTCCTATGTTAGGTGCATATATATTTATAATATATATCTTTTTCTTAGATTGATCCTTTGATCATTATGCAGTGTCCTTCTTTGTCTTTTTTCACAGCCTTTATTTTAAAGTCTATTTTATCTGATACGTGTATTTAAGTATTTTATCTGATATGAGTATATAGGTATATCCTTTCTTTTGGTCTCCATTTGCATGAAATATCTTTTTCTAGCCCTTCACTTTCAGTCTGTATGTGTCCTTTGATTTGAGGTGGGTCTCTTGTAGACAGCATATATAGGGGTTTTGTTTTTGTATCCATTCAGCCAGTCTTTGTCTTTTGGTTGGGGTATTCAACCCATTTACATTTAAGGCAATTATTGATAAGTATGATCCCACTGCCATTTACTTTGTAGTTTTGGGTTCGAGTTTATAAACCTTTTCTGTGTTTCCTGTCTAGAGAAGATCCTTTAGCATTTGTTGAAGAGCTGGTTTGGTGGTGTTGAATTCTCTCAGCTTTTGTTTGTCTGTAAAGCTTTTGATTTCTCCTTCATATCTGAATGAGATCCTTGCTGGGTATATTAATCTGGATTGCAGGTTTTTCTCTTTCATCACTTAAGTATATCCTGCCATTCCCTTCTGGCCTGAAGAGTTTCTATTTAAAGATCAGCTGTTAGAGAGGGGAGTATTATAATCTGAATAAACCACAGTGTTTTAGAAGCCTGAAACTCAGGCTTGTCACCTTCACTAGTTTCTCCAGGGGTATAAAATTTTCTATCTGCTTCTTACTCCCTTCCTTGCCTATAGCATTTGCTATCAATTTCCTTGAAACCTTGACTCCTGTTCAATGTGCCCCTTGCTCCAGCGCCTACACTTCCCCAGAGGAGAGACAGGAAGGCTTGAGGGCCTGGAGGTAGAGGAAAGTTTTTCCCCTACTGGGATAAGGCTCTGGCAAAATCTTTTTCCTGGAGAGGAGATCTTTGTTACATACAAGTTCTGGGTGAATTTTACAGAGGCATGAGGGAATCTAGTGGGGTTCCTGGGGGTTATGCTCATGAAAGAGTGAGTTCTCCAAGCCTGTTGGTTCTTTGGAATAAAAGCCAAAGAAAATTAATTGATTTTCATTTTGTTGAGTTGTTTTTCTTATTTTAAGGATGAGAAGATATCTCCAGCTCTTTACATGTCAGAACTGAGACCCAAAGTCTCTGTCTCAAAAAATGAAGACATATTTATTTACTTACATAACAAATTCACGGACAGGGTAGAGATAAGCTTCCCTCAGGAGTGAACAGGACTGAGGCCTTGAATGTTGCCAAGACTAACTTGTTACTATTGCTGATTGCTGATCTGTTTTCTCCATGGCTGCAGGTATCTGTGGACTCACACCCTAATAGATGTTACCACACAAGCAAAGAATCTTCCTATTCAGCTTCAATTAAAAAGTAAAATCTGCCAAAGGATTGTGACTGGCTAACGTTGTTTCACATGCCCACACCTTGAACCAATCACTGTGGCTGTGGAGGGGAAGGACTGGGTTTATGCCAGCATGGACTATGTATACACCCTCAGGGCCACGTAAATGGGACCATTAGCAGAAAAGACAACAGAAATTCTTTCAAGGTATAAACACAAGCATTTCAGAAGGGGGGGTGTAGAATAAAGAGGAAAAATAATCCATGACTAAGAAGGGGAAGTAGGAAATATCTCACTGAAAGCAAACTTTGCCACTTCACAATCTCATGTACTTAGGAACCCCACCCCCCTTAGAAACTCTTTTTAGGAAACTCTTCTTACACTGTTGTTGGCCACTATGGAAAACAACATGGAGTTTCCTTAAAAAACTAAAAAAGAACTACCATACAATTCAGCCATCCCATAACTGAGGATATACCCGAGAAAACCATAATTCAAAACGACATACGCACCCCAATGTTCATCGCATCACTATTTACAATAGCTAGGACATAGCTAGGACACGGAAGCAACCTAAATATCCAACAACAGAGGAATGTTTAAAGAAGATGTGGTCCATATATACAATGAAATATTACGTGGTCATTAAAAGGAATGAAATTGGGTCATCTGTAGAGTTATGGAGGACCTAGAGAAAATCATAAGAGTGAAGTAAGTTGGGAAGAGAAAAACAAATATTATATACTAACACATATACATGTGGACTCTAGAAAAATGGTATAGATGACCTTATTTGCGAAGCAGAAATGGAGACACAGACATAGAGAACAAACATACGGATATCAAAAGGGAAAGGGGTGGGGTGGGAGGAATTGGAAGACTGGCACTGACATATATACACTACTATGTATAAAACAGGTAACTAGTGAGAAACTACTGTATACCTCAGGGAACTCTACTTAATGCTCTGTGGTGACCTAACTCGGAAGGAAATCTGAAAGGGAGAGGATATATGTATATGCATGACTCATTCATGCTACTACGCAGTAGAAGCTAAAACAATATTGTAAAGCAACTATAATGTGATAAAAATTAATAAAAGAAAGAAATACTTTTTAATCCCTTTCCATGTTAATGAGAAGGGATGATGTCAAGCCTTGCTTTTTACGGTCCTTTGGTAAAGTGGATAACTAAGTCTATCAATCTGACAATATATTTAAACTGAGTTATACTGACAAGGGACTTCCACTATCTATTTTATCTAGTTGCAAACTGTCAGAATGTATCTCATGGGGGGGAAGATCATAGCTGCTTTGTTTTATTTGCCAGTTTTATATTCCATGCATTTTTAGATTTGACAAGGTTTAATACACAACTCAGGGCAGAGCTACAAGGCAGTAATTTCCACTATAAGCTGCTATACCCCCAAAGCCTATAAAAGCAAAAATACCCTAAAATGACTTCCTCGTAGTTCAATCTGAATGAGATTGTCATATTTTGATTAATTTGTGTTAGCTCATTCAAGTTTGACCTGAAATGGCCTTGTAAGTGCATGCATGCTCAGTAGCTTAGTTGTGTCTGACTCTTTGGAACTCCATTGACTGTAGCCCACCAGGCTCCTCTGTCCATGGCATTTTTGAGGCAAGAATACTGGAGTGGGCTTCCATCTCCTCCTCTATGGGATCTTCCTGACCCAGGGATCAAATGTGTATCTCTTGTGTCTCCTTCATTGGCAGGTGGGTTCATTATCACCATGCCACCTAGGAAGCCAGAAATGGCCTTGAATCTACAAGAAAAACTTCAAAGAAGGAACCAAAGTTTCAATAAAACTTCCTGAAAAAAATAATTTTAAGGAGTGTAAGGTCTCTTTCTGTTAAACTCAACCTGAACTCATTTAAACCAAAAGGAAATTCATAGCCTCACATTAAAGAAAAAAATCCATGGATAGGAGGAAGAGCATAGTCTAGGGGTCTAAACATTGTCATCAGGACCTGCTCTTACTCCATATGTTGGCTCTGCTCTTTGTAATGGGCTCCAATCTAATATTCTTCCTTATGAGTTGATTTCCAGTAGAACAGAAAGCATGCTTCTCTCTCACAACTCTGCCAAACCTCAAGTTTACAGCTTGGGACTTCCCTGGTGGTGCAATGGATAAGAATTTTCCTGTCAGTGCAAAGGACACAGGTTCAATCCCTGATCCAGGAAGATCCCCCATGCCCTGGAGCAACAAAGCCCATGCATCATAACTACTGAGTCTGCATGCTATAACCACTGAAGTCACCGCACTTACAGCCTGTGCTCTGCAATAAGAGAAGCCATAACAACAGGAAGCCTGAGCATCACAATGAAGAGTAGCCCTCACTTGCCAAAACTAGATAAAGTCTGCAGGTAGCAACGAAGACCCAGCACAGCCAAAAATAAATAAATAAATAACAGTTCCCCTCCAAAAAAATAAATAAATAAATAAAGCTTGTAACTCCCTGGTTAGACTGAGTCACTTACTCAAACCTCATTGCATCATTGTGCCAGGTAATGACGGCTATTAACTGGAGAGTCAGGACTAAGGAGGGCGCAGCCAGCATTTGTAGACTATAAACTCAAGAATAGGAAGGGGTGGGTTCTCAGAGGACAATCAGGGTTTGTACCAAAATAGTATTAATAGTTATAGGTGTAACACAAGGATGATAGCAACAACAGACGTTTACAGAGTGCTTAATATGTGCTCAGAATTCTTCTAGGCATTTTAAGTGTCTTAACTTATCTAATCCTCACTATCACCTCATGAGAAGATAGGCTGAGTAACTTGCCCAAAGTTATACAGTTATACACTAATTACTAGTGTACAACTAAAGTTATACACTAACTACTACTAGAACAAGGATTTGAATGCAGGCAATCTGGCTCCAGGGTTAATGCCATTAACCACTGCTCCATACTGCTGCTCCAGAGACATGGGCAATAAAACCCCAAGGGCCACCTAGAAGGCAGGGTAGAAGAGTAGATGCTGGTCAGTACCGCTTCTCAGAAGACAGTTGTTCATGTGATATTCAGCTGGCTATAAACTGTAGCCTGACCCCAGACTGCCTACCCATTTAGAAAACAAACCCATCTGGGATCAAAGGCTAAACATCTTGTCTTGCAATTATACACACTATTTCAGTCCTATATGTCTACTCTCAGCTTTAATATATCGATTTCTATAAAAAAAGCTTTCCCTTTGAAGAGAACCTTGGTTTATATATGTGTGCCTATATCTGTTTCATTCTGTTTCTCCCCTGAAGGAAAACACCTCCAGTTCACAAACCCTGCAGAACTCAGAGTGCTCCTCCATTTCTTTTCCCCGCAGACCCCATGGGAAGCCCGCTGAGTTGGACATCTGGAAATTGATTTCACCCTCCATGGCTATGCAAACCACCTGCGGTGCTCTTTGACGGCACATGGGTTTTAAGAGAATCCCAAAGAGAATTTTCACTGGCAAGGCAAAACATCTTGTTTCTATCCAATAGAGAAGCTTGTGGAGCTTACAGGAAAGATGGCGTAAGAAGATTTAAAGTCAGAAGAGTGAGTGGAAGGAGAGAAAGAAAACATTTGGAAATTTGGAGTTAGGAATTCTGAATAACTTACTTGAAAAAAAATCTCGAATTCAGTGAAAAATATTGTATAAACATACTTGAGGAGTGTTAGTTGGATTTAATTAGCTATTTTTCTCCCTAAAATGATTTATGCTGTGTACCAAACCATCTAAAACCTGAAGACGTAAGACACCAGTCACATCTGGTTTCTCATCCGTCTGCAGGCTGACTGGGGTGGTCCTTTTAGGATGGCTGGGTCGGGGCTGGCTGTGCCGTCCATAATTTTCAGCTTCCTCCCAGAATCAGCAGATCATCTGGGTCATGACTTTCTCATGTCAATAGCAGAGATGGCAGAGAGGATGAGCCCAACTGTGCAAGGACTTTTCAAGCCTCTGTTTGTATTGTCAGCCCAGTTCCAAAGAAGACACAGAGCTGGCCAGTAGGCATATGAAAAGATGCTCAACATCACTAATTATTAGAGAAATGCAAATCAAAACTACAGTGAGGTACATTATGGCCATCATTAAAAAGTCTACAAATAACAAATGCTGGAGAGGGTGCAGAGAAAAGCGAAGCCTCTTGCACTGCTGGAGGGAATGTAAACTGATACAGCTACTATGGAGAACAGTATACAGATTCCTCAGAAAACTAAAAATAGAATTGCCATATGATTCAACAATCTCACTCCTGTGAATATACCTGGACAGAAGTATAATTTGAAAAGATCAATGCACCCCTATGTCCATAACAGCACTCTTCACAGTAGCCAAAACAGAAATAACCTAAACATCCATCAACAGATGAATGGATAAAGATGTGGCACATATACACAATAAAATACCACTTAACCATAAAAAAGAATGAAACAATGCCATTTGAGAATATCATATTACAGATTATCATACCAAATGAAGTAAGTCAAAAGGAGAAGGACAAATACCATATGGCATCACTTATATGTGAAATCTAAAATACGGCACAGATCTCTGAAACAGAAACAGATTCATAGACATAGAGAACAGACTCATGGTTGCTGACGGGGAGAGGGAGAGGGCTGGACTGAGACTTTGGGTTTAGTAAATGAAAACTATTACATTTAGGATAGACAACAAGGTCCTAACGTAGAGCACTGAGACTATATTCAGCAACTGTGATAAACCATAATGCAAAAGGGTGTAAAAAAAAGAATATATATGTGTGGATAAGAGAGTCACTTTACAGTGGCAGAGATTGGCACAACACTGTCAATCAAGTATACTTCAATTAAAAAATATGACACATAAAAAATAAAATAGAAAATACAGTGGAGCAAAAAGAACTCTGCCCTCATGTATAAGGGACAAAGACATCTTGAATACATGCTAAGTGAGTGTTTTCTTTAAAAAATATGGCTTAGCTCCTGAGGTGGTTTCAAACTCTGAATGCCTGCCAACCCATAAGATTCTTCCTCAACCCACTCACAGATATTTCCTGCCCTTTTCAATCCATAACCATTTGTATTACACAATAAATAAGATTTTAAAAATAATCTGTAAAAGGTATGGGATCCTTTTCTGAGAGCATGTTTTGACCTGAGGGGCTAGGGAGGACACAGCTGAACTCTTCCATTCCTTGAGGTTGTCAGATTCTATAATAAAGACAGAAGCTGTGTGCAGTGAGTGCATTCTGAAGGCAGAACTCATCTCTCTCTCTACCTTACTGTGTGTGTGCCGAGGTGGTCCGAATCTTTGCAACCCTTTGGACTATAGCCCACCAGGCGCCTCTGTCCGTGGGATTTCCCAGGCAAGAATACTGGAGTGGGTTGCCATTTCTTCCTCCAGGCGATCTTCCTGACCCAGAGATCGAACCCTTGTCTCCTGCATTGCAGGCAGATTCTGTACCACTGAGCCATCGGAGAGGTCAATACTGACAGCAAATACACAGAAGCTTCCTAACTCTAGTTTCTGGAAGTGTATCGTCAACTTTCAATTTGCTGGACCAATGAGCCGGTGGAGTAAACCTGGATGATCAAAATCTAACCAATTCTCAGCAACTATTCTACATGAAAGTCTTTTTAAAAGTGCTTCTAGAGCATCTGTGGTTTCTTCCTTCCCACTTGGAGCCAATAAACAGAAAACAGGAAATGAAGGAAGGCAGAAACTCTTTAGAAGGCCCCAAATGTAATCAGCTTCAGAGCAATTAAGAATTGACTGTATTTTTATTATCATCTAAATCCCCTTTGAGGTCCATGCTAAAAGCTAATTCATTCTGGCTGTATCTTTAATGTATGGGATTTATTTTTTAAAAGTCATTTGCAGAAGAAAAGGAAAAGAAGACAAAGCTTCTATTTTGATTGACCATGATTTCTTAATTGCTTGACTGGGTCAAATTAAACAGAGTTAAGTTATCAAGCAGCCAAAAATGTCAAGAACTTTTTCGTTGTTGCAGACACAGAATACACAATAGAAAATGAATGTAAGTAAATTTGATTTTCCCCCATATTTTCACTTGTTTTACTTTCTGCAGAAACACCTCACAATTCATCCTTCCAGTCTCCAAAGGATTTATTTAACCTGAAGTCTGCTTTTCTACTTTTCTTTGACTAGATAAACCTTGAATAAAATATTCAGTATAATATCTGTTAAAACACATCATTTATCTTGGAAAAACTATGATACAATAGAATTTACGAGTGCCTCTCTTTCTTGCTTTTTAAACATGGGTCACTTGGGAAGACACTGATGCTAACCACTGTACCACCAAGGAAGGCCTTGGCACATCAGTCACTCTGCTTTATGTGATATTTGTGATTAGCAGATCTGGTTTAATAAAAACAGGAACAGGATCTCATTGATACAGGAAGATTAGTAAGAGAAAATAAAAAGTGCAGATCTTAGAATCCTTCTCTGTTGGGGAATCAGCACTTATACTGATTAATTGTATTTTTGCATGTTAAAAAAAATCTTAATTCATGATTTCCCCCAAAGCTGTCCTGTGGTCTCAATGGGTGGTCAGGAAGTGAAGAACAAAACATCAGTGAGTTGCTTCTCAGGGAGTCTTCCCTTTGATCAAGCTTGGAGCCCAGACAGGAAACAATATGCTCATTGCTTTATTGCCACTGCAGATCGTTCATTAGTTGTAATTATTTTCTAAGATCTAGAGGGAGCCATCAAAAAAAATTAATCACAAATGGAAGGCAAGGCAGCCTTCTGTGATCATAAAAACACACAAAGCGTTTTGGATTATGGAGTTTTTATGATTTACACTCAAATTTGAACGCAAGGGGGCATATGGCACATCAGCGTTTATTAACAAAGCATGGGGATTTATGATAAATCATAAGTTTTGTTGTAAAATAAGTTGCCTTTTTATTGTGTTCTTAAAGTTGATTTTGTGAGTATGTGTGGAGTAGTCCTTTCTTGATTCTGACCTTGCTAGAAATATAAATTGAAAAAAACAGCATCCCATCATTAAAGGGAGTTTAAAGATGAAGTCAGTTATGCAATGTTTGAGCTTTCTCTAAGCAGTCCCACCAAATGCAGGGCATTCTTTCCTCTGGAGAAGCTTGTTTCACTCTGGAAAGTTCAGGCATTTAGAACTCTTTCACTCCATGACTTTACAAACATGCTGACAATGCAGTTTCATAAAATAAGCCCAGTCTTTCTCCCATTGTTATCCCTTCAAATAATGAAGCAGCTATTGGAATCCTTGGCAATTTTCTGAAAGGTTCAAGACTGCAGGCTCTGGAATTCAACTGCTCAGGTTCCAGTCAGGCTTCTACCACTTACCAGAAGCATCCTTGGGCAGTTATTTAGACACTCTAAGCTTCAGTTGGGGTTCCCAGGTGACACAGTGGTAAAGAATCCAACTGTCAATGCAGAAGAAGCAGGAGACGTAGGTTCAATCCCTGCTCAAGAAGATCCCCTGAAGAAGGAAATGGCAACCCAACCAGTATTCTTGCCTGGGAAATCCCATGGACAGAGGAGCCTAGTGGGCTACAGTTCATGGGGTCACAAAGAGCTGGGCACAACCGAGCACACAGCCCACATGCAAGCCTCACTTTCCTCCTTATGAACAAGGTTGTGAAGATTAAAGTGAGACCACTCACCTAAGTGCTTAACAGAGAGCTTGCCAAAATGACAAGGGCTCAGTAACTGCTAGTTATTATTATTGACATTATGACTATGGTTCTGATGAAAAAATTTGTAATATGTCTTCATGTGACATGGTTTTGAGTCCCTTTATTATTAGGGTGACCAACTTATCCCGGTTTTAAAAGTGAAAGTCCACATCCTGGGAAGGTCTCTCAATGTCAGACAATCTGAGATGACTAGCCACTCTACTCCTCGATTGGTTTCTCACTTCAGGACTTCCCCTCCCCAGTTAAAGCACCTTAAGGTGCCCCTGGAAAGACTTGCCACATGAGAGACTCCAGGTAAAAGCTGCCTGGATATATATGTGTATAACAGAGTCACTTTGCTGCACAGCAGTAATTAACACAACACCATAACTCAGCTACACTTCAATAAAAATAAATTAAAAAAAGACAAATTTAAAAGTTGTCTGGGGCGCCAAGAAATGTGTTTGGGTCTATTTTCTGACCAATTGTTTGATCAAACCTTGCTTCTTTTCTGGCAGCTCTTGTACATTTGATGCTGTACCCTTGGTCTTTAGACTCGGGCTCCCTGTGAACTAGCTTGGAGTACTTCATGATGTATCTTATGATTCCTCACTTGTAAAACTACCTATGCAAAATGCTGCCTCCCATTTCACAGACCCAAACTAACGCTCATTTTTGCTTACCTGGTGTTGAGTTGGCATGTGTCCTGAGACTGCCTCCCTCCTGTCCTATGACACTGGATAAATCATCTTGTACAAAGAAACAAGTACGGGCTTGGAATAAGGGAAAGTCCGTCCATCTGCACCCAAACGTACTGGCTTTTCAACAACTTCATGAAGCTCTCAATGTGTTCTGTTCTCTAATGCACGCTTTTTGTCTCTGTCTATATTTGCATTTTGATTTTGTGAGTATGTGTGGAGAAGGCAAAGGAGGAAAGGAAATACATACCCATTTGAATGTAGAGTTCCAAAAAATAGCCAGGAGAGATACGAAAGCCTTCCTCAGCAATCAATGCAAAGAAATAGAGGAAAACAATAAAATGGAAAAGACTAGAGATCTCTTCAAGAAAATTAGAGATACCAAGGGGACATTTCATGCAAAGATGGGCTCGATAAAGAACAGAAATGGTATGGACCTAACAGAAGCAGAAGATATTAAGAAGAGGTGGCAAGAATACACAGAAGAACTATACAAAAAAGATCTTCATGACCCAGATAACCACGATTGTGATCATTCGCCTAGAGCCAGACATTCTGGAATGCGAAGTCAACTGGGCCTTAGGAAGCATCACTACAAACAAAGCTAGTGGAGGTGATGGAATTCCAGTTGAGCTATTTCAATTCCTAAAAGATGATACTGTGAAAGTGCTGCACTCAATATGCCAGCAAATTTGGAAAACTCAGCAGTGGCCACAGGACTGGAGAAGGTCAGTTTTCATTCCAATCCCAAAGAAAGGCAATGCCAAAGAATGCTCAAATTACTGCACAATTGCATTCATCGCACATGCTAGTAAAGTAATGTTCAAAATTCTCCAAGCCAGGCTTCAATAGTATGTGAACTGTGAACTTCCAGATGTTCAAGCTGGTTTTAGAAAAGGCAGAGGAACCAGAGATCAAATTGCCAGCATCTGATGGATCATAGAAAAAGCAAGAGAGTTCCAGAAAAACATTTTTGCTTTATTGACTATACCAAAGCCTTTGATTGTGTGGATCACAACAAACTGTGGAACATTCTTAAAGAGATAAGAATACCAGACTACCTGATCTGCCTCTTGAGAAATCTGTATGCAGGTCAGGAAGCAATAGTTAGAACTGGACATGGAAAAACAGACTGGTTCCAAATAGGGAAAGGAGTACATCAAGGTTGTATATTGTCATTCTGCTTATTTAATTTATATGCAGCATACATCATGAGAAATGCTGGGCTGGATGAAGCTCAAGCTGGAATTAAGATTGCAAGGAGAAATATCAATAACCTCAGTTATGCAGATGACACCACCCTTATGGCAAAAAGTGAAGAACTAAAGAGCCTCTTAATGAAAGTGAAAAAGGAAAGTGAAAGAGGAGAGTGAAAAAGTTGGCTTAAAACTCAACATTCAGAAAACTAAGATCATGGCATCTGGTCCCATCATTTCATGGCAAATAGATGGTGAAACAGTGGAAACAGAGACTTTATTTTGGGGGGCTCCAAAATCATTGCAGATGTTGACTGCAGCCATGAAATTAAAAGACTTTTGCTCCTTGGAAGAAAAGCTATGACCAACCTAGACAGCATATTAAAAAGCAGAGACATTGCTTTGTCAACAAAGGTCCATCTAGTCAAGACGATGGTTTTTCCAGTAGTCACGTATGGATGTGAGAGTTGGACTATAAAGAAAGCTGAGCGCAAAAGAATGGATGCTTTTGAACTGTGGTGTTGGAAAAGACTCTTGAGAATCCCTTGGACTTCAAGGAGATCCAACCAGTCAATCCTAAAGGAAATCAGTCCTGAATATTCATTGGAAGGACTGATGTTGAAGCTGAAACTCCAATACTTTGGCTGGCTGATGTGAAGAAGTGACTCACTGGAAAAGACCCTGATGCTGGGCAAGATTGAAGGTGGGAGGGGAAGGGGACAACAGAGGATGAGATGGTTGGATGGCATCACTGATGCAATGGACATGAGTTTGAGTAGGCTCCAGGAGCTGGTGATGGACAGGTGATGGACAGTTATTCGCATGATGAAATAACTAGTCAATGCTTTTCTAGAACTTCCATACAGTACTTCCTCTATGTTTATTTATCTTCTGCTCTGGTAGCCCTTTAACAAAGGAAAAGGAGTTTGGTCAGGCCTAGTGGTTGGTTGCTGCGATAACTCCTTCCATTTACAACAGCTCCAAAGCCATCTATGTGCTTGTTGCAATGGACAAGATTCAGAGAAAGACGGCAACAGACAGAGCAAAAAGCTGCAAGGTTTCTTTCATTGCAAAGAATAACGACATTTATATACCCATTTTAAGGTGATGTTCAAAGTAGGAGGTAATGAGCATGCTCTTGGCTTGCCAGGGTCCCTGGATTCTCCACAGAAACTCCAGCTGCTAAGTGATTCATGCAGTGTTGCATCCTTCACAAGCAAGAAGCCTGCACAATCTCATTTCTCAAAGGTCATTATAGCCTCCTTGCCTTCCAACTGCCCTTAAGATTTTGGCCATAAGCCACCTACTCACCAGGTGCAATTAATTAATTGAAAACAGTCCCAGCACAGTTCAGAGTGTTCACTGCCAGATTTGGGTAAATCTAAGATAAATGTCTCAAGCATGGACTCCTTCTGCAGAGCAGGGTTTCAGACCGGCCTTAGCTTTCTTTTGACATTATGGTCTAGAAAACTGCCTGAGATTATAATTAATACAATGGTCTGAGGTGCACAGAAGACACTTTTCTACTTCTCTTTTAAAATTCACAGCTAGATCTGCTCATCTTTGAGTTTTGAAAGAGGCTCCACATTGTTTATTCTCTTTTGAGACTTGTGATGTTTCAGTTTCTCTTTCTCAAATGGAAATTAGGTTGTGGACTCCAACTAAGGCTTCTGGCACATTGGTAACACATTACAAATTCTAAGCAAGTTTTAAGGAGGACGGGGTGGCCTTTGAAGGCTTTATCTTTCTGAACTTGTGTAGAATGTGGTTATGTTCTTTCTGTTATTCTATAATCTTTTATTAGATTGTAAGCTCTCCAAGAATAGCAGATATTTTTTATGTATTTTTGTGTTCTACCAATGTTTGGAGCTACCCGGTGGCTTAGTCAGTAATGAAGCCGCCTGCAATGCAAGAGACCTGGGTTCAATCCATGGGTCGAGAAGATCCCCTGGAGAAGGAAATGGCAACCGACTGCAGTATTCTTGCCTAGGAAACTCCATGGACAGAGGAGCCTGGCAGGCTACAGTCCATGGGGTCTCAAGAGTTGGACATGACTGAACAACTAAACCACCACCACCACCGAACATTTAACATGGGGTCTTATGTGTGTGTGTCTGTGTGTGTGTAAGAACATCTTCTAAATACAGAAATTAATCACACATACCCCTCAAGGTAAAGAAGACATTTTGCTAGAATTACAAGCTATCTATAAAATGGAATTCATCATGATAATTAAGACATATCATTAAAGGGGGCTGTGTATTAGTTTCACAAAACAGTGTGTGGCTCCATGGTCCTGCCTTATCACCTGCACCTTCCAGGATGAACAACATTAATGGCAAAAATTTCCATGTATAGGGTGGTTAATTGATCACAAAGTCCATGATTACTCTAATGTTCAGCTTTTGAAGCAGGTTATCAATAACCCTATTTCACAGTTGAGAAAACTAAGACTCAGTGGAAGTGACTTTACCATGGAAACAGAAGTACTAAGTGCAGAGCCAGGATGTAACTGAGCTATGTGGCTCCTGTCACCCTTCCCAGTGTGGACATCCATGTCCTTGTTGTTTTGCCTACACTTCCATGGCATGTGGGAAGCAAAGGTTATGTCCAGCAGCAACTCAAACCATAAACTCAGGAATTAATCTCTCTTTCTCTCATCTCTCTGCCTCCAATTCATTAGCAGGTCTTCTTAATTTTTCCTACCATATTTGTATTGGATTTGTCTTTCTTGATCTACACAGTTGACACCCAGGTCTAAGATAAACTACGTTGTCCCTGCTGGGATGGCTGCAATCCTTCCCAAGGAGTCTTCCTCCTGTTTCTCTCACCTAAACACCAGGGTTCTCAACCTGATTGTGTGTCAGTGTCCTCTGAGGGCTTATTAGAGCACAGACTTCATGGTCCACCCTGGAGTTTTTGGAACAGCTCTGGTGCATAGCGTACTCAGAAATATTTGATAAATAAATGAAGGAGTCTCCAAGATTCTCTTAAGATCAACAGTACCCTTCAGGTTTTAATAATCCAGCTAGAAAAAAAAAAAAGATAATCTAGCTGGGATTCTAGGTCTCAGGCTTTCTGACTCTGAGGATTAATTCCATGAACGCTATATCCTCCTTTCCCTTTACAGAAACAACTACACAAGACCAAGGGAATCTTGCAGCTGTCCAGCTGGAAACAAATTGTATGTCAAGACGACCTCAACCAAGAGCCACAGAACAGATTTTCCTCACTATTTGACTATAGGAGGAAAATAGATCCTTATGGAGCTAAAGAATCTTGAGAGAGATGGGAAATTGACTCTAAGCACCATCCATAAATACCTTAGACTCAGCTACTGAATCCATGGATTGGATTAAGCTAAAATCAAGAACAAGTGTAGTAGCAATAGGAATCTGTGTGTGTGTGTTTGTAAGTAAATCAATAAATAGACAAAACATCTGTGGTTTGTATACTGTCCCGTCTTTTAGGGAAAGCCCCAATCTTTTCCTCTTTGCATGCATGGCTCTTGGCAGTGATTTCACATCTCCAGCGCTAGGACCCAAGCCTAGCAATCAAATTACTCCATTCGTCTTTTTTGTGATTGACCAAGAGATATGAAACTGCACCATGCTAGGTCATTGAGAGACTCGTCTACGAATTCTCCTGGTGGTACCAGTAAATAGCCTCCCTCAGCATTTATGGGGGCTTCCCTAGTGGCTCAGTGGTAAAGAATCCACCTGCCAATGCAGGAGGAGTCAGGTTCGATCCCTGAGTCAGGAAGATCCCCTGGAGAAGGAAATGGCAACCCACTTCAGTATTTTTGCCTGGGAAACCCCATGAACAAAGGAGCCTGGCAGGCTACAGTCCATGGGGTCTCAAAGAGTCAGACACTACTTAGCAATTAAATAACAAATGCAATCATGAGAAGGATGTGAGCTTGGGGGTTTTGGTGACCACCTGGTCACTGCATGGAGAGAATCCATCTGAGAAGAAAGCAGAGTCTAGATATAGAGACACATGGTCTGGATGACGTGGGTTTAGCCCACGGATCCAAGTATGCTGAATCTGACACTTGGATTTCTTACTTAAGCGTATTTGAAACATACACTGCCACAACTGAAAGAGTGCTGAGGGATCCAGCGGGTCCCACATTCCTTATGAGACTACTCCCTGAGTCTTTCTGCTGTGCTGTGTTATCTTTCTGTCAACACCTAGCTCAGAGGCAGTTAGAACCACCCACAACACAGCACTGAAGCTACTGTGAATATGGAGCCCACACCACTGCAAGCACAGTACAGAAAATGTTATTAATAACAAGGCCTCCATTTCTATGAAGTTTTCTTTTAAACATGCCAAAGAATCTAGCATATGTTTCTTTTCTCTTCACCCTGTTCCTATAAGGAGGAAGGAAAACAGATACTCCTCCCAAGCTGTGCGAACCCTAGGAAGTTATTCCACATCTCAGAGAAACCGTTTTCGAAAGTGTTAAAACAGGGAGAAACGTGAGGCAGGAGTTTCAGATCTGACAGTCATGAGACTTGGAGGCATAATGTGAAATCATGAGTATTTTGACTGCACAGTTTTCCAAAATAAAATGTTGATATTGAATACGATGGTCTACAAATAGGGTGGGAGAAAATTCATTCTACTTCATATGAGAATCTTTCAATGTCACTTGACAAGCACAGAAAAATCACTTCATGCTTCTCAACAGATCCTTTATCGAAAAGGAGCAGAAGATGAACTGAAAGTGTTAAGAGATCCACATACTCATTTTACTGTAAACTTCTCTAGGGAAATGACACTGTAATTTTACCATAAACGGTGGGGCATAAGTCAGTATAATGTGCCCAGGAGTCAAGCTATGAACTGTAGACCTCTTTCTGGTTTCCAAAAGCAAATCTGACTCTCCGAAAGATAAGTTTACGTGAAAAAAATTCATCTCAATCCTTCCTTCTTAAATGGTTGCAATTTGACTGATAATCTGCATTCTGCCACTTCATTCAAAGCCTTTCAGGCCAATGTAACTTAAACGTGAACAAATTAGGAGGCATGGAACTGATGGGAATTTGTATCATCATACATGTGTGCCCTATTCATCAGCCCTTTGAACACTCAGTGTCTGTGCAATTGAGAAATATACAAATTTATATTTATAGGACAGTTTTTGCTTCAAGTTGTAAAACAAAACATTGGAAGTCCATGGGAGATATAAGAAAACTTTTCAAGGAAACATTTAACTGTTTGCTAATTGATAAAACAAATAGAATAAAAATTGTTGAGAGAGAATGAGCTAGATTGAATTAACAAGAAAAAGCTTATTTGAAGAACTGAGCTTTACCATGAGATTTTCTAAAAGGTAGGGACTATGTCTGTATTTGGGAGTATTTGAATAATTGCATGTTTTTTTAGTAAGGATGGAAGGAAGCTGTTTATAAATGAGGGCCAGAAGAAAGTATTATGAGGCATGATTGACGAATAGATCATTTTACACCATCCAAAGTACCAGTGAAGTGACTAGAACATCCTCTTAAGGATTGGTGTCTTACAAACAATAGCAGTAGTAGTTGTTCTTTTTTTTTTTTTTTTTTTTTTTTAGTTAAAGTACACTCAAATATTGCATGGAACATACTTACACTAAAAAGTTATAATTTAGGGCACTGAAATTAAAATTCACCAGAACATCCTGCATTTTCATTGATTAAATCTGGAAACTCTATTTAGAAGGATCTTAGTGGAAGCCTGCCTTTTAAAAAAATAGAGATTACAGATATTCCTGTCAACATCACATACCACTTACAAGGCTCAATTTTAGACAAATGATACAATTTGACTGCTCTAATCCTTACAAAACTTGAGGGAAGCTTTATTACTTTATCCTCTTTTTCTCAGAGGGAGAAATTAAGGCACAGAGAAGTTAAGTAATTGGCCCAAGATGACAAGCCAGGAAGAAGCAGAACCAGAATTTGAACCAATACAGTCTGGTTACAGAATCCATGCTCTACACGACCGTGTAATTGGGCCAGGTGAGGACTGTGGCCACACGGTGACTAAGAAAAATACCTCACTGTGGCTTTTTCAACATAGTGAATCCTCGTGCTTAACTGTTGGCTCATCCCTTAAAACCGATGCACAGTTTCTGGGAAAGAGCAGCTCTGGTCTTGAAGAGAACCTCAGACTCCTGTCCCTGGAGTTGGACGCCTCTGGGTAGTGCAGCCAACGGTCTCCTCACCTCCTCACCCCCCTCCCCCTGACTCTCCCAAGTGCTACCTGTCTCTCCCTGACTAGCTCATGACAGTCATGCTCTAGAGGAGTCACACGATGAGAAAGGCAGACTTCCAGTTCCCCACTGCTCTCCTGGCACACAGTAGGTGGGAGGACCCCAAGGAAGCTGAGTAAGGGGATACGCCATCCTCAGGCCTAATTTATTGCCAGGAATTCAAATACTCGCTAGGCTAAAAGCCCATTCCTTTTGCGCTACTTCATATCTCTCAAGGTTTGTCCCCAAGATCAGTAGGGAACTCTTGATATATTTTCAAATAGGAGCAAACACCACAGAAATCCAAGAGACACAGTCCAAGAATTCCAGTGAGAAGAATTGTGTCTAACACTTAGGGTGCTTTCCAATGAACTGATGCTCTGATTTGTACATCATAAATGAAAGCAAATCATAAATACGCACTGTTAGCATATTTTAAAATGATTAGGTCCTTGTACTGACTTATTTGGAATTTTTATATTGTTCTATCAATTTGGGGAGTGTTCAAGCATTTTACTTCTGGTGAGACATTTATTTCAATAAAATGATAGAAAACCCTTCACCCATTCCTATTTAGAGCTGAGCAATAAACCTATTTGTAATGACTCTTACATGAAACTTGCATTGAATACTTCTTTATTGTAATCTGACGTTACATGAAATTAGAAACAATATGGGAGTGTATTCAATCATCCATGGTGGAGGGATTGAGATAAAAATGACTCATTTGACTGGGTTGATCTTAAAAATTAATAACAGCAGAGGTAATTACTAACCTGGTAGAGCCAGACTCGTGATCATCTTTGAACACTTTTAAACATGAAGCACACAGAGACTCATTACTGTGAGGCACAGGCAGTGTGCTGGAGTCAACAATCAACTGGCTCAAAACTCACATCCCCCAGATTAGTCCTTCTCAACCCAAGGTGACTCTGTCCCCAAGAGGACATCTGACAATGTCAGGGCACATTCTTGGTTGTCCCAACTTGGGGCATGGATTCTACTGGCATCTAGCAGGTAGAAACCAGAGAAGCTGCCACATATTTATTCTACAACAGATAGGTGAGCCCCTAGGACACAGAGGAAATGGCAACCCACTCCAGTATTCTTGCTTGGAGAATCCCATGGACAAAGGAGCCTGGCAGACTGTGCGACTACCACTTCACTTTACTTAAGGACACAGAATTGCCCAGTGACAACACTGCCAAGGTTGAGAAACCCGGGCCCTAGGTGCTGCCCAGAGTCACTGACTGCCCTGACACAGAATTCACATGGAGGGTCGTGAGAGCACTGGAAAAGAGGCAGTGATGACAGGTCCAAGACAAATGGCCCGTCTCCTGTTTCCTTTGGTTGAGGTCTGTGTTCTGCACAAAGCACTAGGCAAATCCCTTCATTTTTCTTCTCACTCTTTGTGCTCTCCAGTGCAGGGGCATAGATCACAGCCACCTGGTTGCCCACCGGAAGACACCGCCATTTGAACAGATAGCCCCATGCACCAGAGACAGGGCCGCTCTGGACGCACCTGGCCAGTAGGAAGCTCAGTGGGGAAATCTAACCTGGCCCCTTCCTCTGAGTCCTCACCCCCTGGTTGTTTGGGGGTACTTTGACCTTTACTATTGAAGACACTTACTGAGCTAGCATCTGGCGGCAAATGGTACAGGGGTATATGAAAGAATGAGATCATTAAACAGACGTGCTACAATTCATTGCATCACATGCCCAAATATGGCTTGTTTATGCCTCAAGAAATCTGATGTACACTTTGTTTCATATTGTACAAAGTGTAAAATGACCACTTTGCTGGTAACCAAAACAGCAGAGCAAGCAAATTACCTACCAAACCCATCATCAGGTTCCCAAGGCCTTGAAGCAATATGATTTTCCCTGCTACCTTAGTCCATCAGACAATGGCAGGTTTTGTTGGGAAGGATTCAGCATGCCTCAGATCATGCCATCTGCATGGCTTACTTACCTACTTGATTCTTTCAAAAATCAAGCAGCTGTTGCTACTCCTTTATCTCATATGATACAGACACTATACTGTACTGTCCAGAGGAGTTAGCTATTTTCTGACATTCTTCCAGAGACAATATTTAATCTCAGACTGGATTTCCCAATATGCACCTTTCCCAGCTTCTCAAATGTTACACACTCATTTTATTAGAAGCAAGGGGTTTTCAGAGATAACCAATCCTATCCTCCCATTTTGGGCTTCCCTGGCAGCTCAGCTGGTAAAGAATCTGCCTGCACTGCAGGAGACCTGGGTTCAATCCTTGAGTTGGGAAGATCCTTACCGACTCCAGTATTCTGGCCTAGGAGAATTTCATGGACTATATAGTTCATGGGGTTGCAAAGAGTTGGACATGACTGAGCTACTTTCACTTTCACTTTCATCCTCCCATTTTTACACGAGGAAGCTGAAGTCTAACACCTTTCATAGTTACTTTTAGACTGTTACTCAAGATATTTTTGCTGCAGCCTTCTATAGAACAGTTTTATTTCTTCACTTCTCTGCTATACTATTTCACCATGTTATTTGCTTTGGCCAATGAAACATGAGTAGAAATGGTGTAATGGTCTGTGCCACTTTCCAGCAGAAATTCGAAGAGCTGGCAGGTGGTTCTATCATGTTCTATACCTCTTTCTATGAAGCAAATAGCATCCTGAACAGGAACTTGTTTATTCAGTTTAGGTTCCAGATTCGGGATGAAGCAAGGCAGAGCCACATCCAGTCTGGAACAATGTAAACAAGAACTAAAGAGCCTCGTCATGAAAGTGAAAGAGGAGAGTGAACAAGTTGGCTTAAAACTCAACAGTCAGAAAACTACGATCATGGCATCTGCTCCCATCACTTCATGGCAAATAGATATGGAAGCAGTGGAAACAGTGAGAGACTATTTTTCTGGGCTCCAAAATCACCGCAGATGGTGACTGCAGCCATGAAATTAAAAGACGCTTGTTCCTTGGAAGAAAAGTTATGACCAACCTAGACAGCATATTAAAAAGCAGAGACATTACTTTGCCAACAAAATTCCATCTAGTTAAAGCTATGGTTTTTCCAATAGTCATGTACGGATGTGAGAGCTGGACTATAAAGAAAGCTGAGTGCTGAAGAACTGATGCTTTTGAACTGTAATGTCGGAGAAGACTCTGAGAGTCCCTTGGACTGCAAGGATTTCCAACCAGTCCTTCCTATTCATTGGAAGGACTGATGTTGAAGCTGAAACTTCAATACTTTTGGACACCTGGTGTGAAGAACTGACTCACTGGAAAAGTCAGATGCTGGGAAAGATTGAAGGCAGGAGGAGAAGGGGACTACAGAGGATGAGATGGTTGGATGGTATCACTGACTCAATAGATGTGAGTTTGACTAAACTCTGGGAGTTGGTGATGGACAGGGAGGCCTGGTGTGCCTTGGTTTAAATATTTTGTGTTAGGTTCTATCCCCAAACTAATTGGAAAGGTTTTGCAGATTACCCCCACAAAGGATCAGTTGCATTTGTGGGAATACTAAAAGAAAAAGTTCCTCAGCAAAGCCTAGACCCAAAGTTTAGACTTTTCATAAACATCTCTTTCAGATTATGCAGGAGGTAAATCTCATCTTACACAGTACCAAACATAACATGGTTTCAAAATCAAAGATAAAAGCAAAACACAACAAATCTCCTGAAATTCAGAGAGCAAACAAAATATAACAGAGAATGACAGAAAGAAAGGAAAAAGAAATTCCAGACATGGCACAGAACTATAAACATCATTTACGTGTACAAATTTAATGCATTATTTTCTAGTTAACGAGTTTTCAAATAAGCTAAGAACATTCTTTACTTAACACTGTAATTTCACAAACTGTCAAGAATAAAGAACTCCACTGGGGTAAATGAAGATATGCTTGAATTTTCTTAATTACCACCTTGCTAAGGCTTGGAGCTCACTGTTCAGCTGTGTGACAAATGATTCTAAGCACTGTCAGGCAGTCGCAGGGGAGCCTGAGTTGCTTGCTGTACTATGTGCTGGACTCATTACTGTGCTGCTGACAGCCCAGGCTGAGAAAGGAAACAACACTTGTTTCAGGAGTGGAGATGCTGGGGCCAGTGTGGCAGTGACTGACAAAGCAGAGGAGCTTTTGCTATTATTGCTGGAATGTTAACTCTCTCCAGCCATCCACCCCAATAGAAGGACAGGCACGCAGGGAAAGACTCAATGCCGTACAATGAGTCTCTGTATCAGCCCCTAACATAGGACCTGGCAAATGGCATGTTCTCAATAAATGTTTGTTGGATGAACGAATGAATGAACATCTCTCCTATCCAAACTTATCTATCTGTCCTTTTTTCTCTCCTCTTGCCAGAAGAAAGACTGAACAAACTTACAGTCCATTACCCCCAACTGGTCCCACTTTGAGGGTGGGGAGCCATGTTCTCACACAGCTTCAGGCAGCTACTAGTCTATATGCTATCTCTATAGATTAGCCTTTTGTGGACTGAAATTTGTTTTTGTTTATTTACATGAACCTTTTCAAATAATCAACTTTTAATTTTTTTGATCTTCTCTACTTTTTTCCTTTACTCCATTGATTTTCAAAGAGTTCTTCTTGGCCTGTCCCTCAGTGACAGTCAGTAACTACTGGAGCAGGACTAATGACACAGGCCCATTCTTTCCTTTGATAATCATTTAAGCTGTGCCTGGGCACAGTGTCTGCTGAGCCTTTTCTCTTTGTAGCCTGTGTGATTTTCACATTTCCTTGGCAGGTTGCCCAAATCCTGGTTATCCTCAGACATCAGATGGCCAGGTCCTGTGAAGCCAGACCCTAAAACCACTGGAGGAAAGAAGGACGCTGAGCTTCCTAGTTTAGCCATCCAAGTCTCCAAACTTGTCTAGGATCCCTAAATTTTAATTTATACCATTCTGAGTCATTGTATGCTTAGGAAAAATAAAAGACAAAATATGAAGTGGCCAGTGAAGCCCTTTATGGCCAAAGGGCTTCTACGCTTGAGTTACAACAACCAAATTTTGATGTCCTGAGTCTCTTGTCTTGCTTTGCAAACACATGCCTACATCTATCCCCTTTCCCCCGACTCCACACACTAACTATAGGTTGGACCCTGTGGAAACTTTTTAGATCTTCTTTATGGATCTGCACCCTTACCAATCACAGGGAAAGAGCAGGGAGCAATATTGAGCACCTAGAGTTGGCCAGGCATTTCAGAGAATTTTCTTTTTGAAAAATCACAGTGGTCCTTAAAGGTTGGCACCATTATCATTCCAATTTTAGAAATGAGGCAACTGGGGGAGATGAGAGGGCCTGGCCAGACCCACACTACCCCAGTCACTTAGTGACACTTTCTAGGGTTACACAGGTGGAGTGAGAGCCAGAATGAAAGCTAAGACCCATCTCAATGCAAGTCTCAAGCTCCTTCTGACAGGGATAGAGTAGGTTAATTAAACAGTGAGTTTAAAAATTCAACTAGGGACTAAATACAGAAAGAGAATTTTAAGCGAGTTTGAGAGACCATTATAGGCTAATGACCACTCAAGAAAAGAAACCAGTAACCTAGCAACAATCCATACTACCTTGAAGGAAGACCAGGTACATGCAAGTGCCAGGCATGCTCAGCAACCGTTCTGATAGTTAAAACACAAGACAATAGATTGGGGTATGAATCTTGTTACATGAAGTCAGGGAGTCAATGGTCCTTGAAGAGTAGCATTTCTGAATGTAGCCAAGACAGGAATGTAAGTGAAAGGGGAAAAAACTAGGTGAAATAGGACATTATACCAAGTGAAAGTGAAAGTCGCTCAGTCATGTCCAACTCTTTGCAACCCCATGGACTATAGAATCCATGGAATTCTTTAGGCCAGAATACTGAAGTGGGTAGCCTTTCCCTTCTCCAAGGGATCTTCCCAACCCAGGGGTCGAACCCAGGTCCCCCACATTGCAGGCGGATTCTTTACCAGCTGAGCCACAGGGAAGCCCAAGAATACTGGAATAGGTAGCTTATCTTTTCCCCAGCAAATCTTCCCAACCCAGGAATGGAACCAGGGTCTCCTGCATTGCAGGCAGATTCTTTACCAACTGAGCTATCAAGGAAGCCTACATTACACCAAAACCACAGGCAAAGGAACACATCCCTGAGAGCAAAGAGGGCTACATTTTTATACCCACAAAAAAGTGAGGAGGGAAGAAAACCACCATCTTCCTCATTTGGGGGCAGACATCATGGCTTACAGCATTAGTTCCTCCTTTGACTCTAAATGATCTAACCAGGACTGTCATGGCACTGTTTAAATCATATGTATATTAGCAGAAGGGTGGTGACATATAATAAAACATCTATGTTTTAACGATGTAAGCCATGATGTCTGCCCCAAAATGAGGAAGATGGTGGTTTTCTTCCCTTCTTTTTTGTGGGTATAAAAATGTAGCCCTCTTTGCTCTCAGGGATGTGTTCCCTTGCATGCCTGCTTGTATCTCTAACAAGACTCCTATGTTAATAAATTCACTCTAGGCCTATCATTTGCTTCACAATGAATTCTTTCTGCAACAACACAAAAGATCCTGAGTTTCATTAAGTTCTGACATCGGATGAGTGGTTTCAATTAAAAGACAGTAGGTGTTAGTCCCATCCCATGGGTTCAAGTCTCAGCCTAAGTTGTGACTAGGTCCAGGTCCCATTTGAGAAGGAGTCTGACTTCACTTCCACCCCACTGTGCCTAAAAGGCTAGACTGGGAGAGATCTGGGAGTTCTAGTGAAGCATTCTTTATATCTCAATCATTTAAATTCCACCTTCACAAATTTTAACATATTCCTGTAACATCTAAACTGATCTCCTTTAATATTTTTATTTAAATGGAAGCATAATTTTTACATAAAATATATTAATATGAAAAGAAAGCTTTTTGTCACTACCTACACCAGAGGTATATAAATGTTCACAATAATCTTGTTGCTAAACCTGGCCTAACTCGGTGGCTCACAATAATCTGAGTTTACCCTCACATGCCTGGGGCTACAGAGGGGCTGCCGTCTGGCTGCTCCTGTCGGTTAAGCGAGTTACACTGATCAGGCTCCTGGGTGCAGGTCTGCTCCACGTGTGTCATTCTGGGGCCTAGAACTGAGGGACAGAGGCTGCCCGTGGCTTGAAACGGGCACTAAACACTTCTCCTCACATTCCATTGGCCAAAGCAAGTCACCCAACCAATCCCAGCATTGCTGGGGTGGGGAAAGAACTCTCCAGGCAGCGGAGAGGGAGGAAAGAGTGAGCATCTGCTGAACAAGAATCTAACTTACCACGTGCAGAAAAGTAGCAGTCAGTATGATGAAAATCAGACAATCTAAACTTCCAGTTAGCCACCACTGCCTGCAGAAGTAGGGTTTCTTGATAAAATGCAGGATGCTCAGTTAAAGTTTGAATTTCAGATAAGTGACAAATAATTTAGCAGAAGTACACCCAAATACCTCATGGGATACAGGATAATACATATCCTAAACAAGAATTCTTTTGTTTATCTGAGATTATTTGTATTTTCACTTGCTAAACTGTCCATTCTATGCAGATAGATTTTAGTTTAAGGCTACTTTTTTTTCCTTATAAAAAGAGAGAGAGAGATTAGCAAGTCTTACAGATTTTTCAGCATTAACCTGAAACTTTCCCCTTGATGTATGAATGACAAAAAGAGAACTGAATGTCTGTTGCAGATGAAGAGAGGAGTCCAGGGACCTGGGAGAAGCTCCTGCAACTGCATAGCCAGGGGCCAAGATCCTTCTCACCTTGGGATGCTTGGTGAAACTCTGAATTCTAATCTTTGCAAAGATAGGCAGAGTTGGATGCCTTCTTCTCCTCAGGATAGTTGTTTCTGCCTTGCAGAACGCTCTAAAGGTCAGGATGCTTATTCTGATTTCAGGTTTAAGGTGTGTGTAATAAGATACGAGGTTTTCGGTAACTTCTGGCAGTCATAATTAACTTCTACACTAGCCATGCTCATCCCTAACCTTGATAGGTACACCAGAGCTAAGGGGAGATGGAGAATTTTCAAATTCCCCAAGATTCCTGAGTTAAGTGACTAGATGCAGAGCAGTTATTAATGGTAAGTCATGAACTGTGGGCATTTTCCTCACGGTTTGAAAACTGCAAATCACCTGCTCTGTCTACTGTGGTCCTTATGTGGGCCTGTAGGATTGTGCTGCTCTTTTATTTTACGAGAAAATGACAAGACTGGGTTTAATTTAAGCTGCCTCCAACCCAACTCACAAAACAGTGAAGCACAAATTCATTGCAAACTGGAGAACACTCTTAAGTAAGAGTGTCTCAAATCCTGTAAAATCCTATTTGATGGGATCGTGTGCTTGAGGTAAGAGCTTCCAAATAGTTAAAATAGCCTGATTTCTTGGAGTCTGTTCTGGTAGCTCTGATGATCTGGGAACCCCATGTACTTGTTCAAGTTTTTTGAAGTCTGGAATAACGCTTGCTCCACCTTCCCCCCCTCTCCTTTTTCTCTTCTTTCTCCTCCTCTATGGAACCTTCCCAGATCTCTATAGCCTCCAGGATTGAACTCTGAACTCAAGGCTTTGATCCTTGTCCCACTTATTTGGTAATGAACTGAGCCTTGGCAATATGATGTCACCAACACTGTGTGTATTTGGAAGAAGGGGTTGGCTGTACAGCTGGGGTGTTGGGACACTGCTATATCCTGAATGGCCTTATCTTTACCTCTGCTTATGTTTGGGGTTGGCGAACTCTTTTCTCTACATACACACACACACACACACACACACACTTATTTTCATCTCTGGAATTTTGTTATATCTAGCTCAATTTCCATCATGAATTGCCAGCTCCAATGTGAGTCTCAGAAAAACATCCCTGATCCTTGAATCAGAGTTATAATACCATCCATGATACTCTCATGGCCCCTCCACTACCTATACCAGGAGTTAAGTAAGATTTTCCATAAACTCCCTATAGTAAATATTTCCAGCTGTGCAGCACACATAAAGCCTCTGTCACTGCTCAACTCTGCCACCGGAGCTCAAAAGTAGCCTTGGATGTGGCTGCATTCCAATGAAACTTTACTGAGAGTGAAATCTGAATAGCATTTCATTTTCATGTGTCATTTGTTTTCAAACCATTACAAATATAAAAATACTCCTAGCTGTAAACTAATGAGATGATAGGCTGGATTTGGTCCTTGGGCTGAATTTGCTGATCTCTGACCTAAACTCTGGTTTATTTACTTGACTTTTAAAATCCTATTGCACTAAAATCTCCCCTCAGGAACTTCCCATCTTGATAAATCTAGGTCCAAGCAGGGCACCTGGTTTGTGTGGGAGAATTTAAGCTTTACCAACTCAGATTCCATAGCTAACCACCTGCTGCAGTCCTCACATGGGCCAGTGGGATAGACCACTAGGATCTCTAATTATAAGATAGATGTTTCAGTTGTATTTCAGTAACATGAAGCTCTCTTTTCCCCCTACAACACACAGACAGGAAAAAAGCAAAATATCAGTACAAACCTGAGAACATTAAAAGGACTTTCAATCCTTTCAAGTCTTTTGCAATAGAACTGTATGTTTGGGAGAAGGTCCTAGCCACAGTCCTATAAGTAAAAATATTCTACGTATTTTCTTCTCACCTACCAAGTCTTTGTTCAATAGGTTCTGCTCACCTAGAAAACCCTCTGTGCTTGTTAAATATCTTTCGAGGCACGGACAATTCACTTTTCTTCTCCTCCATGAAGCCTCCTCAGATCCATGAGTTTACATAAAGTGTTCCCATTGTCTGGAATTTTCTTCTCTGTGGCTAACTCTTTCTCATTTTTAAGATCTCAGCTTTAAAAGCACACTGCCAGAGAGGCTTCATCTGACCACGTGTCAACATAGATACCCATCCTCATTACGCACCTCAATACTGGTCTTTTCCTCTCCCAATACTATCATGATTTTTAACTCCTTCCCCATTTACACGTTTGCTTTTTATGTCAATAGTCAAGCACAGATCCTGACACATAGGAGGTTCTCAATAAATACTGATTGAATGAATACACAAGAACTTCACCTCCTGAGTGACATTACCTGTATTTAAATCCCAGAACCTCACTTTCTAACCTTTCTCAGGCAATTTACACAGTAAGCTGTGTTTTTCTGTTTAATCTATAAAGTGAAAATAATCTGCTTCATAATATTGTTATAACTATAAAATGAGAATTGCACATGTAAAATGCTTAGCACAGTGCAGGGCACACAGGAAGAAGATGAACAGCAATACCTATCTATCTATCATCCATCAATTACTATCATTATATATCTCTTGAATATATGAATTCATATCAGAGAAAATCCAACTAATGGTGTTAAATCTGTTCTTTGTCTTTGGATGTGTCATGCTCAAGACCTCTAACATTGCTTTACTCTGTGAAAAACCAGAACAAACAACCCAAACTGTCAGAGATTTCTCACATTTTCAGTGTCTCATCCTGTAACTGCCCTTGGATTCTATACATGAACAGTACATCTGGCCCTGGGTGGGTCTTTCAGTGGTAAGACTAAATTCTGAGCCACCTCCTTTCTCATACATATTTTAAAAAAACATAAGGAATATTATCAGTTAGTCAATATGGTAGATGCTGGTTAGTCACATTTTATTATTATTTTTTAAAAAAATATCTGCCTCAGTTTTTAGCATTGGGACGTCTCCGTCTAGCTTAAGTTTTATGCTAATGAAAGTAAGATTGTCTTATTCAAGACTCCAGAAAGGTACAAGAAGTTAAGTGTTGCAATTATCCAGTGAGTAGACTTGGACAGTGAATCTCCAAAAGAGTGGATTGTTAATTACTGCTGGATGACTATTACATTACACTCTCCATGCTTTCAGGATGAACTGGAGTTTAGCAGACCTTAAATAATTATATGCATCAAATTAAAAGGCAGCAAGGGGGGGGCAATATCAGAGTTTGATAAACACATGCATGTGAGCATAACTCAGATCATGTTTGAAAATTCTTTTTCTCTTCCCTGCTTTCCAGGATACATATGATAGTGTACATTTTATTAGACCGTAACATTCCCCTGTTCCAAATCACTGGTCAAGAAGAAAATATTGATGCCTTTTGAAAATTGCAGATATGAACAACAGATACTATGAATAGAATTTTAATATTAATGCCACACAGTACTATGTTTAAGTGGCTGTTTTGAATTGACATGGTCCTTTTTTCTTTGAAAGGTTCACTATGGTTTTCCAAACTTTCCATAGGTGGCAGCAATTGTGGTGCCAGATTAAAACAATAGTTTAAAGAAAAAAAATCCTAGTACCTTTTTGTGGCTGAATTTGTTCTTTTGTCTTGCTTAGACTTTACTATACACATACTGTATATGCATCCTGAGTGCAGGTGCTATATTGTGACATGTCTCTGGTCTTCACTGCCCCTAACACAATGTCTAGTACAAATGTCACTGAATTAGTAATATGTGAATAATAAATGTGTGACCAAATGAATATCATGCAACAGTGTAGCTTTAACAGTTTTCTACTCAATGTAAGAATTATTATCCGATAATACGAATCTCTTAGGAGTGCTCTCTCTTGAGTGCAGCAGAAATAGGCCTTCTCCTCCTTGAAATTTTTTGTTCGACAATCTTCACCTGAGAACTTAAGTGTGTTTGGAACGTGTAACTCCCTGGCTTCCTGTCAGTAATGAAACAGGGTTCTAGGTCTGATGTGAATCTACCTGTACCAACGATTTTTGCTATCATTACCAGAGACCTACTCAGGGGTTTGCATTTTGCAAGAGGAATATCGTGCTAGGCCACATAATGGTCCACAAAGGTATGCAGTCCTAATCCCTTCAACCTATAAATCATACCTTTTATGGAAAAGGGATTTTTGCAGATGTGATTACATGAAGTATCTCTAAGTGGGGAAATTAGCCTGGATAATCAAGGTAGATCCTAAATGCAATCTTTAATATCCTTATAAGAATGAGGCAGGGGAGATTTCAGACAAACAGAAGAAGAGGGCAGTGTGACTGGTTACAGAGACTGGAGTGACACACCCGAGGGCCATGACATGCTAACAGCCACCAGAGGCTGGAAGAGGCGAGAACAAATCCTTCTCTAGAGCCTATGGAGGGAGCATGGCTTCACTTATGACAAACCCATGCCAATATAGTACTCAGTGGTGAAAAGCTGAAAGCCTTCTTGCTAAAATCTGGACTAAGACAAGGATGCCTACTCTCACCTTTCCATTCAACACAGTATTGGGAGTCCTAAACACAGCAATCAGACAGGAAAAAGAAATAAAAAGTACCCAAATTGGAAGGAAAAAGGTAAAATTATCATTATATACAGATGACATGATTCTGTCTGTAGAAAACCCTAAAGACTTCACACAAAAGCTATTAGAACTGCTAAATGCAGCAAATTTGTTTTTGCTGAAACTCAACAAATCCAGCAGGATTGCATTTCTTTACACAAACAATGAAATATCAGAAAAGGAGCCAAGAAACAACACTTTTCAAAACTGCACCCTCTGAAATAAAATACACAGAAATAAACCTGAAAAAGGAGATGAAAGATTTATACTCTTAAGGAGTATAAAACATTAATAAAGGAAATTAAACGTTACTCAAAGTAATGAAAAGATATCTCATGCTCTTGTATTAGAAGAATATTGTTAAGATGGTCATACTACCCAATGCAATCTACAGACTGAATGTGATTCCTATTAAATTACCCATGACATTTCTCACAGAGTTACAATAAATACTCCTAAAATTTATATGGAGCCATTAAAGTCCTCAAATTGCCACAGCAATCCTGAAGAAAAAGAACAAAGTAGGAACCATAACCATCCCAGGTGTCTGACAACACTACAAAGATATGGTAATCAAAACAGCATGGTACTGGCACAAAAACAGACATATAGGGATCCATGGAACAGAACAGAGAGCCCAGCAATAAACTCACATACCTATGGTCAATTAATCTTTCACAAAGGTGGCAAGAATGTACAGTGGTAAAAAGTCTCTATAGCAAGCGGCATTAGGAAAGCTGGACAGCTACATATAAACCAAGAACACAACCTCTGACCATACATAAAAATAAACTCAAAGTGGCTTAAATACTTAAATATAAGACACGATAGCATAAACTCCTGGAAGAGATCATAGGCTGAACATTCTGACATGAATTATACCAGTGTTTTCTCAGGTCAGTCTCTCAAGGCAATATAAATAAATGCAAAAATAAACAAATGGGACCTTATCAAGCTTACAACTATTTGCACAGCAAAGGAAACCATCAAAAAATAGAAAGAAAAAATGAAAAGACAAACAACCAAATGGATGAAAAAAAACTTGAGCTGGCCAAAAAGTTTGTTTGCTTTTTCCATAACACTTTATAGAATGTTAAGGTAACATAATAATTTTCAAATGATGCAACTGACAACGGCTTAATTTACAAAGTATGCAAACATCTCATACAACTCAATAACAACAAAAAACAACCAACCCAAACACACGCAAAGGACAGTAGACCTAATAGACATTTCCTCAAAGAAGAAATACAGCCAGTAAGCACATGAAAAGCTACTCAACATTGCTAACTATTAGGTAAATGCAAATCAAAACTACAATGAGGTACCACCTTACACAGGTCAGAATGGCTATCTTTAAAACCTCTGTAAGTAACAAATGCTAAAGAGGATGTGAAGAAAAGGGAATCCTCCTACACTGTTGATGGGAATGTAAGTTGGCACAGCCACTATGGAAAACACTATGGGAAGTTCCACAAAAAACTAAAATTAGAATTACCATATGATCCAGCAATCCCACTTCTGAGCATATATTGAGACAAAGTTCTAATCTATAAAGATGCATGTACCCCTATGTTCAAAGCAGCACTGTTCACAACAGCCAAGACACGGTAATAATTTCAAAACCCATCAATAGATGAATGGAAAAAGATGTAATACATATCCACAATGAAATATTACTCAGCTATAAAAAGAACAAAATAATGTCATTTGAAACAACATGGATGTAACTAGACATTATCATAGAAGTGAAGTAAGTCAGAAAGAGAAAGGAAATTACCATATGATATCACTTACGTGTGGAATCTAAAATGTGACACAAATGAACCTATCTGTGAAACAGAAACAGACTCTCAGACACAGAGAACAGACTCGCGGTTGAGAAGGGGGAGGGGGCTGGAGGAGTGGTAGAGTGGGAAGTTGAGGGTAGTAAATGGAAGCTATTACATATGGAACACATGAACAACAAGGTCCTACTGTATAACACAGAGAACTATGTTCAGTATCCTATGATAAACTATAATGTACAAGAATATAAAAATAATGTGTATATATATATGTATATATATATATATATATATATATAACTGAATCACTGCTGTACAACAGAAATTAGTACAACATTGTAAATCAACTATAATTCAATTAAAAAAAAAAAAGAAGAATCTCAGGTTCTATCTCCAGAAAAAGAATTTGCAATTTACCAATATCAGAGGTAATTCATAAATACTTTCAAGTTAAGAGCATCACTGCTCTAAATGATCTAAAAGGCTTTTAAGCTTTTGACGAGAAGCTGCTTCTCACTTGTCAGGTGTGAGGTTCACTATTTGATGGAGGACAAGTGTTCCATAACAGGCTGGCATGTGTGTGCATGCTCAGTCGTGTCCAACTCTTTGCGACCGCGTGGACTGTAGCCCACCAGACTCCTCTGTCTATGGAATTCTCCAGGCAAGAACACTGGAGTGGGCTGCCCTTTCCTATGCCAGGGGATCTTCCTGACCCAGGAATTGAACCCACGTCTCTTGTGTTTCCTGCACTGGCAGGTGGATTCTTTACCACCGCACCACCTGAGAAGCCCAACAGGCTGGTGAGAGCCTCATGAATGCCTGAGGGTGGGGCCATACTGCAGGTAAAAATCTTCTCTCATACTAGAATCTCAACACGTTAGAGAGGTGGAATGTATAAATGGCAACTATCTTGCAGCTGTATCAGGAGAACTTCAAGATTCTTTAAGATGGTGCTCAAATACCTAAAAATGAGTTGAGATTGATGTGACCAAGTCAAAACATATTTCCTTTATTCTAACTATTAACAGAAAGAAATTTCTGAAAAGCAGAACCACCCCTAGACAAATGAGTTTCTTACAGCATCACAGCTGACACACTAACAAGGATGTACAAGGATACAAGCTTTAAGTAAGACAAGAATGACCAGGTAACCTTTACCATCCCTTTCAATGGAAAGCTTGGATTTCTATGATTCCTGAACATCACCAAAAGTCACATTTACACTTTTAACAAAGCAAGAGGGTTGAATTACAGCATCTACAGCCAAGGAAGGACTCATTAAATGGTTTGGGTGGATTCCAAAAGCTGTGCAGTATTGTTTCCTGACCTATAGAAGAATCCAGCAGAGGAAATTTACCTGTCAACTCCTGCCTTAATAGGCAACAGCAAACTGCTGGAGTCAACAACACAATCTATAAATGTGGATGGCAACTAATTTTTAATTGGCACTTTCTCTTGCACCTGCCATAGGAGTTCCACACATTTATCAACAAATTGAAAATGCTTACTTGGTATTTGCAATCCTGTTCATTTCACATGCGATCAACACTACGCAAATTAGTGTCCCTCTGAATACTCACAGGCATTTGGAGTGAAGAAAAGATCATTTTACACTTGGCTAGTTGGAGAGGATTTCAGGGTCATAGTTCTCTTTTATTCTACAAATGAAAAGGGAAAAAAAAATTTGAAGTTAGAATATTGATGGCAATGCTTCCTATTTCAACTCTCAATAGCATTGGAAGTTCCTAGAATGATATGGAGTTTCTAGCAGATACATGAGATATGAGTGGAAATGTGGTGGGGGAGATGAAGAAGTTACCACAAGAATATTTGGACTGCAGAGTGTTCCTCCAGATTTCATGTCTACCTAGAGCCCTAGAATGTGACTTATTTCCTTATCTGGAGATAGGACTTTCAATCAGTTAAGATGATATCATACTGGATTAGGGTTGAGTCTACATTCAATAAGTGCTGTCCTTATAAGAAAGCCACATGGGGATACAGAGAGGAGACTACCATGTGAATACGGAGGCAGAAATTAGGAAAACTGAGCTACAAGCCAAGGAAGCAAATATTTCTAGCAACCACCAGGAGCTAGGAAGAGGCAAGAAGGATTCTCCCTTTGAGTATTCAGAATAAGCAATGCCCTGCCAACAATGTGATTTTGGACTTCTGGCCTCCAAATAAATTTGGTGAGATAATAAATCTCTATTGTTTTGAGCCATTCAGTTTGTGGTAATTTGTTATGGTAGCCTTAGGAAACTAGTAACACCCATCCCAATTTATCATGGAAAATGATGGTAATGAGGCTGACATTTTATGTTTCTAAGAAGCTTACTATGAGCCAGGCACTATGATAAATCCTTTACATACATGTATTGTTCCACTTAATTCCCGTAATAATCTCAATCTCAGGTAGGTTTCCTTATTATCTTCATTTATACTCACTTGCCCAAGGAACCAGAGCAAGTGGCTGAGCCAGGATATGAACCTTTCTAATTCTGAGCAGGGCTCCTGCTCTTCACAACCACATTCAATGATAAAGTGATAATGACTGATGTTGCCTCCCAAATTCACTGCTCTTAGAGCCAAGTGTGCCCTCTCTCTCCTTCATTATCTCTTAACTTCTCCTTGAGAGTGAATCTAGAACTTTCAGGCAAAGAGATTATAATGATCTGGATCTGGGATTGAGCGGTGGAAGTTGTCAAAAGTAGTTGAAACCTCAATATATTTTGAAGGTAGTTGCAACAGATTTTCTGATAAACTTGAAAAGGCATGTGAGAAAAAGAGCAGGATTAACACCCAGGATTTTGTCCTGAACAACTGGAAGGATAGAGTTGTTAATTGAGACAGAGAGGACCACAAGTAAACAAGGTATATAGGCAACGAGGCTGTGAGGCAGAAAGAGATCAGGAGGTCAGCTTTGGCCCTGTGAGGTTTGAGGTAATTATCAGATATGTAAATAGAAATGCTGAGTAGTAAGTTAAACAACTCAACACAATGGTGCTAGAGCCAACAAGCTATGAAATCCAATTACAGAAACTCCATGAGTTTTAAAAACCAGTTACTAAACTATTGGCAGCTTGAAATCAGCTGTGGTAGGAGTATTTACATTACATAAATTGGCAAATGCCCAAGTCAACTCTTTTGTTTTTTCCCCCAAAGAGCAGTTGTTAAATATTCATTAGCACCCCATGGGTTTCAGAGGTGAGAGAAGAGGCCAAGTTTACAGACGGAATTATATATTAAATATTTTTCCACCACAAGTCATCTTAGAATCTACCTCAAGTGTCAGAAACATCTTACACTTAGTGTTATTTCTTGGCCATATACTATTAACCAATGCTTTTTTTTTTTTTTTAAGACAACCAGTCATACAAATAGATAACACACACAATCCACTTGCATTGTTCACTCTTATGTTGACAGCTATTACATACTGAAAGCAAGTTTTTTAATTCTACTGCTAGTGTATTTAAGGCAACAAATAAACAATTAAATAATTTCAGTTTTAAATCCCAGAATGCACTTACATATCTTATCCAAAATTTCCTATACTCTTAATACCTTAAATATTCCCATCTAAAAAAAAGGAGTCCAACTGCTCCCCACCCCACACTGCAATGAACACAATAATCTCTTCTAACCTCAGATTAACCAACTGTAAAGGATTGTAGTTTCCCTGCCTACATCACCAGATAATTGTGAAGATCAAATGAGATAATGTACATAAAAGTGCTTTGTCGACTGTACACAAACAGAACAAATGTTTATAGATCTAAAATAAAATGAGTCTCTACATTGATTGTGACCTTTGAAAGATTTATTAATGCATTTTGTGGATGGCTAGGTACAATCTAGAGCCAATCAGGTTGAAATGGTCCTGCTCTTCTAGAACTTCAAAATACGTTGACACATAATGGAAATTGATCTGGAAGGACTCCATGCCAATTTATATTGAACATATGCAAGAGAAATGCAAGAAAACACTTTCTTATTTCTGTACTTCATTACCTTCCTCATGAGGTATTTGGGTGTACTTCTGCTAAATTATTTGTCACTTATCTGAAATTCAAACTTTAACTGAGCATCCTGCATTGGTTGGGTGACTTGCTTTGGCCAATGGAATGTGAGGAGAAGTGTTTAGTGCCCGTTTCAAGCCACGGGCAGCCTCTGTCCCTCAGTTCTAGGCCCCAGAATGACACACGTGGAGCAGACCTGCACCCAGGAGCCTGATCAGTGTAACTCGCTTAACCGACAGGAGCAGCCAGACGGCAGCCCCTCTGTAGCCCCAGGCATGTGAGGGTAAACTCAGATTATTGTGAGCCACTGAGTTAGGCCAGGTTTAGCAACAAGATTATTGTGAACATTTATATACCTCCGGTGTAGGTAGTGACAAAAAGCTTTCTTTTCATATTAATATATTTTATGTAAAAATTATGCATCCATTTAAATAAAAATATTAAAGGAGATCAGTTTAGATGTTACAGGAATATGTTAAAATTTGTGAAGGTGGAATTTAAATGATTGAGATGTAAAGAATGCTTCACTAGAACTCCCAGATCTCTCCCAGTCTAGCCTTTTAGGCACAGTGGGGTGGAAGTGAAGTCAGACTCCTTCTCAAATGGGACCTGGACCTAGTCACAACTTAGGCTGAGACTTGAACCCATGGGATGGGACTAACACCTACTGTCTTTTAATTGAAACCACTCATCCGATGTCAGAACTTAATGAAACTCAGGATCTTTTGTGTTGTTGCAGAAAGAATTCATTGTGCTCCTGGACACATCATTCCTGGATAGGAATCTGACTTTCTATCATGGAAAAGATGATAGTAAGACTGAGTATCATTTTGTGATATCAATATTGTTTTTGCTTTTAGCTTTCAAACAACGTTTATTGCAGAAGATGCTTTTGTCTATATTTTAATGCAAACAGTCAAGCTAAGAGGGGAAAAATAGTGGCATGAAGTAGCTATATATGTTTATGAGATGCAGTGAATAAAAGTATTTATCATTGATTCTATTATAGAATGACTACATAGTTGCAACAAATGGGATCTCCAGTAATATTTTAGGCCTTTAACTTTTTAAATAAGATTGGTAAATTAGAACATTAATAAACAAGAAACCTTATTTGAATACATCAATATAAATTAATTGGAATTGTCTATAAATGTAAAATACCATGTGAGATTTTTAAATATCTTCTCAATGCATTTAGCCTTGTATGCACCTTGGTATTTTTGTTTCTGCTACTGAAGCTTTAAGAAAGAGGTTAGATAAAACATAAAGGATCTGTAGCATATAAAGTAGGAATTACTGTCTACTCAGTTTGCTACTGTATTTGCAGGAAACTTCTCTAGGCAACTTAAACTTCATAGAATTAAAAGGCAAAGAGTGGATACATTTGACACAATAGACAAACCAACTTTTGAGAGACTATGTAAATACTCTTGCAGCTTTCTGGCTGTTTCCTCCTAATAAAGCTGGTGCTGTGTGTGTGTGGACTGTAACAGAGGACAAGAGGGACTGCTGGCAATCTAGTCAGGAATGACTTCAAGGAAGGGAGGGATTGCCACTGACCCACTGAAACGTGATGCAAAACAATGAGGGAGAGTAGCTGATGGAGATAACTCATTTTATTTTTTCAATATCTTGAAGACCCAGATGGAATACCAATTGATTTAATTATGCCTGACAATGGGTATGTTAGCCACAGCAACTACACTGAATGATAGACTCAATAAGACATTATGAAGTTGGAAAGAGGGGCCAATTAACAAGAGGATATATATTAGTTACACAGACAAGTCCTGCTGTAGGTTAAAAACATCAACAACATGAGTATAACACAATCTGTGGTACACCTTGATGCATTCCTGGTTTTCTTGACCTTACTGTTCTCCAGGTCTTGGTTACTTTTTCTGTCCTGCTGCTACTCGGGTGACCATCTTCAGGTGGACACAACTACTTTCACCTTCCCTCTTCCCTGCCTCATTTTTCTCATGCCTCCTTCTGAGAATCAGACATCTAAGGATCTGCTCAGTGTGCATGCAGGTAAAATTTGATTTAACCCACTGAAAACAGAAACTGACATGAGTAGGGCAGTACACCTCCTTTTGCCATGGTCCTAAGAAACAGGTGCCTACGTATTACAGCTTCTCAGAAGATACTGAAGTGCAAAATCTATGTAACAGTCACGCTTGATCCTCTGAGGCCAGGAGGACAACATATTACTTTTTTGGCTCTTTTCCCTCCTGCCCTCCTGCCTTTTCCATAGTACTGCTCCCCTCATGGGATTCCACACTAAGATTACTCCTTATCTCTACCACTTTCATTTTACCTTCCCATCCCCTGAAATAAACACCAACTGCGTTAAGTACATGGAGAAGGAAATGGCAACCCGCTCCAGTATTCTTGCCTAGAGAATCCTGTGGACAGAGGAGCCTGGTGGGCTGCTGTCTATAGGGTCGCCACGGAGTCGGACACGACTGAAGCGACTTAGCATGTATGCATGCATTGGAGAAGGAAATGGCAACCCACTCCAGTATTCTTGCCTGGAGAATCCCAGGGATAGTGGAGCCTGGCGGGCTGCCATCTATGGGGTCGCACAGAGTCGGACACGACTGAAGTGACTTAGCAGCAGCAGTGTAGGGGGCTTCCCTGATGGTTAAGTTAAAGAATCCACCTGCCAATGCAGGAGACACAGATTTTTTCCCTTGGTCCAGGAAGATCCCCCATGCCATGGAGCAACTAAGTCATCATACCACAACTGTGGAGACGGTGCTCTAGAGCCTGGGAGCCACACTACTGAGCTGTGTGCTCTCGAGTCCATGCTCGCAACGAGAGAAGTCACCTTAAAGAGAAGCTAGTGCATCACAACCAGAGAGTCGCTCCTGCTTGCTGCAACTACAGAAACGCCTGCACAGAAACGAAGTCCCAGCAGAGCCAAAAATAAATAAAAGTTTTTAAAAGTAAATAATATATATAACAAAGATCTGGGCTTTCGAATATAAGTTAAATATGAGAAACACTATAGTATAACTGCCCCTCAAATCACAATTCAATATCAGACTACCTTTATCAAAGGAGAGGGCATCTGATTTGCTTAAAGTCCTGCAGTCAATAAGAAGAGGACATTATATTTGAACCCATCTTGTCTAAGTCTATACCATATGATCTGGTCCTCTGATGCCCTGTGCTTTAGGGATAGGATTCAAATCCATTTTGCAAAATAAATGGAAAAAATAGGAAGAGTATTCTGGAAAAATTCCTTTGGTGGGGTATGAAAGTTCTTTAAACAAGTGAAGTGTTGGTATTTCTAAAATTTGAGCTTACTAATCCCATGAGAAATATTAAGATGAAGAAGCAGAAAAGCAGCAACACAACTACAAGAAAACTTTAAGAACGTGTATGTGCCAGTCACTGCGCTGCTTTATCTTTTATAAAAATTCTCATTTGTGTACCCAACATGCCTACACAATGCTTACTGCCCCCTTTTAGAGACTAGAAAAGTGAGATTTGGATAGACTGACCAGTTTGGTAAAGGGTCCATCAAGGAAGTGGTGAAGCTAAGATCAGAACCCCGGTGTTTAATCATTCAGCCACTTAATCACATCTTGCCACTTTGAAGGCACAGCATTCAGATCACTGTTAGGAAGAACATTTAACAAGCAGAGCTTTGGAAGGGTGCCCTCGTGGTGGTGAATTCCTCGACAGTGAAGATCTGCCAGCTGACCTGCTAGGGGGCTGGTTATCCTAAGATGAGACAGAGCCAGCACAGCATCATAGTTCTATTATTTCCCCCACATATGTGGACCTGGAGGGCAGGACATAGAGCAGGGTCCTGATGAACCAAAGCAGGAATGTACAGCATCCAGGACTGATTCCACGGAAATGATAAAGGTTTACGCTGGGGTTGGGGTTGGAGTGAACTCAGAGTTTAGCAAGATGAAGCTCGTCAATGCAAACACTAAAGTAGGGATCCAAAGGTCTGATGGTTGAATGGGAAGAGCCACTATGTTTTATCAACAGGGATCTTCTCAGACCATAGGCATTTATCCCTTAATAAGGCTTCAGACAAAGGTCCATCTAGTCACAGCTATGGTTTTCCCAGAGTGATGTGACAGAGTCCAGCTCCGACAGCCAGGGAAGCACTGAAGGGATGAACGGGGTCGGCGAATGATGCAGCCTCTCACTCATTTGGACTTCATGTTTATTTTAAGCATCAGGTTTTCTTTTATACTTTTACAAAAGCATTAGCTCAGAGGTATGACATCTTCAGTTTCCCCTCACCCAGATTTACTGTCTCCATAAATCACTGTTGTCCTTCAGAGTTCCCTCTTAAGTGTCCTTGTGATAACATTGTAACTCAAGTTTGTCTCTGGGCTGTATACCACATTCCTCAGTTTATTTCTTATCTCTCTAAATCCTGCTATCCCATAGTAACTCAAGCTCATCATCTCCTGAAAAAGCTTTTAGCTATTAGTATCTCTAAAATTTCTAGCTTTCTATAAGCTATAGTAAAATATGCCAACACTACAACATACCTTAAACTTTTAGCTTCTAACTATTCTTAATTATTCCTAAATCCTAAACTCAGAAAACTTGTTTTGCCATTAACATTTCCCTTACAAGCAGGTTTCAGATAACAATGTTTCCCATGGCCTCAGGCTGCAGCCTATGTGCTCATCCTGGAACATTCTTTGTAAAGATCCTTGAACAAATGTCAATAGTTAACTTTATGGATTATAACATTCTTTCCAGCCAACTCAACCAGAGGAAGGAAAGGACAAGTCAGAATCACAAGACCTTACTCCTTCATCCTGGGACTGTGCCTGTGGGATGAGGAGAGGGAGGGTGGGGCTGTGCCTCCATTTTGTCAGTAATGCCTATCGCGGCTCCTGACAGTCATGTATGGATGTTGACAGTTGGAGCATAAAGAAAGCTGAGTGCCAAAGAATTGATGCTTTTGAACTCTAGTGTTGGAGAAGACTTGAGACTCCCTTAGACTGCAAGGAGATCAAACCAGCCAATCCTAAAGGAAATCAGTCCTGAATATTCATTGGAAAGGACTGATGCTGAAACTGAAGTTCCAATACTTTGGCCACCTGATGCCAAGAACTGACTCACTGGAAAAGATTCTGATGCTGGGAAGGACTGAAGGCAGGAGGAGAAGAGGATGACAGAGAATGGGAAGGTTGGAGGGCACCACCAACTCAATGGACATGAATTTGAGCAGGCTCCGGGAGTTGGTGATGGACAGGGAAGCCTGGTGTGCTGCAGTCCATGCAGTTGCAAAGAGTCAAACACGACCGAACTGAAGGCCTCAGATAAAGTTGGCCAAACCAAGTTTCCAGAATGGCCCAGATGTTTACTTACAGAGCTATTAGGCAGTGAAACATGCTTAGCCAAGAGCTGGGCTTCATGACCTTCAAAAGTCCTACAAATTCAGCAAATCCAACTAATTTAGGAAACCTAGTAAGGACTGGACCACTGGGGGAGGCTCCTTTAAGACAGAACAGTTTTTGATGGACACCCAGGAAGTTGACAATACCCAACTGGTTTAGTTAGTAGTTGATTATCAATGAAATACTTCCTAATACATTGCTAGTATACTTTGGGAATAAAAGAAAAAATTGGTTCCTGTTTGAATCACACAAGACTTTTGAACTCTTTCAAATCATAATGGATGCACTTAGGATAATCCCTTTAATTCCTCCCTCAGCGCTTCTCCAATCAGTGAACACACGGAACTGCCATTAACTATCCTGAACTATCGTTTATGCACAGAGACAGGGAAATCAGCCTGGAAGCACTGACAACGGTTTGCACAAACTGGCATAGGACCACGTGACTCATGAATAGCAGGCATACTTGGAAGGCAGAGAATCACAACACCAGCAGTTGTACAGTCACCGAGAACTCATCATTTCTTAAGGCAAGCTTCTCTTGTCTTTTCTCAATTATGCTTCATGGGCACTTATCTCAAAATTTAATTGAATTGGTTCCTTCACAGATGGGCATAACAAATATTTTAGTTTCCAAGCACCGGAGATGGAAGAATGACTGGTACTGGTTCTCAAATTAGAAGCCATTAGGAAGGGGAAGGTTTTAGTGGGTTTGAAGACTTAACCACATTTGAAGGAAAGTGGTATGTTTCCTGAATATCAGGAGAATTCAGTCCTCAGTAGGGGGAAGAGAAAGGGAGATTGAAGCTGGACGGTGGACCAGGTCTGTCTGCTGCTGAACAAAGCAGAGATACTGCTCCTCTGTCAGGCCAGGCCTCAGTCCTGCTTGTGAGAGCTGCATGGGTGATGAAAGGAAGGAGGGCTCTTAGAGAGAGAAGCTCTGGAGGAAAACAGGAGGCTTCAGGGAGGACTGGAAACTGGGAAGAGGTCAAACCAAATTGTTTCCTTCTGCACCATAACACCCGGACACAAAATGAATTGTGTTTAAACTAATACTCACTGCAACGCTAACCCAAACCCAGTCCCAACCCAAATACTAACTTAATGGAAGATCAATTATCTAGGCATCTAAATCCTGAAAGCCCTTAACTGTCCTGAAAAGATTTTTAAATCAGTATCAGTCTATGAAATTATGCTACTGTAATAACTGAGAAATGCTTTGCATTGGGCTAAATAATCTCTGGTGCCTACTTTACGCAGTTTTCACACGAGGTATTAAAATTATCCCCAATTTATGAATGAGGAGTCTGAGGCTTAGAGGGGTTACATGACATACCCAAGGTCATAAAATTGGCTTCTGCAGGTGGCTGCTGCTGCTGCTGCTAAGTCGCTTCAGTCGTGTCCGACTTTGTGCGACCCCATAGACGGCAGCCCACCAGGCTCCCCCGTCCCTGGGATTCTCCGGGCAACAATACTGGAGTGGGTTGCCATTTCCTTCTCCAATGCATGAAAGTGAAAAATGACTGGGACTGAAATCTGACACTCTAATTCCAGAGCAGTGGGTAAGATGCGACAGACGGCCAGAAATGGGCCTTCAGTAGTGGAGACTGGATGCTGAGAGCTTACCAGTATCCCAGGTGCTATGTTAAGAGTTCCACTGTCTCATTTACTCCTTGCAATAAAGTACTATGAGTCACAACTGGACTATCTTTATTTATCAATGACGAAATCAACACATTTAGAGACAAAGTTAAACCAAGATTGTTAGAGACTCTTTGAGAGACCTTCTTTCAAAATCAGGGTTGAGGCTGGCATTCAAATTCAGATCTGATGGACCCCAGAGCCCCACCTACTCAACTACACACAAAAACACTTTGATATTTCTGAAGAACCAGATGAGAATCAGGTGGGCAGGATGGAAGGTGACGACCACTCTTATTTCACAGTCCTAATTGCTGCATTGCAAGTAATCAACAAGTATTTTAAAGCCAATTGAGTCAAATGAGTCAAACCACAGAAACAGAGACCTTGATTAGACATGAAGATAAACAGAAAACTGAACCTGTGGCCTGGGGAAGCAGCTCTTCAAAACTAAGAATAATTGTATCATCAGACATAGGAGTCTGGTGAACTAAATCACTGCTTTTCAACTCTGACTTTCTGTAAGGTTTGTTGTTGTTTAGTTGTTAAGTTGTGTCTGACTCTTTCGAGATGCTATGGACTATAGCCCATCAGGCTCCTCTGGTCCATGGGATTTTCCAGGCAAGAATACTGGAGTGGGTTGCCATTTCTTCTCCAAGGGATCTTCCCGAGCCAGGGATCGAACCCGTGTCTCCATGCTTGGCAGGCAAATTCTTTACCACTGAGCCATCTGGGAAGCCCTTTGTTAGGCTAGGGACACTTTTAAAAAAGATACTGATGTATTGGACTTCACTCAAGATCAATTAAATCACAATCTCTGGAGATGAGGCCTAGATATTATTTTTTAAAATCTCTTCTGGTGTCTCTAGAGTACAGCCAGAATTAATAATTGCTGATCTTCCCAGCAGAGGCCCCTTTCAACCCTGTGGTGCCTTCAGCACTCTTTAAAAATTGTTTTCTTATAATAGATATTTCTTTCCTAAAACCCAACATGAAGACTATGTAAGCCATATGTCCTTCTCCCTCCAACAAAGACACTGAAGAATGAAGCTGACATATCACTTTCAGATTCTATCACAAATTCATATCACATATCAAATTCTAGCATGTGTCAGACTTACCTGGAGGACTTCTGAAAAGACCAGTGTCTGGGCCCCACCCCAGAATTTTAGATTTAGCAGGTGAAGGTGGGGCCTGAGAATCTGCATTTCTAACAAGTGCCCAGATGACACTGATAGTACTTGTCTGAGGACCACACTTGAGAATCATTTTCAAGCAGAGTTTAAAAGAAAGCGATGAAAAAAAAATACACTTATTTTCTGTCATCCTTATCAGTCTAACATATTCAAAGAAAGCTTTACAATTAGTGGTGGAATTTCTGCATCAAATGGCATCACTGAAGGCTCTCTTCTCATGTGATTGCCATTTACCACCATTTCTAACGCCTGCTTTTCAGAAGCTCAGTCAATCTGTTGCTGAACTAAAAAGATCTTATCTGATTTGTCACTTAGACAAGTTTATTTTGGCACCCTAGAGAAATTTAAAAGTAGCCAAAATCAGATTCTTTACTTTTCCAAACGCACTTGGCAAAGTCCTCATGCTTGGGTCTGGCCAGTATCTCAAACCCACTGTGTTATGGCCAAAGTGAATTGTGTTTATGACCAGGAAACTGAATAACAGGGTGAGGAGGAGGAAAAGCCAACTCTGACTGAGCTACTATCCAGGAAGTCCACAGATACCATCATGATTGATTTCAAGGGCAATCACAGCAGAGCATCAGGTCATACAAAGCCAAGAAAACTTTAGGGGTGGTGACAGCATCTGTTGCTTACCTTAAGTGATTCTGTCTAATCTGCACACCCATTTCACCCTACTCTCCTAAATAACTGCATTTAACTGCATTAAAGGGTCCACCTTGGTTTCTGATCAGCTTTCCTCAGGTATAATCTTCTGGTTGGTCTGAGAATTAAAAGACTGGGCTCTTTTATTAGTAGAGGGAGTTAATCTAAGTATTTAATTCGAAACTCACCACCATTCAGATTAAGAAAAACGTTATTACTCAAACCCTAGAAGCCCACTTTCTATCTTCTTCCAGAGATTAAGCCTATCCACAGGTAAGCATATTCTAACTTCTAACGGCGAGTCATTTTTTTTTCTGTTTGAACTTTCTTTATAAAACTGGAATTATGCAGTACGTACTCATTTTTGTCTGTCTTCTTTCTCTCAATATTATGTTTGTGAAATTAATTCATCAAAACATCAGGAGTTTGTTTTCAATGTTGTATAGTACTTCAACGTATAACTCATTTTACCTAATCAGCTGCTGATAGTTAGGCAATTTCTAAAAGTGAAAATCACTCAGTCATGTCCAACTCTTTGCAACCCCATGGACTCCATGGAATTCTTCAGGCCAGAATACTGGAGTGGGTAGCATTTCCCTTCTGCAGAAGATCTCCCCAACCCAGGGATCAAACCCAGGTCTTTTGCATTGCAGCTGGATACTTTACCAGCTGAGCCACAAGGGAAGCCCAAGAATACCAGAGTAGGTAGCCTATCCCTTCTCCAGTGGATCTTCCTGACTGAGGAATCGAACCAGGGTCTCCTGCATTGCAGGCAAATTCTTTACCAACTGAGCTATCAGGGAAGCCTTGGGCAATTTCTAGTTGAGGGCTATTAATAAATAAAATGGCTATAGCATTTGTTGTAAAGCTGGTTCAGTGTTGCTGAATTCTCTACCATGACTTGTGAAAGTACTCTGGTGACCATCACAGGCAATTCTGTTCAGTATATATCCAGGAATTTTGGGGTCATAGGATGTGGTTCTTTTAACCTTTAATGGATACTGGCAGATGGTTTTAAAACAATGTATCAAGTTTTACTCCCAGTAACAGTGCCTAAGTGCTGTAGTTGTTTCACGTTCAGGCTAATACCTGGTGTTAACTTTCATTTAAACCATGCTGGTGTGTGTGTAATGGTACATATACCACTATGGCTTTAAATTGCATTTCCATAATGACTAATGATGGTGTTACCTATTTATTGCCATTTGCCAATCTCTCTTTGATACATCTAGTTCAAGTCTTCTCCCCATTTTTCAAATGGGTTCTCTGACTTTTCTTATTGATTTTTAAGAACTGCTTATACTGAATATGAACTCTTTGTCAGATTATCCATCTATCTAATCTATCTGCCTAATATCTTCTAGACTATGGCTTACTTTCTCTCTCTTAATGGTGGTTTTCACAAATGGTCTATATGTTTCTAAAGGTATTTTTCTTCTATAATTCTGGCAAACATGGAAACACTTAATAAAAAATAACTACCTGAATGGTATGACTTCTGACAGTCTTAGTTCAGTTCAGTTCAGTCGCTCAGTAGTGTCCGACTCTTTGCGACCCCATGAATCGCAGCACCCCAGGCTTCCCTGTCCATCACCAACTCCCGGAGTTTACCCAAACCCATGTCCATCGAGTCGGTGATGCCATCCAACCATCTCATCCTCTGTCCTCTCCTCCTGCTCCCAATCCTTCCCAGCATTAGGGTCTTTTCCAATGAGTCAACTCTTCGCATGAGGTGGCCAAAGTATTGGAGTTTCAGCTTCAACATCAGTCCTTCCAATGAACACCCAGGACTGATCTCCTTTAGGATGGACTGGTTGGATCTCCTTGCAGTCCAAGGGACTCTCAAGAGTCTTCTCCAACACCACAGTTCAAAAGCATCAGTTCTTCGGCATTCAGCTTTCTTCACCGTCCAACTCTCACATCCATACATGACCACTGGAAAAACCATAGCCTTGACTAGACGGACTTTTGTTGGCAAAGTAATGTCTCTGCTTTTAAATATGCTTTCTAGGTTGGTCATAACCTTCCTTCCAAGGAGTAAGTGTCTTTTAATTTCATGGCTGCAATCACCATCTGCAGTGATTTTGGAGCCCCCAAAAATAAAGTCTGACACTGTTTCCACTGTTTCCCCATCTATTTCCCATGAAGTGATGGGACCAGATGCCACGATCTTAGTTTTCTGAACGTTGAGCTTTAAGCCAACTTTTTCACTCTCCTCTTTCACTTTCTTCTAGAGGCTCTTTAGTTCTTCTTCACTTTCTGCCATAAGGGTGGTGTCATCTGCCTATCTGAGGTTATTGATATTTCTCCCAGCAATCTTGATTCCAGCTTGACAGTCTTAGTAGTGAAATTAATACTCCTTAATTCACTCATCAGAAATCATGGCCACATTACTCTTCATTAATTTTTACATTTGGACTTCTGGATACTCATTTCATATATGGAGCCTGTCCATTACAACCTCTGCACAATGGTCAACTGTCAGTCGACTATGGTAACATCCCATCAAATATAAAAAGATTTCTAGTTATTATTCAATCACATCCATCTTACCAGTTCACAAAGGGGACAAAGGGAGAAGGTACAGGAGAAGGAGAATATTCAAATATAAACAAAGTGACTTAAAAAGATAACTGGGGAAACAGAGAAAAAAAGCAGGCAAGGTTTTATTCAGCTGTAAATGAGGCTCTGAATGAAGTCTTTTGAGGAATTGGTTTAAGTGTCTTCAGAGGCCAGTTTCTTACAATTTACATAAGTAGAAGCCCCATATCTGAAGTAACCATAGTAACCTTGCCCTTCCATCCTATTCAGGTTGTGCATTTTTCTCCATTTAGTGAAACCTCTCTGTGCATTAGATATGTGAAATTTTACATGTTGATGCAATATTATGTAAATGGATCAGAGTTGGAGGAAATGTTACAGGAACTGTCAAGAGGATTGGAGGGAAGAGGGTAGAAGGAGACTGCCACCAGAGAAGTCAAATCCATAGGGGATTTAGTGGAAATCACGTCTGCCTGGGAAGATACAGACCTAGTCTGTGATTGCCAAGATGTATGATTTTTATTGCCTGGAATTAAGTAAACTCAGAAAGAGGAGAAAATGTTAGAAAGGGAAGGGGCTTTATAGGAAGGCTCCTATAGCTGTGTTATAATTAGTCTCTTAAAAATCCAATAAATTGTATCCCAGCTCCAGCTTCTGGGAGACACTCTCCCTGGGCAATGAGACCTACTAATCAGGGAGCTGAGCAGATGTGAAGCTGGCTTACCCAGCGCTTGTGAGCAGGTGTGAGGCTGGCTTACCCAGCGCTTGTGAGCAGATGTGAAGCTGGCTTACCTAGCGCTTGTGGACTGAGACAGTGATTCACAGAGCTAACTTGCCCTCTGTGCATGCAAATCCCTACGCTGCAACCCTCCTATCAGACCATCGGCAGATTTTTCTGGATTCCATGAGTTATAAACTTAAAACTGAAGTACACACTGATGGCCTGTTCTGTGTTGAAAAATTAATGATCTCATTCAAATGATCAACACTGATATCAACAATATTATTCATTGTTTTCCTACTCCGGTGCCCCCTCTGAAGTGATTTTTGGTGTGACCGTGTGGCGAGGTGAGAATCTGTCCCAGTGAATCTCTGAGAGGAAGGAAAACCAAAGACCACTCTAATACAGCTGACCTGGTGGATGCTTTGATTGGAAGTGTGTTGAAATCCCAAAGAGAGGAGAACATAATATTATCAAATTTCGATTTGAAAGCCCATCAGCAATGCATTTATGACCTTGTGGAGAGAACACTTAGATGTTTTCATCAATAAATGAAGCCATGGAGCTTTTCTTTCACTTCAGAGATGCTATTTCTGGGATTAATCAGCTCGTGACTTGTGGCCAACTGGAGGATGCTGAGGAACAGCCTTCGGACATAAGAAAACACTCATTTTTATACAAATACTGCCTAAAGTGCTCACTCATTCCAATATGGAGTAAGTATGGATTTTCTAGTATAAAGCAGTGTCTCAGCAAAAGACACTGCAAATAACAATTTTCAGGAAAGAAAGAGGGAAAAAATGCATAGTAAATACAATTCTCCAGAGTCACCACAATCATTTAATATAATTTAATGTCTGCTTATATTGAGGTATATATATATATATATATTCCTTTTCACAAACACAATCTCTCCCTATGCACCAGATTGCTTAGAGCATTGTCTCTTCTGTAAACGCTCCCTGCAGGCAAAAGCATATACTAAATCTGCATTCATGAACCAAAATATGGTTTCTGGCAACTTTGAGGCTTTGCTTATTAGAAATGCCAGTTGCTTTTCCTGTTATTTTACAAGGAAATTTGGCTCCTAGCTAACATTTCTCCCTAGTTGATGCCAACAGTAAAGTTCCAATTGTGAACACTTTCATTATAATTTTTCATGTATAATTCTACAGTAAATTTTATTTGTGGGAAATAGACTTATTTCTTTCAGAGAAAAATCTGCTGATTCTACACATTCTCTCCACCTTCCTTTCCTATAAAAAGGGAGGATAAATGTAAATGAGTCATCTTAAATATGATAGGTGCTATATACATACGTATTTTTAAAATTATGTTTGCATTATTCTAGCTATTTCATAAATATTGCAAAGGAACCAGAATTTGACTTTAACCCATAAAAATTACTTTATAAGTAGTATTATCTAATTCAATTTCAGAAACATTATAGTGATTCTGATGAATACATACAAAATGCAAAGCAAAATCATTTCAGACAATACCAAATACAGTTTTAACTTGCTATTGAATGACATATCAGAATATTAATAATCACTAATTTTAAGATCAGCAGTTCATGGTTTGCTCATGTCACATTGCTGTGAACATAACAGGTGTTTAATAAACATCTTTTGGCAGACTGATGACTATGTGAGGTTTAGGAGTTTAAAAATGAGGTGGGCTGTTATTATTCACAACAGCTAAAACATGGGAGCAACTCAAGTATCCTTCAACAGATAAATGAATGAGCAAAATGTGGAGTATCATTCGGCCTTAGAAAGAAAAGACTTTCTGACTTACACTACAACATAAATGAAACTTGAAGGAATGAAGCTAAAGGAGCCAGTTACAAATGGTTCATCTATATGAGGTATTTAGAGTGGTTAAAATCATGGAGACAAAAAGTAGAATGGTGACTACTAGGGGCTGGTGGGGAGGCAAGGTTAGGGAGTTAGTGTTTAATGTACACAGTTTCAGTTTTGTGAGATGAAAAGTGTTTCAGAAATGAATGGAGGTGGTGGTTATACAACAATATAAATGTTTTAACGTCACTGAACTATAAGCTTAAAAATGGTTAAGACAGTAAATTTTATCTTACATGCATTTTACCACATTTTTTAAAAAAGGGAAAAAAGTATTAATGGCTATAATGCAAAATGATATATTTTATTAAAGAATTTTCTCAGATATTCTTATAAAAGTTGGTTTAAGATAGCGAATTTTCTGTTATGTGTATTTTACCATAATTTTAAAAATCGGGAAAAAAATGAGATGGGCTGAAAAATCTTGATTTACGTAGCTTCCCAACAAAGAACAGAACCATTTGCCTACTTAGAGCTTTCTGTATCCCTTCACTCCAGGACTTTAAGTCTTCTTTATACCCTGATGACCTGCAAGGTTTATCCCTGGGCCTGACTTCTGTTAGGAGCTCCTGGATGAATGCATCCTAACACTTGCTGGAGGTGCCCACCTGGAGGTCTCAAGGTTCCTCAGAGTTAATAGGACCTAAATCACACCCTTCTACACCCCTCCTCCTCCTATTTCTCCCTCGATCATTGCTGTCTCAGCAAATGACAGTATAATCAAGCCAACCTCTCAAGAGAGAAACCACGTGTCACCTCCTCTCTTGTATCCTGTATCCAGAGCGCCAGCGGGCCCTGTTGGTTCAACCTCTAACCAGTAGCCCGAATATGCTCCTCCCCCACCCCCTCTACCCAGCCCATGGCCTTCCTACTTCCTCTCTACAACCCACTCTCCACCCAGACGCCAGAGAAGTCTGTTAAATAAATAAGATCGTGTCATACTCTGTGCAAAATGTGTTCTTGTTTTCTCTTTGCACTCCGAAGAAAATCTAAGCTGTTTACTACGGCCTAGAGGACTTTGAAAACCCCTTTTGCCCCCCACTCCCCATCCTGCTCCAGCCTCATGGCCTGCGTTCAGTGATGTAAACATGCTCCCCTCTTTCCTCCTTGAAGCCTTCGTTCTTGCCATTCCTCCTGCCCACAGCATTCCTTCCCTGTTCTTTGGAAGGCTGCCTCCTTTACAAGCTTCAGGTCTCAGTTTACATGTTAGCCCCTCAGACCCCCCTGGACAGCCCTATCTAAAATATTTCAACTTGCTGTTTTCACTCATTTCACTCTTCCTTTTAAGTGATTTTTGCAATTCTATGTGAATAAATAAAATTACATAAACACCTGTGCATGTAATTATATACAATTGCATAAAATACATAATTTCTAGATATATATCAGTAAGTATATATTTGATGTGTTTATTTAATATCTTTGTCTTATTAGCCTGTACACTTCATAAAAACAAGGTTTAAATTATGTTCACTTTTGTTTCCCAATCTCTTAGCACACTGGACCAGAGTGGAAACCAATGACCCATTTGTGGAATAAGAAAGCGAATGAATGTGTTGCATCTAAATGTTATTCAAGAAAAAAACTGTTGGTCTTTTCAGCATTAAGAGTTGACTGCATTTGGCAAAGGATGTGAAAAAACTCTTTGTAAGGTGCCGAGGAAAGGAGAGGCATGATGATTTTCATTTCTTACTGAAGAAAATGGCTGATTTAGAACTGTTACAGTGTATAATTTTATAGCTAAAAGCATCCTTTAGAGACAATTTTGTTCAAAGAACAAATTTTAGAACTGGAGAAACAGCCCAACTCATTACTTCAGATGTCTCACTCCCATTGTTCATGTGACCTACACCACCTGCATCCTTCTTACCTTGCTTGCCAATCTCTACCTCAGGTTCTGAGTGTTGCTGGAATATTCTACAATTGTATAAAACTCACTTATGAGGACAATTAGCTGATGGTCAAACTAGCTTTTAAATACAAGGTTTGGGCTCCTGAGCATTGCTCTTTCATCTCAGGAATAGAGACTAGAAACAGAGCATTGAGAGATCGCCTTCTCATGCCCCCTCTCCCTATATAACTGGTCAACAGTAAGCATCAAAACCACAGAAACCCCTCCTTCCCTGTGTCTCAGTAGTACTTTGGATTGCCAGATGGGATGGGGAGAACTTAAAGGAACATTTTCATCTCCTTTTCTTTTATCCCAGAACTACTGATCTGTTAATTCAGGAATATGATTATGTTTTCAACTGAATGGAAGAGAGATTTATAATGGTCACATGCTGTGTCTTCTCAAACATCAAAACATGTTGCAAATATCTTGGTCCTATGAGGTACTTTCATTTGTGTCTGAACAATTTTTTACAAATGGGAACATCAAGGCAAGCAGGCTATTCTGTTATCTACCTAACTTCTGCAGGAGTTGTCATGGGTATGTGGCATAGACATAACTACTCTGTTAAAAGTCCAAGCATGTGCTGCAATTTCACAGATCCTGTACAAAGAATAACAAAGAAACCTACGTGGTATCTTCTTGAAGTGGCTTCTGTTTTATTCGTCCATTCTCCAGACTGCCTACTCTGTACATCGTTTCAAGTACTAATACAAAACACACATCAAATGCTATGGTTACGGTTCTAAAGTAGCAGTATTTTGGTGGAGACAGCTAAGTTAATCAATGCCTGAAGAGTGCTATGGGAGACCAGACAAGAAGCATAATTCAGTCTCAGGGGTCAGGGAAGGTCTCCTGGAAGTTTCTAGATCATGGGATGAGAAACACGTTTCAACCAAAGGCAAGAGAGGGTGATAGGAAGAGAAGAGTAAACAATTAAGCTCATACTATGAAGTGGAATTTAAAAAGAAATAGATAGCCCTTCCTGACAGTTTACGCTGGTAAATTTGGTCACTTGGAAGCATTGTTAAACTTAACCTGGTAATATTGGTTGTAAGGAAGGTGCACCTTTGGCTGCCTTCACTTGTCTGGAAAACTAATTATATGAGCACTCCTGGTGAGTAGGTCAGGAAACAGATCTGCACAAAGCCCAAGCTTTCCCTGAGGAGAGCCCTATTTGCTAGGATTTTCTCTTTTAAGTCGTTGTTTTTAATTTCCTAAATCTTTCACACTCCAGAAGAAAGTCCTGTGTACTCTTTCATTTTGAGCAGTTTATTAAACTGTTCAAACAGATTCCAAGAGGAGCAGCTTTGGAATCTGACCTTTTTAATGAATTATTATTCTTAATGTTTGCAGCTCTCTATCCAGTGGGAAAAGGGCAATGACTTCTGTGAACCAGATGGGGTCTTGGTAACAAATCTTGGTATCCTCCTGTTTTCATCTACCTCATGGGTTTGAAGTGACTCTCGGCAACATTTGACAGATACAAATTATACTGTGCTTTGGTATACAAGCATAAATAAAATGCCAGTAAAAAGAGGGATAACTGCAAGACTCATATGTGCATTTATCTTTGTATGAAGCCTCGTAACTCTACTATGTCACAAAGATAATAAAAATACAGATAGACTAAATTATGAGCATCTGTTTGTCTACTGAAAATAACTCAGCTATCAAAAATAACACTGTTGATGATACTCACAGGGTGTGTGTTGTCTGTGGGGCAAACAGCAGGATTTAAACCAGAAAGCAGAATTCATGTTAGTAGGTTGACAGTGCCTTACATTAAATTTTTATAGAGTTTATTTGATCACTTGCGTTAAAGCTGTGTGATATAAGGGTCCACAGACCACAGGTGCTCCCCCCTCCCCCCCAATAAGAAGAGTCGTAACATTAAACTCTGGATTTCAGAAAAAATCTATCAAAAGCATCTATGGCTTCCCCTGAAACATTCTTTCTTTTTTATGTATGATTTCCTCATTATTATAGAGGTATGTGATGATAGCCATAGGCATGCTTGAGTTCCCGTTTAAAAAAAGAAAAAAGAAAAAGCTAGGAGTAATCTCAAACTTTCCACCCACAAAACAACACTGTGGCCCTGCAGGAAAAGACTCTCTCTTGTGACCTGGGGTGAGGGGAAGGGAACTTTCCTTTCTTCAAGTGCAATTTTTTTCCATTAGAAACTGACCTTTCGCTGTAAAGTGTTAAATTAACCTCATCTACACAAGTCTGTATTAAAACATCTCAACTTTAACACCATTTAACCATAAGAAGATTGTTGTTACTGTGGATCGTATAAAGGAAAAATCGGGGGGATAGCTGGTTTTTTTCTTTCTTCTACACCTTTTAAGTGTTATCAGTTACCCAAAGTTAGTTTTTAATTAAATGTTCCTTTCTGATTGTGACTGCTAGCTGTGACTTGGAATATCACTGACAAACACGGACTTTGCAAGGTATACACTAAATTCTGCTCAAGTGATTTTAGGCCTTAGGTCTGGGATTTCTTTAGGTGCTTCTACGAGGTACATTTACCAATGAAAGTTTTTTTCCTATAGCTAGATTAGTTCTAAGCACTCATATTCTGGAAAGGTTTTCCCCTTTCCCCATAATAAATCTTAAAATACCATTAAGCCTCAGTGACATTAAAATACCAATTAAAACATGTTTTAAATAAGAACAACTATTTAAGTACAACTGAGTACTTTATAACCAAGGTGAATGTTTAAAAATAAAATTCTATATTCAAGATTCCGGGTGGTGTAAAGACTTGGCATTTGGCCGCACACACCAAATCTACTATCTCCATTTACTTAACAGGGTGGCCTTTAGAGACCAGCACAGTGGTGCTGTTAGGGATTTAAAGCCATATGTGCAGACAGAAATGCCTGTGGAAGCCAGACAGGCAAAGGAGAGAAGCAACCCCCACACCTCCTCCCCGCTGGCTCAGCCAGGTTACTCCATATTGGAATCTCATTTCACCGTCACCAGATCTTCAGACTGGTTTTTAGAAGAAGGATAGAAGATGTAGGTTTTTACGTGAAATCTGTACGTTTTAGGCATTGGCATGTCACTAAAAACATTCACTTCTATGCAGTGTGAGTGAATACAGTGCTGACCAAAAGACGACAACAGGATGAATTAAAATACATGGATGGCTATTTGGAAAATTCCTTTTAAATAGACTCACTGTTCTTTATTTTTGTTATCTAGAACAGAACCTACCCGTTTTTGTCTCCTTGAGTTAAGTTTCTTCTACTTTACATTTAGTCACCCCTCTGACTTAAGTCAGGTCGATTGAAGTATAATTTACACACATCAAAAATCATCCTTTTTAAATGTATCGTTTGATGCGTTTTGGCAAAAATGTATAGTCACGTAACCACCACTACAATTAAAATATAGAACATTTCCTTCACCCCAAGAAGTTCCCTGGTGCCCCTCTACACACCCTCAGCTTCCAGAACACCTGATCTACTTTTTATCACCACAGTTTTGCCTTTTCCAGAATGTTGTTGAATGTTTTAACTTTTTCCTTTTTATTGCTTTATAATATTATGTTGAAAAGATGCACCACAATTTATTAAACCATCTACTTGCTGATGGGCACTTATTTTTTTTTTTTCTAATTTTTGGCAATAATGAAGAAAGCTGCTGTAAACACTAGTGTACAGGTTATTTGGTAGACATATACTTTCATTCCTCTTGGGCAAATACCAGGAGGAAAATTGTTGGGTCATATGCTGTATATATTTCACTTTATAAGAGGCAGCCAAACTCTTCCAAAGTGACTGCACCATCTTGCATTCCCACCTGCAACGTATGGTGTTCCAATCACTCTGTGTCATATAGTGCCACCTCACTGTGGTTTTAATCTTCATCTCCCTAATGCAAATGATAGTCAGGTTCTTTTTGTCAGCTCATTTGCAACTCATATTTCTTTTAGACAAGTATTCATTCAAATCTTCTGACATTTTTATTGGGTTCCTTTTTTTAAAATTGAGATTAGGAATTCCTTACTTATTCCAGATACAATTTTTTTTTATCAAATATGTATCTTTTCTATGTTTTTTATCAGTCTGTGGCTTATCTGTTCCATGTTCTAAGAGTGGAAGTCTTAAATATTTTTAAGATTTATACTGTTAGTCTTAACTTTATAAAAAAACTTTGCCTAACTGAAAGTTACAAAGATTTTCTCCTGTTTTGTTCTTCTAGATATGCTATGGCTTTACTCTCTGTGACCCCATGGGCTGTAGTCTGCCGAGCTCCTCTGTCTATGGGATTCTCCAGGCAAGAATACTGGAGTGGGTTGCCATGCCCTCCTTCAGGGGATCTTCCCAACTCAGGGATTGAATCCATGTCTCTTATGTCTCCTGGACTGGCAAGCAGATTCTTTACCACTAGCACTACCTGGAAAGCCCCTTTAATTATTTCTAAGATTATTGTTAGTCTTAACAATAAAAAAGACTTTGCCTAACTGAAAGTTACAAAGATTTTTCTCCTATTTTGTTCTTCAAGATATACTATGGCTTTACCTTACATTTGGGTCAGGGGCTTCCCTGGTGGCTCAGACGGTAAAACGTCTGTCTGCAATGTGAGAGACCCGGGTTCGATCCCTGGGTTGGGAAGATCCCCTGGAGAAGGAAATGGCAACCCACTCCAGTACTCTTGCCTGGAAAATTCCATGGACAGAAGAGCCTTGTAGGCTACAGTCTATGGGGTCTCAAACAGTTGGACACGACTGAGAGACTTCACTTCACTTTACATTTGGATCTGTGATACAATTTGAAGTATTGTGTCTAACGTAGTGTGAGGTAAGAGTCAAGGTCTTCTTAGTTTAGTTATTCCAAGACTCAGAATGCAGATATGGCAGCCAGCCATACATCAAATACTACCCTTTATGATGATTTCTCCAAGTCAGAGAAAGGTGTTTTTCAGTTCCATACCAGCCTATGGCTGCCATATTCTCCCATTTAAACTACTATTATTTTTCTCTAATACTATGTTTAACGTCATCTTGAGTCCTAAACTTTATGCAATTAAATTGCTGAACAATTAACTATTCCTTTCCAATTTTAGTTTCAAGCTTCAGAAAAGCTTTGTGTATCTGTCCAAGGTAGACGTGATAGACGTGAAATTTTGGGTAAAAACTCTTTGTCTCCTCCTTTCTAAGCAGGCATTAAATACTGGTTGTAGATAAAAGGGTAGGGGAGGGGTGCAATAGCTGAGTGGGATTGAGAGATACAAACTATTAGATATAAAATAAGTAAGTTACAAGGAAGTAATAGTCAACCACAAACTGGCACTTCCCATCTTTCTTTAGAGGACTAAATCATGTGCTGCTGCAGCTGCTGATCTTCCACATCCCCCGAAAGAGCTCAGGGTGCAGAGCAGAAATGAAGCACTCTGTGCTCCAGGAGAACTGGTAGGACAGATCTTCAGATAGTTAGATATTCTCAGGAGCTGACTTAATGAGCCCAATTCTTTTATCTCCTTATACCTAGAAAAGCACTAAAATCCTTCATGGTGATGACTGTTTCTCATGACTAGCAGAAGTTTCACAAGGCCAGCAAAAACTTTCCAAAAAATAAATGTGATTGATTGCATGTACTCCCCGCCCTTCACCAAAATCACATATATACTGACCTTCCCCCACTGCCTCTTCAGAGCAGTTTCTCAAAGAGAACTATCTGGGGTACTGTCCCCACGGTTGCAGTCCTCATGCTGCCCCCAATAAAATTTAACTCACAACTCTCACGTTGTGCATTTTTTTAAGTCAACATAATGTAAAGCCCGGAAATATAGCTAATGTATTATAGTAACTTTATATGAAGAAAAATCTACAAAAATAGCAAATCACTGTCATACACTGGAAAGTAATACAATATTGTAAGTCAACTATATGTCAATAAAAAATTTTAGTATAGTTGATTTTTTTGTACAGTTGATTTTTCTATTTCTTAACTTTGCAAAATTTCTTGGTACGCTGTAAAGCATTTAATGTCAATATTAAAGGCAGCAATGTTATTGAAAGAGATTTGCCCTGAGTTTTTCTTCTGAGCATTTTAAATGTACTGTGAATGTGACAGAATTCAGCCGAACAGATCACAGCACACACTGGAATTCAGATGCTGGGAGCCTGCCACATGGTCCACGACTCAGGCTCCTGGCATCAAAGCTCTTCCCTGCTTGCTTACATCTCAGGAGTCAATAATTCAGCTACTTCAGCAAGAGTGCCCTTCCTTACTCCTTCCAAGTTAATCTCAGAGAAGCTGCTGTGTCTTTCTAACTCCCCAGTCTTTGGAATATCCTCTTCCCTCCTTCAGCACAGCTTTAACAAGCAAGACAATGGGAATAACAGCTACAAAGCAGGAAGATGTCATTAGGAGTGCAAAGGCCTCAGAACCACACTTCCGTTGTTTTTCTCATTCAGGATAAAACTTCCCACCTTGTGAAGTTACAAGAGGACAAATCACTCTCTTTGTCTTACAACTTGGCTTTTCCATCTAAGGTACAGCCTGATTTTTGTCACAGTGTGCTTCTTAATAACCCCCTAGCAACACTTAGAAATTTTCCACTCTCAGAAACTTAAAACTTATTTTGGTGGAAAGGTGGGGACATAAGCTTTAGTGAAATGGGTGCCAGAGAGAATAAGAAGCCAGGAAGAAAAGATGGTGTTATAAAGAAGAAGCTGTCAGAGGAAAAGAAAGATAGGATGGTGTAAATAAGGGTGTCTAATGATGGAAGATACTGGTTATAAAGAATAAAAGACTTCACTGCATTCAGTTGATTAGGATACTCTTCATATGAATAGTGTTAGTGAGCAAGGCGGTAAACAGACTGCCACAAAATTCACAAAACACCTTCTGTCCAAGTTACCATTGGCTTGCCCACACCAAAGCCAATAGTCCATTCTCGCTCCCTGCTTACTCCACCTATGAGTACATTGGAATGGCAGGGCATTCCTTCTTTCTTGAAAGATTTTCTTCATTTGGCTTCTTGGACTCCACCCGCTTTCCTTATTTTTACTTCTTCCTCTCTGCCTTCTTCTACTCAGTCTTCCTTGCTGGTCCCACCTTATCTCCCCAATCTCAGGCATCAAACTGCTTTTCTTTCTTATCCACACTCATGTTCTAGGGGATCTCATTCAGTATCGACTTAGATACCAATGTCATAGACAGAATAATGCACCAATCCCTGAGGATGTCTTCATTCAAACTCCTGGAGCCTATGGCTATGTTACCTTACCTAGCAAAAATGGAAGTAAGGTTGCAGATAGAACCAAGGTTACCAATCAGCTGTCCTTAAAAACAGATTTGTCTGGTTTATCTTGAGGCTGCTTTCTGGGGTTTGCAGATGGCCACCTTCTTGTTCAGCCCGTACATGATTTTTTCCATGAGTGTGTATCCCTCTTTAAAGGCCTGGTCTCCAAATACAGTTACATTGAGCACTGGGCTTCACAATATGAATTTTGGGGAACACATTTCAGCTTGTAAGAGGACCTATTTCCTTTATGGGTGAATGTGTGTGCAAATTTAGTGTGTATGCATGTGTGTAAAATCAAAGCATATCAATAGAAATACAAATAATGTTTATCTGGGTACAGGCTTTCAGTACTTTTATTTCCTTATTGAACTTCTCTGGACTTCCTAACTTTTCATTAATAAACATGTATCACTTTTATAATCACAAAAAAATATATAATGGTTATAAGAAAGTAGCACTGTTGTTATTTCAGAGCACGAAAAATTATGGCATCGGGCAGAAAGATACTCAAGACTGTGAATGCAGATGTCAGGTAAACACTTTGGAGGGTCATGTGTAACAGGAAAAGAACACATCAACTTTCCTCTTCATCTTCCAGAGTCCGTGAGAGTGTTATCTAGACATGTTAAAGAGGTGACTTAGAACAGTATAAGTAAATGTGGGATATAATATTTGTAATACACTTGTATCAATTTCTTTTGGACACAAAGACTTCACTACTGTACTCCCAAAGTGTATTTGTAAAATACAGTCAATGGAGAATGTTAAGAGGTATTAAAGGAATAAGCTCTTCAGTGATCATAGTTGGGAAACTCAAAATTTTCCCAATTTCTTTACTTTAAGGCTTTTCAGAATTTTATTATACGTACATAATAGTATGTTATTCTTTTAACTTATAATGCTATGACTCTCCATGAGGGAGACAAAATATATAGTATTTCTCAAACATAACTGGCCATGGAACCTCCCCTCTTTTTTAGTGTTTTAAGTAGTATTTTACGAAAGACAAATTGAAAAGTGCTGTTGTATACAAACAACTCAAAAACTTCCTGACTTAAAACTGTATTACAAAGATACAGTATGATACTGGCGGTTTGGTACTGGCATAAAGACAGACATATAGGCCAATGGAACCAAACAGAGAGCCCAGAAAATAAATCCATGCATATATGGTCAATGGATTGTACAAGGGTACCAAGAATACACAATAGGGAAAGGAGCATCTCTTCAGCAAATGGTGTTGGCAAAAGTATATATTCACATGCAAAAGGATGAAACTGGACCTCTGCCTTGCATCATACAGAGAAACCAATTCAAATGGATTAAAGACAAGACCTGAAACTGTAAAACTCTCAGAAGAAAACATGGGGTGAGAGCTTTATGTTGATAATCTTGGTAATGATTTCATGGATATAATACCATAAGCAGAGGCAACAAAAGCAATAATTGACAACTGGAGCTAAATCAAAGTAAAATGCTTTTGCACAGCAAAGAAAACAGTCAGCAGAGTGAGGTGGAAATCCACTGCATAGGAGAAAGTATCTGTAAACCATATATCACATAAGGGGTTAACTTCTAAAATACATAAGGAACTACAACTCAAAAGCCAAAAACTCCCATATAACCTAGTAAAAAAATGGACAAATGACTTGAATAAACATTCCTCCACAGAAGACATAAAAATGGCCAAAAGGTATATGAAAGGTGCTCAACATCACTAATCATCAGGGAAATGCAAAGCAAAACCGTAATGAAACATTATCACACACCAGTTAGGATGACTATTAGTACAGAAAAAAGAAAATAGACATCAGGTATTGGTGAGTCTATGTGGGAGCTGGAAACATTCTACACTATTTGGTAGAATGCAAAATGGTGTAGCCACTCTGGAAAACAGTATGATGGTGCCTCAAAAAATTAAAAATAGAACTACCATGTGATCCAGCAAACCCACTTCTGTATGTACATCCAAAATAAGTCACATCAGTAGCTCGGAGAGATACCTGCCATTTCATGTTCCCTGCAACGTTGTTCACAGTAGCCAAGATATAGGAAAAAACCTAAGTGTCCATCAGTGGATGAATAAGTAAAGAAAATGTGGTGCACACACACAGGAATATTATTCAGCCTCAAAAAAGAAGGAAACCCTACCATATGCAGCAACATGGATGGGCCTCAAAGTCCATTATAATAAGTGAAATAAGCCAGTCACAGAAGGACAAATACTGTATAATTCAACTGACATGAGGTATATAAAATGGTCATACTTATAAAAACAGAAACTAAAATGCTGATTGCTACCAGATAGGAGGGGTGGAGAAATAAGAAGTTTTCAATGGGTATAAAATTATAGTTATCCAAGATGAGTAAGTTCTAGAGATCTGCTGTACAATTGTAGAAATGTACAGTTATAATAATGTATTGTACACTTAAAATTTGTTAGGAGGGTACATGTTACATTAAGTATTTTTAGCTTTACGTGCACACACAAAATATAGGGATACAAGAAAAGTTTTGGCAGTGACGGATGTTTCTTACATTGATGGTGGTTAATGGTATCATTAGAATAGTATTTTTTAGGGCAAAAAGTGTTAGTTGCTCAGTCCTGTCAAGACTCTTTGCAACCCCACGGACTGTACCCCACCAGGCTCCTCTGTCCAAGGAATTCTCCAGGTAAGAATACTGGAGTGGGTTGCCATTCTCTCCTCCAGGGGATCTTTCAGACTCAGGGATCGCATCCAGGTCTCCTGCATTGCAGGCAGATCCTCTACCAGCTCACAACACTTAATAACACAGAACGAGCAAAAATTGGTAACTTTCGTACTCAACATTGAGTTAAGTTCTGGCTCAACAGGCTCCTCAATGAAACTTGATCCTCTTAAAATGAATTATTCTCTACCCTACCTGGGTATCAGAATCACCTTTGTTCTTTTAGAAATCGGACCCTCTCTAGCCTCACGGTGTTAGCAAGCTCACAGGGATGCGGCTGCTGCATTTCTGCTGAAAACAAACCCAGCAATCAATCTCCCTGCAGTATTTTGATACACAGCCATGTTGGGGACCAATGGCTTAGACATCTGAGCAATATTAAAATGTGATTATGCCTGGAATAAACTAGGTAAATCCCACACACAGCCTGGATGGGAGGGAGATTTGGGGGGGAGAATGGATACATATACATGTATGGCTGAGTCCCTTCATTGTTCACCTGAAATTACCACAACATTGTTAATCGGCTATACCCCAATACAAAATAAAAAGGTTTTTTGGTTTTCTTTTTTTAAAGATAAGTCCCACCAAAGATTGAGCTAGTAATAATTGCCATCTCAGCACGAAATGGCCCAGAGAGCAGGTTTTCATTGATGGATGTTTAGAAATAGTTTGAAGGCTTTCAGAATGTCAATGGAAAGGGGGGAGGTTGCTGGGAATCTGACAGGGAAAAGTATACGCTTTGTTTTGAGAAGGAATCAAGTTTGAATCCTGTCTCTGTCACTGCAACATAAGCTTGGCCAAGTTACTTAACCTCTGGGAGTCTCACTTTTTTCCTTCCTTATCTGTGGAACTGAGAGATAGGAAATAGTGCCTACCTCTTAAAGATTCTATGGGGATTAAATTAAGTGAAATCATGAGTGGCAAGTATATAATTTTGCCTTAGCAATGTTTCTGGAAATTTACAAGAAATATAATACTATCTTTTAGGACAAGCATAAAATACAACTCAAACATCCATACAAATAGTTATCTCACCAAGAAACAGCAGCTGGGCTTGCTAGTTTCATAATGACACAACCATGAAATATTAAAATTGTCTATGATTGGAAATTGCCAGGAGGGACACAAAGAGAAAGCATACTGATGGGGAATAAAAATGGAATTTGAGGCAGCTACATTTGCTCTAGCGGTGTTAAGTAGCAAATAATTCCTGCATTTTAAATACCCAAAAAATTATGCTGTAGCCATTAAGTGTCCCTGGAGTAGATGAAGAAAGAGTGACAAGAGCAGTGGCTTTCAACCTGAAAATCACAACGACACGTGGATTTTTTTTTAAGATGCCTTACCTGAATTTTTGCAGGATGTCAGAGTCTTTAGTTATTAATGTTTACTACTTCAGAAGTTATATTCTTGTCCATTAAGCATCTATTATTACTTTTTTTTTTTTTTCTGGCTGAAGGTTTTAGCCACAAAGCCAGTCTCTCTATAGATATACTGCCTCTATCTTAACTGCTGAATGGGGAAGCCAGAGACACCTCATCACAGATAATACAATAGGACAGCGAGGTCCTTCCTCCTTCCTCCCTTTCTTTCTTTCTGTCTGGACTTGGATGCTGCAGAGTTGGCTTGCAAAGTCAGAACGCATCGCCAGAGATGGCAGGCTGGAGACGATTAAGTGGAGAGAGCTCATTTCCCTGGTTTTGATGTGGTCATATCATCTGTAAATTACAGCACTCGGCTGTTTTTCCATTTAGTCATTATTCTGCCATTTGTTTAGCTGCCAGTCCTATCCCTCCTCAACCATGTGCTGTTATAAACTCCAGAAGCAGCTGTTTAAGGAGTGAGCCAGTTCAGGGAAAAGAAATACACAGAAAAACAAATGGTATAAAAGCAGATAAACTCATTTTAAATTGTTTACATTATCTTTTCATCACCAGTTCCTAATTGGACCCTTTAAATAAGTCCTGTCCTTATGTTGACTTAGATTTGAATATGACTTGAATCTTTATTGTTAAACATATCAGAACTGGCTAAATACCCATTGTAATTACAATCTTAGGCTTGTTCACCGCTGGAACTACCTTAACCTTAGTCCTGGTCCTTTCAGATTCATGATTCTGGAAGCTTTAGCGAGTTGTAGGAAAGAAGTCAGTTTATATAAGCAACATGTCTTCTACTATGCATTTTGTCATTTGAAAGCACTTCAACACTTTTCTGAAAGAGTATGTTAGATAACCTGCTGAGGATGAATCCAGGGTGGATGTGACTGAGCTACCAGTGTCCTAAATGAGGCTATTTGTGTTATCTCAAAATCTGAGAGATGGCATTATCTATGTCTAAATGGTTGTAGTAGGTCTCTGTTATCTTTGTCAATATCCATTTCCCCTTCTGATAACAACAACAAAAACAGAAAAATACTATCTACTTTGGGGAAACAACCCTTTCCCCTTCTTACTCCATTTGACTTGAGTAGTGCTAGTTCCATCCCATGAGAATGAATTTGGGTTCATGACCTAAGCCTGGCCAATCATAGCACTCCACCTCCAGTACATTATTGGTTGAGGCATGGGCATGTGAAACAAGGCAGACCAATAAAATTCAATTCTAGGGCTTCTTCCTGGAACCATTGGGGTAAAATGCTATTTCCATTGGTTGACTTAGCTAATAAAATATAAGCTTAGAGTTGCTGGTGGCTATATATTTGTTGGGGAATAAAGATAACGAATAAGAAAACAAAGCCAAAATATGGACAAATCAAGAAACAGGAGAAAAGGTGGGAAGGGAGGGATGGGAGGAGGAAAGAAAGGAATGAAGGAGACATCATCTGAGCTCCTGGGTACAGCTTTACCCAAAGACAGAGCTGTCTGCGATTTCTCAGTTATGTGAGTCAAGAAATTCTCATTTTTGCAAAAACCAATCTGAGTTGTGTTTTCAGTTCCTTTCATCTAAAAGATCCCTGACTTCAAATCCCAATATGAGGACACAGAAGATGCTGGAATTATTCTTTGCTTTTTCTCCTTTTTTCTTATATGTGCAACTTTAGATGTATCACTGAATGTCTTAGCCTTAGCTTTTGTTTTTGTTGAACATGAAATAATGGATGAAAAATACTCAGCCCTATTTTTAGCACATACTGTGTTCAATAAATGATAGCTACTATCATTATTATAATTTATAACAATAGCAGTCATAATAGTAATAGGTACTTTCTTTTCCCTATTGGCAACTTTGACAAAAACATCTTAAGTCTGACAACATGACTTGCATATTATCAGTTGCTTTCAAAAACTAATCCAAATATGATTATTTTCACCAACTGTATGAGGAAATAGGCATCCTAACTTGCTGGAAACGATGAAGAATGGCTCACTTCACATGAATACACACACACACACACACACACACACACACACACAAGCACTGGCATCTTCTTTCCTAATTTTAACAGAGGAAGTCATCATGGTTGCTACAATTTAGCTGTCTATTTCCTAAAGCATTACAGAGTATATAACTTATATAAACTTTCAAAATGCCACTTCTTAAGGATCATTCCTTGGAAATGAAATTAACACGCTTAAAAAACTGCAGTGCCAAAGCACTAGGAGAGTGCTTTATTTCACATCCTGAGGGGATGCGAAAGGATGAAATAGTCTTACCTATGGGCTAAAATCTAAGGTTCCAGTTATCAATAAGTATAGTAATTCAATAATAAATGGTAAAATGCCCCTAACAGTGTTTGAGACATAAAATATGCTCATTCCCTCTTCTCTCGTCCATTCCTTCATTCATCCACCCGTCCACCATGAAATTCAGGCCCTCAATGTGTCAATACAAACAAAGATGACTCAAACATATGTGTCTTTAGACTTCCATTGAAAAAACAACTTAGCTAAATGTTTCCACTTCCCCAGTTGTATGAAAGAGAAACACTGTATGTTGTACTTAATAACATACCATACTAATATATACTAGTATTAATTATGAAATCTTTAAATATAATAATTAATACTAAGTTACACTGTCATGTGACAACCAAGACAAAATTTGATAGATGAGGAAACAATAAAACAACAGTTACTGATGCACAGGCAAGCCTTGTTTTCTAGCAAGAAGCCCTCATTACCTAGTCTTGACAGATTAATTGAATAGGAATCCAAATATGCTCCCTTTATGTTTTATGTGCAAGGGAGACCTATTCTATTTAGAATATTATGAGAATTTCAAAATCAGCTTATGCGTGGTTCAGGAAGTAGAAGCTAAAGACCTAAAAAGATCTGTGATCGGCACCTGCTTCTACTAAAGTGGGAGAAAAAAAAAAGATATCCTCTATTTGAAGCAGAACTGAAGGGGCTCTTGATGTACAAAAGTCGCTTCAAATGTACTGAACAAAATAATTGATTTTCCCTTGAAAGAATAGGAAATACTACTTCTGATGCAACTGTTCTGTCACAACAAAGTTTTGTAACTTTTCTTTTTTCCTTACCTTTTAAAACAAACCTTCTGAAAGTAACTCACGGTTTAAGAGGAAAAACTCTTACTTTGACTACATCCTTTCAAGAAGGGGCAAAGTGTTTCTATGTAGAAATAATTTATGTGAAATTGAGAAAGTGACGGATGGTCTGCCTAGCCTTCCTTCATTCCCAGAGGGTGTTGGAGGGGGCATAGGTTCTAGACACAAAGACTTGAGTTTAAATACTGGTTTTGCTCTTAAATGTCTACAAACTTGGGCAAGAGCACATTACTTAAACTGTTTGAACCTCCATTTCTATCCTTACAAAAAGAGAATTATTTAATCTACTTCAAAGAGCTGTAAGAATTATAGAAAGAAGTGTAAGCAAAGAGCCCTGTGTTCTCACGTGGTTATTTCTGAATATGCCTTTTCACTACGCCAAAGGAAATAGCCTGTGCTACAGATGAAATGGCCCTCTATCTTTTCTCGATCAAAATTTACTTATAATGTAGTTCATTTTAAACTCAAGTGGGATTAAGTGTGGTCAGGGTGAAGGGTTGCCTGTCCTCTTCCGGATTCCAACCCTTCCACCCCAGCCCTCATCCACAACCTCCCTCCACCCTGGTAGAGCTCAGCTCAACACCTTTGTGATAAATGGCAGCTCTTTTCTTGCTTCTGATAATGGATTCCAATAAACAGCAGTAGACAAAGCAGAAAACAAACAAAAAAACACTGAAAATAGGAGGAAGAAGGGAGGGAAAAAATGAAAACAGGAGGAAGAAGACACTCAAAGAGATGCAGGATGGTATTCTGAGAGGAGCAGAAGAGCTAGTTACTTTGTCGCCCTGAGCTCCATAACTGCTGTATCTTGAATGAGCCACCTGACTCCTCACACTCAGCTGGAGTGCCATTTACAAAATGGTTATAATGTTACCTCTCTCATAAGGCTTCTGTCGTTTTGGAGTAATTCTTCTAATGTAGGTTCCTGCTGCTTTTCCCATTCACATGGAAGTTCAGCTTTTTCTTAAAATGTCCGAGTTCTCACAGAAGCCCATATACAAATGAGTCCCTTTGGATGATTGTTGATATGATCTGGTAGAAGACAAGATAGTCCTTTACATAATCAGTTGAAAACAGGGTGACCCAAAGATCCCTTATAAGTCCTGATTTGGGGAAACAGACCATAAAGTAGGTTCCTTTTGCAGTTGCAACTAATAAGAACTAACGCAAAAGGAACTAGATTACCTAAGTCTAGATGTATGCAGATGACATGAGGAGCCTTCAGTGTCTCTGAAATCTAATCAAGATGCGAAAGGCAGATTATCAAGCTGTGCTGATTGGTTTTGAAGTGCCGCACAGAAAGCTGTGCTATACTCAGTTGCTGTAATGACTAACAGAGCTAAAATGTTTAAGATATTACTAAGCTCTGTCCGGAGGTAAAAGATAAGAGGATCATAGTAATTACAGAGGTTTTACATGCCCCAGTGAATATTCCTTCAAATCATTAACAAACACAAACTTTTTTTGCTTTTTTCTCTGAAGGTTTTTGAAAAATAACTTACTTTTCCTAATTAAGTTCATAAAGATAAGGCTATGCCATAGAGAGTAGAATATGACATTTTATTCATTGGGTATCTACTGTACATTAGAATACTAGCATTACAGTTCACAGATCAATCTTTGGTTTTCTGGTTAGCATCAATGCCTTCACAAAAACTTAGAGACTTTTGAGTAAATTGCTAAGATAAAAGGATAAGAAATGGGCAAGAAAAAAAAAAAAATGGAGAAGGGGGGGAGCAGCCAAGACAGAGCAAGACTGAATCATCTACTATTTCTGAACTTATCTGAACTTATTCAAGACATTTCTGAAATTATTAAACTTTTACATTGGATATTTACAACAGAATCCTTAGGACAAAGGATTACGGAGGAGACTAAAAGTGTAGTTGTTAGTGAAATTTGGAAAAATGATGCAGCCTCTACTGTATAGAACACAGAATTCTGCTCTGGGTTATATGGCAGCATGAATGGGAGGAGAGACTGGGGAGAATGGATACATGTACATGCATGGCTGAATCCCTTCGCTGTCCACCTGAAACTATCATGACATTGTTAACTGGCTATACTCCAACAGAAAATAAAAAATTTAAAAAAATGATGCAGCCTCAAAATGAGAAATATGTGATAGAAGTATGTGTTGAGTGAGCCCTCCCCAAATTTTGAAAATAGTTCCAGTTTATAAACACTTTAAAAGCCTAAGTATATAGTATATTTATTGTTTATAAGAAATGTTTGGAACACTTATGTAGAATTAACAACAACTTAAGTGGAGGGACGGTCCTGATATGTGTATAAAGTATAAGCAAGAGGCTCTTACAATCATTTTCTTCCCTGTGACAAGTCAACAAAGTACAGTGACTAAGACCCTGAGCCCTGGAGCCAAATGGGCCCTGGAGCCCAAGTTTATATTAATATTTGGCTTGCCACTTCCTACGATTATGGTTTTAGACAAGTTAATTTACCTCTCTGAGCTTCTGGTTTCCATTTCTGTAAAATATCATGTATTAGTTATTTGTTGTTGGTGGTGTTTAGTTGCAACGCTGTGTCCAGTTCTTTGCGACCCCATGGACTGTAGCCCACCAGGTTCCTCCGTCCATGGGATTTCCCAGGCAAAAATACTGGAGTGGGTTGCCATTTCCTAACTCCAAGGGATCTTCCCAACCCAAGGACCGAACGCACATCTCCTGCATTGCCAAATGGATTCTTTACCACTGAGTCACAGGCAAATTCATTTGTTACTGAGTGCTACATAAAAATGATCACAAACCCTGGAGACTTAAAATAACAAATATGTATTATCTTAGGCAGGTTCAGAGTCAGGAATTCTGGAACAGCTTAGCTGGGTTGTTCTGGCTCATGGTCTCTAATGAGGCTATAGTTGAAGGTGTAGACTGGGGTTGTGTTTGATAAGGGCTGAGGATCCATTTCCACAATGGATGTCTCACATGGCTGTTGGCTAGAAGCTTTGTTGTAGCCACGTCTTCCGGGAAACAAATTCACTCCAAAGGAAATGCAGATAGTGGAGTGCAGTTTATTACACCGGCAGGCCCAAGGCAGAGTCTCCTTTTAGCCAAGGACCCTGACCAGTTTTTGTGAAAACCTTATATACCCTAGGTGTACGTGCCCAAACCCACCTCCCCAAGTTCTCTGAAACTAGTCTGAAAAAGGTAAAGAAAGATACAAAGTTAACCCATGATTCATATGCCTTAAACCTGTGATTCGTATGCCTTAAGCCTAGGTAGTTAACAGTGGGCAATTATCAATAGGCCTGTGGTCATATCCCTATAAGCATAATAGAATTTATGATTCTGTTTGGTTACACAGATAATTAGGGTATTCTTTTGGGCGATGGAGAGTCTAGGTATGAGCCCTGGGGCTCTTCCATCCTGGGGGTCTGGTTTTCCAGTTGGTATGTCGTTTCCATACATACTGGGCATATAGCTCAAGGTCCACAATCCGGCGGCCCAAGATGGAGTCCTACATTCAAGATGGAGCCTGTTCTGTCTATTTCCTCCTTCAGCTTCAGTCCTTCACCATGAGAACCTCTCCAGTGGGCTGCTTGAGCATCCTCATGACATGGCAGCTGGCTTTCCCCAGACTAAGTGATCCCAGAAAGAACAAGATGAAAGCCATAATGTCTTTTATGGTCTAGCGTTGGAAGTCACATACCATCATTTGTTTCACTTTCTATTGGTCACACAACCAATGCTAATACACTGTGGGAAGGGACTATACAAGGATATAAATACCTAAAGGCAGAAATCATTGTGAAATCTTGGAGGCTGGCTAAAGTGACAATTTATATTGTTGTTGTAATAAAATATTGCACACAAACAGCTTAGCTTAGACCCTGATACATGAAAGGATTTCTTTAGTTAGTGGCCAAATGAGATCTTTTTTTTTTTTTTTTTTTCCATTATGAGAGCTTACGTGCCTAGTTATTATTACTGCCAATATTATTACTGCATGCTAAGTCGCTTCAGTCATCTCCAACTCCTTTGCAACCCTATGGATTGTAGCCCACCAGGCTCCTCTATCCATGGGATTCTCCAGGCAAGAATACTGGAGTGGATTGCCGTGCTCTCCACCAAGGGATCTTCCCAACCCAGGGATCAAAAACACATCTCTTTGTCTCCTGCATAGGCAGGTGGGTTCTTTACCACTAGCGCCACCTGGGAAGCCCAATATTATTACTCTCATTAATTTACCAAAGACTTTAGCACTGTAGTAACTGAACTAATAGCAAACAGTACATCCTTATAGGAGATTAACCCCTACCTCCAAACATAAATACTACAAAAGACTCCTCTCTAAATCCTGCCCACTCTCTAAAGCCCTTCCTTAATTAAATCCAGGAAGTAAGATATTTCTCTTTCCCCTACCAGTGTATTCCGAATCACTAACATAAGAGAGACAGCAGGAGAAACCCATCCTACTCTTCTATTATTGCTCTGAGGCAGGTAGTATTATTTTTATCTTCTTTCATATAGAGGGAAACTCAAGACTCCAGGAAACAAAATGCTCTGTCCAAGTTTACCCAGCAAATTAGATGCAGAGCCACAGATGAACCCAGGTCTTTTGCACACAATGCTCACCGTGTTTTCCTCTTTCTTATCTTTCTTTCACCTGGAAGTGAACTAGAGCCTGGTTTAATGGGGGTGCCTTGCTAGAGACTGCTTTGGTTTTCATTTTTTCCTAACTACTACACTTGGAAGTCCCAGGGGTCCAGGTGAGCTTCTGCACTAAGTGCTGAGTTGTGGGGCAACTATGGTCTTGTTTTATTCCTGCAAACACAGCCCCTGAAGCCACAAAATAAACCTTGTGGAATTTCTCACCCTTGTCTGTAAATGACGTTGAACAATTCCTAAGCCTGCAGACATTTTCTGCAAGCTAAATACATCCCTGTCTTTACCAAATAATTTCTTCCCTTTCAGGTGGTGGAATGTGAAGGGGATGCCTTATTTTCTTGCAAAATGAACAGTAAGTAAACAGAGAAATGTGATTAAAATTCACTTGAGGGCAGGCAGGAATTAAGTCATCCCATACCCATCAGTTTGTAGTCTGCCCTAAAGAGAGAAAAAGAAAAAATGTCACTGCAGCTCAGCTGGAAACTCGTTGGCACATCTTGTTAAATGAGTCTCTTGTTATCCTCAACTCTCTCTCTGCATCCTCTATGCTCTTGAAAGCACCATGTGCAATACAATGTACTGTGATGCTCTGGGTGGAGCTAGGGGCTGTAGTTGAGGTTTGCTTGTTAACGTGATTCCCTGGGGGCCTTTTTATACAATTACTGAGCTCAAAAGCTTAAAGTGACTACACCCTTTACCGTCTGAGCCTTTCAGAGCCATGCATTAAAGGTAATTCAATACTCTAAACAAAAGACAGCAAAAACCCTAAAATCTTCAAGCTATAGTTTCCATAGCAATTCTAAATCCTATGGAGGACTGTGTTTTAAAAAATGTAGCTCAGTTGCAATGGGCCCTAATATCTCAACAGATATTAAGGTATTTCTCCTGAAACGGACCAGTAAATTATGTTTTAATTTATTCTAGATCATTTCCCAGCTAGACAGCTAACCTCTTCATCTAAACAGCTAGATGATTTATTTGAATTCGCTAAGCTTCAGTTTCCTCACCTGTGAAATGGGTTTAAAAACCAGAATGCTGACAGTACGGCTATGATGACTACATGAGGCGATATACATAAAGTCTTGGTATGGGACCTGGCACATAGTAGACGCTCAAAAAAGTGCAAGTTGCAGAAAACAAAACAAAAAAGGATTCCTGCAGACATATATGCCTGCAAAGGGGAAGTAACTTATCCAAGGTTACACAGCTAACTAGTTGGGAGAATTTGTACTAGAAATCAGACCTGTTAATTCCTAGAGCATGGCTACTTCATTGTTCCGAAAGATGGAGGCTGGACATTACATGATGATACTCAAAAGATCTGTAAGCTCCTAAGAGTATGAGAAAATGCACTGTTCTACCTGGTGCACAGACTATTGAGTTGGAAGAAATGCCACTCAAAAGAACACTAGAGATATGCTCAAACCAAAGAACAAAGTGACCAGCTTGGTTGAGCTTCACTTCATTGTAAAAAGAATTATCAGGTAGGTTATTATTATACTTCACTCCAGACCATGGGCTATACATCCCTACATGCTTTTGACTTAGAGAGTCACTGATGGACAACGGTGCTTTGTGTTTCCCATCTAAGTTGCCCGTAGAACTCAGTCAGGAGGCTAAGGTGAAATTACTAATCATTGTATTACCTCAAATAATTTCCCAAAGGCCCGGGATCAAATTATAGCATCCTTAGAGGGCAGATTTATTTCAACACTTAGAAGAGTTCAAATAAAGTACAGATAAGCTTATGAGACCCAAAGTATTAATATTTTTGAGTTAAGAAGTCTGTGAATTTGGCATTTTATATAATTTGGGATTTTATGTAATTGTAACGTGTAAGAGAGTTTGTCCTATTAAGTTAGTTTTAAAATTCCACTGTAAAATGTTCAGTCCAGCAGTTGATGCAGAATTGGGATTTCAAGTTCAAATCATACACATTTTTATACAGCACCGGGAACACTTCAGTTCAGTTCAGTCACTCAGTTGTGTCCGACTCTCTGTGACCCAATGGACTGCAGCACGCCAGGCCTCCCTGTCCATCACCAACTCCCAGAGCTTACTCAAACTCATGTCCATTGAGTCGGTTATGCCATCCAACCATCTTATCCTCTGTAATCCCCTTCTCCTCCTGCCTTCAATCTTTCCCAGCATCAGGGAACACTTAAGATAACTTAAAGTTCACCACATTTGTACACTGACTTTGCTAGATGCATAAGGATAGTTTTAGTGCATAAGAAACAGATGACTGAGGAACCTCAAGGGCTCCACCCATACTGGCCTGGAAGAGGCCACAGCAGAGTAAACCTTACCGACTCCCTGTTAGGAGAAGGGCTATGATACTCAGCTTTCCCAGCTACACTCAGTCCACACCAAGGGGCCCCAGGGTAGACAGGAATCTCGCTGGGAAACCTGTGGGGAATCCTCTGTAATGGGATCAAGGAGACCCTGCAGAGCAGCTGCCCAAGTTGCTTCTGTGCCAAACTGGAGTCATGGCCAGATCACGGCAGTGGGCGTGGGGGAGATGTCTCCTGTGGACCCTAACCAAGCAGAGACAGCGTGCCAGTCTTCCAGTGCCAACAGCCTCGGCAGCTGAGGGGACGCGACCACAGAGAGATGTAAGGGTAGAGGACCGTTTTTCATAAATCCTCAAGGTCAAGTAAACCTCATTATCAGATACCATTTTAGAGAGAAGCAAAGAAGAGAGGGCTCAGAGATTATAAAGGACTTTCTAACGTATTACATTGGACTACTTCTTAGATTGGGATAAAATATTAAGTGAACATCTGAGAAAGACAAATCAGTCGTAGACAAAAATGAGGAAATAGTTTCTTTGCACATTGCTCTGGTAGTGTGAGCAAACATGCCCTCTCTCAAATTTGGCTAGCTTTTACCTCATAGACTCACAGAAAGGAGAGCTGGAAGCCAATTCAGAAATTATCTATACCAACAACCTCATTTTGCACATGAGGAAGGTAAGGCAAGAAAATGTTAAGTGCCTTGGAGAGACAGAATAAACAATGATCAGGAGCTAGACCTGGAATCAGAGAGACCTCCACCCAAACTCTGCTGCTGCCATTTCCTGGGCTGCATGACCCATGGCAAAGTTACTTACCCTCTCTGAGCCTTAGTGTCCTTATTTCTAAACTGGGAACACCGTAAGAGCTACCTCAAAGGATTTTTGTGAGAATCAAAGAGCTAAGATATTTCAAACACAGCATAGTACCTGGCAGAGAGTATCTATCTGCTCAGTAAACAGTAGTGATGAGTGAACGCTATCCAGGTTCACAATGATAGGGGAGACAGGACAGGAACTGAGGGCCAGATGCAGACATCTTCCTGTGTTTGTCTCCACACCTCTCCTCTCATGGCTTTTGTGATGCTGCATTCTTTCAGTTCACGGTGCCCCACTGGATGCTTCTTGCTATTCTTAGTGTTGCTTCTCCTCTCTAAGACCCCTAAATGTGGGAGTTGCTTATGGTCTGCTCAGATTCCTTGGTCTTCTCTCCTCATTTTCAGTGTGATTCAATTCTTCCCCATGGCTTTAACATGTGCCATTCCACACTTACATCCCTAATCCCAGATCTCCTTCCTGAGCTTCAGATACTCGTCTCCAACTGCGTAGATGGTATCTTTTCTGAGTGGTTTCCTGGCATCTTGTAGTAAGTCAGTCTCAAGTGGAATTCTTGACTTGCAGCTTAACCTGTTCTTCTCACTCTCTTGCTTCACTTGTTTCAAGAATTTTGATAAATGTCATCATCGCCATTATCCACTCAATTGCTCACACTAGAAACCTATAGCAAGTCTAACTAGCAGAGCCTCCAAAATGGATCCCAAGTCCATCTCCACAGCTTCCCCTCCAGCCCAACTGTATTTAAAGCATTGATGATGACGATTCATTAGATAAACTTTTTTTTGAGGGAGGGACAGTTTCTTCTGAAACATTCAAATTACACCTATGCTGCATATATATACATTCAACGTGTAGTCCGTAGACCAGCAGCACGAGCACAGCCTGGGAGCTTTTTAGAAATGCAGACTCATACGCTTCACTCAGATCTACTGAATTGGGACTTCTGAATTCTTGAAGAAGGGCTTAGGAATCTGTTTAATCGGAGTCTCCAGGTGCTGCTTATTCATGCTACAACAGGAGAACAATGGGGGCTACAATGCAGCCCATGCTCAGAGCATCACCGATGAGAAGTATAAGCTCTCTCCCCCAGGAGCCCTGGAACAATTGACAGCATGGAGAGTGACTGTCCCAAGGGATCTTAGCCTGTAACTAGGCAATATTTCTATACACCTGCAGAACGCAGATTAACAAACTAAAACACTGGACTGGGAATCAGGAAAAAAAAATTTAGAATAGGTATTACATTTTAATGAAGACATAATGTACACAATGGTAAAAATGAAATTCAAACTGCACACAATACCTACAAGAATTTTCCACTATTCCAAGTTTTCTTTCCTAGAGCAAACAAATGTTTTATATTTCTCAATTATTTCCTCCAGAAATCATCTTTGAACATGTAAACATGTTTACATGTTTCTTATTCTCTCCTGCTTTAATAGAAAATAAATCATATTATTCTCCTATAACACTTTTTCCCTGAAAACTGTTGCTTCTGACACAAACAGAGATTCCTTGTTCTTTCTAATAATTAATTCCACTGAGTTTTTGTGTCTTACTTCAGTTTCTTTACTGTTGGTCATATAGATTGTTCCTGAGTTGTTGCTCTTACAAGCAATGCTATAAAAATATGCTTATTGTTGTATATGTATGTGACTATATCTGTGGGACAGATGTCTGCAAACGTATCTACCTCCACGTTTGTCTTGGTTTGCTCATCTGATTATTTCTGGGGACCACCGTAACTGTGTTAATGTTAGCTGTCTTCATAGAGTATCCTGTTCCAGAAACATTAAAATATGTAAACCTTTTTGAATGAGAAAAGATCTCGGTTAATACATGACAGCTTCTGCAATGTGTTATGATATAACACAAAACGCTGATCAGGAAAAAGTTAGGGGAGGTAAACTGATTGGCATAAAATATCCCCAGCCATGGATGATCAATGTTGAAACAATTCTTTCAACAATTTGCATCTGCTACCAACTTTTATAAGACTACAAGGGGGGGAAAAAGCATTAATTTTCTTCTCCCCTGTGTTGTTGAACTCAAGGTATTCCTGAGAATTCTGCATTTCCTCACATTTGCTTATGACATACATAAAGTATAACTTGGTGGTTTCTGTTTGCAGGAGTCTATTTTAATGTTAGTGTGTGTTTTTTTTTAACCTAGAAGGGAACTCACAGCATTCGCAGGATATGTATACACACAGACACATGCGCTGTTATACTCACTGCCAGTAAGATTATGTGCGAAAATTCCACCGTAAGAGGGTTATGGACAAGATTTTCTTTGCTTCTTGGAAGATGGAAGACTCCCTGACAAGGATTTTATTTTCATTGTAGTGGGCTGTCAGCATAGCCATTTATCATAGCCTGAATTAATAAGGAAAGAACAGAAGAAAGACGGCTTGCTGCCAAACAGCTTGGGGACGCTCAGGGCTGCACAGATCAATCAGCTGGACACCCGGGCTATTGTCTGCTCATCAATTCATTTTCACTGAGTTTCAGAACAGATAACACCAGGCCTTCTTCTGCGGCAAGAGCCTAAACTGACCGCCTATGCTTGTTTCCTTTTCCACCCTTTTAATCCCATAGGACACTCATCAAGGTGGCATTTTGTGTTTAGATTAAGCTTTTTCTCTCAAAATCAGCTCATGGCAGACCACTGCTCCTTTCCATTGCCCAAATGCACAAGAACCTTAAGAATTTTTCAAAACTAACAGGCAAAAGAGATTAGCATCAAGCGCATCTGAGATGCAAAGTCAGACCTCTGTGCACTGTGACAGCATGATAAATTAAACAATAAAATGCTTTCTAAGGTAATGGGAGACCTGTAGGCCACAAAGGAAAACTACAACATTGATTTCCAGTGGGCTGCTCTACTGGACATTTTCTTGTTCTCTTTTATCTAGAATCTTCTAGAAAAAAGTTTTCTAGCACTTCTACGAAAAATAGCTTTCCTTCCACCCCCCACCCCCACCCCCCCGAACCCCAGCAAAGCATATCCTCTGCCACTTTCAGCCCTTGTGTTTCTGGTTAAGCTCCACAGTTAGAGCACTTGACTGAGGTGAGACACATCACAACATCCCATTCTCCAGGTCACAGCAATCAGTTCATGAAGGGACCCATGACACAACAGGGCCTGTGAGACATAATTAGAATTCCAGGATACTTATATATATTTTGCTGGCCTCAAGAGGGTAAGAATATAAATGGAGAGTCACCAAGGGCCACTACAGAGAAGTTAAGAACCTCTGCCAATACGGCAGAAAAGAGAAACGAGAGAGAATGAAACCAGCCCTGATGGTGTCATTTGAGCTGCTGGAAGAAACCTTTCTGAAGCTTTATCCCTTTGAATTAAAGAAACCAATAGAATCTTCACAACAATAATTTTAAAAATCCAGTGAGAACTGAGTTTCTGCTGTAGTAAAAAAAGAATCTTAACTAATATAGTGGTAAAAATCTATTAATTGGGCTATTAACTTTAGTTCCCTAAATCCTAAAACTTTGAAATACTTCCAAAAGCTTCCCTTTTCAGACAGAGTCAAATAGCCTTTCTAACTTGGAAATCAGAAAACATGACTATAGCATGTTTTAGCTAAATAGCTAAAATATTTAAAATCCCTCTATGAAATTAGTCCTATTCTATACTATGAGACATCACCAGATGGTCAACACCGAAATCAAACTGATTATATTCTTTGCAGCCAAAGATGGAGAAGCTCTATACAGTCAGCAAAAACAGGACCAGAAGCTAATCGTGGCTCAGATTATGAACTCTGCAAAATTCAGACTTAAATTGAAGAAAGTAAGGAAAACCACTAGGCCATTCAGGTATGAACTAAATCAAATTCCTTACAATGATACAGTGGAAGTGACAAATAAATTCAAGGGATTAGATCTCACAGAATGCCTGAAGAACTATGGACAAAGGCTCATAACATTGTACAGGAGACAGGGATCAAAACATTCCACAAGAAAAATAGCTGAGAAAAGAAGAGAAGCTAAGGCAAAGGAGAAAAGGAAATATACTCATCTGAATGCAGAGTTCCAAAGAATAGCAAGGAGAGATAAGAAAGCCTACCTAAGTGATCAATGCAAAGAAACAGGAAAACAATAAAATGGCAAACATTAGAAATCTCAAGAAAATTAGAGATACCAAGGGAACATTTCATGCAAAGATGGGCACAATAAAGGCCAGAAACATTATGGACCTAACTAAGAAGCAGAAGATGTTAAGAAGAGGTGGCAAGAATACACACAAGTACTATACAAAAAAGATCTTCATGACCCAGATAACCACAATGGTGTGATCACTCACCTAGAGCCAGACATCCTGGAGTGCAAAGTCAAGTGGGCCTTAGGAAGCATCACTACGAACAAAGCTAATGGAGGTGATGGAATTCCAGTTGAGCTATTTCAAATCCTAAAAGATGATGCTGTGAAAGTGCTACACTCAATATGCCAACAAATATGGAAAACTCAGCAGTGGCCACAGGACGGGAGAAGGTCAGTTTTTATTTCAATCCCTAAGAAAGGCAATGCCAAAGAATGTTCAAACTACTGCACAATTGCACTCATTTCACACACTAGCAAAGTAATGCTCAAAATTCTTCAAGCTAGGCTTCAGCAGTATGTGAACCGAGAACTTCCGGATGTTCAAGCTGGATTTAGAAAAGGCAGAGGAACCAGAGACCAAATTGCCAACATCCGTTGGATCCAAACAGAATTTGAGATAAACATCTACTCCTGCTTCATTGACTACGCTAAAGCATTTGACTGTGTGGATCACAACAAACTGTGGAAAATTCTTCAAGAGATGGGAATACCAGACCACCTTACATGCCTCCTGAGAAACCTGTATGCAGGTCAAGAAACAATAGTTAGAACCAGACATGGACCAACAGACTGGTTCCAAATTGGGAAAGGAGTACGTCAAGGCTGTACATTGTCACCTTGCTTATTTAACTTATATGCAGAGTACATCGTATGAAATGCTGGGCTGGATGAAGCACAAGCTGAAATCAAGATTGCTGGGAGAAATATCAATAACCTCAGATATACAGATGATACCACCCTTGTGGCAGAACTCGAAGAGGAACTAAAGAGCCTCTTGATGAAAGTGAAAGAGGAGAGTGAAAAAGCTGAGTTAAAACTCAACATTCAGAAAATGAAGATCACGGCATCTGGTCCCATCACTTCATGGTAAATAGATGGGAAAACAATGGAAACAGCGAGAGACTTTATTCTGGGGGCTCCAAAATCACTGCAGATGGTGACTTGAGCCATGAAATTAAAAGACGCTTGCTCCTTGGAAGACAAGTTATGACCAACCTAGATAGCATATGAAAAAGCAGAGAGATTACTTTGCCAACAAAGGTCCATCTAGTCAAAACTATGGTTTTTCCAGCAGTCATGTATGGATATGAGATTTGGACCATAAAGAAGGCTGCGCGCCAAAGAATTCATGCTTCTTTACTGTGGTGTGGGAGAAGGCTCTTGAGAGTCCCTTGGACTGCAAGGAGATCCAACCAGTCCATCCTAAAGGAGATCAGTCCTGAATATTCACTGGAAGGACTGAGGCTGAGGCTGAAGCTCCAATACTTCAGCCACCTATTGCGAATAGCTGACTTATTAGAAAAGACCCTGATGCTGGGAAAGATTGAAGGCAGGAGGAGAAGGGGACGACAGAGGATGAGATGGTTGGATGGCATCACCAACTCAACTGACATGAGTTTGAGCAGGCTCAAGGAGATGGTGAAGGACAGGGAAGCACGGTGTGCTGCAGTCCATGGTGTCGCTAAGAGTCAGATAGGACTGAGCAAGTGAACAACAACAAATTCTATGAGCTGTGAAGAATAGGGCTTTCCACTTTTGGTCACTGTTGACAGGGTAATATGGACAAAATCTTTACTAAGGATAACCCTTAAATCTGGAAAAAACAGAAAAACAAAACAAAGATATTGCAATGCTAATAAAATAGGGAAGAATTATTAGGCCAAAATAGACAGGAGAAGCCAGTACATGAGAGATTAATTCAGAAAGTGCTCTGCAGGATGAAGCTGAGAGTCTGAGCCATATATCTGAAAGCTTATGGAGAGGGACAGAGTTCCAGGGCTTTCTACAGAGGTGGTCATTATAAATGCAATCTGTGATGTGACCCTGAATATCTGTTATCACAGGAGAAAGGGTAAATTCCAAGTAAAACGCTTCTCACATAAACTGATCTAAGCCAGGATATATATGGATAATCTAGAAAATTAACCACTTCTAGAACTAAGTTAAAGTAATCTCAGATTAACTAGAGCCTCAATACATGCAGCAGAAACAAAAATATTTTACAGAGGAAGATAACATCACTATGGATCATGTATTATTTCTATAATTCTTAGTAACAATAATTCTGGCATACAATCAAAGATAAGAAGATATACAAGTCAATGAGATAATATCGGGAAAAGCAGAAAAGAAAACAGAAAGCAATCCACAGTGTCTTCAGACTCTGGAGCGAGACTTTAAAACAACTATGCTTATTATTTCAAGACCTAAAAAATGGACTATATTAACAGCCAATAGAATACTACATAAATCACAGAGATGATCAAGAGAATCAAATAGAAATTCTGGAATTGAAAAAAACGGAGAAGGCAATGGCACCCCACTCCAGTACTCTTGCCTGGAAAATCCCATGGATGGAAGAGCCTGGTAGGCTACAGTCCATGGGGTCGCTAAGAGTCGGACATGACTGAACGACTTCACTTTCACTTTTCCCTTTCATGCACTGGAGAAGGAAATGGCAACCCACTCCAGTATTCTTGCCTGGAGAATCCCAGGGACGGTGGAGCCTGGTGGGCTGCCGTCTGTGGGGTCGCACAGAGTTGGACACGACTGAAGCGACTTAGCAGCAGCAGCAGCAACTCAGTTAAAAAGAGAATTTCAGTACTCTTGCCTGAAAAATCCCATGGATGGAAGAGGCTGGTAGGCTCCATGGGGTCTCAAAGAGTCAGACATAACTGAGTGAGTTGTCTCTCTAAAAAGAGAATTACTGTCTTTTTAGGAATAGAATTTTTAATTTTAATGTAGTACAATCTTTTAACATTTTTCTTGTTTATCAGCACTTTGAAAAATAGTTCCCTTCTCTGAAGTCACAAAGATGATCACCAACATTATGTTCTAAAATCTTTACTGTTTTACTTTTCATATTTATATCAGCAATCCCCTATAGTTATTTTTTTGTTTATGGCATGGGGCAGAGGTCAAGGATTTTTCCCCCTACACTATATCCATTTATCCTACCTCTACTATTGAAAAGAACACCTTACTTCATTACTCTACAGGGGAATTAGAAGATCATTTAAACAAATATCTTCATGACCTTAGAGAAGGAAGCTATCACAGAGTGGCAGAAGATATCTGTTAAGTATACAACAGAAAAGGACTCATATACAGATTATAAAAATGCTCCCAATCATAAAATGATAGACCACCAAATAAAAAATACACAAGACACTTAAACAGGCAAGTGGCAAAACAGGATACCTAAGTGACCCTGAACATATGAAATGATATGCAGCTCCACTAATAGTAAAATAAGTGTCAATTAAAACCACAATGAGCTACTACCTCACAATTCACCAGAATACCTAAAATTAAAAAATAAAGACTATGAATTGATAGAAACTCATATAGAACTTTGAATTGGTATGACCACTTTGGAAATGGTTTGGTGCTATCAATCAAATTAAACATATACATATCAAGGACCCACCAATTTCACTTCTAAGCACATATTCAACAGAAATTCATGTACATGTGTAATAAGTAAGAGATACAAGAATACTCATGGCAGCACATTTTTGTAACACTCCTTAACTATAAACAACTAATTAACAGAATAGTTATATAGGTGATATGTTTCTATAATGAATATACAGCAAAGAAAATGAACAAACTAGTTATAAGACAGATGATTGTCATGGATATGATCAAAAGAAATCAGAGAAAATATTACATACTATATGACCATTTACACAAAGTTCAAAAACAGACCCAATCTATAATGTTTAGTGGATGTAAAGTTGCATGGCAAAATCATTAAGAAAATTACTCCAAAAGTCAGAGCAAAAACGGAAACAAACAGCTTCTGGGTTGGTGAGAATGTTTCATTTCTTGATATGGGTAGTAGGCACATGAGTTTTCCCTTTATTATAACTCATTAAGGTTTGTATTTTAATGTATTTTTGGTCAGTATTTCACAATAAAAAGGTTTAAAAATGTTAGTACTACTTAACTCATCTATACCACCTAATGCCATTGGTGCAAACCCAATAGCAACTCAAGGAGAAATCTCTGGAGTTAGATGCCTGAGTTTAAATTCCAGCATTCTCCTAAGAAATGTGTGGCTGCTGTTTTGAGTAATTTAACCTGTGTAAGTCTCTATTTCTTTATGTGTCAGATGAGTATTGTGAAGTTGAGAGAATAAAATGAAATAAAGCATGTAAGTCACTTAGCAACTGCCTGGCACATCAGGTTAGTGCAATTTTACTTTAGTTATCCATCTACAAAAATGTTCCCAATGTGAGTCAATGTCATACCTGGGCAAAACTGGCTTTATTTTGCACCATTCTCATGCCGATCCTTGCCTTTGAGTGTTCCTGTCTAAAGTGGTTAATGTTAGAAGTGGAGACCATCAAAAGTACATCATCTCAGACTTGAGGTGTTACACAAATTTTACAAAGAGCTTTCCTTTGTACTTTCTAATAAAATTTTTCACAACAGCATGTGAAGTCAGGTTTATTTTTCCCACGGACACAAGTGAAGAAAAGGAGAAGTTTAACTGCTTTGAGTGATATGCCAGAAGTCCCTGTAGCTAGTGAGTGGCAGAGTCAAAGTCTGAAAAACCCAGGTCTCTGTTTCGGACCCAGGACTCAGTGTTACGACGTGCTTCATGAAACTATGAATGACTAGATGCTTGGCGGCACCAATGGGGACCATAAAGTCTCCACTGTTCAGTTTGTAATGACGATGTTTCCATCAAGGTATAAACCAAGAAGCTGAGGCAATGCCTCTTTCTTTTACTCAGTGGAAGAGACAATCTACAACCATCTGTTCAATACTTGGGAACCAAACTTTTAAATTTCATTTTCTTTACTCCATGGTAATAAGAAACTCATTTCCTTCTGCTCTCTGATCTTTGTTTTTTTCTAATCATTTTTTTCCATATGCTCTTTTGTTCTCTTCCTTAAAACTCCACCTCAACATTTGCCATTATGCTACAGTTATGGCCCTGGATGACAGTGACAAATCTGGGACACAGAAGCAGTCTATGCTGATTTTCTGTCAAATACTTCAAGTTTGTTGCTCAGTTCAGTTTTTTAAAAAATTTTTCAATTGGGGTATAGATGATTTGCAATATATGATAGTTTGATGTATACAGCAAAGTAATTCAGTTATATATTATTTTTCAGATTTTTTTTCCAGTATAGGTTATTACAAAATGCTGAATATAGTTCTCTGTGCTATACAGTATCAGTTCAGTGTTAATAAGCAGTTCAGACTTTGGAATATTTACTCCCAACGCTGACCCTGATGCAGGTGTGAGTTCATTGTATTGAATGCCTTCCTTGAACTCCAAGTGTCAAGAAATACTCAGTCTTTTTTTTTTTTTTTTTTTCAGAGTCTTATAAAATCATCCTTTCTCATGCCCACACTGGCACATATATTTTTAGTCCTAACTACTGTGTCATTGATGTGGGAGTCCGCTAAAATAAAGACTGGTAACAAACTCAGCTTAAAAAGCTTAGTTATAGAAGAGAAAGGGAGTATTACAGTTTTGTTTACTTTTCTTAAAAAAAGATTTCAGGACAAGTCTTTAGAAACTTGAAATTGATTTTTTGTTTCTTTCACAATTGGCTTCTTTCTGCCATCTTACTCTGGTAAGAATTAGTATGCTGTATAGGGAAAGAAAGCTAGAATCCGAAGTCTAAATATTAATCAATTTAAAAAACTTTTATTGGGTTCACACTGTTTTCCAGACACTGTGCTAGAGACTGAAGATAAAGTGATACACAAAATAAATGAAGTCCTGGCCCTCATAGAACTTATAGGCTACTCAATTGTAAGCACAGGCTAGTTACTTCTTCATTAGTTACTCATCATTTTTCTTACCTCTCAAATGGGGATGATAATTCCTGTTCTATTTATCAGGGCTATAATGATAAATGAGATGTACTTATGAGGAGTAGGATGAGGCTATGGTGGAAATTTAATTCGATTAAAAATTTCAGGTGAATTCCAGTCCAAGATGGCAACATACAAGTTTTCTAAATCCACCTCCTCCCATGGACACAATGAAACTATAGTTATACATGGAGCAACTCCCTCTCAAAGAAATCCAGAAAACTAGCTAATCAACTCCTACCCATCAGGCAAAGGAGAAAATACCTTTATCACCCACACTGAAGCAGGTAGGAAAAGCACAGTTACATTCTTCCCATAAATCCCACCCTTGACACAGTGCCATATAATCAGGATGGAACTCCCAATTACAAGCTTCTCTCCGAGAAATGAAGGCTATGGACACCAGACCCAGCATCCCTAATTTTAAGACACCCATCTGAGGGATGGGCTCCCCAAATACCTAGCTCTGAAAGAGAACAGGACACAAATGCATATCTTCCAATCTTTTCCTGAAAGATGCCTATTTGCACACTTTAAAAGTTACTGCCTGAGGGTCTGGCTTCTAATTTAGCAGGTGTCTAGGGACTGACCATAATCCTTCCCAGAGACATGGAGAGCCAGCAGACACTACCTCCATGTTCTCATTTGAGCCTGCTGCCAATGTCTCCCTGGAAAGAGCTTGTACACATGCCTAGCACCTCACCTTTTCAGCTGCTGCCCAATAGATGGGTCCCTAGATCACCTAACTTGATAGCCAATGGAGCTTGAATTCAGTAGTCTCACAGAACTGCAGCAAACAGAGAAGTTATTAATAGGCACAGGAGCACCCTTGCAGCTATATACCCAGGTCCAGTGCAGAGGGGCGAGAACAAAAGTCCATCTCTTTGGAAGTGCTCTAACTAGCACTACATACTTTCCCAGCTGCAGCATGAAGATCCAACTTTCCACCAGCTCACATTCAGGCATTAACTGAAAAATCTGTTATTAATCTGATGGGAGTTCCCATGCACATAACAAATTGCTTTTCCCTTGCTCCTTTTAATAATCTCTCTTTGTCTTTAACGTTTGACATTTTGATTAAAATGTGTCTTAGCAGGGATGTCTCTTAAGGTTCATCTTATTTGGAATTCTGTAAACTTCCTGGATCTGGATGTGCTTACCCAGGTTACAGAAGTATTCAACCATTATATCTTCAAGTGAGATTTCTGCCCTTTCCTTTCTCTTTTCCTACTGTGAGTTAATAGAATGAAGGAAATATAAATTTGAGAGTAGAAATAAATAAAATAGAAACCAAGAAGAAAAATAGAAAAAAAAATCAGTAAGACCAAGAGTTGATTATTTTGAAAAATAAACAATAAACAAGTCTTTTGCTTGACTTACCAAAAGAGAGTACTCAAACTAAGAAATAAGAGGAGAAATTACAGCTGATAAAGAAATTTAAAGGATCATAAGAGACTACTATTAAAATCAACAATTCAGACAACCTGAAAAAAATGGATAAATTCCTAGAAGCATACCACCTCAGAAGGCTGAATAATGAGTAAAAAGAAAATTTGAACAAGCCTATTACCAGTAAAGAGATGGTATCAGCAATCAAATATCTCCCAACAAATAAATGTACCAGACCAGACAGTTTTACTGATTAATTCTACCACACATTTAAGGAAGAATTAATAGCAATTCTTCTCAAGTGCTTCTAAAACATAGAAGTACAGGAGACACTTCCAAATTCCTTTTAAAAGGCCAGCATTACCCTGATGCCAAAACCAGACAAGGACACCATGAGAAAATAAAAACACAGATACTAAATCCTCAACAAAACATTAGCAAAGAAAATTCACCTGTACATTAAAAGGATTACACACCATGATCAAATGGAATTTATTCCAAGGATACAGGATGGGTCAATACACACAAATTGCTCAATATTATACACTACATTAACAAAACAAAGGATAAAAAGTATCTGATAATCTCAATAGATGTAGAAGAATGTGACAAAATTCAACATTCATAATTAAACTATTGACAAAGTGGGTACAGATGGAACATATCTCAACATAATAAAGGTTATGTATGACAAACCCAAAGCTAATAACATCATAATCAAGATAAAAATCTGAAAGCTTTTTCTCTAAGATCAGGAGCAAGACTACATTGTCCACTACCAACAAACTTATTCAACTACAACTGGGAGTCCTGGTCAGAGCTGTTAAGCGAGAAAAAGCCATAATGGTCATTCTAAGAAAATAAGTAAAACTGCTCCCATTTGCAGATGACACAATACTGTATGTAGAAAACCCCAAAGACTATCAAAAAATTGTTAGAGCCTTACAAATAAATTCACTTAAATTGTAGGATACAAAACCAATATATAAAAATTAGCTGCTTTTCTATAATTAACAATGATTATCAGAAAGAGAAATAAAGAAAATAATATGCTAAAATCTGTATCCAAAAGAATAAAATACTTAAGAACAAGTTTAACCAAGGATATCAAAGTTTTGCCTAATGAAAACAGTAAGACATTGATGAAAGGATGTGAAGAAAACAAAAATAAATGGAAAGATTTTTCACACTCACGGATTTGAACAATCAAAATTGTTAAAATGTCCATAGAAACCAAAGCAATCTGCAGATTCAATGCAATGCCTATCAAAATTTCATTGGGATATTTTGAAAAAATAGAGAAAGAATCCTAAAGTTTGTTTGAGATCACAAAGACCTCAAACAGCCAAAGCAATTTTGAACAAGAACAAAGCTATAGCCATCAAGCATCCTGATTTAAAATTATATCACAAAACTATAGTAGTCAAAACAATATATTTGTACAAAAACAGACACACAAATCATTGGAGCAGAATAGAGAGCCCAGAAATAAATCCACACATACATAGATAATTAATTTACAACAAAGCAGCTAAGAATATATTACAGGAAATATATTACAGGAAAATGACAGTCTCATCAATAAATAGTTCTGGCAATACTGGACAGCACATACAAAAGATGAAACTATGAATCTTACATTATATAGAAAAATAAACTCAAAATGAATTAGAGACATAAATTTCAGACCTGAAATTAGAAAATTCTATAAGAAAACACAGATGGTAAGCTTCCTGACATGGCTGTTGACAATGACCTTCTGAATTTAACACCTAACGTGAAGGCAACAAAAGGAAAAATATGTAAGTGGAACTATTTTAATAAGTTTCTGCACAGCAAAGAAAGCCATCGATGCAATGAAGAGGTAATCAACAGAATGAGTGAAAACATTTGCAAATTATAGATCTATTTTTTTGACAAATTATAGCCATGATAAGAAGCTAATACCCAGAATATATAAAGAACTCAATAGCAAAAAGCAAAAACAAACAAACAATTATAGAAAAGCAACAAATCTAAAACAAAAAAAATCCAGTTAAAAAATGGGAAGAAGATCTGAATAGATATTCTTCCAAAGGAGAGATACAGACGCTAACAGGTGCATGAAAAGTGGCTCGACATCACTAGTCATCAGGGAAATGTAAATGAAAATTACAATGAGATATTACCTCACACCTGTCACAAAGAGTACCATCAAAAAGACAAGAAATAATAACTACTGGCAAGCGTATGGAGAAAAGGGAAACCTTGGGTACACATGGGAATGCAAATTCCTGTACCCCGTATGGAAAACAGTATGGAGAGTCCTCAAAAATTCAAACTAGAACTACCATATGATCCAGCAATTTCACTTCTGGGTATAATACACCCAACAAAAATGACAACAAGATCTTAAGGAGAAAGCTGCACTTCCATATTCATGCATTATCACTCATAAGAGACAAGACATGGAAACAACCTAAGTCGGTCAGTCGACGAAGAGATAAGGAATTAGGCATATATGTGCACAAATATATGTGATATTTACAGATATGTATGTGACATCTATGTCTATTTACACACAATATTATGTGTAATAATATTCTTCTCATGGCATAATATTTAGCCACGAGAAGTAGGAAATCCTGCCATTCATGACAACATGGATGACCCTGAGGGTAGTGTGCTAAGTGCAATAAACTGGACAGAGAAAAACAAGTAGAGCATGGCCATCATTTATAACTGGAATCTAAAAAAAAAAAAGCTAAACTCAGAGAGTGGAAAAGTAGTTGGTAGGGGCTAGTAGGTGGGAATACAGCGATTGGTAAAAGGTTACCAATTTTCTCCTAGAATATGAATAAAATCTGAGGATCTAATGTATAACACGACGACTATAGTTGATAATATTATTACACAACTGACATTTGTTAAAAGATGACAACCTGTATGTTCTCACCAAAAAAAAAAAGAGAGAGATAAATACGTGAGGTTACATATATACTATTCAACTAGACTGGAGGACTTCTTTCACAATGTATACCTATATCAAATCATCACAATATACACTTCAAATATCTTATAATTCTATTAGTCACTTACACCTCAATAAAGGTAGCCATTTAAAAATATTAGGTAATACTATACTATTCTACATGAGATAGTCATATTTACACTCCTTATGGTTAAAATATGTTTCCAGATTATAGGGATTGAGCCTCCTTGGATCATTTTTAAAAGCAATGAAGTTTCGTAACTATCATGATGTGAATTACTTAGATTTAAGAGAAGCCAAGACACTTATCCAGAACCCAGAGAATAGTATTTATCTCTTGAACCAGACTAAGCATACTCCTTAGGGTACAGGCATATCTCAGAGATACTGCAGGTTTGTTTCTAAACCACCACAATAAAGTGAGCATCTCAATAAGGTGAGTAATGAAAATTTTGGTTTCTAAATGCATGTAAAAATTATATTTATCTATTGTTGTGTAGTTGCTAAGTCATGTACAACTCTTTTGCGACTCCATGGAATGTAGCCTGCCAGGCTCCTCTGTCCATGGGATTTCCCAAGAAAGAATACTGGAGTGTGTTGCCGTTTTCTTCGCCAGGGGATCTTCCCTTCCCAGGGATTAAACCCACATCTCCTGACTGGCAGACAGGTCCTTTACCACTGAGCCTTCTATACTGTAGTCTATTAAGTGTGCACTGCATTAGATCTAAAAAAACAATGTACATACTTTAATTAAAAAGTACTTTCTTGCTAAAAAATATTAACTGTCACTTGACAGTGCAGGGTTGTCACAAACCTTCAACTTGTAAAACAAAAAACAAAAACACAGTATTTGAGAAGCAGTGTAAAGTAAAGCTCAATAAATCAAGGTGTTCCTGTATGTGGGAATGTGCCTGTGAGTAAACAGAGATACAATCTTATATCATGGAAATTTGCCATAGCTTAAAAACTGACACAGATACACATTGTAGGTTGAATATAAAGCTCAGATTATTTTTTTAGAAATAAAAAAAAAAAAAAAGATGTTTCAAACTTGTTACAGGCTACTGTAAGCTAGGTCCCCAGAACTGTGAGGGGGTAATCAATCAATTGAACTTTTCTGTTCTTACAGTTTCTTTGGTAAAAAAGTTTGAGGTAGATCAAATAAATGATCAAAAGCAGCAGTTCTACATGGTACAGATTAAATCAGAATCCCAGGAAGGTTTTCCTCCATGAACTCAATATTGTGGTTCTCCTGTTGAGCTGACTATTTGCTTTCTGGTGTTTCAATATAGGAAAACAGTGGTGCCCTGATGGGGCATTGCTCCCAGCCAGCTGTTCTGACCATTTGAGACAATACTCCTGGGACAAAGCAATAGCTTCTCAGTAATGAGATGGCAAGATGGCTAATGCTCCCCTGGATTCAGATTAACGTTTGGATAATGGTTTATCTGTTACCATTCCATGCTGCCATTTACAGAGCACAATCATGATGAGCTTAATGTCTGAAGAATGGAAATTTTGCCTTTCAAACTTGATGAGGAGCTCCTTGATAGTCCAAATGTCTTGAATCCTCCATATGGCCTAGAATAGTGTTGGGTAGAAATAAAGTTTACCTCTCTAACCAAGCAGCTAGACCCATCTTATTTCCGAAAGTATTTGAGGTGGCTCCAGGCAGTGTAGACACTCCATAAATAAGACCAATTTTAACCTGACTCTGCTCTCAAATAATAAGGTTTTACCTAGGTCTTTTATTACTAAAATTTTGGCCAAGGCCTGAAAACCAAGCTCAATCAGAAACAAGCACACATTCTCAGCAGTGCCCTGTGAGATATTAATAAAAGAGAACAAAACAAGTCTGATGACCACCACCACAAGTTGGAAAAAAGAAGGCAAGAGATTGAAGGCAGAGGTTCTTTGAAATAAATTTATGTGAGCAGGAAAGAGGGGATGGAGGTACTTGCTGTCTTTTCTGCAGTATTTGGAGTGCTTGTGAGAAGGGCACCTTATTCACTGGCTGGCGCAGCCCATTATAATCTTGCTAGTATGTGAAATGAGAGCAACTGTATGGTAGTTTGGACATTCTTTGTTATTGCCTTTCTTTGGGACTGGAATGAAAACTGACCTTCTCCAGTCCTGTGGTCACTACTGAGTTTTCCAAATACGCTGACATATTGAGTGCAACACTTGGACAGCATCATCCTTTAAGATTTTAAATAGCTCAGCTGGAATTCCATAACCTCCACTAACTTTTTTCATAATAATGCTTCCTAAAGCCCACTTGACTTCACACTCCAGGATGTCTGGCGCTGGTGAGTGATCACACCATTGCAGCCCATTATATCAGGCAGAAGAAGGGGGCCAGCAGGCTTATTTCCATGGTTTAGAGGGGCAAAAATGTATGAATTCTTGAGAACCAAGTGAATCCCACCTTGTTGCCCGCCAAAATGAGGGGACCTCATAGAATTAAAACTGTGAGTGTATCACAGGAGGGGATGTTTCAAAAGGTCAGCTGCACAATACAGCACCTGGATCAGAAGTCACTGGAATCTGTCAAGAACACAGTTATATACCCCACAAGAAATCCAGGATTTACCAAGGCTGGATTTGACAAGCCATAGAGAGCTATAAACACAACTGACCAAAAACTCTTATTTTTTTTCCTTCCATCACTGGTTCACTCTTTGTCTCTTCCTTTATCTTTCCCCAATACTCCAATAAGCCAACCACTGAAGATTCAGGGCCAGAGAGTGAGCTGAGGGGCAAGAAACATGAAAGAACAGACAGCGTCCTTCTTCTTCCAGTTCTATCTCTGAGCGAAGGAGTTAAGCTATGCTGGGGGAGGAGAGAGGCTTCAACTGTTCGAGAGATTGAAGTTTTGATTTAAACTGGCCCAGGTTTTTCTAACATCTCTGGGTGAAAAAAAAGGGGGGGATCTAAGAGTGGGAAAGAAAGATCTAACTACTGAAGGCAATAATGGAGAAGGTAAAGATGTTCACTGATTATATCCTACTAAATGAACTGACTCAACACATGAGTGATAGTTAATTGCTAGAAAATGTTACAGTTCTGTGATGATTTTCCAATTAAACGACCAGAGAAATACTTAATTCCTCTCAGAACCCAGTATCAGAGGACAGGACCTTTTTTTAACCCGGGAGCAAGAGCTCAGTATACATTATGGAGGACAAAGGGCAGCACCCAGTATGATGAGAGACTTTTATGGGCAAAAAAAAAAAAAAAAAAATTTTTTTTCCTCTATTGTCAGAAAATGCACAGGAATAAAATTAATACTGACTTCAGACAAAGGCTAAAAGAGGAGTTTTCACTATTTGTAATCAACCAAATGCCCACAAAGGAAATGGGTCTACAAACTGTGGTACAGACACACTATGGAATTGAAACATACCACTTATCCTAACACTGTGTGCAGCAATATGGATGAATGTCGCAAGTGCAGCATTTAGTGAAGGGTGCCAGACACAAGAGTGCATACCATGTGATTCAATTTATGTAAAGTTCAAAAATAGGAAAAACTTAAGTGCGACTGGTAGATGTCAGGAAAGGGTAACCCTCAGTGGGGAGCAGAGCTTGCTAAGGGTGTGAAAGGGTCTCTGAGAGGTGACATTTTATTTCTTGACTTGGATTTGTAGGAATGTTCAATTTCTGAAAATGTGATTTATGTCCTCATTTTCATACTTTATATAACTATTTAACCATTCAAAAAAATGTTCAAAAATGTTTTCCTACTCCTGTCCCCCCAAAAAGTAGATTAACTATTAGAAGTTCAGACAGGGGTTAATCTTATGGCTGGAGACAGTGACTAGAAGGTGAGTTGAGAGATTTCCTGAGTTTCTGTGGATATGTTCCCTTTGTGAACAGTCACTGAGCCGTACATGTGTGTGTGTGTGTGTGTGTATAAAACTATATAGACACATACATGTAGTTCAATAAATTTTACACTAAAATAAAGGAATACTTAATTTTGAAATTTTGAACTTTAGGTCCTGAATAATACCTTACAAAAATGCAACCTATCAGACCTTTTACCTTTTTTAACTTTATTATACAATAAAATATTCTCCAGTTAGTCTGCTTCTGCTATGCTAAAACATTATCAGTGATAATCAATTTACTGACCAGAGATCTGTTTTAGACCTTTGAAACTCTTTTTTGCTTCTCCTATTGTGTTTTTCTATCAGCCTGCTAGGATATTCAAATGACTATTTTGCTTGGGTTGGCAAATACATGGCAAATACATCCCATCTTGCATGCATTTAAAACACCTGTAGACTGTACATGTGACTTATCTACATGGCTCACTATCCCTCTGCAAGTCTAACAAATACATCCAATTGGAGTCTCAAGCACAGCATCTCTGGGAAGACTCTCACTTAGGCAGGTGAATTGTGATAGCTCACTTCACAGCTCTGAAAAACCAGGCAAGCACCTGGAACAACAGATGCTCCATCAATATGACAATCAGGGCTGATTTAATTTTCTGAGATTAAAGAGTCCAGGCCTTAATCTGCCAACTACATAGAAACAAGGAGAGCAGTTAGAGTCATTTTACCAGATAACTAATAAGATTTAGTAAATAGAATCATTTTATCAACTAAGTACATGTAAGATTTCAGCTGGCAACAGATTTATCTGTTGTGATTGAGTAGTTATTGTTTTAATTATACTATCTTTTTAATGAAGAAGGTTGGGAAATGATGCCATTCAGAATACAGACAGGCTTTAGCAAACATTCAAAGAGCAGATAAATACTGCATGTACTTTATTAACTTTTCTACCAGCAAAGTTAAATCTATTTAATGTATCCCATTTGAAATCAGAAACCACCACATGCACATGAAAAATGCCAAAACATAGGCCCTATTTCATTCACGATTACATTAAAATAACCACAGAAGGACAAAATAGTACACTGTAAAACAGAAATGGTGTTCTTAATCACTGAGCAGTAAATAAGAAGGAATCATGGAAGAAATAAGAGTAGAAAAATTATTTTGGTGTCTGCCTTAAGCCAAACATGCTTGGCAGCTAGAGAAGATGTTTGATGCCAACCATGCGTACCAAAATGATCTCAGTAAAATGGAGGCCAATAAGCAAATAGGAATGTTACTCCCACCATAGTGATACTGAATCTTTCTTTTTAAATAAAATTGTTATAGTTGGTCGTATCTCATAAAAAAGACAATTCTTAGAAGTTTGCTTTTAAGTTTTGATGGGTAGAAAATTAACTGATTCTCAAAAGCGTATGATTAGAGGAAGCATTTTATTATGCTGGGTAAATAAAGAAAACAATAAGAGAAAACACGTCTTGTTGAGGTTTTGGAGCTTTGCAGTTCCGAGGCAGTGATAGCTCAAGTAGTTACCATGTCTATTATCAGGGAAGTCAGTGAGACATGAAACATGGATGAACCCCATTTGCCTGGGCAAAGGGCCCAGGGAGGAAGTAATTGCTAGTTGGGGCACAGCTGCAGATAGAGGTTGATCAAATCCAAAAATCAAATGCTTATTTCATTCTGATAAAAATCATTAAATCATGAATCAAATTACTCCAGGCTCCTGTATAACCAGGAAATGACTATGTATACCATCTGCACATAACTGTCCCTTAATACACTGAAATGGTGACAGCAGCTTTCATCATGAAATCTCTAAATATAAACAATTTATCAAAGTGCAAGCAGTCATCATTCACATTTTATTTGGCCACCAGAATGAGACTCCGCATATGAACTTGGTAAAGGAAATTTAAAAAAAACAAAAAACCCCTAAATTTGGGAAAAGAAAAACTCCAGAAGAAGTTTGCTACTAACATTTTTAGTATAATATTTCTCATTTGGATGATCTTTATTCACATTTTCTGACTATACAGAGAAAATTTGAGAGGTTATTACAAACAGAATGGTAAAGTTTCTTACTATGTCCAAACTTGTACTGTTGCCACACAAAAGGAAAATAAATTGAGAGATGAGTTGTTGGGACAAGGAATACGGACTTTATTTGGAAAGCAAGATGACTGAGGAGATGGTGGACTAGGGGCCTTAAGAACCATCTTACCTGAGTTAGAATTCAGGCTTCTTTTATACTAAAAGGTAAGGGGGTGTGGTTTGTTGTTCCTATCAACCTCTAATAAGACAAAACTTCTTCATAGCACTTCTTCACAGCTCTAATTTTACATTTACTTGTGCCATTATTTGATTTGTATTTGACTTTACATTGGCAACCCACTTCAGTATTCTTGCCTGGAGAATTCCATGGACAGAGGAGCCTGGCAGGCTACAGCCCACAGGGTCACAAAGAATCAGACACAATTGAGCAACTAACATTTTCACTATGCTATTAAATAGGCATGATCTCTTCAACATACACATACAATAAATATTTGTTGAATACATGAGAATAAATGAATTGTGCTATGTTTAATTCTGTGGTAAATAGCAAGCTGAAGCTGATATCTGCATTTGGTCTCTGTAGCTGCCATGAAAACGTGCCCCTTGACTATGGTCCTATGCTAAATAAATCACTTCAATCATGTCTGACTCTTTGCAGAACCAATGGACTATATAGCTCACCAGGCTTCTCTGTCGATGGTATTCTTCAGGCAAGAATACTGGAGTGGGTTGCCAGGCCCTCCTGCAGAGGATCTTCCCAACTCAGGGATAAAAATCTCTTGCATTGGCAGGCAGGTTCTTTACCACTAGCGCCACCTGGGAAGCCTTGACTATGGGCATAATTGATGGAAAGCCCCAACTGCTGGGCTCTGAAACCCTTCACTTTGTTTGCATCCAGGTCATGCCTCTTCCAGGGGTTCTGGAACAATGAAAGATCATGACAGGGATACTAAGGCAGCTCTTACCAACAGATTCAGGGAACTTCTGACAGGAGCAGTGACTGGAGGACTCCCCATGGTTCTTGCCAAACTCTAGCATATCACCTTCCTTCCCTCTGTCCTTCACAAGGGATAGACCTAAATCATCATCTTCTGTCTCTCCTGGTATATTTCTCCATTTTCCCTCCCAGATGTTCCCCTAGGAAATATCTTGCATATCTAATTGTATTATGGTATATATTTCTCACACAACCGAGATTAACACAGTTTGGCAAAGACTGTGTGCTTGATGGGTGTAAATGTGCTAACATCATATAGAAAATGAAATGCTGAGGCACTGTGCCTTTGTTCTAGGTAATATTTCTGAAAATAGTGACTTGTCTTTTTTCAATATTTTATACATTTTTTCCGTGTGATAATGAATTACATATCATCACCTTTGCACCTCAAGCAGAACATGCTTCAGTTCAGTTCAGTCGCTCAGTCGTGTCCAACTCTTTGCCACTCCATAAACCACAGCATGCCAGGCCTCCCTGTCCATCACCAACTCCCAAGGTCCACCCAAATCCATGTCCATTGAGTCGGTGATGCCATCCAACCATCTCATCTTCTGTCGTCCCCTTCTCCTCCTGCCCTCAATCTTTCCCAGCATCAGCGTCTTTTCAAATGACTCAGCTCTTCACATCAGGTGGCCAAAGTATTGGAGTTTCAGCTTCAACATCAGTCCTTCCAATGAACACTCAGGACTGATCTCCTTTAGGATAGACTGGTTGGATCTCCTTGCAGTCAAAGGGACTCTCAAGAGTCTTCTCCAACACCACAGTTCAAAAGCATCAGTTCTTCAGTGCTCAGCTTTCTTTATAGTCCAACTCTCACATCCACACATGACCACTGGAAAAACCATAGCCTTGACTAGATGTACCTTTGTTGACAAAGTAATGCTTAGTACTGTGCAATTAAATGAGATACTTAACATGAAAATCTTTGCACAACACCCAGCACATAATAAAAGCACAATAAAGGTGAATATCACAATTACCATCATCACTGTCACTCTTCTCCTCTCCAACAGGTTCTACCCTCCCTCAAAGGGTGGAGTTAGGTGTACAAATGGGCTTTACCTATTTAATCATCTAACATCCAGAAACTAGTCTTTGATTCTTTCTGAACACAACTTTAATAAATACCAACCAATGTTAAGTAATCTGTTCATTTTGGGGGGAACAGTCTTGTTGTTTCATTCTACCGTTGATCAAATACAAGTTCAACCAAGCCAATTTTCTTCCTAGTTTTTGTCAACCTTAGCCGATCAAAATTTATGGCTCTATTAAGCAGATAATAGCAGTTTGGATATAGGAAATGAAGTCTTGCTACTTCGGTATGCAACAGTTTTCCCGTGATTTGACCCTGACTTCTGAGAATCACACACTGATTTTGGAACCCATAGTCACTGTGGATTATTTTCAAATGTATCTTTCTGGCTGTGCAGAAACATTGTTCAACAGGCTTAGTTACTAAAACTTGCTTCTCATTTTGTAATCTATCTTAGTAATATCGGAAGAGATTTCAGAGCTTGGATAAAAATGTCAAAATGACCACTATTTCAAGTGAAAAAAAAAGAGTGAAAATATTTCAGTCCTTTAATATTTTCCTGATCTGCTTCTGTGTCCTCCAACCTCTTCTTTCTAAAGGCCCGGTGAAGTCGACACAGGCCGTGGGGCTGCTGATCAAAAAGGAAAGATTTGTTTTTTACACCATTGCCTATCCCTAGTGGCTCAGATGGTAAAGAACCCACCTGCAATGTGGGAGACCTGAGTGCGATCCCTGGGTTGGGAAGATCCCCTGGAGGAAAGCAAGGCAATCCACTCCAGTATTCTTGCCTGGAGAATCCCCATGAACAGAGGAGCTTGGCGGGCTACAGTCCATAGGGTCGCAAAGAGTAGGACGTGACTGAGCAACTAAACACGGCACAGCATACAATATGAAGGCATTAATTTAATCCTATCTTCTTAAAGTCCCAGGAAAAACATTTATAGTAATTTATTTTTCTAGTTGAAAAGACAGTCACTGTAAGCATCCAGCTGGAAAAAGATAACTGGATTTAAAAATACAAAGAGAAAATGACTTTTGAAGATTTTCCTCTTCATTAGGAATATTATGCATATTATATTAACTAAATCTTTAAAATGTTAAAATTACTATCTCTAGGTAGTATAAAAATGGGAATTTTTTTTTTCTTCTAATTTTCTGTCTTTCTAGTGTGCGAGTTAGCAGCCTAGGATTAAGTGAGGAGAACTGGTAATGGGTCTAGAAACTAGATTAATAGGATTCAGGGGGTCAGATTAATTTTTTATTCTTTTGAGAGCTCTGGAAGGATAAAGTTGATGTCAAGGAAGACTTTCTGAAGCAACTGTCCAAAGTTCTGCTAACTACAATCTGTGGACTTGCCCTGTGGCCAACGATATATATTTTTTTTTTTTTTGCTTCCCTCTCCTTCAAATGCCTTAGAATTATAAACTGTATTATCATTAAAATGTAAAATTGAGATTTTGAAGAGGAATAACTAACTAATATACATGAGTTTCAACTCAGGATATGTTGTTCAGCTGGTGAAACTCTGCTCATGTCAAGCATTTTGCTAGCAATTTATTATAGCTGAGACTATACCAACAAGTGAAACAATCATGGAATTCATCCCAGAAAAACTTGCACTGGATTTGAACAAACTGAATAAACTTATGGTTAAGAATGATTTATCATTATGGCTAGACAAATATATGGTTTTAAAGTATATAAAACGTTTGTTTCCTTGATATAAATATTCCCTTCTATAAACATATTTTCTCATACTAGTTATTCTTATGGTAGGATTTTTTCATCAGAAGTATAAATCACATTCTATATATCTATTATCTAAAATTCTAAACTTTGGGGATCCTATATGTGTAGTTTTAATATGTAGATAAATGAGATATGTGACTAGAGAATTCTCTACAGCAACGTGCTTGCCATATGTCCCTATCCTAATCTTGGCAGTGAGCTTGGCTTCTACCTCCATTCAAGATTAATCAAGAGATGAATAAAAAATGACTGCTTGTTACAATCCACTGTTTAGTCACATCCTCAGGGTCTCATTTTAAGCTGGCCTCAATCTGTATGTCCAAACTGGACCTATTACTTGGCTTTCCAGAATCATTTACCAAATGTCCTGCAAATTAAATAATTATACAGTTAAACTTGTTATTTTTTTTTAAGATCAATATACAAAAAGCTACTGAAGAGATTAGATTATGTCATTCAAATTAGTAGTTTTATAATAAAGACTACAAGGTGCAAAAGGCTGAAGTGATATGTCCAAGGTCACTCAGTTAGTCCTAGTGCGAGTCAGGTGTCCTGACTCCTAGTACAGTGGTCTTGCTCCTATAGCATGCTACCCTCTTCCATCCTTGTAGAATCAGGTGGTGTATCTATTTATCATGATCCAGTTCCCTTTTCTCTGTAATCTTCTCAGGAGCATTTCTTACGCATTGCACCTTTTCTGTGGATATGGAATTCTTTTCTAATTTTTTAATTACTCTATACAAAATATTACTCTCTCATTTTCCTTTTCTATATTTGTGCAGGATCTGAATGGATAGTTACAAGAGCACAAATCATTTTCCTTAATACCTTCACACTTGTGGGCAGATTTATAATGTTGCTCAGAGTTCATTAAGTAAATTAAGTAGCTCTGTGATCTAGAAAATCCTAGATAAATATCTTTACAAAAGGAAAATGCCAAGTTATGGAAGGGGGGGCGGGATTCCCAATGTTGAAATGTTCCTCTTCTTATTGCTGAATAAATAATGAGTAAAACCATCTATTTATTGAGTTGACGTTTTAACTATGTAGGACATATTTCATAATATTGATATCTTACTATATGTATATTTAATAATATACATTTAAAATAATGAAAAACAATGAGTTTCCAAAGAAATTCTGAAGTTGACATTCCTTCCCACACTTTGATTCCTATCTGTCACAGTTACATTTTGAAGCAGTTTTAGAGAATCATTTTCTGTTTAAAATACTGTTTAAGTAATTTCAGAATCAATAAAGTATTTTTTTTCTATGTCCAATTCTGTATTGTTTATTTCTGTATGATTATGAGAAGCCTAAATATCTTGGGAGGAAAAGAAAAAAGGAAAGAAATGCCACTATGTATGAGTTGTTAAACTAAATATTTCAATGCTATTACAAGAACCTAGATTGTTTTCTGCACACTTAAGTAGTATGGTAGATTTATATACATACTCAACTCTCTAAGATGGAAAGTTAAATACAGCAAATTACTCACTAATAAGGGTATAACACTGAAGATACTAGGTAGTGTTAACACACTCAATTTCCCATCTTGTTTCCTCCCGTCATTCAAGAAAATTAGAACCAGTTTGGAGAACTGGAGATTTTGAAAAGGAGCAATATCTTTAAAATTTTAAACTTTATTTTTCCCCTAAAGTCAGAAGGGAAAGGGATGAACGAGCTCATGTGTGTAACTCATATCTCATCACCAACTGCATCTGGTCTCTCTTTATCTGACATACACATTCTTTCTCCTGAGTTTCCCTCTCATCTACAATGATTGGCAGAAAGCAAATAAAGCAGTGAGGTTTGGGATTGAAAGGTACCAGGTACAAAGAACTAATGAATGATTGTAACACATAATTCATATGACTGTGCATAACCAACCTATGACTATAAAGCATTAGAAAAAATATAGAACTTTCTGCATGCAAATCTATCTCAACACCTCATATACCTGGAAGACTATTTTAATGTTAAGTCTCATTCATGAATGCCTTCTCCCCAGAAACACACACAGCACTGCTTTTGCATAATGAATGACTCAAAGCCTGTTTTCTGCTCTCTCACTCGCCCAAGAAAGCAGCTGGGATGAAAAGGAAAGAAGTAAAAATTTTTTCTGCTCTAGATATTTCAGGGTAATAGCAGGGGATCTATCTATTCCCAGAACATTATGGCGAGTTGCCTTCTCCATTAGTCATGAGATTATTCCTTAGCCAATAGTTATCGGATGGTGTGTGCTTCATTTCCAGAGGCTAAGGTTGGGATGATGTCTTTGCTCTCTAGCCTCTTCTATTATGCGTTAAGGAGAGGAGAAAAAAAGAAATGTAAGGCAGTGCAAATTACAGACTGTGGTACACAAAAGCATCACTGACATATGCTTATTAAAATGTAGATTCCCCAAAATCTACAAGCAATAAACGCTAGAGAGGGTGTGGAGAAAAGGGAACCCTATTAAACTGTTGGTGGGAATGCAAACTAGTACAACCACTATTGAGAACAGTGTGGAGATTCCTTAAAAAACTGGAAAGAGAACTGCCATATGACCCAGCAATCCCATTGCTGGGCATACACACTCAGGAAACCAGAATTGAAAGAGACACGTGTACCCCAATGTTTATCACAGCACTGTTTATAACAGCCAGGACATGGAAGCAACCTAGATGTCCATCAGCAGACGAACGGATAAGAAAGCTGTGGTACATATATGCAATGGAATATTACTCAGCCATTAAAAAGAATACATTTGAAGCAGTTCTAATGAGGTGGATGAAACTGGAGCCTATTATACTGAGTGAAGTAAGCCAGCAAGAAAAACACCAATACCGTATACTAACGCATATATATGGAATTTAGAAAGATGGTAATGATAATCCTGGATGCGAGACAGCAAAAGAGACACAGATATATAGAACAGTCTTTCGGACTCTGTGGGAGAGGGCAAGGGTGGGATGATATGGGAGAATAGCATTGAAACATGTAAATTATCATATGTGAAACGAATTGCCAGTCCAGTTTCGATGTGTGATACAGGGTGCTAGGGGCTGGTGCACTGGGATGACCCAGAGGGATGGGATGGGGAGGGAGGTAGGAGCAGGGTTCAGGATGGGGAACACATGTACACTCATGGCAGATTCATGTCAATGTATGGCAAAACCAATACAATATTGTATAGAAAATAATAAATACATAAAAATAAAATAAACTTAGTATGGAAGCACACACACACACACAAAAATGTAGATTCCCAGGCCCTACATCAAGTGTAATGGTTACTTTGGCTACATAAACTCTCACAAAATTTAGTGGCTTAAAACAACCATTTTTATTTTGCTTACTGTTATGTGCATCAGGGATTTAGGAAGGGCTCAGGTAGGATGTTCTCATTTGGAGTATCTCATGTGCTTAGACTCAAGTGTCGGCTGAAACTACACTCACCTGAAGGCTCGACTGGACAAGACTTCTCAATATGGTTCACACACATAGATATCAAATAATGTTGATTGTTGGAAGGAGCTTAGTCATTGCCAGCATAATGGTATCAGAGTAGTCAGACTTCTTATATGACAACTAGCTTCTCCCATGGTGAGTGTCCTATAGAACCAAGTGGGAGCAAGAAAGCCTTTTTTGGCTTAGCTGTGTCATTTCAACTATCTGTTGGCTCATGTAGTCACAAATCTGCCCAGACTCAAGAGGAGGAGACAAAGAGCCTACTACTCAATAGAATTATCAAAGAATTTAAGGCTATTTTAAAAAAAATAATCTTCCCTCTGAGATTACCAATTATATACACCTCTCACTTGCAAAATATACTTGTGTCTTTACTTAGACTCCCAAAGTTTCTTCTTATTATGACATCAACTTAAATTCTAGGATCTTGTCATCTAAGTCAGGTCAACTGTAGGTAAGGGTCCTTAGGTGTGATTCCTTGAGTATGGGTTGTCTTGATCAAAAAACCTACCAATTAAAGAAGTAAGTTATGTGCCCCCCAACTCTTATTACATACAATTGTAGACACACATAGGATAACTGCTATATATAATCCTGTTTTAAAAAGGGGAAAAAGAGTAGATGAAAACAGTCTCTGGCCCACAGCAATTCTGAAATTCAATCAGGTACATATTTCTAGTTCCTTGAATTAGACTCAGCTATTTTTCACAGATCTTTACTCTGCTCCTGGATTTTTTATTTATGTTCCTAGCAATCCTTCTCTTTTTATTATAAATGGCCTGTGTTTACACAAGCCATTATAATGACTTTAAAAGTATGATGGCCTTCCTGCCCATGCATGTATAAATCATTCCATTTAACAAAAGCCACATTCACAAATCTCTTTGAAGGTAAGTGTTTCTCTCTACTAGTTCCCTTTGGGACTGCCATGGAAAAACACAATTAACATTTTTAGGAACCCTATTGTCTGCAGAAAGGGTTTTTGAGTTTTTTTTCTTAAAATCCATAGGAAGTTGCATTTAAAAGAATCTATGAGATAACAACTTAAACCTTTCAATTTTCTTAAGAAGTTGTTTTAATCACACATTTTATTTGTACTGAAACATTTTACTGAAAGTTCTCTGGCTTTGATATTTGCCCCACATCCCTTTTTTATTTTCTTTCTGGAAGATTTTAACTATCACCCAAACCACTGTCAACTTAAAAAAAAAAAAAGCACAATGTGAGAGTTGCAAGTTAAATTTTATCTGGGGCAATATGAGGACTGTAGCCAGGGAGACAGTACCTCAGATAGCTCTGAGAAACTGCTCCAAAGAGATAGCAAAGGGAAGGACAGGATATATGTGATTTGGGTAAAGGGGAAATATATGCAATCAAGCACATAGTTTTTTGTTTTTTGTTTTTTTTTTTGTAGAAAGTTTCTGCTGGTCTCATGAACCTTCTGCTAGTCACAAAAAATGATCATTAGCATGAAGGATTTTAGCACTCAATGGATATGAGTTTGAGCAAACTCCAGGAGACAGTGAAGGACAGGGAAGCCTGGTGTGCTGCAGTCCACTCCATGCTGGTTTCAAGGAGTCAGACACAAGTTAGCGACTGAACAACAACAGATATGAGGAGATAAAAGAATCGGGCTCATAAAATCAGTTTCTAATAATATCTAACTATCTGAAGACCTGTTCTGTCAGTTTTCCTAGAGCACAGAGTGCTTCATTTCTGCTCTCCATCTTAAGCTCCTTCAGAGAGTGTTGGAGGTCAGCAGCTGCAGCAGCACATGATTTAATCCTTGTAGAGACAGATGGCAAGCACCCATGGCAAGTGCCAATTTGTGGCTGCCAGCCCCAAATACCTGAATCTCTTTCCATATACGCTGTTCAACATTTATTCAAAAACCGGTAAAGACCTGTTTATGAACAGTGAGAACTATAAAACAGAGCCAAATAAAAATCCCACAACTAAAAATACAAAAATTAGGAACTTAAAGTATGGGTTTACAAGCAGGTTAGACACAGAAGAATCAGCATTAGTGAAGGTAGGTAAGGAGAAAATGCCTAGGATGAAGCACAGTGGGAATAAAGGATAGAAAATGTAGTAAAAGCATAATGTGTGTGTGTGTTTTATATATCTATATATATATAAATAAATATAAATATGATACAGCACGCCAGGCTTCCCTGTCCGTCACCAGCTCCTGGAGCTTGCTCAAACTCATGTCCATCGAGTCGGTGATGCCATCCAACCATCTCATCCTCTGTGTGTGTGTGTGTGTGTGTGTGTGTGTGTGTGTGTGTGTGTGTGTATATATATATAAATGGAACACAATAAGAAGATCCAATATGTGTCTTTAGAGTTCTAATAAGAAATAAGAGGGGCTTCCCTGGTGGCTCAGACAGTAAAGAATTTGTCTGTAATGTGGGAGACCCAGGTTTGATCCCTGGATCGGGAAGATTCCCTCAAGAAGGGAATGGCTACCCACTCTAGTATCCTTGCCTGGAGAATTCCATGGACAGAGGAGTCTGGCAGGCTACAGTCCATGGGGTCACAGAGTTGGACATGACTGAGTAAATAACACTTTCATGAAATAAGACAGAAACAATATTAAAAAAATAATGACTGACAATTTTTTGAAATAGAAAAAAATACACTGTTAGTAGAAGAACTATCTAGTCATAGCATAGTAAAACTGCTAAAAACCAAAGAGCAAGACAGAACCTTAACAGTGAAAGAAAAACAAAACACAATCTGAAAAGAAGGAATAATAAGACAGATTGATAATTGACTTCTCTACAGAAACAATAGAAGCTAGAAGAATATGGACTGACATTTTCAAAATGCTGAAATAAAAGAACGCTCAACATAAAACTCTATACCCAAAGATCAAAGTGAAAAAACAAGAGACATTTTTAGACAAACAAGACTTGAAAGTATTTGTCACTATCATGTCTTCAATGAAAGAAATACTAAGGGGAGTTGTTCAAAACAGAAGGAAAATTATGTCAGACTGAAGTACAAAGATATAGGAGGGAATGAGGAGAAACAAGAAGGATAAATGAGGAGAAACACGAAGGATAAATACGTAGGTAGGTGGACTGTATAATAAAATATAAGCACAGTTTTTATGGGATTTAGAATACTTCTAGAAGTAAGTCCATGAAAACAATAGTATAAATGTTTAAGAGGGTAAAAGGCCCTTGTCTGTATATGGCAAAATTTCCAATCTATATTTGACTCTAAGAAGTCAATATAAGTACGGTAGTATGGTAATATCTTTGGTGTAGTCTCTAAAAGGAGAATAATATGATGTATGACTAAAAAGCAATAGAGGGAAATATGGATTAGTAATTAATATAAGAGGCAAGAAAGAAGAGAAAAGATAGCACAACTAAAACGACACACTGAAAACAAACAGTAAGATGGTATATTTAAACTCAAGTGTATCAGTAGTTACATTAAAGGTCCATTTTTTAAAAAGCACTATTTTAGAGACAAGATTGTCAAATGGAGTTTTTACAAGTACATTCTATGTAGCTTATAAGAACGTGCCTTAAATATCAAGATATAAGAAGGCTAAAAGTAAAAGAATGGCAAAAAAGCCATCATGCAGTTTAGAAAGAGCTATACCTAACGATAAGCATTACAGTGCTGCTGATGACAAAAGTCTTTAAGGGAAGAAGCACTAGTGGAAATTAAAAGGGGTATTTCATAATCATAAGAGAGTCTATCCACTAGGAAACTACGGGAATTCTAAATTTTTAGGTACCTAACAAAACAGCCTCAAAGTAAAGAAAACTGTCAGAAAAGAGGAATTTAAAAAATCCACAATCATGGTGAGAGACTAACACACCCCTATCAGTATATAACAAGATAATCCCCAAATGAGTAAAGTATAAAATATTTAAGTAACACAACTACAAATAGATTTGTCACATAGAGAATGTTTCTTCAAACACTGCAGAATATGCATTATTTTAAAGCATGTGCAAAACACACCAAAATGAACATATGCTGGGCTATAAAGCAAGAATCAACACATTTCAAAGGACTGAAACCTACAGCATATTTTCCCTCACCGAAGCAGAATTAAACTACAAGTCAATAAAAAAGATAATGAGGAATTCCCAAAATATTTGGAAAGCAAGCTTTAAACTGTACCAATGAGTGAAACTAGGAATCATATAAATTAGGAACTATTTTGATTTGAATAAAATATAAAAATTGTGAGATGCAGTTAAAATCATGAGTACAGGGAAATGTATATCCTGAACTATTTGTATTAGAAGAGAAGGAAAATCATAAGGAAAAGAACAGCTATTGATAGCCTTCAAAAATAAGGAAAGGAAGGAAATAATAAAGCATAAAAATTTATTAATATAATTAGTTAATTTGTTAGAACCAAACACAAAAGATGGTTCTTTGAAAAGACTTAATAAAATTGACAGTCCTAGTAAACTGATGAAGATCAAACAGTCATCAAAGGACTGATATCCATAAAATGTAAGAAATATAAGAAACTCTAACAAATATTTAAGAAAAAGATAGATAATCCAATTTAAAATACACAAAATACGTGATGACCAATAAGCAAATAACAGAGTGCTCAATTTCAATAGTCAATGAAAAATGCAAATAAAATCACAATGACTTATTTTTCTAGATCCACTAGCATAACCTTCAAAAAGAAAACAAGCGACCAAGAATGCCACCTGACTATATCAAATGTTGACGAGGATATGGAGCAACTGTCTATTTTAGGTGGGAATAAAAATTGGGGCAACCACTTAGGAAACCACTTGCTGAACACTGAACATGTGCAAAACCTCTGATCTACATATTTCATTTCAAAGTATATACACAAAAGAGATGTGTGCATATGTGCACTGAAAGATGTGTACTGAAATATCCATTGTAACATCATTGAAAACAGCCCCAAGGTAGAAACATCACAAATGGTCATCAACAGTAGAAATGATTTTGCTAAATGTGGCATATTTGTGCAAAAGGGTTCTAACCAACAGCTAAAAACAATGAATTACTATTAAGCAAAACAACATGGATGAGTCTCACAAATACAATACTAAAACAGAGAAAGACAACAGTAGTATGTCGTTAGTGATTCCATTTATATAAAGTTCAAAAACAGACTAAACTCAGAAACTCAAGATCTAAAATTTCACCCTCCTTGCTAGCTGGAAAACTAGCCTGCCATGGTTCATGGATGCTAGCAGATATGAGAACTCTGAATCAGAGACAAAGCAACTTTGACACTGCTGACAGTCAGCAACTCAGCTCCCTTTGCATCAGTTCGCCTTGTCCTTGCCCCCAAGGTGCACAGGGGTAACACAAGGCAGCCTAGGTAGATGCTGTTCACAGAGGGGATTTGCATCCCAGCTGAAGATCCTTGCATTTAGGAAACCCCAATCTTTTATAATGGGGTGCAAGCAAACCTGTTTGATCTGTGCATAGGAAGGACAAATATTTATTAATATACAGTATAATAAACAGTAACTGAATCTGCCTTCTGCTCCAGAAGGAAATATTATCTCTACCTTCCGGAGTTGTCCAAACATTCTTGATAAGACAGTCTAGAACAAAGCTGTCAGTGCCTTTGTTTGCAAATCATCCAGAAAGAGAGACCCATGGAGAACTGTCTCTCAATAAAACAACAACGAAACAGACTAAACTCATCTATGATGGTAGAAATCAGGACACGGCTCATCACTGGGGAAGGGCCACAAGGCAGAGTTCTGGGACACAAGTAATGTTCTACTTTTTGATTTAGGTGGGCTTAGGGTTACACTCATAGATAGGTATACAAATATAAACATTTATTGTAAAAACAAATAAAATACAGGTACTCCTCACTTTGTGCTATGTGCAGGAATGTAAAAATGAACAGTGCAAACAAATTGTTTGCTCAGTCTCACAAAAAGAACAAACTTTTAAAAAGGGATTTCTGATTATCTTATTTATTTTCATTTAATTTTATATATACTAAAATAGTGATAAGATTCACAATATCAGTATTTGCTAATAGTTTTTTTTATTAAGTATCAAATTGTGGGTCTGGCATTTTGCTGGGTAATTAAGAATCAGAAATCAAGGAGACAATCATTTATGTCTTTCCTCGGGAAGCTTACATATTTGGGGGCGGGAATGGGTGTGTTACCTTGGGCTACAGAATGAAGGCTGCTGACCTTTGCCTCTATTCATTATAAACATTCATGTCACCCATGCTGTGCCCTCTTTAGAAAATAAGCCATAAATTCAGTCCTTGCTGAATTACTATCCAATGGCAGGAAGCATGAGGTGGTTCTCAAGATTCACAGCAACATTTGCAGAATGTAAAGGTGTTACTCATTCATACCCTTGATCCTACAGTGATCCTCACTCACAGTTTCTATGGTGTCATGTCCACCTAATCAAGTGAAATACAGAATCTTATTCTATAGAGCTCATCCTGATGCTCCAGTCCAGATCAAGAATTCCTTTAGATGTTCTTATAGTACCATACACCTCTCATTCCAGCACTTCAAAATTTGCAATTACATATTATTTGTGGGAAGATCTGATTAATGTCTCTCTCCCCTAAACAGAGCTCAGCTCCATAAATCCACAGTGCCTGGCACACAAAGTAGGCACTCAACAAATACAGCTGAATAAGGGAACTTGGCTGTGGGTAAGCCAGGTTTCAGCCGTAAGAATGTGATAAAAGAGAAACTGTTCTTTGACTTTTAAATTTCCTTTCTGATCATTGCCATTTAGCCAGAGTAGAACTGGTGTCTGAAGAGGTTTTGTCATTACATCACTTCTGGCTTTCATCCCATGACCTTATTTCTTCCCCTCTGCTCAGAAGAACATATTGGAGAAGGTCAGTAAGATGGAACTGGAGCCCCAGCACAATGTCTTCTCTTGCCAGAAAGACTGCTTCTGCTCTGGGGCACACACCTGCTTCTTCTTTCTCTGCCAGTTTGGTGAGGTGAGGTGAACTGGAAATGCTCTTCTTTGGGGGGCTGGTGGGAAGAAAGCCTCCAGCTCACTCTCTGCTCTCCATCAAACGACAAGTATTCAATAGGCACTTACATTCAATATAAGTATTCTACCCAAGTATTCTGCACAGCACAAGACCTAACACTAGAATCGATGCAGGTGCACAACAATGAACCTGGCACCTACTTTGACCCTCCCATGCCCAATCAGTCAACAAATCCTGTTGAATTAAGTTCCAAATGTCTTTCCCATCAACACACTTCTTTCTGTCTTCATCACCACCACCCAGTATCAAATTACCATCTTCCTCTACCTTTGTCTCCTAAATGGTATCTCCACCTTCATTCCGGCCCTCTCTAGCTGTTCTCTCCACGGGAGCAGAAGTGCTAAGTTTAAGTGGTAAGTTTAAGTGGTAAATCAGATCCTTTTGCCTCTCTTTACTGACCCCTGCCCCTGTATTTGTTCAAAGTCTGAGCATGTTAAATCTTCTGTGATCACTCTTGGGATAAAAAGCATCCACATGGTACCATTCAGCATGTCCTGGCCCTTACCTACTCTTTTAGTTTTACTTTATGCCACTTTCGTACTTACTCTCTGTACTCCAATCAGTGTGACCTTCTTTAGGTTTCCTGAAGGAGCTCTGCTTCCACTCACCTCAGGCCCTTTGCACATCCTGATCCTTTCATTATTGATGTCTCCCCAACTTCTGTTCAGTCAATTCCTCCCTCACTTGCAGTTACCAGATCAACTATTACTAATAAATACAACAGTTGGGTTTTCAATCCAGGTTTGTTTATCTCTAAAAGATGGTACTTCTCCCACCACATGTTGTTTCCTCCCAGGAAAGAAACAGAACTGATGGGAGAAATACATAGGCTACGTGCTAGTTCAAAGCCTATGGCTAAACAGGCATTTTTTTCAAACAAGACAAACATAATGACAACAGATATATGAGAAGTTGCTCAGCATCATTAATCAGGGGAAGGCTGAGCAAAACTATTATGAAATACCACACCTCTTACGGAGAAGGCAATGGCACCCCACTCCAGTACTCTTGCCTGGAAAATCCCACGGACAGAGGTGCCTGGTAGGCTACAGTCCATGGGGTCGCTAAGAGTCGGACACGACTGAGTGACTTCACTTTCACGTTTCCCGTTCATGCACTGGAGAAGGAAACGGCAACCCACTCCAGTATTCTTGCCTGGAGAATCCCAGGGACGGCGGAGCCTGGTGCGCTGCCGTCTATGGGGTCACACAGAGTCAGATATGACTGAAGCGACTTAGTAGCAGCAGCACACCTCTTAGGATGGCTTTTATAAAAAATAAATAAATAAATAAATAAAACAAGAGATAACATTGGCAAGGATGTAAAGAAAAGGGAAACCTGTACACTGCTGGTAGGAATGTAAATTGGTACAGCTATTACCAACTGGAGAGCAGTATGGCGACTCCTGTTTGTGAGATTCTCTGTTTGCTCCCACATCACCTTGTTTTTCTAACCTTTTAAAATTTTGAAGGGTTTTTTTTTTCCTATCAGTAACCAGGGAAATAAGAATAAACAATACATATAAAACAAAAGGTGTATTTCAATAAATTTGAAGGAAAAAGTCTGTCTTTTCTTCATTCAACTCTTAGCATAATGGTAGGGATTCTGTGTGTGCTGTGTCCTTGCATCTCCGAGACCCAGCACAGTGAATGCCATATAACGTTATGTATCAGGGGCTAACTTGTTTCTTCTCTGACAGATGTTGAAATTGAATGGAAGTAGGCCTGACTTTAGACACATTCATTCATTTAAACCACCATGTTTTCCTTCTGAGAAAGAGTACCATGTAGATATGTTGCTTCTCTTGTTTTGGCTACTGGGGCTCCTAAATACCTCCCCCCTCAGGGGCATGTTCATCTCCGTCACCTCGGCTTCCCCTACAGAGGCTCAAGTGACATTGTATTCCTTTTAGAAAATCTCCTACCAATTTCAGTGTGCCCCAATTTTCCCCCAGAAAAAAACTGTTCAGTTAACTCTTTATATACAGTCCATGTTCTTAAGGAACTCATACTTCAGTTAGAAGGTAAGATATGAGTCAGTACCAAACACGGTGAGTTATTGCCAGACATGGTTCAAAGTCCTTACACAGCTGGAGGCCAGATGATACAAATGAGAAACAGGAGCTGCATGGGACAGACAGAGCCTGGGGAGCTCGTGCCTCTGCTGAGCTGGTAGGGGCTGGAGATCCACCACTCTACCCACAGTGGGTAGGAATCAGAGCCAGTGCTGCAGATCTGCCTTTTCACAGTGGGGAGAAGCAGGACATTGGTATTTAAATGAGAAATTCTTCAATGAGGATCCACTGATTAATTTTAAAACAAAGTGTAGGAAAATGAACACATTCACTAAGTAAATCTGGTCCATGGATATAAAAGGACCTGTGGAATAAATGACACCATTTAATCACCATGCAGTGCTTGATGTAGACTTCATGTATTAGAAAAGTTGAGGAGAAGAATAATGAATGATTTTGTCAGAGAAAGTTTGAGAGAAGAGGTTACTACTTAAGATGCTCTTGAGACATGAGTATCTTTAGATAAGCAGAAGGAAAGGGGTCTTTGTGGTGAAAGGAAAGATGTGTGGGACAAAGCTCCAACTAGTAGGAATGAGCAGGACATCTTACAAGCAATGAAAGAGATGTGAGTGGATGGATCAAGTTGGGAAAAATAAAGAACAGTATCACTGCAGCCTGTAGAAAATCATCTTTGGAACTTACAGTCTGTTAAACACCACATGTGGGCTAAGTTCTATGGGATGGAGGGTGAAGCACGTTTCTGAAGCAGATGGAGGTGCTAAATGGGGAGAAGATGGCGTTGTGCCAGAGCAGGGGAGCAAGAAGAAGGTTCTGCTGGAAGGAAAGCCTCCTCCACTCCAGATGCTCAGCCAATATTTGTCAAACAGAATTTAACCCTTGGGCAGTGGGGCACAGAAGACAAATTGTCCCCTGGAACCACTTAATAATCTACTTCAAGTGTGTCAGTCAAGTGTTTCAGTAGCGTGAACAATGGGAAAGGAGATCAGGACCTCTGAGAGTAAAGATGGAAAGTAAGACTGATGTGGGTGGACCACAGGGAAGAGGGAGGAACAAGGGACTGTAGAAATGAAGAAAACAGGAAAGGAATGGAGCAAGTTAAGGTAGAACTTTCGGTGATGAGCATTAAGACCTCGAGGTGGGATAGAAAGGGGAAATTTGACTTTTTAATACTTGCACACAAAGACATGGGTTAAATCAAATGATTTAAATGATTAAAGACATGGATTAAATCCAATGATCGCTGCGTGTGTGTGTGTGTGTGTGTGTGTGTGTGTGTGTGAGAGAGAGTGAGAGAGAGAGAGAGAGAGACAATAGAGGGAGGGAGAAGGAGGAGCACAGTGAAGACAAAGAAGGTCAAGAAAGAGGAGGACAAGCGAGAAGAGAAGATGGTGAGATGGAGCCAGGAAAGGGGGAGGAGAGAGCGGGCAGAGAGACATCCGTCAGGTAATCCAGTGGCCTTTCCACGGCATCAGCAAGTGTCCTAGGTGAGCATGAGGGTGAAGCATCCACAGGCTGGTTCTGCAGCTGAGTTTCATTTCTTCTTCCTTCTTTTGCAGTGTGAGTTTCTTACTATCCTAGGTGTGATTTTACACGATGGTTACTAATTAAAAAAAAATTAATTTCTCTTGTGTTCAAATGAGGAAATAGCAATCTGCTTCAACCCCGGAGGAAGATACGGTTGTATTGGACCTATTGAGAGTGCTTTGTGGTCTCCAGTGTGAGATTTTCAGAGTTTGGTTTGACTGTAAGTAGTACTTGTTCTTTATGTGAGGACTGGAAACACAGTTCCTTAATAGAATGCAGCTCCGCTGAGGAACAGAATGTGCATCTTGGTAGCACCAGCTACGGAAACATGCTGTGCTGTGAGCAGCCACATGCTGGCAGCAGCTGGCCCAAAGTGGCACTGGCACTTTCTGAAGAAACTGAGCCTGCAGGGAAATAAGGAAGGCTAAGGAGAAATGAAGAAAGGAGAGAACACGGCTGAGGCCAGCCCAGCAGAGGCAAGAGCTCTAACTCCAGCAAAGCTGAGAGGAGCCAGTGGTGGGTTTCCGAGAACCCCACACGCCAGAAGAGATTTGCCAGCCTGTCAAGGACAGCTGGCGAGGGGCCGAGAAAGGATGCTAGGGGGTGAGTTCATTCATTACTTAGGACAGTAACTGTCCAGGCTGAGCACCCAGGAGAGGAAGAGTCATTTCCAGGAAGAGGAAAGTGTGCTCTTTGAAGAAGGGAAAATATCAAGAGATTTTACTTTTTAAAGGGAGTAATGCATGTTGGTTAAAAATACCGCTTGGTGGCTTGTGCTGTTTGTTATGCAGCCCGCTGTCATTTTAAGCAGAATTCATCACTCACTGCTCCATCAAGCAGGAAGGCAGCCAGAGACTTCCCCAAAGTAGATAGGATGGAACTTCTTCCATCTGCCAATTAAAGTGACCTTCGAAATTCAATAGACCCTGTCGGGCACACACAAGCAACTTAATCATGAGGAAAGCAAGAACATATTTGCACTAGGAGAAGATCCGCTGTGTCTGAGCATCTTAAGTCATTTTAAACAACCAGGGGAGAAAATGTAAGTGCAGACAGACCTCAGAAGAGGACTGGTGCCAGGCCCATGAGTGGCAGAGATGGAAGATATTAAATTTTGTTACTTCATAGGCTACCGCATCAAATGTTGAGAAAAATCTCATTAATGACACTAAAATGTGGCCCAGACTGGCTATGCTGCCAGACTAAAAATATTCTCTGTTGACCATCGCTATCACAAGGATGCATCTCTGAATAAGCCACTCAGGGGATATTGGAAGAGCTGGGCCTGGATCTCCCCTCACTACAAGTCTCGAGACTGCTTTACTGATGAACAGGAAGGAAATCCAAGGAGCAACTCCTAACATGATATGCTGACCACTGGCCTGGGTGCAGATGGCCCAACCCACCTCATGCCCAGGCTTGGAGAGGCTGGAGAGCAAGGGACACATGTTTCCTGGGCTCAATTTGTTACTTAAGAACCTGCAGGTTGGACCTTGTCCTATAAGTCCAAACAAATGGAGGCATCACCCTGTAGCCTGGTCACACACTGCCCTACAGAATAATGACAAATTACGGCCCTTATTTACACAAAGATAAAAGGCTCCTCGACTCAGATGCTGGTGCCTGGACTGCAGGGGCAGCTGCCATGAAGCGTCTTCACACAGTAAGCAGCTCTGATTCGTCAAATGCTGTAGATGGTGCCCATGAACTCTTTCGGCTACAAGAAGGGCTGCCAAATTTGATGGGGGAGGTACATCTAATCAACAAAACAAGTCGTAGAGATCGAGAAAAAAGAAAAAAATCTTCTTCGTGATTATACCTAACAGTTTAAGGAAAGCCAGGAATGAATGAGTAGAACAGTGAGGAAGAAAAAACATTGACTTCTCTGCTTATTACACACCTGTTTATCTTTCAAATTCCAGCTCAAATGCCATCGACTTAGCCAAGCTTTATTCAGTCATCTTCAAAGTTATTTGCTTCATTTGTATTTGCTCTTATGCTTCTACATCATGGCACATATATCTCTACTAAGCAATTTCTATTTTGCACCTGTATTATTTATCTTATCAATTTCCTCTGCTATTAATTATCCCTTGTGATAAAATCTGAGTAATCAAAGAAAATAATTATGTGTTCATCCTTTTACATGGAAAGCAGTGTTTCATGTCTGTTTTTTAAAGATGCTAGGATAAATGCATTTTTTGAAATCAAGAAGGTGACAGATACAAACCAAAGCTTTGTTACTTGCCTACTACTACAGGTAATGATTTCTTATGATCAGCTACTGAAAAGTTTAGAAAAAAATATTTAAGCTTTTTTGTTTACCTTTTAGTATTTTTGCTTTTTAATCTCTCATTGGGCTAACTAAAATAACAGGCCTTTTATTTAACCTCCAGCTAAGAAAACAGTTTGAAGAGAGAAGTAGACTAATGGAAGTAAATATTCAGAGTGGGTATTATTTGTTTAATGTCTTTGCTCACCAGAGCTTCGTAATTTGGTGCTCTCACTAATGGTGTTTCTTGTTTTGGTTCTCAAAGAAAAACGAACAACCTAAAAGAGACAGAGAACAAAGCCGTCTAGACACTGATGCCAGTTTCCTCCAGGGAGCGATGCTCAGATGGATGGAACTACGGAAAAGCAACTGTGAATCCTTCCCATGAGAAATGGGTGTTCCTATGTTCAAGGCCCAGAGAGACTAAAAATGAGCTCGTTTAGGTAGACTCACATTTTTAAAAAATGTATAAACAAAATGAACGCAGAACTCTTTTATCAATTCCTGTGCTCAATCAGAAATCTGCAGCACATGTGCCGGTCTTTTCATCTTAAAAAAAAAAAAAAAAAGAAACCTTGCTGCTAAATTTTAGAACTATCTCTATTTTTAAAGAGAAATCTTAAGGAATGTTTTCCTAACATAGTCACACACTCCCCCCCAAAAAAAAAATTCTCCAGCTCAGAAAAGTTTCATTTACCTATTTCACCAAATTTTTCTTTTGTTATAATTGTCATTGTTATTACTAATCTTTCCATGACCATCCACACTTCTTAAGAACAATATGCATTTTTTGAATAGGAAATGTAACCCATCTGGTTTGAGGGAGGCTAAATCCTTTCCACCAAGTGACATGCAAGATGAGACTCCATCTCCAACATGACCCAAGCCAAGCCCAGCATAACCTCCACCCCACTGGGTGCAAGGATGGGCACATGGTTTACACTGTCAATGATAAGCTTCCAAAATATGGACACTTGCAGAAAGAATCTCTCTCTTTCTTTTAATCATCAGCCATAGTGATATAGGCTTGGGGTTATCAGGTTATCACCCAACAGATGGACAAAACCTGCCAGAAAATGAAGTCATCAGAGGTGGGCAGAGCTGAGAAAGAGAGGAAGAGTCAAGCTTCTGAAGCTGTCATATAGGTCTCTGTGTACAGTGGGACTTGGAGATCCAGTTAATGTGAACTTTATAGGCATGTGACCCAATAATGAGCTTCTGTGTTTTAGTGTATTTGACTGGATCCTGTGACATGCAACACTAAAAGGTCTAATCAATAATCCATGCTTTGCCTGTTTTGTGGAAACTGCGGTCGTGGGGCTCTGAACACTCCAGGTGGACTCTCACATCTACACCTTTGGTCAAGCTGCTCTCCCTGCTTGAAATCCTTTTCTGACCATAAAAAATGTTCCAACCTAAGTCCTGTTTCTTCTATGAGCTTCTTTCCTCCATTTTTGGTAACCTCTTACACAGGAAATACAATATAATAAGAATACTCAAAATGGAACTTAAGGATCCTTACAATCCTCAAATTATCCAGGAAGGTTTATATTTTGTCATTCAGTACTACACTAATGATTTGAGCCAGACTTAATAAGTCCTGAGAATAGAGAAATTAACAAAATATTCAAGGATTTTCATGTAGCTCAGATTCTACTGAGGGATGAGCAACGAGCAATAGATAACAATCTAGTGATGGAAATAAATAGGCAAGCAAATTTCAGATAGTGACAAATGTCGTGAAGGAGGTGAAACAGGATGATGTGGTACAGTGACTGTGGGAGGAGGGAGCTGTTTCAGACAGATGCGCCTGTCCAAACATATACTTGAACATATTTAAGTAGAGAGAATAATAGAAATAAGGAAAGACAACAGTAGACACAAGTAATACTTTTCCTTTAAAAGTGGTCCCCGATATGATAAACAGAGTTACGCTTTGACCCAACAATTCCACTCCTCAGTATATGTTATTGTTGTCCAATTGTCAGTCATGTTTGACTCTTTGCGACCCCATGAATTGCAGCATGCCAGGTCTCTCTGTCCATCAACTCCTGGAGTCCACCCAAACCCATGTCCATCGAGTCGGTGATGCCATCCAGCCATCTCATCCTCTGTTGTCCCCTTCTCCTCCTGCCCCCAGTCCTTCCCAGCAGCAGGGTCTTTTCCAATGAGTCAACTCTTCACATGAGGTGGCCAAAGTATTGGCGTTTCAGCTTCAACATCAGTCCTTCCAATGAACACCCAGGACTGATTTCCTTTAGGATGGACTGGTTGGATCTCCTTGCACTCCAAGGGCCTTGAGAAGTGACTGCTAATGGGTAAATATGGGGTCTCTTTAGGGGTGCTAAAAACATTCTAAATTTACGCAGTGGTGATGGTTCCACGACTCTGCACAACTAAAAACCACTGAAGCCTTTAAATGGGTGAATTTTATGGTGGTGGTGTGTTAGTCACTAAGTCATGTCTGACTCTTGTGATCCCATGGACTGTAGCCTGCCAGACTCCTCTGTCCCTGAGATTCTCTAGGCAAGAATATTGGAGTGGGTTGCCATTTCCTTCTCCAGGGGATCTTCTGACACAGGAAGTGAACCTGGGTTTCCTGCATTGGAGGTAGATTCTTTAACAATCAAGCTACAAGGGAAGCAAATTTTATGGTATATGAATTATATCTCAATAAGGTTACTTTAAACAACCAGCAAAATAAGTCTATATCGTTTGGGGTTGAGAGACACATGTGTAGAGTTCAACCTCACTAATGAATCAAATATTGTTTGCATATTAATTGCATTATGTTTTTACTTTGCATTTCCTAGCACTTTTGACACAAACTAGACCACCTAGTTCAGGGCCGTAGGGATTGTGCTTTTTGTTTCTTTAGTATTTCTCCTACCCCAGGGGTATGCACACAGTAGGGTTTCATTAAATATATGCTTACAGGTGGGTCATTTTATGAAAGGCACCAAGGAACATGCAGTTTGCATTGGTTTGCTAGGGTTTCTATAACAAGGTACCACAAACTGAATGGCTTAAATAACAAATTTATTGTTTTATAATTCAGGAGGCTTGACATCTGAAATCGAAGTATTGGTAGGGTTGGTCCCTTAGAGGGCTGTGCAGGAAGCATCTGTTTCAGGCCTCTCTCCTTCATGTTCACATAGCATTTTCCCTCTATGTGTACGTGTGCCTCTATGTTCAAATTTCCCCTTTTTATAAGGACCCCAGTCCTACTGAGCTAGGACCCACATGAATGATCTCATTTAACCTGACTATCTGTCAATGAGGTCGCATTCTGAGGTACTGGGGATTAGGATTCCAACATATCTTTTTTTCGGGGGTAGGGGCTCAATTCAACTCCTAAAAGAATCCATTTTCAATTTCTATTAAAAATCTTAACCGTGAAGTGCTTGATTTTTTGTGAACTCCCTGATGGCTCCCAGGCCAGAGCATTCAGCCATGCCACAGGTAGTGACTATCATAAAGCTATTATTAAATCTCCAAAGTTGAACAGAAAGTGTCTCACTCCAGTGATCAGGCTGTAATTCAGCCCTTTTGCTAAGACTTTCTTATTCTGCAGTCCACTACTTTGCCCTATCACCAGATGAATTCATTTGGCTTAGCCTTATTCTTATGTTCACGGATTTCTTAATGTCAAATAAAAGGGCAAGCCAAGTGAGGTGTTGAATTTTTCTGAAAGGTACAAAGCATTACTATTTCCCAAGTCACTGGGAGGTAGGCCAGTCACTATGAGAAAAAAAAAAAAAAAACTGGAAAAATAAATGTACACTAAGTTTGAACCAGATTCTATCCCTGTGGGTATGTTGATTCACTCAGTATATATCCACCTGGGACTGGGTTAAATAAAATAGTTGATGAAATGGATGCTTCTTTCACAAATAGAGCAACATACTTTTTAAATGGTCTTCTAATTATTTTATTTAAATGATGTTTCTGAAAGTCCTGAAAAGTGAGCTTTTTTGTTTGCTGTTGCTTTCTCACAATCAGGGAAATGTTTACCTTTAAGTCTTCTTGGACTCTTCATTGGCTGAGTTAACAGTGTTTGCACAGAAGAAGGCAGCGCTCAACTGTGGTAGTGTAATAGGGAAAGACAAATCTGACTCCATACAGGATCTGTTTCTTTTACTTTGACCTTTGTATTCTATTGCTTTTGCTACAAGAGTGTTGCCTACAGCCTAAAATGTGCAGGATAGCCCATTCTCAAAGTTCTGACCTTTAAGGGTATAACACTTTTCCATTCATATAGAGATATAAAGTTGCAGAACAGAGAATAACATTTGTCTTGTTGGCAGTTTCCAGAAACATCATGAACTGACCTATGTGCACAGCTGTAAGAACTAAGGATTCTGACTCCAAGAAGTTTGTAACAATCAATCACACTCCCTCCCCATTTTAGTGTATACTAAAAAAAAAAAAAAAAAAAAAAAAAAAAAAAAGCCTGAATGCTAACTTGGGCAAGATGGTTCTTTGGGACATTATTCCCCCATTTTCTTGGTCAGTTGGCTTTCAGTAGCAAATTGGGCCTGGAAGTCAGAACTTCCCAGACCTGTTTCTGGCTCTGTTCCAAATCAGATGTACAGACATCACCGCTAACCCTCCAGAGCCTTATTTTGTTTATCTTTAAAAAGAACACAGGTAGCTCACCAGACTGTTAAGGAGAACTAATTGATTATATCCTGAAGATACTGCAATTTTGTAGAGTTTGTGTTAAACTGCTCATTGTTTGTATCCCCAATAAGGAGAAAAGTGCCTAGCACTGAGTAGGTGCTTTATAAATATTGGTTAAATAGAAGCAAAGCCATTAATACATCCTTAGAAAAGTAAAGTTTTAAATAATCTCAATGAAATGTTAAATTTCAAAACCAAATTTTTTACTTAAAATTGTATTTTTAAAACTATTTTTGAAATTTCCTATGAATTTGCAATTACTTGAAAATAAAAAGATCAAACTAATAAGAATAAGATAGAGTCACAGCAAAACAGGTTTTCCCTGTTTAGAGACTGATAGCTGTCATGCGTAGTAAGTCTTGAAAAACATTAAGATCTGTGGTTTAGGACAAGTGTGACTACCTAAAGAGGACAGATGCAAAGGGTGTGAAGGAAAAGAAAGACAAAAGCAAAATAGCTCACTGTATACACATCCACACACATGCACAATGAAATAATTTGTAGGAAAAGAAAACTTCCAAGAAGGTTTTGTGGCTTCAGATTTCTCAAGTTGCCAGATACAATTATAGTTGGTACATTGGATTACCTTTTAGTATTTAAAAAAAAAATATAACTAGTGCTTTCACATGATCAGTAATTTGGGCTATGATATAATCCAAATTAGAAGGTAAAATTTATATCTAAAGCTCATTTTATGTTCTGAGCATTTAGGGGGAAGTTTTGATTACGTGGTTATACAATATAGAACTTAAGATATAAGCTGTATAGAAAAAAATTATTGCATTTTTTTCTGGGTTAACTTTCTCAGATGGTTTTGTTTCAATTCCAAGAGAAATGCAAAAGTTGAAAGTTACAATATGTTATTACAAATGCCTTTGTCAAGAACACATTTTAATGGCATCTAATTCTTTTCTATTTCAGAATAAATACAAAAGTGTGGGAAGCATTACATATGTAGTTAACTTTTTCCCCACTTCCACTTAGAGCTTTTCTCTTCTTATATAAAAATTTTTAACACCAGAGCAAAAGTGGGGAAAGCTCCTCAAGCAGCCCTAGATTACAGATGAACTCAGGCAAGGATCGCCTGTTCACTGGTGCTAATTTTATGAACTGCCAATGTCTTGGAAGATGTCATTAAACACATGAATTTATGTTAGACTAGGAGGCTATAAAACGAGGCAAGCTAGTGTTCATGCTTTCAGTGTTGGACAATTTGAATTAACTGAATAAATATTTATTGGTGTTGATCATCTACCCACTAAATAATATAAAGCACAGCTGTGATGAATACCTAACAGAAAGGCATATGGCACCTCAAGGGAACATAATTAGAAGGAGTGATGTAATACAGAGAATCAGAGATTGCCCTAAGAAGAGGCTTCAGCCCAGGAATGATGCATGAATGAGTTAACTGGACAACATCCAAGAGAATTTAAAACACATCTACATAAAACTTGCACACACATGTTAATAGCAGCATTATTCCTAATAGCACAAAGAGGAAAAACTAAATGTCCATCAACTGAGAAATAAGTAAATCAAGTGTGGCTTATCCATGCAATGGAATATTATTCAGTCATAACAGGAAATGAAGTACTGACTTATGTTGTAATATAGATGAATTCTGAAAACATGTTAAATGAAAGAAGGTCACTTATCATATGATTGCATTCTATGAAAAATTTATAGAGACAGAAAGTAGGTGAGTGGCTGCCAGGGGCTGGAGGAGTGAGAGTGACTGCTAAGGGGGGTACAGTGCTTCTTTGGGGGGTGGTAAATACTCTGAAATTAGTAGTTATGGTTGTGTAACTTTGTAAATATACTAAATATCATTCAATTGTGTACTTGAAGAGGATGGAGTTTATGCTATGTGGATTGTATCACAATAACAAAAGAACTAGACCAAAAAAAAGGAGTGCGAACAGTCTGACAAGTAAGGAAATGAAGGAAGCCTGGTGTTGTCTGAACAGAAAGGCAAGGGGTTGTGGGCAATGAGCTGGAAAGAAGGGAGGATTCAGACCAGATGATGCCTTATAAGGCACTCCATAACTGGGTTGATCTTAGCATTTTTTCATGTGTATTCTAACTCAACTCTACTTGACCAACCTCTCTGGCCAAAGAATGCACTCTCCCTTCATCAATTTTACCTCCTGGTTTCTAAGACATAATAGGTTCTTTGTGCTGCTGTATCTTTTCCACAGGGTATTTCCTGAAAATACCTTTGTGCTAAGGGAGAGGCGGCACACACCCCAGGGGTAGGCAGCTCTCCTGCTAGGCACAACAGTGGGTGGCCATTTCAGACACGTGAGACAAGGTTCCTAAATGCAACGCAATGTCAATGTGTTAGAAACTGGAGCCTATTATACAGAGTGAAGTAAGCCAGAAAGAAAAACACCAATACAGTATACTAATGCATATATATGGAATTTGAAAGATGGTAACGGTAACCCTATATGTGAGACAGAATAAGAGACACAGATGCATAGAACAGTCTTGTGGACTCTGAGGAAGAAGATGAGGGTGGGACGTTCTGGGACAATAGCATTGAAACATGTATATTGTCATATGTGAAGCGGAACGCCATTCCATGTTCTATGCATGGGATGGATGCTCAGGGCTGGGGCATTGGGATGGCCCGGAGGGATGGGATGGGGAGGGGGGTGGGAGAGGGGTTCAGGATGGGGAACGCATGTGAACCCATGGCTGATTCACGTCAATGTATGGCAAGAACTACTACAATATTGTAAAGTAATTAGCCCCCAACTAAAATAAATTTATTTAAAAAAAAGAAAAAAAAAAAAAAAAAAAGGAGCTGAGTTTTTCTGAAGTCAGAAGGATTTGGTGTTTGAAGGTTTTATTTTGAAGGCTCTGATAAAAGGGGGAATGAAAAAGACTATCAAGAGAGGACAGATTTTGAGACAGGGAGTAAGATAAAGAATGAACACCTTCAAGGCAATAAAAAAAAAGCAAAAATAAACAAAGGGGACCTAATCAAACTCACAAGGCTTTGTACAGCAAAAGGAAACCACAAATAAAATGAGAATACAATGTAGTGAATGGGAGAGAATATTTGCAAATGATGCAACCAGCAAGGGCTTAATTTCCAACATATACAAAAAAAGCTCATGCAACTCAACACAAATACTAACAATAAAAACAACACCAAACAACCCAATGGAAAAATAGACATAAAGACCTAAGGAGATACTTTTCCAAAGAAGAAATCCAGATGGTCAAAAGGCACATGAAAAGATGCCGAACACCACTAATTTTCAGAGGAATGCAAATCAAAACTACAATGAGGTACTACCTCACACTGATCAAAACGGCCACCACTACAAAGTCTACAAATAACAAAGACTGGAGAGTGTGTGGAAAAAAGATAATCCCACTGTTGGTGGGAATATAAATTGGTGAAGCCACTGTGGAAAACAGGATAAAGGATCCTTAGAAATCTAAAAATACAATTACCAAATGATACAGCCATCTCACTCTTCGGCGTATGTTCAATCAAAACTGTGATTCAAAAAGATACACGAACCCCTATGTTCCTAGCAGCACTATTCACAACAGCCAAGACATGGAAACAACCTGAATGTCCAACAACAGAGGAACAGACAAAGAAGATGTGGAACGTATATACAATGGACTTACTACTCAGCCATAAAAAAGAACAAAATAATGCCATCTGCAGCAACATGAGTGCAACTAGAGATCATCATATCAAATGAATTAAGTCTGAAAGAGAAAGAAAATACCACAGAATATCACTTACATGTGGAATCTAAAACGTGACTAAAACCTATGTACAGAACAGAAACACGGACATCGAGAATAGACTGCTGGCTGCCATGGGTGGAGGGGTGGGAGAGGGACAGACTGGGAGTCTGGGGCTAGCAGATGCAAACCGGTTTATACAGATGGATAAACAACAAGGTCCTACTGTACAATATAGGGAGCTATATTCAGTATCCTGTGATAAACCATATGAAAAAGAATGTATATACACATATAACTGAATCACTCTGCTGTACAGAAATGATTAACACAACACTGTAAATCAACTATACTTCAAGAAAAAAGAAGAATGAGGGTCTGATTATGGACGGTCCCCCTGGGAAAGCTCAGCCTTTTGTGTTGTCCTTCAGATTTGAGGAATAGGCATACTGTACATCCTGATTCAAGTTCTTTTTCTCCTCTACACTGTATTGACCATAGTTAATAGTATACCTAATCTTGAGTAAAAGTCACAGGCATGACTTACTGATTGTTGGCTAGTTTCTGGTTTATTTTTGAGTGCCCTGAACTTATTACCAGTACTCTTAAGGTCATTCCAAATGCAGAATAAAAGCTATCTGGCTGAAAGAGCATAAAGACCAGAGTACAACTCTTCACATGAAATGTGTTTATGAGTTCCTTCTGTGTACCAAACCCATGTCTGGGTGCTGGTGATTCTGGAGTATATAACATCTATTCCCTGACCTCATGGAGGTTCCGTTCCATACCCTTCTCAAATATTTATTGAACATCTTCTGTTTGCCAGGCACTGTGCCACACACTGAAATAGAACAGAAGAAACTTAAAATGGCCTTTGATAATCTTGCTTGATGGCATTGCCCGTTGCTTTGTGAAAAACTAGAACAAGCCAGAATGAACAAAATCTATTGACTGGGGCTAAATTACCTATAGTTCCTAAAATAACAGCTACATTTGTCAATTCTAGGTCTTCTAGCAAACAGACACGAGAAAGTATTCTTATTCTTTATTAAAGGAGAACAACTACCTCCTGTCTAGTATCCCATTCCCAATGCTTGGTGGGGAGGAAATATCATCAGAATCTATTCTTCTGATGTTAAGTCTTTCAAGAAACAAAAACGAGCATAATGATGGGGCCACAGACTTAGATTCTAAGGGATTTTGAACAGCTTACATCTACAACGGAGCTCAGTTTTCTAGTGAGAAATATGAGGTAACAGCTGAGCTTTATAGTTTATCATGGATAAAGAGTGGGGTTTTAGAAAATACCTTTTTTTTTAAATTTTGAAATTGTTTGAATCCCAAGAAGTTCCTGTATACACTCCACTCAGCTTCCCTAAAGAAATTACCTGCAGCACCATGATTAGTGGTCAAAAGCAGGAAATTGAAATAGGTTACAATACTACTAACTTATATATACATCCTATTCAGATTTCACCAGATTTGCGTACACTTTTCCCCTCATGACGTACAGCTCTAGGAAATTTTTATCTCATACGTAATTTCTATTCACCATACAGAACTGATCGATCACCACAAAGAATTTCTTTCTTATTATCCCTTAATAGTCATAGTCCCCTCCTTAACCCTAACTGCTGCAATCACTTCATCATTATAATTCTGTCCCTTTGAGAATAATAATAGATTCTTTAAAACTATAAATTCAGTGACTTGTTTAACTTGTTTAAGCTTGTTTAACAAGAAGTTTAATTATATTTTGGGTTTCTTAGTGGGGCTTATAATTAATCCTATTTCCTGCCATACAAACTAGCTCCTCCCCTTCTGCTGTCCCCCTTTCCCATTTTTCATTTAAAGAAACCCTCAGAAGAATCTCAGCCCTGAGCTACGCTATCTCATGGATTTCAGATTTCTTTATTACTTTACTGTCTACAACCTATCACTGGCCCCAGCATAGTAAAAAGGAAAAGATTAATGTATGTTTCTATCAGGCCCCAGAGCTCAGCATGTTCATGCTAGTATGGGGAAAAAAAGAAGAAAAGCAATCTAGAGAGTTCTGCTTCATGTCCTCTCTGGTCACAGAACAGAGATTCATTTCAGGCTTTGGGGATTTGGGGAGGATCCTGAAAGTTAAGACCACTGATGACACTTTAGAGGCACTTGCAGCATACGGCCTGGTTGACATACTATCCCTAGTTCAATGTGGTATATGGCTCCTTAAAACGTCATTTTTAAAAAAGTGGATTGAAAACCAAAACAAAACCAAGCTACGACTGTGACACGTCAGTGGGAGTCAATGACTGTAATTCCATGGAAACCCTGTGGGAACGAACAGTCACAATGTTCCACAGTTACCAGATGTAATCTCAAGCAAGACGGTGAAGAAAGAATCTCACAAAATGCAATGTCATATCACAACTCTTCTCAACATGGAGAAGCTGCCTGAAAAGAAAAAAACACTCAGGAATTCTGCCAGAAGTGTGCAGACCTAACTCATTTCCCTCTATTACCATTAAAGTGCTCTGGAAGGCTCTCTCTGAAGGGAACAGTCTAAACACACAGTTTTAATCCAGTTCTTTTACATAAATATAGAAATGCTTCTAGAAACTGAACAGTATGTAAGCACCAAGAAGTAATTTTTTTTAAATGTAACTGCATTTTAATCAATTTTTTCAGTCAACTAATATGTTAACTATTGTTTCGATTCAGCTTAACAAATATGTGGGGAATGCCTCCTTCCACGTGCCAGGCATGCTACTTAGACAATGTTCCTCTATGGAAGCAGGAAGAAAACAACACACCCCTGCAGATCTACAGATTCACCCCTTCACCCATAAAGGAAGGACTTAAATACAGAGGGAAGGAAGAGAGTTCCCACCACTGGGCCAGCTTATACAAAAGCTTAGGCTCCAAACCTCTTGTTCAAGAGCAACTTTCACCTCATTCCCCACCACTCTCCAAAGAAAGCAAAGATTCCCTCTGGATGCTCTGTCCTCATAAATGTTCTCTGAACACTTGCTACCTCTCCCACCTCTGGCCTTTTTCTTTTTCAGTTCCTTCCCCACCCTTGATGCCAGTATCTTCCATCCTCTTCTAGAACCATCTAATCACCCTAAAGGTAAAGGGTCAGTTCAAATCCCAGTGGCTACATGAGAATTCTTACCTTTCAGTTGGTTCTCAAACCCCTCTGAAACCCCACGGGAAGGAGCTGACATCAACCAAATATTCATTAAGGGTCAAGTGTTCAGTGTGTATTGTCTAATTTTATTCTCATCCTGAGGTGAAGAAGGCACCATTCTCTTCAAGATGAAGACAAAAAGAGTGCTCAGAAAAGACAATGCCCTTGTTCTACTACAGCTGGAAGTGGTTTAGGTACTTCCATCTAATTCTAAAGTCCATGATCTTTCACAATCTTTGTCTGGTTCTCTCATTAACAATTTCTTATCCTTAGGTGATATTTTTACTTAATGTTTGATAAGTCTCTGATTTGTCTTGCTATTCTTACTATCAACCTCTTTGGAGCAAAGAACTCATCTTTCCAAATGTTTTTCACTCACAACTCCTAGACTATTTCTTAAAGAGAAACTACTCAGTCATGATTGAATGCTTGATGGTCTTTTTTCCCCTTTGCCCCCTTTTCAGCTACTTCAGGTTTGCTTGACTGATTCATTTTCAAACAGCTTAAGAAACTCTTGTTGATACCATGCTACGCCCTGTGGGGCCATTGGGCACAAGGTCTTGGTTTCTCATATTTCTTTGATTATAGGAAACGGCCTTCATTCAGTCTCCATGAACTTCACTGATTTCCAGTTGGCAGATTCAAGCAGTTGGAGGGAGGGAATGGGAGACCAAGGATAAACAATAGTCATGAACAGTCTTGGAGCAAGGTCCTGTTTCCCCATCAGAGGATACGTACAATAGTATCTTTGAGCTATTTTGCAGATACTGAAACCCTTTCCAGTTGGAAGAAGTTAGTGATTAACAATGGTATGCTGCCTACAGTCATGTAGACCTCAGACCAATTGGACCTGAAGGGTGGACTCCTACCTCATCAGCAAGCCATCAGAAGAAAGTCCACAAGCTGATCACACCCTCTTTGAGCAATTATTATAAAACCTGTCACTATCTTCCCCAAGTTGGGACGCTTGGTTCTGGGGGCATTAGCTTGCTGTGTCCCCCTTTGCCTGACCAAGCAATAAAGCTATCTTTTTCTACCTCATCCAAAACTCTGTCTACAAGATTTGATTCGGCAACAGTGTACAGAGAAGCTGAGCTTGAGGTATCACCATCTCAAAACAAGGAAGCTATGGGGGTAAACTGCACACAGTGAGAAGGAAAGCCCTGGCCATTCTAGCAGGATCCTCGGGCGCAATGACACCAGAGACCGAGGCAGGCTAGGAAGCTGGCTTCCCTGCATGCTTACCAGTGTCCACAAGACAAAAGATTACAGAGGCAAGGAAACAGGAAATCAACATCCAGTCCCCACATTTTACAGACAAGGAGCCTGGGCTCAGCAAGGTCGGGTGCTCAGTGCCATCCCCCCGCTCAGTGTTATTTCCTCTGCGTCTTATGGTCCTACATTGTCCTAAGGACTCAGTTCCCTTCCATTTACACAGGTGTGAATACTAAGTGCCAAGAAGGTGAAGTATTCTACCAAGTAGGTGAAAGAGAAGTATTAACACAACACCACACCAATAACCCCACTTCGGGGTGACAATAACCCTGTCTACCTGGGACTCTGCAGGCTTTGCCCCCACCCCGTTTCCTGCTTCAGCTCCCACTGATTGCTGCCCAAGTCTCGGGCACAAGGGCTTGGTTTCATTTCTTTCCAAATGCCCTGTTCATACCCACCTCAAGTTTCTATCACAGGTACTTTAATCTTTGCCCCACCACCTCCCATCCTGTATCTTTCCCACCTCTAGCTCCATGACCTTTAACGCTCAGCTAAATCACCTCTTCCTTGGAGAAGGCTCTCCTGATCTCCAGGCTAGGCTAGCTTCCCCTTATGCAATTTCTTGGCACCATGTATTTCTCCTTGACTGTACTGGTCAGCTTTCTAATCACTTCTTTCTTTTTTGTCTTCCCTTATGAGGCTGTTGTTCTTTTCACCTCTAGTGTCAACCACTGTGCCCACTATGCCTGCCAAACAGATGCTTGATAAACAGTTCTGGAAAGGATAAGTAAGTATTATGGCAGTATTATTTTCTTCTCTGCCTCCTTCTCTCCTTCCCTCTTCTCCCTTTCCTCCTCTCCTCTTACACACATACTCACACACATCCACTTATGATCATAATTCATTTGATAAAACTGTACTAAGGCCTGTTAAAACTGAAGAGGAAAAGTTAAAATTTACATAACCTCCTGCTCCTTCTGCCTCTGTAACTCAGCTTGCTCCTTGCAAAGTCTGGATCACATAGGTCACGTAGTCTCAGAAAGTGGGGACTTACAATGCTAGGAACTGGAGCTTATCTCACTCACCTTTGTCCTGCTCCTTGCAATTGCCCAGCCCCTGCAAACCGGCTTAATCATGCCTGTCCCTGTAAAGGTCAGGCATCCCCCTCCCATCTTGATTGCTGTTTCTGCGCGTGTGAAACTGAAGGAGGAAATTCTGTCTAGAATAGGCTCCATCTTGAAAGCAGGATGCCATCTTGGGCTGGACTGTGGACTTTGAGGTATATGCCCAGTATCTATGGAAACGACATACCAACTGGAAAACCAGAACCCCCTGGATGGAAGAGCTCTAGGGCTCGTACCTAGCCTCTCCCTAAAAGAATACCCTAACTGTCTGTGTAATCAAATAGAATCATAAATTCTACTATGCATACCCTGTGGGGTATGACCACAGGCCTAGTGATAATTGTCCACTGTTAACTACCTAGGCCTAAGACATATGAATCATGGGTTAACTTTAATTGCATCTTTCTTTTCCTTTGTTCAGACTACTTTCAGGGAATTTGGGGAGGTGGGTTTGGGCACGTACACTTAGATTATATAAGGTTTTCACAAAAACTGGTTGGGGTCCTTGGCGAAGAGGAGACTCTGCCTTGGGCACGCAGGTGTAATAAACTGCACTCCACCATCTGCATTGTCCTTCATAGTGAGTTTGTTTCCCAGGAATGTGTGGCTACAACAAAACCCCTTTAGTTTAAACCAACCTATTAGCAGCTATAGTCTGTCTATAAAAACTCTGTAACCCCTTGGTTCAGAGCTCAGAGCTCGAAGTGTTAACTCCTCTGGGCCCGCCAGCCTAATAAATCTGAGTTCTCCAACTCTCCAAATGTGGTGCTTGGTTTCTCGATTACTAGTTTCTGCAATGAAACAAGACTACTGTTTTTTTTTTTAGTGTAACACAGGATGAACAGTTTCCCATTACAAAGTTTTTTGTTTGTTTGTTTTTGGTGAAAGGCATTTTTAAATAATTTCATACTCTAACATATAAATGAAATATAATTTACATATTTCCATTTTATTGGCTGTTTAAAACATTCTAATTTTTCAAAATATAAACAATACTTCAATAAATATGCAGACAGCTGTCTGCATTTTGGATTTTTTTTTGGATGGATTCCTAAAAGTGGATTAAAGGGGAAAAAAACACTGAAAAACAAACAAACAAAAATATGTATTGAAACATGTGGTGAATAATTTCCAGAAGGGAAGTTTATTTTTGCAGCAGCATGCCTTTCTTTAAATTAAAGTGCTTATCCCCGAATGGTCCTCAACAAGGTCCTCAAAAGGTCGGTAAAACCGACCTTTATATGAGCAGTCACGGGGCCAGGGTCACTCAAGAGCAACTCAACGGTCAAAACTATCAAACAAACCTATTAAAAATATTTTGTGCAACCTCCCGACCTTTGCTCTTGACATTCTCTCTTCTCTGCTTCTTCAAGCATTATTCAAACATTAAGCTCTGGTTCAAATCTCAATTCCTCAATAAAACTCTCAACTCACTTTGTATGTAGCAACATTTTTAGGTATCTTTGTTAACCTTAATGTTAAGAAGAAAGTGCTTGAACCTTGCCTATCATAGTTCTAAATTTTCTTTTGGGGCTTAGCAGACTGTCTAGTATGTAGTAAAATTCCTTAAGACATAAAGATTGACTGATAGATGTGTTGGACTCCAGTTACTTTTAGAGCACCTAGCAAGTTCTCACTTGAGAAGCTTTCCCTTCTCTGCCTCCTGGGAGCTGTCATTCATACGTCCCCAGCTTTTGTAACTCAGGATTGGACATTGATCAATTCCAATTTTGATTCCAATTTGTAGGGTTTTACCCACATCAAGCAATTCTCCAACCCCAGCTTGATGTCCTAGAATTCACCTCCGTGCTGACACTATCTTCTTGGGGATGGTGTCAGATCCTACATGTTAACTACTGTAGTAGTTAAGTCATATGCAACTTCTCCCCACCCCACTTTATCAGACCCCAGTCACAGACTGTTACCTGTGCTTCTGACGGACAGCCTACAGATTGGAGGTTCCAATGATCCCCTCCTTTGGTTGGATTAATTTGTCAGAGGGGCTCACATAACTTAGAGAAACATTTTATTCACTAGCTTACCAATTGAATTATAAAAGGATATAACTCAGTAACAAAGAAATGCACTGGGCAAGGTATGGGGAGGAGGGCCTGGGACACTAGTTAATATTCAGGTGCACCACTGACCATGTGTTTAACCGATCTGGGAAGTTCTCCAAGCTCTGTTTTTTGGGGTTTTATGGAAGCTTCAGTAGATAGGCATGGTTAATAAATCAATGGTCACTGGTGACTTAACTTGTTCTACAGCTCCTCCCTGTTCCCCAAAGGTGGGAGACTGGGAGAGTCAAAGTTTTATCTTTCTAATTATAGGGTTGGTTCCCTTAGCAATCACCCTCCCCCTTAGGTGCTTTCTGAATGACACTTCATTAAGGTAACAAAAGACACCTTTATCACTCTCATCACTTAAGAAATTCCAAGGGTTTAAGAAGCAGAGATGAAGGTCAAATATATATTTATTATAAATCATGTCACAGTGTGATACCTCGACAGGCCAATAAGAGCTCTTCCTGAGACTTCTGGTTGAAGCTGTTAAGCAAAAGCTTTCCATTAGAAAAGTCAGAGGCACAATGCAGCTTACAGCTGTTCATGGTTGGGTTTCCACCCCAAGGACAAAGCCCATCTGAGAATAAAACCAATGGGGAGAAAAGCAGAACCAAGGGAGGGATACTGTGTAGAAGACATCATTTGAGTATCTGAATCCAGCTACTACAAGACATAAGCTCTGCCCCTCTTATATGACACTGGAAGTTCTCTTCTCCTTTATATATTCTTAAGTTAGTTTGACTTGAGTATGTGTCACTTGTAACTAAATGATTCATTCTTCACTACCACAACTCTACTGTAACAGAGAGGAATATACATTGAAGTAAGCACATTATCCTGTCTATTTAGTTGCACGTTAAATTCAACACTGTTCATTTCTGGAATGGGAGTAAAGTCCTAATTCCCAAGAAAGGTTAGTTTTTATGAGTCTGTAAGCCCTTAAGAACAATTTTTTATCTAGTCTTTGCCTCTTGGCCCTCATATTTCCCTCAAGCCATCTTGCTCCTATTTGACTTAAAGGAAATTAAACTTAGTAATTTCAAACTACATTTTAATTGCTTCTTTCATAATAAACCAAATTAAATTTTAAAAGCTGAAGACATTTTCTCCTCTTGAACTTAGAGATGTAGCTTTTAATGAAATTTGCTGTACTTTTTAAAATTTTAATAAATTTTCTACATCTCACCAGTCTTTTTTTTTTTTTTAAATATTATCAATGTTTAATTTTGCTATATTATGATGTTCTTTTTATGAAACTTCTCTTCTGCTTAGGTATTTCCTGGTAATCTATGTTCTAATTTCATCTCTGAAAAACTTTGCTTTAAGCTTTACAATTCTAGCTAACTGACTATTTTTCTCCTGAGACACTCTAAATTCAGTAAAAAAAAAAAAATATGATTGAAGCCTATCTCTAGGAAAATCGTATTAATTTACGAGGTACCAATTTTGTAATACAGTTAGTCTACTCTATCCACAGATGCAAGCTTGAGTCATTCCTTATAGATTCACTATGACTTTGTCCATGTGAGACAAGTTTATCAAAACTTGTTAACTACCCAAATATTTCTTTTCAAATCTAAATTGAGTTTGGGGTTGTTTTTCTTGAAATGGAACTACCCAAAACAAACTAAATATTTTATTGCTTACTTACACATTACATGTACTTCTAAAAAATTATATAATATTCAAGTGTGTAAAGTAGAAGTAAAAAAATTCCAAGAAAAAAACATTAGTAAATTTTGTGTATTACTTTCCATCTTTCTATATTTAAACATTTAAGCATAATTTGAATCAAATCATATATATTTCATTCAAATCAAACCAAAATATTCTATATTGCCTTCCTCTCACCAATATACACATATTTAAAACATCATGGCTGTTTCTGCAATATTATTTCATGCATATTTACCTCATTCCTTTTATAGTAGCTTAGAACCCTTTTGGATCATTGTAACTTAATATAAGCAATCCTTTTCCGCTGGGCATTTGGGTTGTTTCTAGGTCTGTGCTACTATAAAACAATGAGCTGACAACCACCGTATTATTAAAATACATATACATATATTAATACAATTATTAGAAAATTTCCTTAAATATTTAACAAATACTGTTGTAAAATTCTAAGCAGCAGCATCTTAAAAAATAAGCATGTGTAAAATTGTAGCAGATATTAACAGACAGCTCTCCAAGAAGTTCATAAAATATTACACACTCACCAAGATCATAGAAGACGACCTGTTCTCTCACTATTAAAATCTCTAGGCTAGTGGTTCTCAAAATTATAGCTTAGGAACCATCTGTCTTAAGATAGTGATACAGGTACTGCCAGCCAACTATTAATAGATAGTAACTGAAATGGGTTGAGTCTAAGAATCTCTATTTTTAGGTTTTAGAAATATCATCCCAGCCATATAATTACAAAGGTATTTATTGAACAGAATGGTTAAAGACATTTTCTCATCTTCTAAAAGATATTTATCTGTTTCTCTTTTCATGTATTTATTGGTTATTTCTCTTCTGTCTCAACTGTCAGCCCATCTATTTTGTCCATTTTTCATTTGGAATGGAGTTTCATTTTCATTGATTGACATACAGCCTTATTATATATTAAAGATATTAACTTTCTCTTAGTCATGTATCTCATAAATACACTTTTGTTACTTTACTTATATAGTGAGTTTTTTTTTTTTTTTTTACCATATAATAGTTTACAGCTTTCATGCAGTCAGATCATTCAATCTTTTGACTCTCTCAGCCTTCCTCCCCACCCAATATTAAAAATATTTTCTTAGATTATCTACTGCTACCCAAATTTCTTAACCAACCTAAGCTCTTTTTATGGTACATACACATGACCTTTGAACAACAAAGGGGATGATTTTATACATTAATAATTTATGGTCTGCCCCCTGTATCCTTAGTTCCCACCCATTGGCAGATTCAACAAACCACGTATCATATAGTAGTGTACTATTTACTACTGAAAAATATTTGCATGTTTAGTGGACCCATGCAGGTGAAACCCACTTTGTTCAAGGGTCAACTATATTTTTAAAATAAAAAGCTACTTTTCTAAACATTATTTACCGAACAATCTCCAAATACTGCCTTACCTGAACACTAACTGCTGGAATGTTGATGTCACTTGATTATTTTCCTTGTCTGTACAATTTCTTTTTTAATCTCAGAATTCAGAAATTCTACTAGAATTAGAATACATTTATTTAGTGCTTGGAAAGCTTGATCAATATTTTAAAAATAAAGTTTCTTGTCCTTTTTTAAAAGCAGATATATTATTTTTTTTTAAATAGTTCTTTCATATACTCTGTTCTCTTCATAATTTCTATTATACAGAAGAAAGTTGATGTTATGAGGCTTTCCTCCATGTCTATTCCATTTCTAAAAGTCTGCATAAACACTTTCAATCATTAATATTAACAGAAGTTTTTGCAGACAGATGACTATATAGCTATGTTATTATCTATATTCATACAAAAGGGGAAATATGATTCAGTATTTTTCTTCAGCCAGGAAATAAAATATGGGCATGATATAATAGCAAAACTCAATACATATTCTTACTTTAAAGCTAAGAATGAGCACCAAGTGAGCATCAGGGATCTCTCTGAGTTAAAGAAACAACTGCCATGGTGGTCTGGGAAGCCTCTGACTGACTGAGCCTGGCAGCTAAAATAGATGCAGGAGTGAAGGGGCTTTGCAGGGAAAGAGGGAGAAAACTTGGAAATGCAGCCTTGAAAATCACTAAGACATCTCAGACATGACCTTCAACTGCCCACAGGGTTTCTTCTCCTTTAAGCTTTGGTATTCTATGGTTCGTCATTTTATTTTTATTTCTAACTCAGGCAAAGAGAATTTCTCTTAGCAATTTTTGTTTTCTAAAATTTTACACCATTTTAAGCCCTTTACCAAAAGAAGATAAAATGGAAGAAACAACATTATATCCTAAGAAGTCTTTTTGATATCAATAAAAGAAAATAAAAAGGATAGTAAGTAAAAGATTTTTTTGGCTTTATTCATTTTTCATGTATTTCACTTATTTTTGCAATAATATTCTAAAACTGTTTATCCATCTCTTTTTGTTTGAAATATCAAATCTCTTACATTTGAGTAATAAATGGCTTTTCTTCTGTGTAAAAATTATTTAAAAATGAATAGTGATGCCTTTAATCAAGATAAAAACTCATACTTTTATTCTCATCTGTATGTATTAGTCAGAATTCTAATGTACAGTCAAGCGACAAAAATTCAGTGCTAAATAGCACAATATATAGTAATTGTTGGTTTATACTCCCAAAGTTCTGGAAGGATAAGAGATGAAAACAAGGATAAGGGATGAAAACAAGGACTGAACCACACACGGCTGGCATCCTTTCTTATCATCTAATTATGTCTCTCAGCATTTTAGCCTTACTCTCTGTCTATATATAGGCTTCCTCACATGAAGGTAAATCTTAATCTCTAACCAGGCAGAGAAGAAAAAGATTCTTCCTGACGTTCCTTTCACAAGGGAAATAAGGAGGGACTCTGATTGGCCTAAGTGGGTCACACGTCCATCTTTAAGCCAATCACTATTCTCTGTGATATAAGCACAACAGATTTTATATTTTCCATGGGATTTTTACACTTATCTGATTCTACCAGACATGTGTAGAAACATGCTCTTGGGTAGGTTTGTGTTCAGATGTGGAAAGCCTTGAATGAATATCCTATTCTGTAGATCATAGGAATATTTCTGGAAAAGCTGTTTGCAAAAAATGATGCTTCAAAGTATTATACATTTGCACTAAAGAGCTTGTTCCTTGATAGTTATTCAAGTTTTTCCCCTATGAAACATTGACCCAAATTCTTTATGGAGATAAGTGTCTTTAACTGGCGTGTATCCCAGGTTACCAACCTGAGAATTGGCCTAACAAAATACTTTCTTAAATTAACTAAATGTGTCCCATAGCAATTTTGACTTGGCAGAAATGAAACCACTTTGAATCTAAAGATGATGTTCAAATAGCCATAGTTAAAATTTTATCAGTTTGAAAAAACAAATGTCTTAAATACACTTTGCCAAGGTGATATTCTGTAGGACTATTTCAAAATCATCAAGGACCGAGGTTTTTTGTTTTTTTGTTTTTCTGTCTCTCACAGGAAGCTGGGACTCTCTCTGTTGGCACTACCTAAGATTTTTACAAGCAGGTAGTCAATGCTGTGACTAGGCCTTTGACTGACATCGCCTGTCTGCCAGGCTGTGTACATCAAGAACACATTTCTCTTTTGTAAGGCCAAATAACCAGTAATGCAGGCATCTACTAAAAGATAATATTCCCCAGTTGGTCTTATATTTATGGGCTCAGAAAAGCCTTTAGGGCTATTTCTGGCCTCTGTCCAGCATCCAGATTGGAGACAGTCAGAACTATGTTGTGGGTGGGGGGTGCCCTTGCACAAGGGGAGTACTTGAGTGGGAAGACTTTGGGTATCATCTTTCCTTTGTCTCAGTGCATTTGGGAGCCAGAATGATTATTTGGGTTATTCTCAGAAACGTGTTCAAAAGATGTGTTACTATTTAAAGGAAAGGTAGAGAAATGATCACTATTGTGTCTGACAAACAAAAGAGAATGTATGTTATTTGACATGTTGTAGCTTCAAATCAATCATTTCATACATGAAAAAAGTCAGTGGGAATAAAGAGCCTATCAGGTAAAAGATAACATACACAGGCTTATAAAGTAGTGTCATATTCAAGACACAGGGAAAAAATCCACTAAATTCTAAAAAGGTAAGTAACTTGCTCACCATATTTGAATAGCACCTGGGGAACTTCTGCTTTCACCAAATCTGGATTAGCAGATACTGGGTATATTCTCCCACCTGAAACAATCAAAAAGTAGACAAAACATAGAAAAGTGGTTTTCAAGACCTTGGACATCAGGCAATGAAGGATAATGGTCTCTTAAAGACAGGAAACAAATGAGGTGGGTCTTAAGAGATGCCAGCCCATCTGCCCAAGACAGTTTTCAGGTCACGACACAGGAGGGGACATAGGCAGAGTCTAGTGGGCATCCTGGGTGAAAGAGGTAGAGCTGAGATTCGGGACAGACCACAGGACAGAAACCGAAGAGAGCTGCACAGAGACAGCTCCGGGAAACTCGTGTGTATTCAGCGGAATAGTCATCAGGGCATGTTTGTGAGAGAACTGCCTATCCAAGACTTTTGGAAAGAACCACCCAACAAAGAGAGAGGGACAAATGTTCAGTGCTCATAAGGAGCTGGGGATAGTGAAAGTTCCATTCATCACAATGGTTACTCCCATATTAGTGAAATGTTTGTGCCACAGAATGGGGCAATTTAAACATGGGAGTACTTTATTAAGGGCTTCCCAGGTGGCTCAGTGGTAAAGAACCCGCCTGCCTATGCAGGCAATGTGGGTTCGATCCCTGGGTTGGGAAGATCCCCTGGAGAAGGAAATGACAACCCATTCCAGTATTCTTGCTGGAAAAATCCATGATCAGGGGAGCCTGATGGGCTAGAGTCCATGGAGTCGCAAAAGAGTTGGACACAACTGAGGGACTAAACAACAAGAATACTTTGTAATATTGCATATAAAGGCCAGATCCTAAAGCCAAATGTCACATACCCTTTTCACAAATGGCATCAGAAAATGCAAACAGGCCTGTATATGCAGTCAGGAGAGAAGGGACTACTTTTACAGGTCATGCAGTGGATAATCTTCTCATTCCAGTCTTAGAACTTTACAGGGAAGGTAAGAGGCTTGGCAAATAAATGTTAGTAGAATCTAGCATTTGACTCTAAATTCAATCACTTTTTCTTTACTCGGTGTTGTTTCATCCCACCTCTATGACCTGTGTGAAGGGAACACAATACTATATACAGTGTTTCTTCTCATTTAAGCATTAGACCACTTCAAGTGCTATTAGAGAAATGGGGAGATTGTTTTGTGGACTTTTGTGTCAAGGCCACAGTCAAAGCTTTAGAATACAGACACAGATCTACACTGTTGCAGAAGCCACAAGTGAGCACCAGGGCCCATCTGCCTCAGTCAACAGCCTCAGTTCAGTTCAGTTCAGTCGTTCAGTCATGTCTGACTCTTTGCGACCCCATGGACTGCCTGTCCATCACCAACTACCGGAATTTACTGAAATTCATGTCCATTGAGTCAGTGATGCCATCCAACCATCTCATCCTCTGTCGTCTCCTTCTCCTCCTGCCCTCAATCTTTCCCAGTACCAGGGTCTTTTCAAATGAGTCAGCTCTTCTCATCAGGTGGCCAAAGTATTGGAGTTTCAGCTTCAACATCAGTCCTTCCAAAGAACACCCAGGACTAATTTCCTTTAGGATGCACTGGTTAGATCTCATAGTGCAAAGGACTTTCAAGAGTCTTCTCCAACACCACAGGCCAAAAGCATCATTCTTTGACGTTCAGCTTTCTTTACAGTTCAACTCCCACATCCACACATGACTACTGGAAAAACCACAGCTTTGACTAGACGGACCTTTGTTGGCAAAGTAATGTCTACTTTTTAATATGCTGTCTAGGTTGGTCATAACTTTTCCTCCAAGGAGTATCATTTTATTTCATGGCTGCAGTCACCATCTGCAGTGATTCTGGAGCCCAGAAAAATAAAGTCTGCCACTGTTTTCACTGTTTCCCCATCTATTCGTCATGAAGTGATGGAAACAGATGCCATGATCTTTGTTTTCTGAATGTTGAGCTTTAAGCCAACTTTTTCACTCTCCTCTTTCACTTTCATCAAGAGGCTCTTTAGTTCTTCTTCACTTTCTGCCATAGGGTGGTATCATCTGCATATCTGAAGTTATTGATATTTCTCCGAGCAATCGTGATTCCAGCTTGTGCTTCATCCAGCCCAGCGTTTCTCATGATGTACTCTGCATATAAATTAAATAAGCAGGGTGACAATATACAGCCTTGAGATACTCTTTTTCCTATTTGGAACTAGTCTGTTGTTCCATGTCCAGTTCTAACTGTTGCTTCCTGACCTGCATACAGCTTTCTCAAGAGGCAGGTCAGGTGGTCTGGTATTCCCATCTCTTTCAGAATGTTCCACAGTTTATTGTGATCCACACAGTCAAAGGCTTTGACATAGTCAATAAAGCAGAAATAGATGTTTTTCTGGAACTCTCTTGCTTTTTCAATGATCCAGCAGATATTGACAATTTGACCTCTGGTTCCTCTGCCTTTTCTTAATCCAGCTTGAACATCTGGAAGTTCATGGTTCACGTATTGCTGAAGCCTGGCTTGGAGAATTTTGAGCATTACTTTGCTAGCATATGAGATGAGTGCAATTGTGCAGTAGTTTGAACATTCTTTAGCTTTGCCTTTCTTAGGAATTGGAATGAAAACTGACCTTTTCCAGTCCTGTGGCCACTGCTGAGTTTTCCAAATTTGCTGGCATATTCAGTGCAGCACTTTCACAGCATCATCTTTTAGGATCTGAAATAGCTCAACTGTAATTCTATCACCTCCACTAGCTTTATTCACAGTGATGCTTCCTAAGGCCCATTTGACTGCACATTCCAGGATGTCTGGCTCTAGGTGAGTGATCATACACCACCGTAATTATCTGGGTCATGAAGATCTTTTTTGTATAGTTCTTCTGTGTATTCTTGCCACTTCTTAATATCTTCTGCTTCTGTTAGGTCCATAGCATTTTTGTCCTTTATTGTGCCCATCTTTGCATGAACTGTTCCCTTTGTATCTCTAATTTTCTTGAAGAGATCTCTAGTCTTTCCCATTCTATTGTTTTCCTCTATTTCTTTGCACTGATCACTAAGGAAGGCTTTCTTATCTCTCCTTGCTATTCTTTGGAACTCTGCATTCAAATGGGTATATCTTTCCTTTTCTCCTTTGCTTTTGGCTTCTCTTCTTTTCACAGCTATTTGTAAGGCCTCCTCAGACAACAGCCTAGCTTTGTTCAAACCCTTTATGGTCAGGTGGACCCCTATCAGTAGGTTCCGATCAGTAGAATGCTTGTCCCTTTCAGGCATGGACCATCATATGTCTCTCTAAATGACGTTTTTCTTTCTTCATCTTCCTCTGGCACCCTACAGCCACCTCTGTGAGCCTGTGTCACATGGAGGAAGAGCTGTTCTTGTTAGGTCACTCAGTCGTTATGGTTGAATGGCATCACCAACTCAATGAACATGAGTTTGAGCAAACTTGGACACCATTTAGAGCCCAAGTGGTTAATGTCTGGCTGTTTGTTCCTATTGTTGTTAAGTCACTCAGTTATGCCTGACTCTTTGTGTCCCCATGGACTGCAGCACGCCAGGTTTCCCTGTCCTTCAGCATTTCCTGAAGTTTGCTCAAACTCATGTCCATTGAGTTGGTGATGCCATCCAACCATCTCATCCTCTGTCGTCTCCTTCTCCTGCCTTCAATCTTTCCCAGCATCAGGGTCTTTTCCAATGAGTCAGTTCTTCACATCAGGTGGCCAAAATATTGGAGCTTTAGCTTCAACATAAGTCCTTCCAATGAATATTCAGGACTGATCTCCTTTAAGATGGACTGGTTGGATCTCCTTGCAGTCCAAGGGACTCTCAGGAGTCTTCTCCAACACCACAGTTCGAAGGCATCAATTGTTTGGGTCTCAGTCTTTTTTATTGTCCAGCTTTCACATCTGTACATGACTACAGGAAAAACCATAGCTTTGAGGAAGAGCTGGGGTCCCTGAATAAATCTGTAGAGTGGAGCCCTCCCCCTTCACCCTGCTAACAATGGGGGAACAGTAAATTTTCACTGTGTTAAACCACTATACGATTTTCAGATTTACTCTTATTCACAAAGCAGGAATGCTTATGTAATAGACTTATCTACTCTGAATTAGATCAAATAGGTATCAGTTGAGAGGGCAAAAATTCTTAGATATTACGTAGTAAAATTAGCAGAGATGAATGATTAAATATCAACAGAACTTGAAGGATTTTCTAAGAAAATGTAACAGTTGTTTTATTCTTAAAACTTGGTCTACAATTTGTGGTGGTAATTCCTATTTTATTCTTTAATTGGGGAGAGGAACCTACTACCAAAGAGAAATACGTTCTGCCCTTTTTATTATCCATCTAAAGCTCTTGAAAAATTTATAAAACCCATAGGTCTCTTGGCTTTCATTTTTCAAAAGATAATTTCTCGCTTGGAATGAGTAAGATTTGGAGCTCACACTGTGAGAAGTTCACTGAGACCATTTTTTATTGAATGCTGAGCACTTAGTGGTCTAAGACTACAGTCACTTTCTCTAAGTTAGGTAGGAATGAACCTGCTCACAACTCAGAGAGTCAAATAAGGGTTTAAAGGGTAAATTTTTGCTTCGATTAAGTGTTTTCAGTGAATTACCCACATAAAGGAAACTGAGTTTCCTTTATAACACTAACTCTATATTTGGTGTTACAGTGGCAGAGAGGTCCTCCCCCTCCAATTCCCCTTTCCCCTTTCAAGGTTAAATAAAAAATGGGAAGCAAATAGTACTTCACAGTAGCAGCTGTGGAATTTCTATCGAAGAGGGTATGATGGCTGGAGTCTAATTGGAAAGGAGGTTAGGAACTTCCAACAGTATTTGCATCAAAAGGATGCATCAAAAGGATGTTATTTTTTATACTGATATGTAGTTGATTTACAATATTATGTTAGTTTTAGGTGTACAACATCATGATTCCATATTTTTAGATTCAATATTTTCATAGATGATATAAAGTATTATAAAGTTACTATTATAAGTTATTATAAAAATTATTATAAAATATTGACTATATTTCTTAGGATTTATAATTGTACCTTATTTATTTACAAGGTTTCCATTTTTGCTTTAAAATTTTGGGGAATGTAAAAAAACAAAATTTACTAAAGATACTTTTAGTGTTAAACAGCACTGAGAAAATATCAACTGTTATTAAATATATATATATATTTTTGAGATGGTATGAGGGAGCTTGATATTTTAATGGAGAGGTGAAAAGACTCCACAGCTGCTATTTTCTGGAAATATTTATTGAGCACAAACCAAACATACTGTTTGACATGTGAAAATTCCCTAAAATATGTAATATACGCTATAAGAAATATATATATATATTTTTACATATATATGTACATATAAAGGTATGTATAATGTTTTACACATACACGTGTGTGTGTGTATAATGTCTAGCATGCTATAAGAAAAGTGAAGGAAAGGACAAGAAATGTTGAGAGTGAGGCTAGAGAAGAGACATTTTAGAATTTTAGATAGGTTAGCCATGATGGGCTCCAGGAGAAATTCCTTGCATGAAAAATGGCAAACGAGGCCATGCTTTAAGATCTCTCTCTAAAATGTCTCCTCTTAGTCTCCCAAGGCAATAGAAATAAAAGCAAAAATAAACAAATGGTACCCAAACAAAGTTATAAGCTTTTGTATAGCAAAGGAAACCATAAAGTTGAAGACAACCTATGGACTGGGTGAAAATATTTGCAAATGATGTGATCTACGAAGCCTTCATTTCCAAAATAAACAAACAGCTCCTACAATAACAACAACAACAAAAAGCAAACAACCTACTCAAAAAATGGGAAGAAGACCTAAATACACATTTGTCCAAAGAAGATACCCAGTTGGCCATTAGGTGCACAAAAAGATGCTCAATATCACTAATTGTTAGAGAAATATAAATCAGAACTACAGTGATGTACCACCTCACATGGATCAGAATGGCCTTCATTAAGTCTACGAACAATAAATGCTGGAGAGTGCATGGAGAAAAGGGAACTGTCTCACAAGTGTTGGTGGGAATGTAAATTGGTGCAGCCACTATGGAAAACAGCATGGAGGTTCCTCAGAAAACTAAAAAGAGAGTTGCCATATGATCCAGCAATCCCACTCCTGGGTTTATATCCAGAGGAGACAAAAACTCTACGTTCAAATGATACACGCACCCAGAGTTCAGCAGCACTATTTACAACAGCCAACACATGGCAACGACCTAAATCACCACTGACACAAGTGGATAAAGAAAAGAGGACACACACACCCCCATTACTCACCCACTGAAAAGAATGAAATAATGCCATTTGCAGCAACAGGGAGGGACCTCAAGATTATCAGGCTAAGCAAAGTAAGTCCAAAAGACAAATACTATATGATATTCATATATGAATCTAACATACGACACAAAAGAACGTATCTACAAAATAAAATTCACAGATACAGAAAACAGACTTGTGTTGCCAAGGTTGGGTAGTGGGGGGAAGAACTGGGAGTTTGGGATTAGCAGGTGCAAACTAGTATCTGTTGAATGGATAAACAAAAAGGTCCTTCTGTACAGCACAGGAAAGTATATTCAATATCCCGTGATAAGCTATAATGAAAAAAGATATGAAAAAGAGTATTATGTATAACTGAGTGACTTTGCTGTATAGCAGAAATTAAACACAACACTGTAAATCAATTATATTTCAATAAAATAAAACAATAAATGCAATGTCTCCTCTTAGAAATATAAGTTCAAAAGATATGCCTTAAAGAGAATAGTAAAAACAACCTATGATCACAAACCTTCACAGAGGCTGGAATACACTTAAAAGATTATCTAATTCAACTTATTTTATAAAAGAAGAAATTTAAAAAACTGATTTTGAAAGGTTAGATGACATGTCCAAGATGACAAAGCCAGTCATGAGCAAAATTAGATTGTCTGACTGACTTTTCAGTGCTGTATCCTCTACAACTTAAATGATACTTCCCTTTTTAAGTGTGATTATCTTTTAGAGTATGTTCTAGAAGGAATCGGTGCTTTAAAACAACATAAATGGCTATTGGCAATATAATTTAGTAGAAAGCCTTTGGCTGGGCCCTCAGTTTAGATCTTGATTCTAAAGGAATGACCTTGCTAACCAGACAGATTTGGGATTTTGTTACTTTCCTCCTGGGTTTGCTGAAGAGATTAAATGTATAGTGCTTAGCATATAGTAAGAATTCATGAACTATAATTATGATGAGAGTGTCAGAAGTCACTATGTATAGAGGATTATCAGATTATGTTTGAGTGCTGCAAACCAAAACATTGCTCATCCCAGTACATTAATATTCACAGTACCTTCCACAGGATCTGTGCAAATTGTTCATCTGACCTTAGAATACATGGGAAGATAAGGCACACCAGTCTTGCTAAGAGCACTGGAGGGCTTTTCTCTGCAGGTGGTCAAGCTGTGTTGTAAAAATAAAATCCATTACAAATCAACTCTGAGTGAAAGTACATACCCATCTCATCTTGTCCTGTCAGATGGAGTGCAAGACTGGGTCTCAGAGTAGAAGCAGTGAAATTCCACAAATACCAGCACGTTTCCAAGACAACGGTGTGTGAAATGATGGTGAGGCCTGCAGTCACCAGACTGGTGAAGCAAACGTTTTAATACAGGAACCTATTACCACTTACGAGCAAGCTGCAAGCTCTTTCCATCTAAATGCACGACAAACACTATCACATTTTGGGGGACAACGGTGTGTAAAATGATAGTCCCTGTTGAAATAGCTCGAGTGCAGAAGCAAATGCGTTAAGGTAAAAAGCTTATTACGGACTCATGAGCTGTAAGCTTTGCTTCCCTCGGGCAAAAGCCTGCAGATCTCTGGAACCCGCAGTCTCATTCCTGCCATCAGGAGTTTAAGAGCATAACACATGTACAGGGATTCAGTGAGGTGTGAGGGCCACTGTTCCACACATGCAGACTGTTCCTCCTGTTAGCCTGGTGCTCACTCCCATGGGGCTCCATGAATAACTGCTTGAGTGATACTCCTCAGCCATGTGCACAAAAAGTGTTATGAAAGCTGGTTTTTCAGAAAAATGTCTTCTTCGTGCATGTGCAATGGTGCTTAAAATTTCAACATGCCAATTCCTCTTGAGGCACTTTGCCACTTGGAATATAAATACACCTCATCAGAGGAGTCAGGCATTAGGCTACTCTCTACAGAATGTGAGTTAACCCACCAACGTGTGGTCATTCACACTTGAGGGATACACTCATAGCAACAAACCTGCTTTACAGAGGTTCGCTGTGCATGCAAATATACTCTGAAGAGTGGTCTGAGATGGGCCTTCAATATCAGTAAAAGAGGGGTGAACAGGAAAAAGATGAGAGAGAAAGTACCTTGGAAAGTGGTTGTTTTCCTAGAACCAACTCTTCTCTTTTATTTGGAACATATTACATTTAAGACTCCTTTTCATTTCAAAGATAATTAAAATTAGAAATGATATCATTTCTAAAGTTTTTCCTAGAAAAGGACAGAAGTACTTGTAAGATGGGTTTTATTAGATCAAAACTCATTTTCTTTGCTTTAAACAACATTGTATAAAGACTTCTTACAGAGTATAGAGGACAAGATCAAAGTTATGTCTCACTTTGGCTCAAGTTAAGGCTTTTCACATCCTCAGAAGCTCAGGATGTTCCATATTCCTGACTTAGAGGAGTTGCATTCAAGTTAGAAGTCAGCTGTGCTCACTGTAATACTCTATCTGAGACTAATGAAAGGAAAGTTTGAAATCTGACCAAAATTCAATTCTACAATTATGGCAGAACATTAGGACAAAACACTAAAAGATGGGAGGAGATGAATTTTCTTCAGATGATTCACATGTAAAATTGAGATTTTCTGACAGATGGGATCATGTGGCTTATTGTCAGAAACCATTAAATCTCCTGGGGGCTCCCATGGTATCCTCAACACTACGGAAAAATACAGCAAATGAGAAATAATCTCCAACTTTAAGATGTTAACAATATTCTTCAAGAGACAGAAATTAAACATAGGAAACAGAAAATAAACAGTGTTACCAAGCACTAAATTTGTTAACTAACTTCAGCTGCTGAAACAATCTTCCAGCTGAAAGTGGAGGTTGGGGTGGTGTGGAAAGACCTGGGGACAGAATCCAGGAAGGGGTCTGGTGGACCTGGTGTCTCAAGAAAACTCTGGAAGTCAGGTGGGCCTTAGACAGAGAGGAGAGCATAAGGCACTCCTCGGTGAGAAATGAACACCATAACCATACATCTACTGATGCTCATGAGCAACAGGTCCCTCCTAGCAAAGAAACACTGTATGACGTTACCTGAAGGACTTAGACGAGCAATACAATGTCATTTCATCTAACTGGAATGGCGGACATGAAAGAGACAGAGCACAGAGATGGTTTCTTGGAGATTTCAGAGACAGCAGATCACATAAATGAGGGAAGCAGGTTATATCTGAGAGAATACAGAGGGCTGAGGACTGTTGGAAACCGTGTGAGCCTAGCCTAAAGGCATTCAAATAAAAACATAAAAGCATTTTACAGGCGATGTAGCTGTAGGCTCAGGGCCAAACTGCAACAATATCCTAACTCCTCCAGGCTGAGCTTCACCTTGCCCAGGATTTTCACACACTCAGCATTAACAGCACTATTTTCTTGAAGACTCAACTTGGGATTCTCAGTGCCCCTCTCTCCCACTTACTTCTCTAGATAACACTCCTGTTCCTTCACTTCATCCATTCATATGAATGCTAAAGCATTTTGTTCCCTGAAATGACCTTGAACTCCCTACCTCTTCCATTCACTTTCTTTCCTCTATCTCAACTGTCCTTCCCCTCAAAGGTCTTCTCATTCTTAAAAGATGTGTTAATTACGACTCAGTTATAAGGGATAGAAACCCAACCCAATCAGCTTAAGTAAAATACAGGGATAGCCTGACTCAGTCAGCTCTTTATCTCCCAGGCTTTCGCAGCTGTTTCCTTTCCTATACTCCTGTGGACTGGTCTCATTCTGTCCTTTTGTGGCCATTCTTCCTTGCATATAAGGGTGTGGTGGGCAGTAAACAGGAGTGTGGAAAACAAAGCAGACCCAAGCTTATATGACCCAACTTAGTGACCCTGGAAAACAGGGTGCTTTAGCATGTAGAAATAACAAAGTGTCAGAAGAGAACTCTGACTGGCCTGACTTGCATAGTAACCTGTGTGTCATTAGCACAGGTCACTATTATAGGCCAGGCATGGGCCTCATGTCTCCCTTTCAGTCGGAGGTACCACATGGAGCGGGAAGGCTCCTTTCCATAAAGTAAGGGGATGCACTAAAAGAAGGTGCAAATACCGAGCCACTACAACCAATGCAACCATCAATCACACTGCCCTGCTCTAATGTCTCACTTCAGGAATCAAGGGAGCTTAGTGCAAAGAGCACAGACCAGACCTCAGTTTAACAGCTAAATGGAAATGACAGTAGCCTCCTCTCCCCCACATGCTGAATTTGTTGTCCAAATCAGTGTGTTCAGGGCAGTGTCTGGAATATAGGAAATGCTCAATAACAAGCAGTTGTAACTGCTGTATGATGCCGCTGCTGATTACGGTCATAACTACCGGTATTGTTACTATAATTACTACTCTTTTCCCTTACTCCTCTCCCTTTCTTATGCTCTGAGCCAAGAGAGATCTCTCTCTTTTACCTTCATTTGTGGGCAAACTGAATACCTTCACAAATAAAAAATACTTGTTTGTGAAGGTACTCAGCCTTTTTTCCCCTCTTCATGGAAAATAAGCATTTGTTCTTTGTTCACTCTCTTCCCTGCTTCACCCACTCTCTTGTGGTAGCCTGGTTCCTTGATTTTGAAACTGGGAATCAGAAGATGTGTTAGAGTTGGTGGGGTAGGGTAGGGGAAGAATGGAGCTGAAAATGGAGAGGGAAAGGGCACAGGAGGAGGAAAGATGAGAGCCAGGTAGCCTGAATCTGGGAAAGATGTAACTGGGTGAGTGTTGGTAACAGAAAAGTTCCTGAGCAGGCTGTTCTGTGGGAAGCAGGAGAGGAGATGAAACAGGATAAAACGGAGATGAAACAGAAAGATCTATTCACATTTTCCCAAGATTGACAGCCTATATACATCAAATGCAGTCATAGACTGCCTTTCCTCCTCTCCTCCTTCCCTACATACACAAAGCTCAAATCACTCACTTTCAGTTGAAAATGAGAAACAGGTTTATATTTTTTGTTGTTGCAAAAATGTATACACTGATTATGAGTTCACAGAACAAATGCAGGGAAATCTGCAGTTTTAAAAGTCACGTATTTTCCCTATATTATTTGTGCTTATTAAATTATCCATTAAGGTAAAAAATGGAACAAATCATGTATATAAGTTATCATCTTTATCATTGTCTTCCCTTGAGCTGATGTCCTAACCCAGGACATGGTATGGCCAGGGATTGGGCAATAAAGCTGGGTTATTTGATAAGACAAAGGGCGTTGCTGCCTCTGTTCATATTGCAATGCGGTGCTTGTGTGTAAGCACTCTGCCTCCAGTGTGGGCTACAATAAGATAAAAAAAAAAAAATCACTGTGACTATTGCTGTTGAACAAAAAATTTCTGCAAGATGTATCACTTATGACATGTATCTGATATTTCACACCAGAGAAATGAAGGGGGTTACACTAAACATCAGTAAGTCTAGTGAAACAAATGCCAGCACTTTCTTACAGGGTGTAACTGACTGATTGTAGAAGGCTGGGAATACCTTTCTGCCTCAAGTCCAACATACAGGAAAGATCTGTGGATATTTCCAAATACATCTTCCCACTTATATTTCCTAAAGGACTTTCCTTCTAATACTCCCTCCCTTCAAAGAATACAAATGTGCAAGAACATTTTAGGAGAACTTCTCATGTAGCACAGCACCTTAAGATGTGAACAACCAAGACGCAATTGTTCATATTCTTTATTCTATTGGCTTCAGACAACATTTATTTAATACCATGTTGTGAGTACTTATGTATTCAAAAGGTAGGCTAGGATGTTCAACTGGAAATCACAAAGCACTCGGCAGGTAGTGTGAGTTGATGTTTAGAAAGGCTATTCCCACATTTCCCTGCCTTGGCTGCAGCCTTAGGCCTGGAGTTCAGAGGATGAAACAGAGAGATTCACAGGTGCCTCTGTGAAACAATAAGCCCAGGTCTAACCAAGGGATAAGGTGATACTTTTTTGGATGCAAATTTCTATCTACACAGAATAGAAGTCTAGAAATGCTTGGACTTCTTAGAAATACCAGTTCTATTCCTCTTCCTGATGTCTGGTCATATAAATTTAGCTATCACCTGAGGTACTGATGCAGCTAAAGGTGTGTGTGTGTGTGTGTGTGTGTGTGTGTGTTCAGTTGCTCAGTCATGTCCAACTCCTTTGTGACCCTATGGACGGTAGCCTGCAAGGTTCCTTTGACCATGGAATTTCCCAGGCAAGAATACTGGTGTGGGTTGCCATTTCCTACTCCAGATCTTCCCAACCTAGGGACTGAACTCATGTCTCTTGCATCTCCTGCACTGGCAGGAAGATTCTTTGCCACTGCACCACCTGGAAAACCCAAAGTTAAGATGAAAAGAAAAGCAAAAGTGAAAGTCACTCAATCGTGTCTGACTTTTTGCAACCTTGTGGACTATATAGTCCATGGACTTCTCCAGGCCAAAATACTGGAGTGGGGACTCTTTCCCTTCTCCAGGGGTCTTCCCAACCCAGGAATCCAACCCAGGTCTCCCACATTGCAAGCAGATTCTTTTTAACCATCTGAGCCACCAGGGAAGTCCAAAATTAAGACAAATTAATTAAAAAGGCTTCCCAAGTGGTGTGGTGGTAAAGCATCTGCCTGACAATGCAGGAGCCACAGGTTCAAAGATCCCTGGGTCAGAAAGATCCCCTGGAGTAGGAAATGGCAGCCCACTCCAGTATTCTTGCCTGGAGAATCCCACAGACAGAGCAGACTGGTGGGCTACAGTTAATAGTTTTGCAGAGTCAAACATGACTGAGCAACTGAGCATGCATGAGCATGTTATTAAAAAATAATAAAAGGAAATTCTTAGCTTTACTGAATAATAATAAACTTTGCAATTTGGGTTGTTCAAATCTTGCAGTTTTACATATGAAAAATTTTAGGTTTAGACCAGAAAGGTTAAACCATTTGCCCATAATACATGAGGTCATGTGGGAATACAAAGAGATGATTCAAGACTGAGAGGGCATATGTTATAGTCAGACTCCAAGTGAAATCATAATTAATTCCTACCACCTGCCCTTGAGGTTTTAGATTTTATTACTCAAATCAGAATTTCATTTCCTACTCCTATCAATTTTTAATTTAATCTTGTTTATACTGATTACCATTTTATCCCTCTTACATATAATACATTGCTCTCCACTTCTCTCAGTTTTAAGGCTTCATTTAAATCTCCTCCATTTGTACTAGAGGCACCTAATACTTCTTGGAATTGGACAGAAGTTACCAACTAGCATATTCTTAGACATTCAAGCAGCAGAAGCCCATGCCTTCACTTCAGGTCCTCGTGCTTGATGATGTCACGTATTCGGTCAATGACTTTTTAACACTGTGAGACCCCTGAGAGCAGTGGCCTCCCCAGGACTGAGCACTGGGCTGCATACAGATGTACATAACTGATGAATGGACGATGAAGTGACGACAGTGTGACACATGGAAGGAAGTGCTGGCATACCCTCCATTTACTGGGTAACTCAGTGGAGATACTAGATGCTTAACACTCTTAACAGGGAGAGAGTATTTCTGAACTTTCTCTTCCTCTGTTCTATGTAAATAAACATTGCTCGCTCTGAAGCATACAGTATTTTCCGCACCTGAGAGAAGCAGCCTGAGATCACAGGGAGATCAAGGCTGGCCCTACCCCCATCTCCACCATTCAGACTACCCATCTAGGCTAACTAACCTAGGTCTTTCTCACATTACACTTTTATACTTTCATAGAGGAGAAATAAAATAAGCAAAATTAAAATTATAATTAAGATAGATGAGAGAAGTGGTAGGGATCCGTGTGTCTGGGGAAGGGCAGTCATCTGCATTTTAGTCACAGAACGCTGACCAGACTTGGAAGGAGTTCAGGTGGTGTCCGGTTTAAGGTTACAGCTGAGGCTGGATGCTGAGCCTGTTGGCCTCGGGAGCTGTGGTCAGTGAGAAGACCCCTGTGAGAGGCACAGCAGAGCTACCAGCATGGCAGCAGCCCTCCTCAGGGGCACCATGTGCAGGAACAACATGTGATGCCCTAGGCCAGTGGGGCAGACACACAAGTCTGTCCTGTAAATTTTGGAGCACGCCTTCATCTCAGAGGTCTGGTATCACCCTTGATTTCGTAGTGAGAGCAGGGCTGACTCAGGACTTCTCATCTCGTTACTTTTGGTAAATGAGCTCTCCAAGCTGGATTTGGCTGTAAGCTATGAGAAGAGAAGCTCTTTCTCACCCTCTTACTACAAGATCTCTCAACCTACCTGCATCTCTAAACTAACTGTCTGCTTCCCGCACTTCTGCAATGCATTCACTACTCGTGGTCCTACTTGAAGCAGCCCCTCCAATTGTGCAGGAAACCCACTTGTCCCCACACCTTCACTCAGCGCTTCAGCTACTCTTTTTCTCTACACTGTCGATCTCTATCTCTCCATCAGCACATCTACTTGCTGGAAAAACTCCCAGCTTCAAAACACATCCTCTTGATTTATGTCCTTTTCCAGCTACACAGGGTCTCTCTGCTAAGTTAAGAGTAAAGTTCCCCCAACAGTTATATAGATGTCATTCCCACTGTGTCTCCTACCACCCCTACTATTCTTTCCTCAACCCACTCCAGTCAGGCTCTTATGTGCCCCAGTCACCAGACTGGGAAACACATACCTGGTCCTCCCTTTCCTCAACCTCTCAGCAGCATTTGATGCTGATGCTGGTGTTTACTTCTGCCTCCAAATGCTTTGTTGCCTGAGCTCCTGGGACACCACTCTGCCCTGTTTGCCTCCAACACACTGGTTGCTGCTTCTCATTCACCTTTGCTAGGTCCTCTTTTCCTTCCCATTTCTACATGTGGGAAGACCCCAGAGATTAATCCTCGTTTCACTTCACACTCACCGCCTTGACAATTTCATTGAGTCTCATGGCTTTAAATGTGCTCTACATGCAGAAGTATCCCAAATTTCATCTTCAGTCTCCACTTCTTCCTAAATTCCACACTCATATTTAATTCCTACCAAGCATCTTTATATACATTATAAGCATTTCAAATCTGTGTCTTTATTCCCATGCACACCCTCAACTATGTGCATTCCTAAGAGTTTTCTACTTTTTTTTTTTAATGGTTTCAACATTTAATAGTTGTTTACTTAAAAAAATACCTAGGAGTCATCCGTGGTCCTCTCTCTCAGAACTTACAACAGATTTGTTAGCAAATCCCACTGGCTCTACCTCACTAAATGTTACTTGTCACAATCTTACCACCATCCAAGTCTAAGCAGTCATCTTTTACTTGTGCTATGTCAACTTCTGAGTATCCTGTATCATTCTTAATGTTGCCAAGAATACCACTTTGGAAGTGTGTGTCAGAGCACAACAGTCTCCAACTTAAAAGTCCTCAACTAATCCATCATACTTAGAATAAAAACAAAGTAAGGGCAAGGCTCAAACTACCACACAATTGCACTTATCTCACATGCTAGTAAAGTGATGCTCAAAATTCTCCAAGCCAGGCTTCAGCAATACGTGAATCGTGAACTTCCAGATGTTCAAGCTGGTTTTAGAAAAGGCAGAGGAACCAGAGATCAAATTGCCAATATCCGCTGGATCATCAAAAAAGCAAGAGAGTTTCAGAAAAACATCTATTTCTGCTTTATTGACTATGCCAAAGCTTTTGACTGTGTGGATCATGATAAACTGTGGAAAATTCTGAAACAGATGGGAATACCAGACCACCTGACCTGCCTCTTGAGAAACCTGTATGCAGGTCAGGAAGCAACAGTTAGAACTGGACATGGAACAGCAGACTGGCTCCAAATAAGAAAAGGACTGCGTCAAGGCTGTATATTGTCATCCTGCTTATTTAACTGTTATGCAGAGTACATCATGAGAAACGCTGGGCTGGAGGAGTACAAGCTGGAATCAAGATTGCCAGTAGAAATATCAATAATCTCAGATATGCAGATAACACCACTCTTATAGCAGAAAGTGAAGAGGAACTAAAAAGCCTCTTGATGAAAGTGAAAGAGGAGAGTGAAAAAGTTGGCTTAAAGCTCAACATTCAGAAAACTAAGATCATGGCATCTGGTCCCATCACTTCATGGCAAATAGATGGGTAAACAATGGAAACTGTGGCTGACTTTATTTTTCTGGGCTCCAAAATCACTGCAGATGGTGATTGCAGCCATGAAATTAAAAGATGCTTACTCCTTGGAAGGAAAGTTATGACCAACCTAGATAGCATATTCAAAAGCAGAGACATTACTTTGTCAACAGAGGTCCGTCTAGTCAAGGCTATGTTTTTTCCAGTAGTCATGTATGTATCTGAGGTGAGAGTTGTACTATAAAGAAAGCTGAGCGCTGAGGAATTGATGCTTTTGAACTGTGGTGTTGGAAAAGACTCTTGAGAGTCCCTTGGACTGCAAGGAGATATAACCAGTCCATCCTAAAGGAGATCAGTCCCGGGTGTTCATTGGAAGGGCTGATGTTGAAGCTGAAACTTCAATACTTTGGCCACCTGATGAGAAGAGCTGACTCATTTGAAAAGACCTTGATGCTGGGAAAGATTGAGGGCAGGAGAAGGGGATGACAGAGGTGAGATGGTTGGATGGCATCACCGACTCAATGGACATGGGTTTGGGTGGACTCTGGGAATTGGTGATGGACAGGGAAGCCTGGCGCACTGCAGTTCAAGCATTTGATATAAATATTTACTGCTCTGAAAAAATATAGATATTATTTTTCTAGCACTGAAGATTGATTAATACACATTCTTACAGTAAAAAGCAAGTAACAGGAGAAGACACTAGGAATACATACAACTGACTATAAAATTACTATACAAAATACATAACCAACTTCCTTAAATCAGTGAACAAGATAAGCAACAAAATAGAAAACTGAGAATAAGTAAATAAATTTTACAGAAAAGGAAGTACAAGTGACCTACTAATATATGAAAATATGTTCAGCTTCCTAAGTTTTTGGGAAAAGCAAATTGAAAATCACAATAAGATACCATTCCCATCTAAGATATTGGCAAAGATTAGAAATTTTGATGGTAGTAAATATTGATGAGGGTATGTAACAACAGAAACTATCAAAATGTTGGCGGGTAAGCAAAGCAGTACTGCTTTGGCTACTCTTCGCCATGACCCATGAAGATGAAACTCATGCACGTTCTGTTCCCAAGGAAATTCACTACTAGGTATGAAAGGTAGAAAAGCTCTTCAACAGTCATGTATAAAAATGCAATTACAGCTATTCTTGGAATAACAAACACATACACAAAACCAAAACTGAAGAAAAAATCCAAATATCATTTAACAACAGAAGAGAAAAATAAGTTCTATATTAATGTAGCATAATATTGTTTAGCAAAGAATATGAATGAATTCTTGCTACACAAATCAATGTAGATATATCCCAGAAACACACTGTTGAATAAAGAAGCAAATGTGTACAGTGTGATTCCATTTTTAGCATTCGAAACAAAAAAGCATTTTTAAGTACACATGCAGAAATGGTAAGAACCAGAAAGGAAGCAAGAGAGTGATAAACAAGTTCAGGATAGTGATTAACTCTGGGATATCTGGGAAGGGGAGATGTATCTAGGAGGCTTCTGCTCATAAACTATTTCTTGGTTGGTACACGGATGTATGTTTTGTATTTTGATTGCACTTACATGTAGTAACATTTTTTGTTCATGTTCTCTATTTCTTAAGGAAAAAAAAAGTACCACCATGACAGAAGTAGGAGGGTAAAAATAACAATGGAGTTAAGACACAGAAACTGACTTAAAAGTATTCCCTCTGCCCCTCCAAGATAGGGCACCCTGAGTAAGTTCTCTCCTCTGAACTTAAGTCACTTTGTTGATAAATAAGGAGGGTGGGCAAGGTGAAGGCCGAAATTCCATACTATGACTCAGGCTCTGCTCTATTTCTGACTCGGTAAGTCAGAGGCATTTGAACAATATGATTTAATCAGAAGAAACCTAAGTTTTAACAAATAATTTCATTGAGTATCTGGAAATAGGAAATTAGTGAAAGTTTCATAGAACCATGCTGACTTTGCATAATCATATACAACAAGTAGCATATATGACATACAGCAAGACTACACCATGAATTGAAATGATCACTTCACTGTTGGAGGCAGCTTCGAAAAACATTCTCAATGATTCCCCCGCCTCCTATTTATGCTTTGTGTAATCCCCTCCTGTTGAATGTTAGCTAGACTTAGTGTTTTGCCTGTAATGAATAGAATATGGAAGAAGTTAGAGGCATCATTTCTGAGATTAGGCTCAAAAGACTATGACTTTTGGTTTACCATCTCTCCCTTTTGGTGCCATCACTCTGCTAAACACACACTGATGAAGCAGACTGTCTAAAGGAGAGGGCCTGTGGCAGGGAAATGAGCATAGTCTCTGGCCAATGGCCTATGAGGAAGTGAGGACCTCAGTTCACGGGTCTGGAAATAACTAAATTTTATCAATCAACACTGGAATGAACACAGAAGTGAATTCTTCTTCAGATCGTCCTTGAGATAAGACCACAGCATTGTGGAGAGGGTATAGAGAAAAGGGAACATCTCTACACTGTTGGTGGAAATGTAAATTGGCACAGCCACTATGGACAACAATACGGAGGTTCCTTAAAAAACTAAAAACACCTTTTTGAGAAGCCTGGAACTAGGAGATGCTGGTTCTTTAAGAAAAAACCTGTAACACCTGAATGCTTCTCCACCAAATAGGATTAAAGACATAAATGTAAGACCAGAAACTATAAAACTCTTAGAGGAAAACAGAGGCAGAACACTCTATAACATATATCAAAGCAAGATCCTCTATGACCCCCTCTCCTAGAGAAATACAAAAAGAAGTAAACAAGTGGGACCTGAGTAAACTTAAAAGCTTTTGCACAGCAAAGGAAAGCATAAGGAAGGTGAAAAGACAACTCTCAGCATGGGAGAAAATAATAGCAAATGAAACAATGGACAAAGGATTAAATTCCAAAATATACAAGTAGCTCATACAATTCAATGCCAAAAAAAAAAAACAACCCAATCAAAAAGGAGGAAAAAGACCTAAGCAGACATTTCTCCAAAGAAGACATACAGATGGCTAACAAACACACGGAAGGTTGCCCAACATGGCTCATTATTAGAGAACTGCTAATCAAAACTACAATGAGATATTGGTCAGAATGGCCATAAGCAAAAAGTCTACAAACGATAAATGCTGGAGAGGGTGTGGAGAAAAGGGAATGCTCTTGCACTTTTAGTGGGAATGTAAATTGATACAGCCAGTATGGAAGACGGTATGGAGATTCCTTTAAATACTAGGAATAAAACCACCATATGACCCAGCAATCCCACTCCTAGGCATATACCCTGAGGAAACCAAAATTGAAAGATACACATGTATCCCATTTTTCACTGCAGCACTATTTACAATAGCTAGAACATGGAAGCAATCTGGATGTCCATCGACAGTTAAATGGATAAAGAAGTTGTGGTACAAATACAAAATGGAATATTACTCAACCATAAAAAGGAACACCTTTGAGTCAGTTTTAATGAGGTGGATGAAACTAGAACCTATTATACAGAATGAAGTGAGTCAGAAAGAGAAAGATAATTATCGTGTTCTAACGCATATATACAAAATCTAGAAAAATGGTACTGAAGAATTTATATACAGGGCAGCAATGAGAAACAGACATAGAGAACAGACTTATGGATACGGAGAGAGGGGAGGAGAGGGTGAGATGTATGGAAAGAGTAACATGGAAACTTACATTACCACATGTAAAATAGATAGCCAACGGGAATTTGCTGTATGGCTCAGGAAACTCAAACATGGGCTCTGTATCAACCTAGAGGGGTGGGATGGGGAGGGAGATGGGAGGGAGGTTCAAAAGGGAGGGGATATATATGTACCTATGGCTGATTCATGTTGATGTATGGCAGAAAACAACAAAATTCTGTAAAGCAATTATCCTTCAATTAAAAAATCAATTAATTAAAAAAAACCTAAAAACAAGACTACCATATGATTCAGCAATCCCACTCCTGGGCACCTATCTGGAAAAAAAGAAAACTCTAATTTGAAAATGACACATACACCCCCTGTTCAGAGCAGTACTAGGTACAACAGCCAAGACAAGGAAGCAACCAGAATGTACACCGACAAATGAATGGACAAAGACGTGGTACAGTCATACAATGGAATACTACTCAGCCATAAAACAGAATGAAATCATGCCATCTGAAGTCATGTGGATGGATTTATAGATTATCCTATCAAGTGAAATAAGATAAAGACAGATATCAAAAGATGTTACTTATATGTGGAATCTAAAAAATGATACAAACAAACTTATTTATAAAACAAATATACTCACAGGCTTAGAAAATGAACTTATGGTTACCAAAGGGTAAAGGGAGGGGAGGGATAAATCACAAGTTTTGGATTAACATATATACACTATATAAAATAAACAACAAGATCCTACTATATACCACAGGGAACTATACTTAATATCTTATAATAACCTATAATGGAAGACTTTGAAAAGCACATGTCTGTGTGAGTGTATGTATATACACACACACAAATATATTCTAACATAACACTGTAAATCAATAATAACAACAACAACAGAAAAAAAGACCACAGCTTTGTGACTGACCCTGAGACAGAGGACTCAGCTCTGTTACATCTGGATTGCTGACCTATAGAAACTGTTAGATAATAAACATTAATGTTTTAAGCCATTAAGTTCTTAAGCAATTTGTTATGAAGCAGTAGATCACTAATGTGTTCATCAGTTTTACTTGGTGTTTCTAGAGGATTCTTAATCTTTTAAATTTAACTATGGCAAGTATCCTTTTGGCCATGTGATGAAATTTTTAGAAAACTTGCTCATTATCATCTTTTTAAATGAATGAGATATATAAAAGAAAACAAATTATGTCAAAATTTACATTAAAACCCCACCTAGTCCATTCCACAGTGCCACATTCATATTGTTTTGATTATATTAGTTACATGTTAAGTCATAGCAACTTATAGACAAGTTCTTATTAATTACTAATTTTCAAAAATTTCCTGGAAACTTCAACCTCATGTTTATACTTTAACATAAGTTAAATCTCTAATATCTCTAAAATAACTTTATCTTTTCTAAAAATGATTGGGAGTGATTGGAAATATATTAAATGTATGTATAAATTTGAGAGGCATTAAATTTTAATGATTTTAGGTCTTCTACTTATTCAGACCTTATGCTCTTAATACCTATCTTACTTTATAAATATTCTCTAAATAACAGTAGTAATAATAATAATAGTATCAATTAAATGCCATGTATCAATAGTTAATACTTACAATATGCCATACCAGGTCCTAGATGTTTTACAAAAATTAGCTAGTTAAACCCTCACAACTCGATGAAATCGGAGCATTGTCCACTTCAAGACAAGAAAGCTGATGTTCAGAGATGTCAAATAAGTTTCCCAAAGTTAAAAAGTTAGACCACAGCTAAAATGTGTATCTGCCTAGAAATCACATTTTCTCTAAGCCAGACCATGTTCTTGACCTATGCTTCCCAGGAGACAGTAAAGGGCAAAGACTTTTAATGTCCTATAGTATATATCACAATGAATATATAGTTGTTCAAAAGAAATTCTACATTTCCAAACTGTACACAAATGTGTTTGTAATGAAGATATTAACTCCATTTTTGTTGTTTGTCAACAGCTTTCAAGCATCACCTTTCTCTTCCCTTTCTGCACCTTACCAGGGCATGCTAATAAGAAAGTTGCTGCACATTTAGTAGGAGGTCCTAAGCTCTCAAGCCCTAGCTCGAGGAAACACTCATTCCAACCCCTGTCCCAGCGTTCATAAAACTGTAAGCCCCTCAAGCCTTTTACATACCTGCTTGGGAACCTGCCTTTCTTCCAGAAAACCTCACTGATGCATGTGTGGAATCCCTGGTCTCAATATTTGAACAAAATGTTGAATGGATATTTATCCTACCTCCATAGAGTGATCACAGGAGCTCTGAATATTTCAGTTAGTCTTTTAGATGCATGCATGCTCAGTCACTAAGTCATGTCCAACTCTTTGCAACCCCATGGACTGTAGCCAACTAGGTTCCTCTGTCCACGGATTTCCCAGGCAAAAATACTCGGGTGAGTCACCATTTCCTTCTCTAGGGGATCTTCTTGAAACCAGGGATCGAACCCATATCTCCTGCTTTGGCAGGTAGATTCTTTACCACTGAAACACTTAGGAAGTTCCAGTCTTTTAGATATTATGACTTAAAACCCACAATTGATCTATATTACAAATCATTTAACAATGGATTCATTTATTCCAAGGAAACTTGTTAAATACCTATTGTGCAGCACACAATTCCAGATGCTCTAAAGGTACCAGAAAATTTGTTACCAAGGAGTTATGCGATATGATTCCAGCTTTGGGAAATGAAACGTTAAAAAATGACAGCCAAACAAAGGGGAAAACCTATTGATTTATTCAAGACATTATTAATGTGTTATTCCCTTATGAAACAAAATTAGTCTATAGCTAGTTATTTAAAGCATTTGCTATTCTAACCATTAGAAGAAATTAAAGATTTATTTTGTCATATAAAGCTAAAGCTCACAATGTATGTTTGCCTTACAATTCAAAGGCATTGACTGTTTGCCATTGAAATTTCTTTACAGACTTAAAAATTTTTCATTTATATTATAAAACGACAACTTCCAAAGTCTCTGAACATGTCAACATAAAAGACATCATAGTTGAAGCACTGTAGTTGGGAAGATAAATTATCTTACCATCCTGTGAAATCAATTTTAAATCAGGTTTCAACACACTGATACTTGTATTGATTTGCCAAATATTTACAGTAAATTCATACACTACTTTGATAAGGATTGCATGTTTATAACATTGTGATTTCAGGGTATATACCTCCATTTATTCAAGTGCATCTCAGCACCCTTCAATCAAATTCTATGCTTTCTTTTAACTAGGTCTTGTACCTTCCATGTTTATTTTATTTTTAGGTCTTTCTAATAAAAATTAGAAATGATTTTTTTTCAGTTTCTAACTGGTTATTGCTAACATAAAGGGAAAGCATTGCTTCTGTTGTGGGATTTACCTTGAAAATACTTTACTACTTCACTGAATTATTTTATTTATTTTAATAGATTTTTTTTTTAATTTGGGAAGTATATATATATATATATAAGCATATCATCTGTAACAAAAAACGTGTTCACCTTCCAAATATCTGTTTCATGTAGGCTATCTGCCTTCTTGTCTTAACCAGAACTTCTAAAATAATGTTGAATAATAGTGATAACAGTGATCATACTACAGTTCCAGTTTTAATAGGAATGCCTTTTAGTAGGACATTCACTTTAGGTTTCTATTCAATATCCATCATATTTAGAAAACTTCCTTCTAACTCTATTTTTCTTTGGATTAAAACAATTTGGAATAAGGATTAAATTTTCGATTACCATATTTAAAATGTAATTTTAACTCTTGTATGGTAAGCTGGTTTCAAGCTCAACCCCCAGGAAACTGAACCAAAAAAAATGCTGCAGAAAATTATTCATGTGTTAAATCAATAAATCGAGACTACTACTTCTGTGGCAATTCCTTTTCACATATAAACATCACAACTTCTACTCTATTTACTTCAACCAAATGCTAACTAAATATAACCCTGAAACTTTTTCTTATACTGAGGACAACTCTAACTATAGTTTGAAAAACCAAAGAATGGCATGAGTAGAAAGTCTAGAATATTAACTTTCACAACTAATTGGGAACTGTGACTTCATAGAGCCCTTCTGTATTCTATCTTTGACCTGATTTATGATTCTGAGCATTATTTTTTTTTTTTTATGTTTTACTCCCTTAAACTAGATGCAGACCTGATATTAGATAACAATTTACTTCTCATGGTGGCCCAGATGGCTCTATGACAAGACATATTTATCAAAATAAAGCAAATGAAAAAACAAGTAATATTCAGCAACATTTAAATAAGGCTCTCCAAAGTGCTAAGACTTTAAAGTAGACAGCAAAATGAAAATATAGTTATTACATCTGTCTTCTGATTCATTTTCAAGTATATTTTGAAGCATGATTAATGGTTTTATAAATACTTTTCTCACTTCATCCATACCAACAAAGGATTTCAAACTAATTCACTATTTCTGACTTCATCCTTAATGGATTCTTAAAGTCCAGGCAACAAATCAATCTATTGCAGATTCAAATCCATAAAAAAAAGTGCCACACTTTTTTATAGAACAGAAAGCAATGGGACTATGACAATATAAATGATACTGTGAAATAGACTGGTACTATCTGCTCTAAACAGGAAAAGTGACATGGTCATTTTAAGAAATTTAATCACTAATACCCAAAAGTTATATTTTTGAATTTTTCTAGACAACTAATAGGCCCTCGTAAGATTTTAAAGGCTTATGACATGCATACTATATATTTTACCTAAACGTGTTCTTTATTAAAAATTTTCCCCAGATATTTGACCTCTTAAAAAAGCAAGCTAAGATTTTAAACACCCAAGAGATACAAATGGTTTCCAGCTTCAAGGAACCTACATTTATAAAGGAATTTAACACTGTCACTTGAAAAGCAAAAAAGTTTCAAGAAATGCCAAAAGAAAGGAGGTTTTTGAAGGTTCATAAGAAAGAAAATTGCAAATATCAAGGGCTGAAAAGCTGTAAGAATAGACAAATAGATCAAAGGTACAAAAGAGACAAAATAATTCCAAAATAAATGGGAATATGGAATATGACGAAGAAGGAAGGAACAGCAAATCAGGGAGGAAAGGAAGACCAGTTCCATAAATGATGCCAGGGAAATTTGCTCTTCAGATGAAAAATTATTAAAATTAGAACCATAAACATCAAATGAAAAGAATTTATTAATAAATGCAAGAAAATATATTTTATATATTGAACTAGAGAATACTTTCTTAAAGAAGGCACTATACTAAAAGTGCAAACCATAATAGTGAACACCAAGTTTCTCTTCATTAAAATTAAAAATTCTATATAAAAATTATAAAATATAATTAAGTGACAAGTTAAATGTTATTACTTGTAACATTATGAGGCAACTAAGGTTTGGTAATAATAAGAAATAAAATTGGATTATTTATCTAGAATAAAAAATATGACAGCAAAAATTTATATAATATTTAGCATGTTCCAGACACTATTCCATGCACCTTACTTCAAATCCCTTTAATCCTCACAACAAATTTTAGGTAAAATTATTCTTTCCATTTTGTAGAATAGGAAACTAAATCATAGGTAAAGTGTGTAAGTCATCCAAAGTCACATCCAAATCACATCCATTTCTTAATGGCAGAAATAGGGCACATCAAGATCTACAAATCAAACAAGTAAAGATGAATAAACTAATAGGAAGAAAAAAAAGAGACCCTGGCCATATAATGCACAAGAAAGGAATACTGAATGGCTAATATACACATGAAGACTTCTCAACTAAAAATGCAAATTAAAACACTAAGATGCAAATTCACACACATCAAATTGGCAAAATTTTTAAAGTCTGGAAACAGCAAGTGTTGGCAAAAATTTAACAAAAGGGAATTTTATACACAGCTGACGTCTAGGCGAGTTTAAATACTTACAAACCCTCCAACCTAAGAACTAGACTTTTGAGATATTCTCATTTGTAAGAATGAAAAGTAATGTATAAATACACTATTATAAATGGAGCAATCACAACTGTGCAAGCTTCAGAAGGGTAATTCAACATGAAAAAATGTATAATCTAGATGATAAAAGCACAAAGCACTACCATGTTGTTTATGGTTATATACACACACATTATATACATACACGGTAAAGCTTTTTATGAACATATATAAATGATACACATAAACTTCAAGTTAGTGATTACCTCTAAGAAAGGAAAGAGAAGAATAAGGGTGAGGTTTTATTTTCCAAACAGAAAGTTTATAAAAATCAAACTTGGGAAAACATTAGCACCTATTTTGTGTACAGTAGATATACGGTAGTCAGTTATACTGCTTTTAGTACTTATTTTTACATTGCATTTTTCAATTGTTTGTTTTTCAAATTAATGATACTGTGGAAATAAAAAAATATGCTATGAAAGTAAGAAAGATGAGGACAGACACAGCCATGAAAGGGAGATGTTTTCAGTTAGTAGTAACTGAAGGAAAACTACTTTTCAGTGAGTCCTGCGGGCAGAAAAAGAGGAGAGAGAATAACTTTCAAATTTAAGAAAGGAGAAGCCACCAAGTGCTGACCATTGTTGCCAAGACATGTGCATATTCAGCTAGCACAAAATTATTCAATATTTGAATATTTTTATCTGGTGCACATAGTTTCTATCTCACCACAGTTCCCAAAGATCCTTCACAAGACCCTTGTGTCTCCCATCAGGTTATGTTGTGTATTTTGTTTATTTGTGTGGTTATGAAAATTTCTGTCTGTAATCCTTGCGAGAGACCTGCATTTGACCCCTGGGTTGGGAAGATCCCCTGGGGAAGGGAAGGCTGCCCACTCCAGTATTCTGGCCTGGAGAATTCCATGGACTGTATAGTCCCTGGGGTCACAAAGAGTCAGACAGGAATGAGGGACTTTCACTTTCAATCCCTGCAACAGAACAAAAGGGACAGGAAGATACAGAGCCAGCTTTTGAACTCAAGAAGAATACCTCTTCATTAGAACCTGTAGAGAGGAGAAATGAGAAGAGATGGAAAACATCTAAAAAGTGGGGTTTTGAATGCAAACAAAGTATTAGAAAAAGACTAGTGAAAAGTGAAAGTCGCTCAGTTGTGTCTGACTCTTTGCGACCCCATGGACTATACAGTCCATGGAATTCTCCAGGCCAGAATACTAGAGTGGGTAGCCTTTCCCTTCTTCAGGGGATCTTCCCAACCCAGGGGTTGAACCCAAGTCTCCCGCATTGCAGGCGGATTCTTTACCAGCTGAGTCATAAGGGAAGCTCTTAATACATAAAATGATAAAACATCTGGAACGTGTTAAAATACCACATAGGTCTTTCTTAAGTCCATATTGTTAAAAGCATCTTCACCAGCTGTTTGTCCCTGATCTCTTATGTTCTGCTTCCAGACATCAGCATTTTTTCTACTTCAAATCTTAAATCTTTCCACAAGCATGAAGTATTATTTATGTGACTACTGAATACCTTCCATGACTATGCTATGCACTAGTCCTTGGACTTCTGTGAGTGAAACCTTTTCTAGTCTTCATCTAGAAAAGAACCTTGGGAAGGTTCTTCTTCTTCACATAAACAAGACCCGCCTCTACAACTTCCCTGCATGTGTAAGAAGCTTTCTTTTCATCAAATTTAGTCTCAGCCATTTTCTCCTTAGTCCATTTTCTTTATCTTCTCCTTCAGAAACCTTTCGGTTTTACCATGCTTGAAAACGTGGCAACAGTGTTCACATACTGAGTCAGGCTGCATCTCCACTATGTAAGAGTAAGTGATTCAGTTGATTTTGTAAAACCCTCTCATGAATTGGGAAAAATGTCCAGCCAAGTTTATCTCCACGAGAATGGTGAACTTTCTATTTCAATCAAACTGGCTGATCAATCCAGTCAAATAAGTGGTATAAGGTTTTTCTCTAGTGAATTAATTAGCTGTTTAATTCAATTGAAGGGATTTATAGGTTTCTTGGGTATTTCATGAAAAAAAACACAATGAAAATCAACAGTTCAATGTGTCACTTTATAGTCAAAATGCTTTCTTTTCACATTTGTAATTAAGTTTTGGCTAAATTTCTTAACCTTGTGAAGCTTTGTTTATACATATTTAAAATTAATGTGTCTCAAAATGTTCTGGATATTTTGGAGGACTGGTCAAGAGGATTACTGCAAAGTAGTAGGAATGGAGAAGTAATGTGCTGCAGGCATGGTGGAAGCGGTAAGTTTACTCATAAAGAAACTGATGTACCTAAATAAAGATTTACAGAGATTTCACATTTATATACAAATGCATTTTTAATGTACAACATTGGTCTAGATACAAGTGCCCTCAAAATAAAAAGAATACAAGTTCCTACCTTCACTGAGTATATCAGTTAGGAAACTTCTGTCTGCTACAAACAAAAAATCCTATTTGGGGCCAAATGCATTTTTAAAAATGTATCATTTCACATAAATGGAGTTTTAAAGAGACCAGTTTTTTGGTGCGATTCACTAAGCAAGTTAATTATGACACTGAAGATATTTGGTATTCTTGGTATTATTCATCTTGATATCTTCAACAGATCTCTACCCTAAAGCAGGTTCCTGTTTTGGTTACAAGGTGGTTAGCAGGGCAACTTTTGTTGTTAGCTACTACTATTCATGAGTGAAGATGTGAATAAGGAAGGAAAATTTAGGGGAACTATGGAGCAAGAGAAACTGAACGGGGAGAAGACAAGAGCACAAAAATACAGAGAGAAAAAGTTCCGATTATTGGAAGTAAGCCTTTATCTTTCATTTAGTGGGGCCAACTGAATATGGATGCTCTATGCTAAGAATAGGTTCTAGGAGGCATGCCAGGTATTGGCTTAGAATAATCATTACCCCCACTACCACATGAAAAAACATGTTTAGCGGAGACTAGATAAAGAAAATTGCTATTCTCTTAGGAAGTGAGAAGAAAATAAATGGATGTTGGATAACCAACCGACAATAGCTTCTACATTGATTTTGCAATTTATTTCTGCATGATGATAGGGGAAAAGGCAAGGATACATACAAATAATTACAAATTAAGACAGGGTAAAATAAGTGGACAACCTCCTAAGTCAGTCAGAGTTGATATTAGAGTTGAATCATGCCTTCCATCCCTGAAATAAACCCTTAAAATTCTGGGTGGTATTATCGTTACCTTCAGAAATCCTCGCTTTGTGAATGCTAGTTTGTAAAGACTCTCGAGCTCATCTGGAATCATGTTTCACTTTGGTTTTCTTTTTGCATGTACTCACAATGTATGCTAATGTTTTAAACTTAATTGAAGATTTTTCTGTGATTTATGGTCATTTTTTCACAAAAAGGCAAAGGTTTCAATTACTGCAGAGAAATTACCATATATTCAGTGAGGAGAGAATAATGTTTGTTGAGATGATGACTTGTACTCACCCATCAGCTTGTCTGTGTGCTCAGTTTGAAAATTTTACCTCAGCAAAAACAAATCAAAGCATGTCACGGATATCAGGTCATTTTCAAATAGTTGAAATCACTTATATTAAGTGCATAATCGCCAAGGGTATTCAATACACATGTAAGGTATTAATAAATTCTGTGAAAGGTGTATAAACCAAGTATTAAGGAAACTTAAAAATCCCTCCCCAGCAAAGCATCACTGGAAATACTGGAATGATTATTGTAAATCAAATACTCATGGCAGATTTAGAAACTCCGTTTGCAACTTCTATGGTAATAATTTGATGTGGATAGCTAAAAAAAGTCCACAGCTCTGTAAACATCTTCGTTAAGAAAAGGAAGCAATTCTTGATCTAAAGAATGGGTTTTGAAACGGGAAATGGGAACACATTCAACTGCCTTTGTTTTAAAAAACACACGTAACTGTGCTTCTAAAGGATTGTTTGAAAGTACAAACATGCTATCAAAAAAATAGGGAAACTAGTTTCAAAAGAAGAAAACAAGCAAATCAACTTGCACAAAATCAGTTTGCAATGTACCAAGCAAGCGTCCAGTCACATAGGAAGCGCCAATTCTGGCGGAGAAGGAAAGGAGCGTTCCTTATAACAGGTCTCTCACATCCTTCCATGGTGCTGAAGGCCACTGACTGAAACAACAGGCTTGAGTGAGCCTCACAGCTTAAAACTATGGTTCTTCTCATGGCAGTGTAACGAACTTCACGCAATGATCATGCTGGATGGTTAACATGCCCAATTTAGCAGTTATACTGTTAGTTCTAGGAGAGTGCCAGATTAAGTTAGACAGTAAACTAATCACCAAAGGAGGATTCCTTACTTTGTGGACTCCGTCAAGTGGGCTGTATAACTTTGAAGTAATAAAGTAACTTATAATTAATCAAGTGATTCAGCTGGCTGTGTAAAGACACACAGATGTCTCAGACTTCACAGTAATTTGGAGACGAGATTATAATAAAAATATGTTCAGCTGTTTGCCCAGAAAATTTAGAAATGAAAGTTACTAAAGCACTGTTGGCTATAAATACATGGGATATGATTTCAACCTCCCTCATGAAAAACATCTCTCCATACGATCTGAAATTCCTTATATTTCACTTGTCTCACACTAATGCACACTCAAAATATAAGGATATTTAGAAATATTCACATCTTGTAAAATAAAAATGCTAGAAGGAATCAAGTTAACTAATGAGAACTTTACCCATTAACACCTATTTTGACAGCATATCTTCCTTGAGAGAATGATAGTTTTGATGGGGATGAAGAACATGTGAGCACTCGAGGTGCAAAAGGATTGAGTGGGTCAATAGAGTATAGTTCTAGGATCTACAAGCTGGAGAGGGAGATATCAGATGGATTTCCAGGGTCAGTTCCGTGTATCTGTCACTTATAAAGCTAGGAGGCACAAAATGGGAACTCGCAAAGCTAATCTGTCTCTTAAAAAATCACTGCTTCCTTCTCTATTAACTGTTCATACCTATGGCTTTATGTATCCAAGTGTCATCCAAATTTTATTGAGTACCTACCATGTGCCAGATATCATAAAGTTATTTTTACAAAGATTATCTTATTTAATCCTTAAAACAAGGGTCAGTGTATAATTCACACTTTACAGATATGAAAGCTCAGTGATTTATCTAATACCACTTAATGCGAAGTGACAGAAATAGGATGTGAATGCAGATATTGTGCCTTCAGGGACAATGTCCTCAATAAGTACTGTGTTTTCTCTGGATTGCTAGTTCCTATTTAGTCTGACCTTCTCCCTATGTAGCTATTTTCTATCTGGATACCTCCCTTATTCTAGAAATTCCTTTTTGTTTTCTGACCATAATATTTTCTGGCTAAGAACTTTCTTTGTTCTGGCAAAGTGCTGGTAATCTGCTTTTTCAACCTGTCTCCAGTGACACTGCTTGACTTTGGTGCACAGCAACAACTAAGCCTCCAAGTTCTTAATCTGAAAGAGAAGGCACATAAAGACAGAAAAAGAGCAAGACAGGGGAGGCTGATGAGGCCAAAATCAGTCTTCTCTTCCTTAAAAATTTTAAACCTAACATTAACCGATACAGAAGATTCTCCTAAAGTTGATGCTATACCATGACCTTCAGATAAATTACTTCACTTCTCTGACACTATCAGTTAACAAGTGATACTTGATGCTAATTTGGACAAAATGAACACATTCTCTGCTCTCATGGGGCCTACAGTCTACAAAACTGGATAATAATCAAACTTTTGCAGGGCTGCTGTGATGATTAATAAGGGCCCTGTGCTTGTAAGGAGTAGACATTTGTTAAAATTTAGTTTGCTTCCTCTGGGTAGAAATCAAATACTATCTATTCAAATTTAGTTAAGCTAAATCTTGCTTTTATGTTGGTATTACAAGTATTTGACTTATGAAACCAAGGCAACTATTGATTACTTTCCTGTGCTTATAAGCCCAAGCCTAAGTACCAAAGAGGCTGCAGATAAACAGACTGAAGTACAAGACTGAATTGTTGCTCAGTGTTTCTCCTGTACAGGGATTGTTGGTCTTTGCTGTTCTTATTGCCCATGGGGTAAGAGTGAGTCTTTTACAAGAAAATCAAGGGACTTCCTCAGCAGTCCAGTGGTTAAGGCTCCATGCGTCCAATGTAGGGGGTGCAGGTTTGATTCCTGGTCAGGGAACTAAGACACCATGTGCCATGGAACATGGCTCAATTTGTTTTTTAAAAACTGAAAAACAGAAGTGGCAGCAGCTGTGGCATCATGGTGTGTTTCCAACCACATGGAGAAAGACAATGCTAATGGCAGTCTTAAGGTCTGTCTCTGCATGGAATGACACGAAGAAAGTCCCACACGACCATTCTAAAGCTTAAGATTGTATGAGTTAATCCAGTGATCCTGGATGAAGGAAATATCTTCTGAGAGTGAAGTATGTATTGGCACAAAGGGTGTCATCTCAATTTTTTGAGAGACAGGATTTATCACAAACTTGCTCCTAACACTGCTATTCAACACAGTTCTGCTTCAAGATATCAAGGTTCTTCCTCATACCCTTTCTTCTGAAAAAGGTTGGCAAGTACATCTCTACTTGGGCATGGAAGTAAATGGGTCCTATTCACGTGCATGGAGACAAGAATGGTAACCCCTCTCCTCACACCACAAGGGTTCCAGGTAGAAACAAGAGTGACAAAGACGCTATGCAAATTGACACTTACACTTATGCCTAAGGGAGTTTATTGATATGCACAACCAAATTATAGGACAGTGAATCTAGCTACAGGGATGGCTGGCTTCAAAGCTACATTCAGGAATCTATTTCTCTGTGAGTATGTGTGTGTGTAAAGATAGATAAACACATATGTATACACATAGACAAAGTGAAATACTCAAATCCTAAATATGTAATGAGTTTTAATAAATGTATGCAACTGTCTATTCATCATAGCGATCAATAAGTTGAAATTTCTATCACACCCAAGGTTCTCTGCTGCCCCATTCTCAGACAAATCCTTTCTAAATTGTGTTGACCTAACAGCACAAATATCAAGAAAAGTTTAAGCTAAGTTTACAAACCCCCTAAAGAACATCTTTTGAGTCCAAACATTTCAACTACTTTTCTAGTGTTTAATTAACCAACACTAATTGCTTTATTAATACATTTAACCCAAGTGCACATATGCCTTACAATCACATTAAACTGTTAGTGGTTTTGAGTGTTTACAAGTGAGATAATAAAAGGCTAATAAAAGTGGCATTTTGGTATTTAAAGCATTTGATATTTTAGAGCTATTTTTTTTTAACTTTATCTACAGCTTACATTTTCTAAGCCTTCTCTAGGTACTTTGCTGAAGATTAATTGTCTACCAGGTTTATGTAAATAGGAGAACTAAGATTCCTGTGCATATTCATTCATGAATTAAAAACAATGCTTTCTACCAGTTAACTCTATAAAAGGGAAATAGACCTTGACCAGACATAATGAGGCATTTGTGTTTGCCATAAATGTAATTTACTATGACTGTTTGAAGAGCCATCAGTTCTTGTTTACTCTGTTAAGTGACAATAAGTGAGGCTAAAATAAATTCAGATCAACACTCCTGGGTCACCTTAGTGAATTTATGGAGCATACCATAACAGTATTTGAAACAACTGTAATTTTGGTCCTGTTGTGTGGTTTCACAAACTACTGGTCTGTCATTTTGTATATCCAGTAATGCTCAAGGTGATCCATGGGCAAGACTGACTTCATAGTCAAACAAGAATTTCTCACTCTTTTGAGATCCTTCAGGAGAAGTCAACTCTGTGGAGCATGCAAATTCTAGATTATAATTATGTGTAAATATATATTTAAATATTTTCTTCCTAAAGCTAGTAATAAACAGAAAAATCATTAATAATGTAGGATTTTTTCATCTAGCATAATTCACAGTTTATCCAAAGGATGAATTTTAGAAAACTATAATCCTACAAAATAATGGAAAAATAAACCATAAATTCCTTGATGTTAAAGGGTTTTCTTAAGGATGTTGCCTCTGCCCTAACAGTTTATAGAACAAATAGATTCACAGGAGACTGGGTTCATGGGATTTTACCTCCTTGCCCTTCAAAGTGAACATTTCTGTTTTTACCTGATGAATTATCTGAGGTTCTGTTGAGACAGAAAACAGGTTGCTGGCTTTAACTGTATATCACAAAGCCAGTGTACCAAATCCAATTTGTTCTTTAAGAGAAGCTCCAAAACTCTAGTCATATGCAGGTATTATAAGCTTGGTTGACTGGTGTTTTTAAGCCACATGATTCGAGAAGTAGCAAATCCAAGAGCAGGCAGCGGCAGTCCAAGAATAAGTACAATCACTGATTCAAAGCAACAAAAAGCAATCACTGAAAAAGTCCAGTAATGGCATAAGGAGAGACATACTGACTAACAGAATAAAACTGAGAATACAGAAATAAACCTATACATCGTTGACCAATTGATTTTTGACAAGGGTGCCAAGTCCATTCGACAAATGACGCTGGAACAAATGGATTTTAACATGCAAAAGAATAAAGTTCGAGTCCGTCATCCATACTGTATACAAAAATTTAGCAAAACTATAACAATGACCTAAATATAAGAGTTAAAATCTTAGAGCTGTTAGAAAAAAATGTTAAATATTTATAACCTTCGATTTCACAGTGACAACAAAATAATTAGAAGTAAAAAAAAAAAAAAGATAAATTAGAACTCATCAAAATTAACAAAATTTTATGCATCAAAGGACATTATCAACAACATAAAAGGATAATCAATAGATTGGGAGAAAATATTTGCAAATCATGTATCTGATAAGGGTTTAATATACAGGATATGTACAAGAAAAAGACAACCCATTCAAAAACAGGCAAAAGACTTAAATTGACATTTCTCCAAAACATACACAAATGACCAAGAACCACTTGAAAAAAAATACTCAATTAGTTATCCAGTTCAGTTGCTCAGTCATGTCCGACTCTTTGCAACCTCATGGACTGCAGCACGCCAGGCCTCCCTGTCCATCACCAACTCCGGGAGTTTACCCAAATTCATGCCCATCGAGTCGTGATGCCATCCAACCATCTCATCCTCTGTCGTCCCCTTCTCCTCCTGCCCTCAATCTTTCCCAGCATCAGGGTCTTTTCAAATGAGTCATTTCTTCGCATCAGGTGGCCAAAGTATTGGAGTTTCAGCTGCAACATCAGTCCTTCCAATGAACATTCAGGACTGATCTCCTTTATGATGGACTGGTTGGATCTCTTTGCAGTCCAAGGGACTCTCACGAGTCTTCTCCAACACCACAGTTCAAAAGCATCAATTCTTCGGCACTCAGCCTTCTTCACCGTCCAACTCTCACATCCATACATGACCACTGGAAAAACCATAGCCCTGACTAGACGGACCTTTGTTGGCAAGGTAATGTCTCTGCTTTTTAATATGCTGTCTAGGTTGGTCATAACTTTCCTTCCAAGGAGTAAGAGTCTTTTAATTTCATGGCTGTGATCACCACCTGCAACGATTTTAGAGCCCCAAAAAATAAAATCAGCCACTGTTTCCACTGTTTTCCCATCTATCTGCCATGAAGTGATGGGACCAGATGCCATGATCTTAGTTCTCTAAATGTTGAGCTTTAAGCTAGCTTTTTCACTCTCATCTTTCACTTTCATCAAGAGGCTCTTTAGTTCTTCTTCACTTTCTGCCATAAGGGTGATGTCATCTGCATATCTGAGGTTATTGATATTTCTCCCAGCAATCTTGATTCCATCTTGTGCTTCATCCAGCCCATTAGGGAAATGCAAATCCAAGCCACAATGAAATAACACTACATACCTACTGCGATGGCTATAACTTTTTTTAATGGAAATTAACAAAGATGTGGAGAGAGAGAACATTCATACAGTAAGTAGTTTAGTAGTTCCTCAAAAATTTAAAAATAAAATTATCTTATGATCTAGCAATTCCACTCTTAGGCATATACCCCAAAGAACTGAAAACATGGACTTAAATAAATACATATCCAGCACTATCCACAACAGTCAAAAGGTAGATACAATCCAAGTGTCCATCAATAGATGAAGAGATAAAGAAAATATGATAAATGCACAGATTGAAACGTTGTTGTTGTTGTAGTATGGTCACTAAGTCATGTCAGACTCCTCAGCCTAAAAGAAATTAAATTTTAATATATGCTACAACTTGGATGTTCCTTAAAAATTATGCTCAAGAAGAAGCCAGACACAAAAGGACAAATTCTATATGAATCCATTTATATGAAATGTCCAGAAAGTTTGTAGAGACAGGAAATAGAGACTACGGGGTCTAGGGATTATGGTGATGGGAGTTTTATTGCTTAGTCGATGCCGAGTTACTGTTTAGAGTGATGAAAAAGATTTAGACATAGGGATAATGGTTTCAGAATACTCAGAATGTAATTAATGCCACTAATATAATACACTTATAAAATTTTAAAATAGTAAGTTTTATATTTTACATGTTTTACCACAACAATAAAAAAATTGATAGCTGAAAGACTGGAAAGAAGGGACACAATAAAAACAGATAAGCAGTGATATTTACACATGAGTCAGTAAATATTAACACCTGGTAAAGACCAGCCAAGCAGCAACCAATCAGCATTGATGCCAACTGCAGCCATGGGTCCAGAGGTACTGTGAGTTCAGTTTAAGTACTACCTTGAATCCAGCAAAAACTACTAAAGCTCATCTTTGACAAAGCACAGAGTAAGAAAAACTCTCTGCACTCATATTCATTACAGTGTGATGGTATCAAAGCAAAGTTTGTTTGAACAAAAGAGCTGTATAAATTTAAGGCCCTCACTTTATGGATGAGAACAGTGAGACCCGCAAAGACTTGCCAAAGCTCCCCTGCATGATGAACAGAGCCTGCACCACAGTCCTGCTCACAGGACCACCTATCTTTGATCTTTTCACAATACACATAGTAAAAGGGGGCGCAAGAAACCCAGTCTACTGTATGAAAGTGAAACAAATGCTACAAAAAGGAAACATTAATTTCTGTGATTGTGATGAGAATATGTGAAACATTTCTGATTTTCTTTCTTCTCATCCAGGTTGGTCAACAAGCTACTCAGTTTACAATGTCTCTGGCCCCAATTCTTCTTCTTATACTTTCTTAAGTGGACTGAGACTGTAGAGTGGTTCGGCAAACAGAGACCAGCGTTTGTTGTCAGCTCAGCCATGTACCAATGGTATGAACTAGAGTATGAACTATGATTATGAACTAATCTTGCTATTATAAACTTTATCTTGCTAAACTTCATTTTCTTCATTTTAAAATGGGTATATAGAAGTATCTTTCTATGATTTGTGGCATTTTTGTGATAGTGGGACAAGATAGCACCTTTAAAATCCAGATGTCTTACATGTTATGAGCACTCAATCACTGATAGCTACATTAATTACTCTCCGCATGAATGCTGCTACCACAAACTCAGGCTTGCCATCCTTATACCTATAGGAAAGACTTTTTCTGACTCTATTGAATTCAAATCACTTTAATTATTACTCTCAAAGTATGGTCTTTCATCTTACTTTGCTTCCTTTACAGTTACAAAACCTCATTTGCAAGCTGACTATTCTGATCTTGGTCCAGGCATTACAAAAGCATATTAGCTCTCTCCTTACCCCTGCCTCCAGCTCCCAACCCAGCACACTTTCCTTGACTTTCAGGAGAGCATAGCACTAACACACATCTGACTGGGGGATGTTGAGGGACCTGCATGTACCTAATAATAAACTGTTTTTTCCCTCTTCTATGTGAAAATTACAAAAGAAGAGAATGAAACTACCCAAGGCCAAATTCCAGTCAGTGACTAAAATGGAAAATGCAGTTCTCATACTTTTCATGCTATTCTGCATCAGTCATTAGACCAGTTAGTCTTACACCAGATTAGGATCAATAAGAAACATGAACTCTCCATCTCTCAGGTTTCTTGGGGAGACATTTCTGGATGGCCCAGAACATCCCCATTAAGAGGGAAAAAGTTACCTCATGGAAGTAATCAGAGCTCATTCTTTGCCACTGTCCCTGTCCAGCCTTGACCTTTAAAACACAAACATTTGGGGTTCTTCCACCAAATACCTGACCATAACTAAGCAATACATGAACTTACATCACCTCCAAAGTCTAGGCTTAAACACACAAACAATGAAAGCTCCAGTTCTACATCAGAGCACTGGATATGCTACATCACTAGGAGCAACATGATTAAAATCAGTATGAATCTTCCAAAATGAATTTTTTAAAAAAATCTAACACAAAAATACACTTATGAAAATATAGTTGATGTATTTCCTGTATCTTTTAGAAATCAATATTTTTTTTTTTTTACTTTACTACTTCCAAGCTGTCCTCTGTTACTTGTTCAACAGAATTTCTCCTGACAAGTAACTTTTCATACTTTGTTGAAATGCACATAAGGGTACAAAAACTTTAAGAATTACTTTATGTTATAACCTAAAAGATAAATTTTTAAAAGACTCTAACACCATTATAAAATGATTATTTACTTCACTGAAAAATAAAATTTTCCTTTATCAGGTGAAATAGATAATTTAGTGGCTCATGTAATAAAAAATTTCATGGCTCTGTCTGCAGGTACAGTTTGATCCAGGAGTCAACAGTCTCAAGATCTACCATGTTTGATTATGTTTATCACTTTTGGTTTTATTTAGAATGTTTTTCACTGCTTGCACTCTGCAGCACCAGGCCTATAGTGCAGTTATTCAGCAACTCCAGAGGAATAGGTCTCACAGCTCAAGCCACGGTTATCCATTATTGCAGAATTGCTCTCATTAGAGTAGCCAAGAAAATGGACTATGCCAGGAAGCCACATTTGGGTCATATTCTCACCCTTAAGAGTTGGGGGATCAACTTCACCCAAAATATGAGGACAGAAAGTGGAAGAAGTCTTCAGAAAACTCGGGCTACTGCTTCCAGAAGACCAAATTCTAAGCAGGCAGAAACAACTTAAACTTTTAGGCCAAATTAATTGTTTCTCAACATGAAAACCTACTCAGAGCTCTCATTTCACTTTCTCACAGTGACTAAGCGCCCAGAGTAATACAGCTCTCTATGCTGGTGCTTCCCCATCTGTGATTTCAGAATATTCAGTTACCTGGCTTGCAGGCACACTGTTTACACTCAATGCTTATAATAAAGTGCTCAGGGCCCAAAACACACTGTATAAATGCAAAGCATTAGTATAAATTGTGCTAAAAGAGGTATTCCTCAGTCAACAGGAGGAACAGCATGTCCACAAAGACATACATCAAATGCTATAAAAGAAATGCTAATTTCTTTTCTTTCCTCACCACATAATTGAAAAATTGCTTTACCTACAACAAATATTTTAGAGGTTATATTTTCTCTCACAATGTCTGCACTTCAATCACTTGACTTTCTAAAGGTTGTCATAACATGACTTTTTTTTTTAACCAAGCCACTTCTAGAGGATGACAGAACCGTTTGTTAGAATTCCAACACAGTGACAAAATCCTCTTTGCCCTCACTTTCAGTCTTGAGAAAAATTGATTTTTCAAGTGCCTCTGATAAAAGATTTCAGTCATTTGGATTTTTTTCCCCGTCTTTTTCAGAAATAAAAAGAAAGGGTTTGGGTTAAAGGTATAAATTGCCCTATTTAGTCACAGAAACAAATTTAGACCTTAATAGCACATAGTGAAGATGAATGAAAAGCTAGCACCACACAGATGCTGCCAGGATAAAAGGTAGAAATCTCACCTGACAGGTGATCAATGAGACATTAAAGGTTAGAAGAATTATTAATGTGAGGGCAGAAGAGCAAAGGATAGTAAAAAAGAGCAAAACTCTTTGGGTGTTTTCTTTTATTCAACAGAAAGTAAGATGATCTAGCTGTAACAAACAGTTTCTTGTAATGGTCACTACTGGTTGATAGTTGAAGGCCAAGTCAAACCATTTTCAAAGACCGACCTTGTTAATGTTTTCTTATCATAATGGTGGGTTTCTAATTTTGTTTTGGTTTTCATTTCAGTTTTCTTTTGACTTTTAGCAATAAAAATTAATTTTGGACTAAAGTGCTAACGATGGGGTAGAAAGATATATTTCACTGACTAAGAGTTCAGTTCAGTCACTCAGTCATGTCCGACTCTTTGCGACCCCATGAATCGCAGCACACCAGGCCTCCCTGTCCATCACCAACTCCCGGAGTCTACCCAAACCCATGTCCATCGAGTCGGTGATGCCATCCAACCATCTCATCCTCTGTCGTCCCCTTCTCCTCCCACCCCCAATCCTACCCAGCATTAGGGTCTTTTCCAATGAGTCAACCCTTCGCATGAGGTGGCCAAAGTATTGGAGTTTCACCTTCAACATCAGACCTTCCAATGAACACCCAGGATTGATCTCTTTTAGGATGGATTGATTGGATCTCCTTGCAGTCCAAGGGACTCTCAAGAGTCTTCTCCAACACCACAGTTCAAAAGCATCAATTCTTCGGCACTCAGCCTTCTTCACCGTCCAACTCTCACATCCATACATGACCACTGGAAAAACCATAGCCTTGACTAGATGGACTTTTGTTGGCAAAGTAATGTCTCTGCTTTTTAATATGCTATCTAGGTTGGCCATAACCTTCCTTTTAAGCGTCTTTTAATTTCATGGCTGCAATCGCCATCAGCAGTGATTCTGGAGCCCAAAAAAATAAAGTCTGACACTGTTTCCACTATATCCCCATCTAAGTATTGGAGTTTCAGCTTCAACATCAGTCCTTCCAGTGAAAACTCAGGACTGATCTCCTTTGTCCAAGGGACTCTTAAGAGTCTTCTCCAACACCACAGTTCAAAAGCATCAATTCTTCAGTGCTCAGCTTTCTTTATAGTCCAACTCTCACATCCATACGTGACTACTGGAAAAACCATAGCCTTGACTAGACAGACTTTTGTTCACAAAGTAATGTCTCTGCTTTTTAATATGCTGTCTCGGTTGGTCATAACTTTCCTTCCAAGGAGGAAGAGTCATAATTTTATGGCTGCAATCACCATCTGCAGTGATTTTGGAGCCCAAAAAAATAGTCAGCCATTGTTTCCCCATCTATCTGCCATGAAGTGATGGGACCGGATGCCATGATCTTAGTTTTCTGAATGTTGAGTTTTAAGCCAACTTTTCACTCTGCTCTTTCACTTTCTTCAAGAGGCTCTTTAGTTCTTCTTCACTTTCTGCCATAAGGGTGATGTCATCTGCATATCTGAGGTTACTGATATTTCTCCCAGCAGTCTTGATTCCAGCTTGTGCTTCCTCCAGCCCAGCATTTCTCATGATGTACTCTGCATATAAGTTAAATAAGCAGGGTGACACTTTGATGTACTCCTTTTCCTATTTGGAACCAGTCTGTTGTTCCATGTCCAGTTCTAACTGTTGCTTCCTGACCTGCATACAGGTTTCTCAAGAGATAGGTCAGATGGTCTGGTATTCCCATCTCTTTCAGAATTTTCCACAGTTTATTGTGATCCACACAGTCAAAGGCTTTGGCATCGTCAATAAAGCAGAAATAGATGTTTTTCTGGAACTCTCTTGCTTTTGCGATGATCCAGCAGATGTTGACAGTTTGATCTCTGGTTCCTCTGCCTTTTCTAAAACCAGCTTGAACATCTGGAAGTTCACGAGTTATTGAACAGTAAAGAATGATAATATACAACAAAGGAGGTTACAAAACAACATGAAATACAAGCCATTTATTTTTAAAAGTGGATATGTTATATTTGATGGTGCTTTGATCGTGCTTCCTATGGGCCAGACACTCTTCTGAGGGTTTAATATTTAACTCATCTAACCCCTGCTCTGTTGGATACCAATAACCACCTGATACATGAGCAAACTGAGGCACAGGGATTTAAGCTAATGTCCTGTGGTCTTAGATGGTGAGAGAGAGAGAGAGAGAGATGGGTGCACCAATCTTTAATGATGTTTCTCAAGACATTAATGGTGATTCCTTCTGAATATGGCAGTAAGATTCTCTGTCATGCTCACCTTGTTATTTAAGAATTCAGAACATCATAAATATTTCCCATTGAAAACTATGTATCTTTACATTCAGGAAGTAAGTATCAATAGCTTTTATCATTTGGGGAATAATGTTTCATATCCTGAACACTGCTTCATGCTTTTTGATAACTCAGTTATGCCATCAAACATCTTAATCTGACTGTTGCACAGTCAACTCAAAACAGTTCCAAATGGATGGAAGTTCACTTTCTCTCCAGACCTTCTTCTCATCCTCCTTCCACCACACCACCAGCTTTCCATGGAGGAAATCTGGGCATCCCTTCAGCCATCTTACCCATTCTGTCTCCATTTGGACAGAAGGTGAGTGAGCTGAATTAATTTCACCATCCACCTTGTTCTCAAACCTTTACCTTCTTGTTTGCCCTTTCTCTCTCCATCACTATCTTTACCAACCTCAATAAAACTATGAGCACCTTCTGTGAGCGTCTTTGCAACAGCTTCCTAACTCTTTTGCTCCCTCCACCCACCCATCACATTCATTCTCTCCATCCTTCTAATTTACCTTCCATCTTGTCTACAAAGCTACCTTTGTGGCAATGTAACTGTATCATGCCCCTGCTTAAAAATCTAAAGCTGTTCCCTCTTACGAAAAATAAAAACCAACTCCTTCATCTTAAATAGAAGGTCCTCAATAATCTGGATTATATATACCTTTCTCATTTATAGCATAAGCCTCCCTGTTGCTCTGTGTCTTCCTGCATGGGATTTTCTGAGTTTACAAACCATATACTAAGGTTTTCCACTTCTAGAACTTGACATATGCTCTTCTGTCTGCAATGCCATCTGTTGAATTTAAATCATTCCACTCTTAAGCCATAGGACAAAGCCTAGGCCCCATTCATTATTCAATTAATATTCATTAGCCACTTGTTATGCATCAAGCAATTTGCCTGTGTACGTGATATGAAAGTAAACTTAATTTGGTCTGATTCTTGCAAAGGGTGGCCAACTTCCCCAGTCTGCCCAGAACTTTATTACTTTTAGCACTAAAAGCCTCACATTTCAGGAAATCCTTCAGCCTTAGATAACCCAAGGCAGGTGATATTTCATTCCTGCACATAAATTTATCTTCTAACAAAGTTCAGTTCAGGCACTCAGTCATGTCCAACTCTTTGTGACCCCATGGACTGCACCAAGCCAGGCTTCCGTGTCCATCAGCAACTCCCAGAGTTTACTCAAACTCATGTTCGTTGAGTCGGTGATGCCACCCAACCATCTCATCCTCTGTCGTCCCCTTCTCTTCCTGCCTTCAATCTTTCCCAGCATCAAGGTCTTTTCAAATGAGTCAGTTCTTCGCATCAGGTGGCCAAAGTATTGCAGTTTCAGCTTCAACATCAGTCCTTCCAATGAATATTCAGGACAGATTTCCTTTAGGATGGACTGGTTGGATCTCCTTGCAGTCCAAGGGACTCTCAAGAGTCTTCTCCAACACCATAGTCCAAAAGCATCAATTCTTAGGCACTCAGCTTTCTTTGTAGTTCAACTCTCACATCTGTACCTGTTCAGTTTCAGTTCAGTTCAGTCGCTCAGTCGTGTCCAACTCTTTGTGACCCCATTCATACATGACTCGGAGAAGGCAATGGCACCCCACTCCAGTACTCTTACCTGGAGAATCCCAGGGATGGAGGAGCCTGGTAGGCTGCAGTCCATGGGGTCGCTAACAGCCGGACACGACTGAGCGACTTCACTTACTTTTCTCTTTCATGCATTGGAGAAGGAAATGGCAACCCACTCCAGTGTTCTTGTCTGGAGAATCCCAGGGACGGGGGAGCCTGGTGGGCTGCCGTCTATGGGGTCGCACAGAGTCAGACACGACTGAAGCGACTTAGCAGCAGCAGCAGCATATATGACTACTGGAAAAACCAATAGCTTTGACTAGATGGACTTTTGTCGGCAAAGGAAGTTGGTTAATAAATGACTTGAATGAAACCAGTAAATAAACAAAGGGATTTGTTTTTATAGCACCTTAGGATAGCTATTATCAGTCAGTTAGTTCAGTCGCTCAGTTGTGTCTGACTCTTTGTGACCCCAGGGACTGCAGCACGCTAGGCTTCCCTGTCCATCACTAACTCCCGGAGTTTACTCAAACTCATGTCCATCGAGTCAATGATGCCATCCAACCATTTCATCCTCTGTTGTCCCCTTCTCTTTCCACCTTCAATCTTTTCCAGCATCAGGGTTTTTTTCCCAATGAGTCAGTTCTTTTCATAGTTATTATACACATCTTTTATCTCTATATAATTTTACAATAAACCTGAAGTCAACTTTATGATGGCGAGAAATACATGTAAGCAGCATAATATATGAAAAAAAATCTTAACATGAACAGAACCAGATTATCTGACTTGTGTAGTACAGAGGAAGCCAGAAGAGTTTGTGAAGGGCTCCCCAAAGAGAGGCAGGTAAGAAGGGAACGAATCTTTGTCTCCCACCAGGGGACTGGAAATTCAGCTTGTGTTTATTCCCATGACATGTGGCAGCAGGACAAAATGCTCCTGAAATGGTTTCAAGGGAGGATGGAGTGGAAATACAGGAAATGAGGCAAAGGGAGTTCTCAGCCTCTGTTACTGAAACTCTTCATTACTTTCATCTGTAAAATGGTGGTAATAAAGATGCCTAACTCACAAATTTTTTAAAAGATTAACTCAGTGTGTCTAAAGTGCTTTGGACAGCACCTGGCAATGGTAATACTCTGTAAGTATGAGCTTAAACCACCACAACCTCAGTACTCTTCCTATAGACCAGAAATACATGCAGTGGAGCCAAAGATAGTGGGGCTGCCTGAGCTCAGGACCTCTACTCTCAGCTTTATCCAAGAAGAGGCCTAGAGCAGGAGGGTAGAAAGAGGGCTGCGATTTCCATGCCAGCCAGGTTTCTCAGCATGCACTGGAGAGGAAAACAATTTAAGACAATCTTCAAACCTATTCTGTTTTAGCCACTGAAACTCAGACAGGCTGGGGCCTGGGATGCTTTGTTGCAAGTGCTGCAGTGCTTTTTGCACCTGGACAAACTTCTCCTCAAGCAACAAAGAAACTGTATGTGACTAAAAATAATGGTGTGCCTCAATAGTTGGGGCAAATTCTGCACAAAATATACAAAAAACAACCAAACAAACAAAAAGCCTGGTTGCCATTTCTAAAGAGCCAGGAGAAAAAACAGGGTGTTGAAGTAAAACCAGGGTACTGATCATGGCCCCTGCACTCAACACCACTAGAGAGGTGGGCAAAACACCCAAGCCACCCCTATGGTGCAACCCCTGGACACACCTCTACCCTCACCCCGTATAAGGAACAAGCTCACTTCTCCTCCAGGACGAGGCTAGCAAGAGAATCTGTTACTTATTTTTGCTCCCTCCTGTAGCTGGCACAGGAGTCTCAGTAAAGCCTTGCCTGAATTACTTGCCTGGCCTCTAGTCAATTTCTATTGATTGGCAAAGACCAACAACTCTGATCAGTATCAAAACCATCTGCATTTCCATGAGCATGTATAGACAGGAGCAGATTTTTTAAAAGATGGGTCAAAAAATGCACTGAGAAAGAAATCCATCTTTCAAAATATTCCAACACAACTATTTATATTAATAATAAAATTTAGTAAATAAAACTATTTTTCACTCTTTATCTAAACATTATTGAACTTGAAAATCGTGGTAAATTGAGACTTTCTCACACAGATTAAAATTAGCTCTAATAAACAAAGAGAAACATCCATCTTTTGCCAAGAGGCTTAACACACAATCTGATATTTATATTCTAGCAACAGGAATATATTCATGCACTTTTAAAAGTTAGTTGAATTAAACAGGCAAAAATAACCAAACTAAGTATATGCATTGACAACCTTCTGGCCATCTTAAAAAAAAAAAAAATACTGGATTGAGTTAACTCAAATATGAAGGAATAATACACCCAGGGCTCATGCACCTAAATTGCAACCAGATGGTAAGACAAGTCTATCTGAGTTCAACAGTTTGCATTCCAACAATGCTCAGATGCGGTTCTTGAGTAGCTGTGGCCAGTTCAGCTCATGCCTCTTCTTCAAGCCTCTTGCCCAAACATACAGCCTCAAGGAGGTACAGTTAATTATTGGGGATTTGTAATTGAACATAAATCTCAGTTTCATTGATGGTAAATGTTAGGTTAAAAAATCTGAAAAGCAGATAATCTGATAAAGATTCACCAGGCAGAGAAAGGTAGTGTAGGGGTTGGAGATCTCTGCTTGGGAAAGACCAAATATGAGTATTCATCCCCAAGAAACATGCAGAATGCTTTGTGTAAGGCCTTCTGCCAAGGCTCCTTTCCAGCAGGCCCCCTACTCTCAACAGCTGTAGGCAAATGAGAAAATGGCCATATTTTTCATGAAAAAACTGCACCCCACATTCCATCTGAGACTTCTCCAATGCTTTCCCCTACCTCTGCCCACAATAAAGCAAACATACAGGTGTAGCGAAAGTGAATTAAAAGTCTGTTAACATCATGGGTAAACTGAATCCCGGACTTGCAATTAATTTGTTTCCAGAACTACCTTCTTTAAAAAAAATACAGACTGGCTAATTACCTTCTTTAAAAATAAAGACTGAACTTTGCTGTTCACCTAAAACTATCTCAACATTGTTAATTGGCTATACTGCAATACAAAATAAAAAGGTTTTAAAAAATGCATAATCCCTATAAAGATATGAACAAAATCCTGCAAAAGAAAAAGAAAAAAGAAAAACCTCTATTCTGAAATTATAGAATAAAATGATTCATTCATGTTAAAGAAAATACAGGCAATTGGACATTTAGCAGAGAATTTCATTATTTTACTATCAATTCCAGGGTGTTCTTGAAATTACAGTCCTGACAATTTTGACATCTTCACCTGCCAAATACATATTAATGTGTCTTAAAGCCTCCTCAATAATTAAAGTTGACAATTTTTTTTTTCTAATGTAACATTTAAAGATTTACCGAATCATAAGCTGGGGTGTTTCGTGTTCGTCTAAATATGACCTGGTCTTATGAATTTTGAAAAAGAATAATATTGACAAACCAACACATAGCCCCTCCCTTAGCATTACTGAAATGATTAAGATGCAGTGGAACATGGCTGTTTCAAATACTTGGGAGGAGAAATACCAAACCATGGTTGGCACAAGACACTCATGAACAGGACATGCTGGGGACACAACTGCCATCTGTACGTAAGTCACCATGCTTCTTTCTGGCCACCCTGCTTTCCAAAGAGCATTTCTCTATGTTTAATTTATAAATTTTATCCTTACATGAAAATGGAATCTTGACAAGTCTAAAACATCATATTGCTTATGCATATGAGCCTGACTATAAAGTTGAATTATGAGGGTGACATGAGAATGCCTAAAACTCCAGCTCAAAAAATTCAATGTTTCATTAAATGGATGATAATGGAAACTTTGTGAAGCTGCTTTACCTGTATTGTTAATAACAAGGTGACATTTATGAAACTAATACATGGTAAAGTCCGTTATTGTTTAATGGCGATTCTTATACATGAACTTTGTAATATATTCATTTATAAAAACCACTTGAGTCATTTAAATATCATTAACCATGGCAAAATTAAAGTGAGTTGTCTCCTCATGGGCTCAGGTGTAGGAGAATCATCGTTCGTGTTGGCTAGAGTAATTCGGTTTGGAGTCTGATGTCTAATGGTGGCAGGCTGCTCCTGCCCTGGAGGGTACACACACGAATCAAGGAGTGTGTCAGCTTCTCAGTGTAAAACTGGGAAAAGTGTAGTCGTTCAGATGTGTCAAACTCTTTGTGACCCCATGGACTGTAGCCCGCCAGGCTCCTCTGTCCATAGGATTCTCCAGGCAAGAATATTGGAATGCCACTTCCTACTCCAGGAGATCGTCCCAATCCAGGGATGGAACCCATGTCTCCCACATTACAGGGAGATTCTTAGCCATCTGAGCCACCAGGGAAGCCTCGTAAAACTGGGGAAACTCTTTTTATTTCTTATTGCACAGTTAGAAAAACAGGGTGTCTTCTTCTAGACTGAAGCATAATTAAAAGCTTTCTGCTATGATCCTTACTGTCTATGTTCTCAGCCATGATTCTTACTGTGTGGGGACTGACCACTGAAAGAAGTTGTGGGAGTTTTCTTCAGGAATCAGCCCTCTCCTCTCACATTCTTTCTCATCTGGAGTATGGCTATTATCAAGGAGCTGGAGTCCTGGCCCTCAGGACCTTCTCTTCCTGAAAAATTTACTCCATTGTCATTTTCCTAAATACACATTTCTGCTTACAATTCTTTAGGGTAATATTTAAACTCCAAAGTATGACAGAAAAAGGTATTTGTGTTTGGCTCATCTTAATCACTAACGCATGCAGAAGTCAGAGAGAAGGAATCAGTGAGTATCCAACCATCTCCAAAGAGGTTACTTATGCAAGTAAACTGAAAAAAAAAATTATTAGAAATATGTTAACTCTAAGTTTCTGGCCTATCACATTGATTAAATCATTTCCTACACTAACACCATGAATTGAAAAAGAAACAGCCACAAGTTGAGGATGTAACAAATCACTTTCTTTTCCTCCAAAGAAACAAAGGATTTACTCAAACTAGTCTAGTCAAAACTCCTTTCTGGTGACTGCCTGCATTTACTGTGTGCCTAGAGTGTCTGACTGCTATATTTACTTAATCTTTATTTCATTCTGTCTATAGAGCTCAATTAAGAAGGGAGTCAGCTGGACAGCTGCCTGGGACATCAGTTCATAAAGCACATTAACATAGCCCTAGGATAAATGTAAATACAATGCTAGTTAAGTCAGGTTTCCACATGAGACTCCTAACATAATTGGCACAAGTAGGTAACACACTCAAGTGGAAATTGTGGAAACACTTCTCCTGGTGCTGAACTTATTCTGCTGAGTTACTTGTGAAGCATAATTGCAAACTGCATGTTCCAATTACAGGCTGCTCCAATAGCCTTGAGACAAGCTGGCTGAGAGTCAGTTGACATTCTAAAACTGAGTCAGGCATGGTAAAGTGGTTTCTTTTTTTGTTTTAATCTAAAAAAAGTGATTTAGTTCATTATCTACATTTCAACCCTTGGAATATGCCCCTAAGAAACATTTTGTTTCAGAAACTTAAATATAAATTGGAAGTGAGAACAAGAATGGTGAAAGGTAGGAAATGATTTGTCAACCTGAAGCCCATAAAATTAGAATGTGGGGTTATTATTTGAACAAAATGTAAACCATTTACCTAAGTAAGTTACTTTTCTTTGTGATTATGGGTTATTAAAAAAAAAACAAAAACCCTGAAAGACAATTTGAACCAAGTTAAAAAGTTGGCCAAAAATGTATATACCCTATTAATAAAAAAGCCACTTTATTTTGGTGTCTATTAAATAACTGTTAAATTCATATTTGAAAAACATCAACTTCAAGGAGTATCTCCAGATAGTTGGACTGTCTAAAGTGCTGTCTTGTCTCCATCCAGCCTGGTCCCTGGTAAACACACTGGCACCCTTTCACAACAGAGACCTACAGAGGTTAGTATCATATCAAGAGACTACTTTCAAGGAATAATTTTGTCAGAAGCCTGAGAGCAAGAGATTGTATTTCCATCCTGGATCCTCAGAGGTAAGCAATAGTCCATAGTCCAGAATTGTTGAAAACTGTCATTTTTTTTAGTTTTTTTTAAATATGAATTGACAGATGACATGAAATAGAAATGGGTATTAAAAATACCAGATATCAGAATCAGGATCCCAGGAGTCTGAAATGAGCTGATATGAAGAAATTGAACTTAAGACGACTTAAATATGAGAAAATTAGGTTTAAGTTTTACACTTAGGCACAAGAAGAGGAAGGAAAAAAAAACAGAATGAAGGATGCAAAACTAACATGTGAAGATGAGTATAGACTTTCATGTAAATGAGCAAAATTAAAGGAGGGAATGCAAAATATGGGTACTAATAGTGTTTGAGGTTACATGTGTAACTGAAAATCTGATGAGGGAGGAGAGGACAGCACTTGGGTAATTTCAAGAGGAAGCAAAGAAGCTCAGGATCTTCCTAGGTGTCAAAGTGGTAAAGAATATGCCTGCCAATGCAGAAAATGAGGGTTCAGTCTCTGGGTCAGGAACATCCCATGAAGAAGGAAATGGAAGTCCACTCCAATATTCTTGCCTGGAGAATGGCATGGACAGAGGAGCCTGGTGGGCTTACAGGTGGGGTTACAAAAGAGTCAGGCATGACTGAGCAAGGAGCATGGCTGCTTTTACCATAAAATGAATGTAACAAACCAAACTTGGGATTAAATTTCAGGAGGCCAACAGAGACTTGAAACACATTTTTGGATCCCAAAACTATCCACAGAATCTCAGATTAAGACTTCGATTGGGAGACTATCTTATTAGAGTTCATACAACCATAGATAATGAACGCCAACTTCACCACTACTACTAGGATAGCATTGGGCATGCTACTTAAATTTGATCAGCCTTACAATCCTCATCACAACATAGGAATAGAAATATTTACCTTTAAGGGTAGTGGTATGGTTAAAATTAGATCATTATTTAATAGATTCACCTCCCACTTAGTAAATATTCCCTCAATGGTCGATTATCATGGAGAAGATAACATAGAAAAGGGAACCATGTGTTGTGTATGACTCAAAGGGAGTTACAGAGAGCTAGAATTTTATTCAAAATAAAATGAAGTATAAATTGGTTCAGCTGCTAGGGAAAACAGTATAAAGATTCCTCAAAAAATGAAAAATAGAATCACTAAATGATCTAGCAATTCTACTCCTGATATCTAAGAAAAGAAAATCAGTAATTAGAAAAGATATATGTACCCCTGCGTTCACTGCAGCATTACTTACAATAGCCATGACATGGAAGCAACCTACGTGTCTATCAACAGGAGAATGGATAAAGATGTGGCATGCACGCACGCACACATACACGTGCACACACACACACCATGGAATATTACTTAGTCATAAAAAGGAATGAAATAATGCCATTTACAATAACATGGATGGACCTGGAGGGTGTGATGCTAATTGAAATAAGTCAGAAAAAGACAATACCATATGATTCCATTTATATGTGGAAACTAAAAACAAAATGAACGAACAAATATGACAAACAGCAAGAGTTATTGGTAACAGAGGAGAAAACAGGTGGTTGTCAGAGTGGAAATGGGTAGGGGGAGAAAAGAAAGGTGAGAGAGATTAAGGAATACAAGGTTCAGGAGAAAAATAAATGAGTCGTGAATATGAAGTTTTCAACGTGGGAAACACAGTCAAGAGTTATTAATATCTATGTAAGGTGACAGATTGTAACTAGACTTATTGTGGTGATCGTTCTGAAATGTATAGAAAGCCAATTATACTTCAAAAACAAACATATTCATAGAAAAAAAGATTTGTGGTTACCAGAGGTGGAGGACAAGGGGAGGTGGAATTGGAGGAAGGTAGTAGATAGGAACAAAATTTCAGTTATGAGATAAATTAGTATTGGGGACATAAAGTATTTACCACATAGTAAATATATCACTGCTGAGTTTCATATAAGAAGGTTGTTAAGACAGTCAATCCTAACAGTTATCAACACAAGAAAAATGTATATTTCTTTAATTATACACACACACATATATATACACATATATGAGATTATTGTCATTAAGCTTACTGTGTCAATCATTTCATGATGTATGCAAGTCAAATCAATGGTCTATACCTTAAATGTAAATAGTGCTATATGTCAACTATATCTCAAAAAATCGGAGAACTAAAAGCACTGTCAGTTAAAAAAACAGAGAGAGATAAAGTATTCAATTGTTTGGAGCTACACCCTTCAAATCAACTTTCTCTTGAGGTATTGAGCCTTCCATCGCTAGAGATGGTCAACCAGAATCTGAAATGGTTATCAGTGACATCACAGACAAGGAATGAATTAAGTCAAAATGGGCCAGCCAGTCTGGGTCTGTGCACACTTGGCCAGGAGTCACAGCATGGTGGGTGAGAGGTGTGTGAAAAGTATAGCATGAATCAGACCTCTGTCTCCAAATTGAGACATGGTATGTGGGAACTGTCAACCTTGTTGGGTGACGTGCTTTTTTATCCTGTTTATAGGGAAAGTGTTGCTCAGTCATGTCAGACACTTTGGGATCCCATGGACTGTAGGCCACCAGGTTCCTCTGTCCATGGAATTCTCCAGTCAAGAATACTAGAGTCAGTTGCCATTTCCTTCTCCAGCGGATCTTTCCTATCCCAGGGATCAAACCCGGTCTCCCGCATTGCGGGCAGATTCTTTACCATTGACAACACCAGGGAAGCCCAATTTATAAGTTTAAGCAAATAAGTATCCTTTTCAAAGTGTGATGTTTATGACCGAGAATACTGTAAATTATTATATGCCTTTAGCAACTGTTGACTTCTAAATTTTGACTCTTTCGCATCATGTTTCTTTTAAAATATCTTGACTACTCTACTTATGTGATGATAAAAAGAAATTTCCATGGGAAACAAAGTTGAGAACAAAGTCCCCCCACTCCACTCAAGAACTGCATGTGCCTTGCTCTAGCATCAGACCTGGCCATCGCTTGCTCCCCTCTCAGCCCTTGCTCCCCATGGCCCTGAGGGAGGGTGGGCCATAGAGGCCTCCAAGAGTAGGAGGTGAGCGGCAGCAGGTCTGGGAGTTGAAGTGTCATGGTGGAGCACCTGCAGCGAGACAGCAAAGAGAGGCCCAGGAGCAATGGTGTCCAAAGAGAAACATGCAGTAAAAAATCTCAGCAGGGAAAATGTCCACCCAGACAGTGAGAAAAGGATGAAAATGGATAAGATGCTAATAAAGGAGAGCCTCTAGCCCTCCTGGTGGGAGCTGTGAACGCCGTGTACCTAGAGGAAATTGTAAGTGGTTCCGTGTTAGGCAGCCTATCCTGCAGTATAGATGGGACATGACTCAGAGAAATGGAGAGCCACAGGTAAGGATGAGAGAAGAGAATATGGAAAGGACTGGGGAGGAAGTGAGGAAGCTGATGGATTATCTGAGGGAAAAGCATTTGAGTCATAGTCTCTGGACAGTTGGTGGTGCTAGAAAAGACTCTTGAGAGTCCTTTGGACTGCAAGGAAATCAAACCAGACAATCCTAAAGAAAATCAATCCTGAATATTCATTAGGACTGATGCTGAAGCTCTAATACTTTGGCCACCTGATGCAAAGAGTCAAATCATTGGAAAAGACCCTGATGCTGAGAAAGATTGAAAGTAAAAGAAGAGGGTGGAAGAGAATGAGATGGTTAGAGAGCATCAGTGACTCAATGGACATGAATTTGAGCAAACTGTGGGAGATAGTGGAGGACAACAGAGGAGCCTGGTGTGCTGTCGGCCATGGGGTCGCAAAGAGTCAGACATGACTTACTGACTTAACAACAACTGTGGGCAGTTAGCACAGACCACCTCACCATGACCATCATGAAGACTTTTGCCTTCTGCCTTGAATCCTGATGTTTTCCCTGAAGTTAACAGGGAGACACACATGTTTCCTAAACTTACAGGTTTGTGACGTATGTTTGTTGTAATCCTTTTGTGTTACTCGTTTCTTGTGGGCCTCCTATTACTAGCTTCTAATTGAATGCTGTGCTTCTGACCCAATCTGTAAGTTTCTGTCAGCAGGAGAGGTTTACCTATTGCATGGATGTTCATTATATGCTACTGCTAAGTCACTTCAGGGGCTTCCCTTGTGGCTCAGCTGGTAAACAATCTGCCTGCAATACAGGAAACCTCGGTTCAATCCCTGGGTTAGGAAGATCCCCTGGAGAATGTAACGGCTAGCCACTCCAGTATTCTGGCCTGAGAATTCCATGGACTGTATGGTCCCCGGGGTTGCAAAGAGTCGCACATGACTGAGCGACTTTCACTTTCAAGTCACTTCAGTTGTGTCCAGCTCTTTGTGACACCATTGACTGTAGCCCACCAGGCTCCTCTGTCCATGGGATTCTCCAGGCAAGAATACTGGAGCAAGTTGCAATGCCCTTCTCCAGGGGAATCTGAGTTTTACCTATTGCATGGAGAGACGTTCATTATATATTATGAAACTAATAAAACAGTTTAAAGAAGCAAAAGAATTAAATAAAGTCCACTATTAAGGTCACTTCCTAAACCAAAGTCTTCAGATTTGGTAAACCCCGTGGCAAATGAGAATCCTAAAATAAGGGGCTGGGGTGGAAGGAATCTGGGAAAGGAAAGGGTGTTCTAAATATATCACATCTCAGGCGCTGTACCAGAAGAAATGGAGGCAAATCTGTCATGGCATCATGAACACACTCTGCAAATGACAAAACTATTCTCTCTGACAAGCTCTTGGGAAGCAACACAACACAGCATATCCTTTTAACGCAGACTCACGGGTGGACAGGAAGAGGGAAGCCATGAAGACCGAGTAAGACAAGGCATAAAACAGATAGATGCATTCGGGTTATCAGCTGTCATTGTGAAAACACGCACACACCCACCCACAATGAAACAGGGAAGTCAAGCTAAAGGATTGAAGACTTCTAAGCTTGTACTTTCAAAATATGTATGAATGTTGCTACTGGTGATCAAGAAAATGAGTTTGTTTGCTAATCAAATAATGTATGGGTTGTTTTGGAAAGCAGTAATTAATTGATTACTGAAGACAGCCAATCGCTGGAAGTCATGCTTACTACCTGAAGGGAATAACAATGTCAAGTAAGAGCACGTTGCCCATTCTCAGCTTAGCTTTCTGGAAGCTCATAAATTAGGTAGCCATCTGAGCCCTCCTGCATCCCACTTCAACACTCTAAATATTACATTTTTTATGATAGCTGAGAGTTCTCACTCTTACGTCTGTTGACAGAGCTGCTGATAATGCACTGACACTGCAATCTGGTAAGAAATACTGGGATTTTTTTTTTTTGCACTACTTCCTATATGCAAAGTCACACTTACTAACTACATATTAATAACTAAAAAATAAAACAAAATCCCTGTTCTTCACTCCCCTTACTTTCACTCACAACCAACTTCTTAAGTCTACTTTTCCTTACAGAACAAAAGGAATTCAATTCATTTCCTACTCATAAAAGATATTTGTAATTTCACAAACTGAACAGGCAAATGTGTTTTCCTGTTTTATTCATGAGCACCACTGGTTTACACGAGCCATGTTCCCCCGGATGACCCACTCTCAGAGCAGTCTTTCTCTACTGAGTAACAAAGCCACTGGGCTGGAGACTGCAAAGAAACACACAGTAAATGAAAGGAAGAGGTAAGTCCACGGTTTCAAAATTCATTGAACAACAAGTCGATAACACTTTTTTTTTTTTCTGTTCTAGAAACTGAAAAGATATCTTTTCTCTTATGAGGTGGTCAAAGCACACAGTCTGAAGTGCAGTTGTTTTGTCAGGCTCGGGGCATTATACGTGCTGGGCTTCAGATAAAATATTACAGCCCAAACTTTTCAGGAGTCCTCCTGGAAGTGACGAGTCACTGCCTTCCCAGGTCGTCCATCGAACCTTTAGATCACTCAGAAGCTCTACCTGCGCTACCCTCCTGTGGCACGCAATGCCACCTTGGACAGACCCATTTTTCTAAAGGGAGGTTCCCGCTCAGTGGCTTCCCCTCGGCAGTGTAAGTAAAAGGTGAGAATAATTAAGAGTTGTTCTATCATGACAAAGGTGGTCCTGACAAGACCCTCCAGCACTGCTCTCTGATGGGTAAGTCTGCTCAAGGACCCTGGGGTCTTTCGTGAATAAAATGTCTTATACCCTGTGACTGCAAATTGGTAACACTGCCTAAACCAAGAGGTTTCTGTTTAAAACATGTGCAGAGGCAAACACATATACATGATTTTTGGCTCCAGCTGTAGAAAAAACGTTCTGCCCCTAGTTTCCACATTTTCTACAATCATCACGTGCCCCTCAGTTTTGCCTTTCTTAACTTAAACATCTCTCGTTACTTCAGTCACTCCTCCTAAGATTTAATGCTTGTATGTTTCTGAAGTGCTCCTGCTGTTCTCGACCTCATTTTTAAGCTCTCTTGCATAAAATCTATTTCAGAAGCTCAGCTCTGGTGTAAGGACTACTCTCTCACACTCTGGAATAGCAAAGAATAGTACTTTCTCTTACTCCCAAGACCATGCTGTATCCAAGTCACAAGAATGCTCTGCTATCTTAAAAGTCACATCACACAACTGTCTTTTGAGTTTATTGTCAAGTCCACAAAAGCTCTTTGATGCACTGCTGCACTTCTTCAGCCTTCATTTTACAGCTGTTATTACAGGCCCAAGGTCAGAAGTTTACCCTGGAGCTTATCCTGTCATATTCTGTTTATACCTTTGGTTTGTTGCCATCTTGGTGTTTCCATTGTGCCCTCCAGAATATTCCCAATCTCTTAGTTTTTGAATCTACACATAAGCCAAGGACACCATCTCAATTCAAGTGTGATATAGCTGGCTACAGTCAGAGATTCTTTCTGTGGCCATGGATCTCAACTGGACCTAATTAGCAAGATCCATGCCCCCGATTTCTCCTAATAAAACGTTCAAAATTTTTAGGGGGCTGCTGCTCAAAGAAAGATGATAAATGCTTATGAGAGCAGGTCTGTAACAGATTTTTTTTTAAACATCTGAAACTTTCAATACCTGTTTGCTGAGTGAGTAAATAAACTGTGGGCCTTAATTTCACCTTCTATATTCTTCAGTGTCAACATTCCTCCTCTCATACAGTCAATGCCCTAAGTGCTCTTTTTCTACCATGCATGGTAAGCTACAAAGACAAGTGAGGCAGGAGATCTTATCTTTAACGAGCACCCAGTCTAGTTACAGCAGCAGGAACAAAAGAGGACAGCCGATTATGATGCAACTATGATGCAGCACACAGAACTGTGAGAGCACAGAAGAAAGAGTTAACTCTGCCCAGAGTGTGTGTGTAGACCTCAGAGTTAGGAGAGCTGCCCGGAAAGGTTACCATCTCAGCAGAATTTTGCATGGAAGTGAGAATCAACCAGATGAAAAAGAGGGGACAAAGATTTTCCATTAAAAGAAGCTACAGGAAGTACAGCTTGCCTGGGCTAGGGCGAGTCATTTAGCACAGTGCAAATGCAAGAAACTGGGATATAGTATTGAAATCTAAGTCAGGAGAGGCAAACAGGGGACACATAATAGTGACCCTCAAGTACCACTGCATGATATTGAGACTCCACTTATAATTTAAAGAACAAATAAGGACTTGGAGGTGGACAGAATCAGATGTGCACTTTAACAAGATCATCCAAGTTGGAGGGAAGGAAATGTATCAGAGACAGGTGTTATTAGAGCAGAAAGGTCAGTTAGAAGCTGTTATATAACCTAGGTGGGAAATAATGAGGGTGTTAACTCAGACAATGGTTTTGAAAGCCTGGGATGAATTTCCAAGTATTAAAGATGTTAAGTCTATAAATATATTAGTAACTTTCTGCATGAAGTAGAAGAGGGAGGGGGCCAAGAAAGAAGCCTAGTCTCCTGCCTTAGGAAACCTGTGGAAGATAACCCCATTGACTAAAACAGGAAGCTAGTGATGGGGGGAGGGAGGTTAGGGACTTTTGTTGATGCGAAACACAAGGAGGTTTGCTGTGGACATACTGCAAGTGGTAGTGGTCATCACACATTAGGATGGAGATGTCAAGGAAGCAATCAGAACCCTGTAGAGAAATATGAATAGGACTAGGAGGCATCAGTGTCAGCTAAATGAATCCACAGGAGTAACTGGTATTTCCCAGGGATCTAAATAAGAAAAAGAAAACAGCAGAGAACTGCTGAGCATTGCTACTGCTAACTTATGATCTCTACACAGTAGTTTTCTACATAACATCAAAATAGTAAGCTTTAGTCAACAACTAGAAGCAATAAAGCAGAGAAAAATTATTCCAAGCACCGATTATACAGGGGCAAAGAAGGAAAAAAAAAAAAAAGACTGATGTAACTGTAACACGTGAATATGTTGTTTTTTAAAACACCCGAAAAGGGTATTTTCTTTGACCAAAAATATGTACTCCGTCATTTTTCTTGACATGTGCAACTTTCTCGGTCTATATTTGGTTTAGAAATATTTTCAGACAATAGTGGGATTTTACTTTAATCCTCCCCCCCCCCAAAAAAAAATTAGGGCAGGTTCACAGATAAAAGGCATGTGATATGGTGAAGATTGGAAAATAGGAATCTGGGAGTCTCAAAGGGGGAAAATGCTACTTAGCTTGTGACACTTGATGCCACAGATCAACTCAGGCCCATGGTCTTGCAAGTTCTCCATTTTTAAGCAGAAATAAAACCTCTGGATTTATATGGGATTTGGGGGTAGGGAACTAATGAAAGGCTGTGTGCTGCTGGAGCGGTGGTGGCACGGTGCTGGAGCAACGGTGAGGTGATACCTCTCGTACAGGGGCAAAGAAGCAGCCCTAGCAAGATGGTAGGAGGGGTGAAATCACATTTAGAATCAAACTCCATATCTGCCAGAGATGGTCAGAGGGCTCAAACATATCTTGTATGCACCAGGACACAGAGACCCCACAGAGACTGAGACAGAATTGTGTTTGAGTATCTCCTGAGGAGGTACAGGTCAGCAGTGGACTGCTGCGGGGGCAGGGGCTCTGGGAGCAGTAGACCTGGGTAAGGAATAAGCCCTCTTGGAAGAGGACGCCATTAATCCCACCATAGAGCCACCAGAACTTACACAGGGCTGGGGAAACAGACTCTTGGAGGGCACAAACAGAACCTTGCACTCACCAGGACCCAGGAGAAAGGAGAAGTGACCCCACAAAATGCTGGCCCAGACTTGCCTATGCGTGTCCAGGAGTCTCTGGGGAAGGTGTGGGTCCGCGGTGGCCTGCTGCAGGGTTGGGGGCTCTGAGTATAGCAATGCCTGCATGGGACCTTTTGAAGGAGGTTGCCATTATCTTCATTACCTCCACCACAGTTTGGCCTCAGGCCAAATAACAGGGAGCAAACACAGCCCCACACTTCAACAGAAAATAAGATTAAGGATTTACTGAGCATGGCCCTGTCCATCATTACTCGACCCAATTTGCCCCACAGTCAGTCTCTCCCTTTAGGAAGCTCCCATAAGCCTCTTATCCTTTTCTATCAGAGGGCAGACAGACTGAAAACCACAATCACAGAAAACTAACCAATCTGATCAAATGGACCACAGCCCGTCTAATTTAATGAAACCATGAGCCATACATGTAGGGCCACCAAAGACGGATGGGTCACAGTGGAGAGTTCTGACACAAGGTGGTCCACTGGAGAAGGGAATGGCAAACCACTTCAGTATTCTTGCCTTGAGAACTCCACGAACAGTATGCAAAGGCAAAAAGGACACTGAAAAATGAACTTCCCAGATTGGTAGGTGCCCAATATGCACTTCAGAAAGAATGAAGAGATGGACCCAAAGAAAAAACAACACCCAGTAGTGGATGTGACTGGTGATGGGTAAAGTCCAATGCTGTAAAGAGCAATACTGCATAGGAATCTGGAATGTTAGGTCCATGAATCAAGGCAAATTGGCAGTGGTCAAACTGCAGATGGCAAGAGTGAACAATAACATTTTAGGAATCAGCAAACTAAAATGGACTGGAATGGGTGAATTTAATTCAGATGACCATTGTATCAACTACTGTGGGCAAGAATCCCTTAGAAGAAATGGAGCAGCCATCATAGTCAACAAGAGTCTGAAATGCAGTACTTGGATGCAATCTCAAAAACGACAAAATTCTCTCTCTTGGTTTCCAAGGCAAACAATTCAATATTACAATAATCCAAGTCTAAGCCCTGACCAGTAACGCTGAAGAAGCTGAAGTTGAACAGTCCTATGAAGACCTACAAGACCTTCTAGAACTCACACCCAAAAAAGATGTCCTTTTCATTACAGGGGACTGGAATGCAAAAGTAGGAAGTCAAGAAATACCTGGAGTAACAGGCAAATTTGGCCTTGTAGTACAGAATGAAGCAGGGAAAAGGCTACCAGAGTTTTGCCAAGAGAATGCACCCATCATAGCAAACACTGTCTTCCAACAACACAAGTCTCTAAATACAGATATCACCAGATGGTCAATATCAAAATCAGACTGATTATATTTTCTTTGCAGCCAAAGATGGAGAAGCTCTATGCAGCCCACAAAAACAAGACTGGGAGCTGACTGTGGCTCAGATCATGAACTCCTTATTGCCAAATTCAGACTTAAATTGAAGAAAGTAGGGAAAACCTTTAGACCATTCAGGTATGACCTAAATCAAATCCCTTACAATCATACAGTGGAATTGAGAAACAGATTCAAGGGACTAGATCTGATAGACACAATGCCTGAAGAACTATGGATGGAGGTTCGGGACACTGTCCTGAAGTCAGTATTCAAGACCATCACCAAGAAAAAGAAATGCAAAAAGGTAAAATGGTTGTCTGACAAGGTCTTACAAATAGCTGATAAAAGAAGAGAAGCAAAAGGCAAAGGAGAAAAGGAAAGAATGCAGAGTTCCAAAGAATAGCAAGGAGAGATAAGCCTTCCTCAGTGATCAATGCAAAGAAATAGAGGAAAACAACAGAATGGGAAAGACTAGAGATCTCCTCAAGAAAATTAGAGATACCAAGAGAACTTTTCATGCAAAGATCGGCACAATAAAGACAGAAATGGTATGGACTTACCATAAGCAGAAGATATTAAGTAGAGGTGGCAAGAATAAACAGAAGAACCATACAAAAAAGATCTTCATGACCCAGATAACCACGATTGTGTGATCACTCACCTAGAGCCAGACATCCTGGAATGTGAAGTCAAGTGGGCCTTAGGAAGCATCACTATGAACAAAGCTAGTGGAAGTGATGGAGTTCCAGTTGAGCTATTTCAGATCCTAAAAGATGATGCTATGAAAGTGCTGCTTTCAATATACCAGCAAATCTGGAAAACTCAGCAGTGGTCACAGGACTAGAAAAGGTCAGTTTTCATTCTGATCCCAAAGAAAGGCAATGCCAAAGAATGCTTGAACTACCACACAATTGCACTCATCTCACACGCTAGTAAAGTAATGCTCAAAATTCTCCAAGGCAGGCTTCAACAGTATGTGAGCTATGAAATTTCAGATATTCAAGCTGGATTTGGAAAAGGCACAGGAACCAGTGATCAAATTGCCAATATATGCTGGATCATCGAAAAAGCAAGAGAGTTCCAGAAAAACATCTACTTTTGCTTTATTGACTACGCCAAAGCCTTTGAGTGTGTGGATCACAACAAAATGTGGAAAATTCTTCAAGAGATGGGAATACCAGATCACCTGACCTGCCTCTTGAGAATCTGTATGCAGGTCAAGAAGCAACAGTTAGAACTGGACTTGGAACAACAGACTGGTTCCATATTGGGAAAGGAGTGTGTCAAGGCTGTATATTGTCACCCTGCTTATTTAACTTATATGCAAAGTACATCATGAGAAATGCTGGAGTGGATGAAGCAAAAGCTGGAATCAAGATTGCTGGGAGAAATATCAATAGCCTCAGATATGCAGATGACACCACCCTTATGGCAGAAAGTGAAGAAGAAATAAAGAGCCTCTTGATGAAAGTGAAAGAGGAGAGTGAAAAAACTGGCTTAAAGCTCAACATTCAGAAAACTAAGATCATGGCATCTGGTCCTATCACTTCACGGCAAACAGATGGGGAAACAGTGGGAACAGTGACAGACTTTATTTTGGGGGGCTCCAAAATCATTACAGATGGTGAGTGCAGCCATGAAATTAAGAGAGACTTGCTCTTTGGAAGAAAAGTTATGACCAACACAGACAGCGTATTTAAAAGCAGAGATATTACTTTGCCAATAAATGTCTGTCTAGTCAAAGCTATGGTTTTTCCAGTAGTCATGTATTGATGTGAGAGTTGGACTATAAAGAACGCTGAATGCCGAGGAATTGACGCTTTTGAACTGTGGTGTTGGAGAAGACTCTTGCGAGTCCCTTGAACTGCAAGGAGATCCAACCAGTTCATCTTAAAGGAAATCAGTCTGGAATATTCATTGGAAGGACTGATGCTGAAGCTGAAACTCCATACTTTGGCCACCTGATTTGAAGAACTGACTCATCTGAGAAGACCCTGATGCTGGGAAAGATTGAAAGTGGGAGGAGAGGGGGACGACAGAGGATGAGATGGTTGGATGCCATCACTGACTCAATGGACATGAATTTGAGTAAACTCTGGGAGCTTTTGATGGACAGGGAGGCCTGGCATGGTGTAGTCCATGGGGTCCCAAAGAGTCAGACACGACTGAGCGACTAAAGTGAACTAATCAGAAATGTTAGGAAGACCAAACAGGCCGATGTGTCAAACTAAATATACACACTGAGCACTAGTCTTCAAGTTTTACCTTTGGCCCCTGATAATCAACTTCTCTCAAATTGATAGTTTTCCCCAAAATCTCAGCGCCAAGTATAAAATTCCAATCAATTAATGACATACTTCAGGCACAAATGCACATGAAAAGGTTTCATTTCCAACTTCTGAATGACTTGTAAGACTTCATACTCTCCTGACCCTTCACTCTTCCCAAATCACAGAGTGCTTTCATCTTCTTGTGGCCACCAGTGTGAGCATACATTATTAAATGGCTAATAAATACAGGCAGCTTTCTGCTGAGTTTGTCATTGTGATTAAAGAGTGAAGCATAGGAAGGAAACATCTGTATTCTTCCCCATGCCATAATTTTTTCTGAGAGACTGCCTTATCACAATTAAAATCCAATTCACAGTTTACCAACATTTTTCCCTGCAAACATGACAGCATTCATAATGCCAAAGAAATGTAGAGGAACTGACATCCTGTTCACTTTTTGACTGTTCATTAATTCTCACATGGAGAGCAGTCAGTACACAGATAAACATGGCTTGGAGGAACTTAAATTGGCTTGTGTGAGATTAAACATGTAATTTTAAAAGGTTTTCCTTCAGGAATGCCTTTTCCTTCAACTGTGGAACTAATTCAAGGGGTTCCTACTATTTCTTGAGTTCTGTTGTATCTATGTCATCTACCTTTCTGTGGAAAGGCTGAGGAGTGTTCAGGAATTATTTTACTATAAATGGCCAGTTGGACAAGCAATAAGCCTTTATTAAGTACCAAAAAAGCAATGAAATTAAAAGACGCTTACTCCTTGGAAGGAAAGTTATGACCAACCTAGACAGCATATTAAAAAGCAGAGACATTACTTTGCCAACAAAGGTCTGTCTAGTCAAGGCTATGGTTTTTCCAGTAGTCATGTCTGGATGTGAGAGCTGGACTATAAAGAAAGCTGAGTGCAGAAGAATTGATGCTTTTGAACTGTAGTGTTGGAGAAGGCTCTTGAGAGTTCCTTGTACTGCAAGGAGATCCAACCAGTCCATCCTAAAGGAGATCAGTCCTGGGTGTTCATTGGAAGGACTGATGTTGAAGCTGAAACTCCAATACTTTGGCTACCTGATGCGAAGAGCTGACTCATTTGAAAAGACCCTGATGCTGGAAAAGATTGAGGGCAGGAGGAGAAAGGGACGAGAGAGGATGAGATGGTTGGACAGCATCACCGACTCGATGAACATGGGTTTGGGTGGACTCCAGGAGTTGGTGATGGACAGGGAGGCCTGGCATGTTGTGGTTCATGGGGTCGCAAAGAGTCGGACACTACTGAGCAACTGAACTGAACTGAAGTACCAAATGCAAAAAACGAGGAAGGAAGAGTGGGAGGGAAGGAGCAGTAAAGTAAGAAAGAAACAAACAAGAACTGTAATACTGGCCTTTACGACGCTTGCTGTCTGGTTGCACTGGCAACCATATACCAACATGAGAATACTTTCAAAGGAATCCAGCACAATTTGTGACTATCAATATGTGCATGCAGTGCTGCAAAATAGGATATGCCAGCCCTGATACAAACTTGAGCCAATCTGAAAGTGGCAAAAAGTTTTCCACAGAAACTTGAGTACTTCCTTTTGGTATGCATATATTTTTTTAAAGCTACCATGTGAATGTTCATGAAATCTCAGGAAAGATTCTAAGCACTCTGCATGCATGAATCTCCACAGCTAGGAGTAAATGTATTATCATCTTCACCATTCAGTTGAGATTTTGGAAACTTACAAAGGTTGAGTAAATTGCTGAGAATCAAACAACCAGAAAATTGGGATTTGTAACCAGTTCTCCCTGACTCAAAAGCCAAGAACCGTTTTAATTACCAGGAGACACTGTTCAGTCCCGGGAACATTGCCTGGCACAATGGAAGCAACCCGTAAGTGTGTGACTGAAAAATGTTTCCTTGGACAGTTACTTATCACTAGCCACAAAGATTTTTATCACCCATCTCAAAATTGCCTTCATGATTTAAATATTTTGAATCAGCACAATGCTTGAAATAAGATATGATATACGATGTCATGCATTATTATATATAACACTTTAATTAGTAAACTCGCTCTCTTTCTAGCTACATTTAAAAAATTGTACTTGAAATACCTTGACAATTTCTATCATGTCTTCTAAAATTAAGTATTTCTAAATTAAGTTACGTTCAGAAAACAAGTATCTGATGTTTGGCAAAGGAAAATAAAGGTAAGGGTTTAGTAGGCTTGATTGTCCTTGGCCAAATCACTATTCTTCACTGGATATCAATTTCAGGGATGGTTTCATGAGCGTGCACCTTCCAGGTTTTCAAGTCTATGGTTCTGCAATTTGGAAACATGAATTGGTTTGGGATAAACTAATCAATAAAGAAATCTTTGTTACTTATTAGTCTTAAGGCAACATGGAGCCAGTAGGGATGGATGGAAAACCAGGACTCCTTGATCCACCTGGGAAAGAAGGAAACTAATTGGTCTGTAGGGACTACTGGAGTCCAAGGCTGTGATTAGTTAAAACATCATAATTTGGATATTAAAACATAAAATACTATTAAATAACTGGCAATCTTCTAGTTTAGACCTAAAGGGAGTTTTCCCTAATGGAGTACATAAAATTCTACACATAGTAGGTACTCGGTAAGTATTTGTTGACTGAATTAATATTTCCCTCTCGTCTTCTGAGAAAGCAAGTAAAGCACCTCAAAGGGGCAATGGAGATCTGTTTCTGAGGAAGAAACTAAGAATTCAATGGCAGATGTGCTTTCAAAATTTCATAAAGTAGAGGATCTTTGTCAATGAATCAATTCTCAGGGCTCTGTATTTCCCAGACATCTTGCTGATGTGATGTACATTTTCAATGAAGGTGAAAAATTTACAAGATCATTATAAGAAAACCAAATTAGGATATCCACTCCAAACCAACTGTCAAAACTTTTATTTTCAATGATGTCATCTCTGAATTACTTTGTGTCTGACTTCTCAAAGATTAAACACTTTGGGGAAAAGAGTGCTTATAACAGTGAAAAAAGTTATTTTCTGTCAATTAGTACAGGACAAAAAGACAGAGAACCTACCACTACTGCATTCAACAAATGAAGGCCAAGGGGTCTGATCTAGCAATGGGGATGGGCATGAGCAAGCACTAACTGTGTGTCTTGGACTCCCAGTGAAGATGTAGAATTCATGGCAGGACTCCATTCCTGGGATGTGTGTATGGGAGGAGATGAGGAAGAGAAGCAAGGCATGCTTAGTTCTGTCAGCAAAACCAACATGGTACACAGTGGAAGGTTGAGTAAAGTGACTTAGATAGCTTCCTAGAGCTTATTGGCCCTAATGGATTCTTATGTAAACAGGACTCTAAGGAGCTTATTGGCCCTAATGGATTCTTATGTAAGCAGAACTCTAAGGAGCTAACTTAGCTTCATCATTGTAACTGTGATTCTGGTCCTGAAGGTGGCTTAAGGTTGGCAATCAGAAATTCTTTACCTCTATCAATTTGCCCCTGCTTCTTTCCTATAAATGCCTACAAAAGTCCTCTGAAAATTGGTGGTGGTACTAGATACTCTGGGTATGAAGCTGAAATTGATCAAGATGCAAATATTTGTCACCTTGAAATTCCCATACCAAAGCTCCAGGGGAAGGATTAACTAATCTATATTCCAATGAGGACCTACCAGGGAAATATCACAGGGTCCAGCTGTGAAAAGTGGAGAGAAAGAGGCAGGAACTAAAAAATGATGACTTGGGCCCAAGTTCTCATATTTTGTAGAAGGTAACAAGGAATTTGATTCTGGGAACAGGTGAAGTGAATGTTATGACAGTTATAAAGGTATAGGGAAGGGTGGATTCAGAAAGTTTCCTGGGCAAATTAATTGGCTTATTTAGAACTGATTTGTTTTATGAAGGAATAATTAAGATATAAAGTAGGAAAGGAAGGAATAGGAAAGGATGATGATGACATTGGAATTGATGACATTGGAATGCTGAATTAATATACAGAATAACAACAGGGAGGCACTGTAGATTACAGAACAAGGATGAGATACAAAGAAAAGGATATTTATGGAAGATTGTTCTCGCAGGTGTGTGTGGGATGGATTGGTAGAGGGAGGAGTGGGATGACAGAAATGCACTGAGAAGCTATTTCAGGAACTTCTGTGAAGTTTTTGTCTAGGGCAGTGGTCCTTATTTTCAAGCGACAAAATGCTCTACTGGAGGGTCTAATTTGGAAGACTAGAAGAATAAAATAATCATTATCAAGTTGGTTCTCATCTCTCCCTGGCATTCCTTCATCCATAATAGGGGAATATTTATACGTACTTAGCTAGAACCTGAACATTTTTATAGAAAACTTTAATCTGTCAGCTGGAAAGAAGAAAGAGATTTCCTCTGCTCACTCCCTTTCACTCCCATGTAGCAGGGGACAGGACACTCCGAGACTGAGAAAATGAGAAGTGTGTGTACCAAGGAATCTGAAAATTATGATTCTCAACCAGGTGGTCAGTGGCCAAGATGAACCTGTAACGACTCAGAGAAATTACATTACTATCTGTAATAGTGAATGACGATAATGAGGATGACAATGACAAGAATGCTCACCATTTCGAGAAAATCTGCTGTATACTAGAAACTGTGCCCTGCAGTCATTTCACACACAGTGTGTTGAATCATCACAACAGTCTTGTATACTAGGCACAGTTGAGCTACTCCAATCTTGGACATGATGAACCTGACAAGTTGTTTAAAAGACTTGCTCAAGCTCTCAACTTATTGAAAAACAAAGTCTGGATTTGAGCACAGGCATGTCTGAGTCTACAGTACATTGTTCCCACTATGTCACTAATTTGGATCTTGACAGAAAAAGGACACAGTGTCTCATGAGCTTGTAAAATATAGTTCATGGTCAGATTTGAGCACTACCATGTGTGATTAAGATATCTGTCCTCAATGTTTGAGAAAAACTCATAGATATAGAGGTGCCAATATTTAGCAAATTTGAATGTGTTATCTAACAGAGGTAAACAAAAACCTGAGATGAAAATCTGTTTCATCAGTATTTTGGTAGAATTACCAATATCTTTGTAGAAACAGGGATAAGTAGGATGCTATTTTAAAAGATGCTATCTTATCACACATCATTTCGCTAGCAAGCAGTCTATTATCCGTGGACACTTAGCCAATGTTATAATAGACTTGTTGGAAGCCTAGTGGAAATAAAAATTTATGAGGCACAGTTTTATCTTTAAAACTGAAGTAATTCAGACTTTGAACTTTCAAAGAGATCAGTTCTGCATAATTTATTCAATAAAATGCAGAACCCTAACTACACTTTATTTGTATATTATGTAAATGTGCAAATTACCATTAATCGTTAAATAATAAATCTGACAACTGAGGCTTTTTCCCTCATGGAGAGCACCCTCTATCCTATCACTGGTCAGTCTTCCTGGTTATCTCTCACTCCTCCCCCTTGAAGGGGGCTTGGGTGTCTGCTGGCAAGGCTGCCCTCACTTTCAAGGCAGCTTCAGGCCTTCTGATGCCCTTCACTACCTTTCTGTCCAACATCTTGCCCAAGTCTCAACAGCAGCTACTATATCACACGGCTTTATAACAGAAGGGCAACGTGAGCTACAGAGGTGTACTTGCCCTTGTTTATACAGCTTGAAGGTAAGCCTGCTGAGATACTGATCCCATCCTCTTAACCATCCTGTGAGATTTGTACAGGATGCACACTTTATCTAGTTTTGTATCTAGGGATTTAGCAAGATGCCAAACATGTTAGAGGAACTCAATGAAGAAATGAACAAATACTTTGAATTCAAAGGGGGCTTTAGCTACAGCCAACACTGTGCTTACCATCTACCCAGATGGACTGTCAAACAGACAGCGAGTGAAAAAGCAGTAGTTGAGTACTTGCTCTACACTATTTTCTGGAGAGAAATAAAGGCAAAAGAGATAACTTGAAAAAGAATCTACTTCTCCGTCTCCACTGCTCACCACCTTACAGCCCAGTTAACAGGCACCATCAAGCTGGCTCACTTTGCAGAGGTCTCTTCTCCTGCCATGTGCCAGATTTGTTCTCCCCAGACACCATACAGAAAGGGCTTTGCTCAAAGCTTTCAACAGTTTTCCATTTTCTATGTGTTTAATCAAAATCTCACCTCAGCCTATAGATCTCTCTAATCCAGCCTTATTTCTCATTATTTCCCCAAATGCATCTTTTAAATTTCACAGTGTCACAAAAAATATGCCACTCTTACAATTCTCCTGAATTTCATTCTGTAGTCTATAATTTTCTGAGTAACGCAGTCAGCAAACTACATTCTGCCACTTGTTTTTATACTGTCTGTTGAAGAATGACTTTTAAATTTTCAGTATTTGAAAAAAAGTCAAAAGAAGACTAATACTCTATGACTCATGAAAACGATGCAAAATTCAAAATGGATAGTTTTACTAGGATGCAACCAATTTGTTTATATAGAATCTAAAGGCTGCTTTTATGCTGTAACAGTAGTGATAAGTTACAACAAAGACCATTTGGCCCAGAAAGCCTCAAATATTTACTGGATGCAGTTTATGGGAAAAGTTTGGGATAATGGGATCAAACAATGATATCCAATTGTTGAGTATCTACTCTGTATGAGACACGTGTCTATCCATTCATTATTTCATTGAGACCTCTCATCTGGGGGAGATAGGTATTTTTTTTCTCATTGCAGATAAGAGACGAGGACTAAACAACTGAACTAACAAGTTTGAGAATCGGAAGCAGAGCTAAAAACTCTTGGATTTCACGGGTCACTCACAGGTTTTCCTCTGTGATAAGCTCTCTCTCCATATACTTGAGAACAAATGAATACATCAGTAAGTGTGAAATCACACAGTATACACTGAATACATAAGCAATGTGGGATGCCAAGTAATGAAGTGGCTCTAGAGAAATCCAGCCAATTTAGGAAAAGTCTTTGCATCAATATAGCTTCTTGGTTTCTTTCTTCTCAATTCCTAACTTTACCTGGCACATAGTTGCTTTTTTTTTCTCTCTCTCTCTAAGTTAAACATTAAACAATTGCAGATCCTTTCAGGTAGAACTTCAAAATTCCTTTTTATCACTTTTGTCTTTTATCTGTTGATCAATTTGTTCTTTAAAAGAACATACTTTTTTCAAAGTACAATATTGTGCCTTGAATCCCACAGGACAATTTTTAAAATCAGTCTTTCATACCACTGAGCTATCTGAGTTACCTAAGGTTACTGTCCTTTATTTTCCAGGACATACAGAATGGATTAAAGAGAAAAAGGCAAAGGAAAAAGTTAAAGTTTTCCCCGAAGCACCTGTACCTTGAATCTCATAATCAAAACTAAGGAGAATCACAGTGATATGGAAAGTAAACAAGAGAAATCCAGCCACGATAATATAGGTGAACTCGTGTGATTAGTTTTTTTTTTTTTTTTTTTTTTTTTTTATGACCCAAGTGAAACTGATGCATTCTGACTTGGTTAGTTCTGACTCATGTTTAGAAATAACTGACTGTGGAGCAGGTTCCATGCTTAATCCTTTTAAAGAAAACTGACCCTTAAGAGAATAGTATTTTTCCACAGCTGTCTTCCAGGCTTGCCTCTAATAATCAGAGCCAACATTTATAAATATTCACCATGTTTTATGTCCTTTACATGTATTAATGTATTTAACCCCCAATGGCATTGTGCGGTGGGTAATATTAATATTAACCCCATTTCATAGGTGAATAGCAAAAGTACAGAGAGGTTGGGGGAGTTGCCTACTGCCATTCAGTTGGTGATGAAACGAGGAATGAACAAATGTAATTCAGAGTGTATACCTCTAAACCACATGACAGACTGCTTATTGCTTGCTCCTGGATGTTTCACTACCATTTAACTAAACATGAAACGGTAAGTATATCATTTAATTAAATATTTTCATTGCATAAGTTGGTGACTGCTTCCCAAGAAAAGCCTGTTCATTTGATTTTCAGTATCTTTTCCTAAGGCATAGCTATCATGAAGATGGATTCCCACAAAAGAGTTTTGATAAAAGCATTTGGTTTGGTGGCTCTACAAATAAACAAAAAAAGCAATAACAAACATGTCCTTGTGAGAAATTCTAAATCTCATTTAGTACAGTCTTTAAGATTTAGCATTTACATGAAGATACTAAAAACCTCTCTCTGTGTCTATACCTTGTCTGGAAAGTAATTTCACATTTGTAATGAAGAAAGATGATCAATGTAACAGCAGATTATCATGTTTTAAATACAGCAACACACACACAAAAATCAATATGAAGTAGTTAATCTAGTCAGAATGGAGACGACTTAGAGGCCAAAAATTGTCCCGATTGCAATGAATTTTTTTTTGAAAGGACATTCTTACTACAAATCTATTTGTTCAATTTTGAAATAATCAGTCCTAAGGACATAGCAAATTATACTGAGAATAAGAAAAACAAGGGGAAAAAGCAAAAGCAAACCCCTTCACTTCTCTCCAATGGCATTTGCTTAAAATAAAAGCAATAGCTCTAATTCCCCTATTGTCACCATCTCATTTATTTTGCTAGTGCAGTGGGACCACTCATCACCATTTACTTTAGAGCAGAAACATATTTTTGTCTCCCCTATTTTCTACCTCATTCCAAAATAAATTTATGGAGTCAAATAGACTATAGAAGAAAAGCATTTTGTCATGGACTTTGTTCTAAGTTTATGCATTAAGGTATTTCTAAAAAATCAAGGAAAGATATGATGACTGCTAAACCCATCTCTCATCCCTGGGTTAGTTAAATTCAGGAGACATTTGTAACATAAGATTTTTCCATTCTTGAACTATTTCCAAATCTCAGCTATCATCATTGTAAACAGGTGACAGAAAGAGGCTGATTCAATTTTGCACCAAATGGCCACCTCTAAATTAAATGTAGCTTGGGAGCTGTCCTGCTATGTTCTAATGGTAAGAATTACTGAATTATAAAAATTATTTTCTGAGTCCCTACACTTATTTAGGTAAATTGCTATACTATCATTATGTTCCTAAGGAAACCAATGAGTACTTTTGAGTTTGATTTATTTTCTTAGGATGCTATTTTAAGCTAAAAAAGAAATAATAAAAGAAGATGCATTTTCTTAATAAAAGCAGAGTACTTGATGCTAAACTATTTCATATTGTTCTCGGTTGCTGAAGTTTACGGTAGTGCCACATTATGTATCACTTTCATTATAATACTTCGGCTGTAATTATTTTATGAAAACATATAGTCAATACCATGAAAGCAAATCACAGATTTGGAAAGTGGCAGAATTAGTGTCAGATGCAGCATCATTACATACGCTTTGCTCTCTCATTTTAATGTTCATCAGTCAGGATTATGGATCCATATTTACTCTATTCTGAGTAACCCCCATGACGGTATCATGAGGGAAATCTTGTTTCAATCACAGATTTGTGGATTAATGAAAACCAATACTATAAACCAATGTTATCCTCATCTTTTCAAGTATATTTTTTTTGCTTCCAGTTACAGTGGTGTAGTTTCTATTAGACTACAGAGAAAAACTATAAATTCTGAGTAAAACTACCTGAAGGCATTGGAGAACAACAAAGCGTAGACAAACTGTTGGAGAAGGAGGGAAGGGTGGGGTGGGGTGGGGGGAACAGGAAGGAACATAAACTTGGAAGAAGGTAACGACACAGGAAGGATTCTGTTTTTATTAATATATTTTTCCTATCAGAGGACAGGCCCAAGTCAACACCATGTGAGGTACTACAGCTCAGATATAAACCTGCAGTTTTACTGTTGAGAAGACCCAAAGGATAAAGTTAGAGATGCCACAAGTTAGTGAGAATACTAAGGAAAGATAGTCAGGGAAAATTCCATATTCTGGGCATACACTCTGCCCAAGTGTCCAGCGGACTCCACGAACAGATCAGACTCCAAGGAGCCAAGCTAAGCCAAAAGAGCTGCACAGAGACTCCAGCTACTAAAATTACAAAAGAGATAGGGGTTTAGTCAAGTTGACTGCTAATTTTGTTTTCAATATTCATCAGAATATAATAGAATACAGAGCTTCTCCATCATTGAGAAAATCAAATATAAAATCCAAAATTCAGATATACACAGAAACAAGAAAACATGGCACATAATCAAGAGAAAAGGAAATTAATTTAGGCTGAGCTTGAAACATTAAATTAGCAGGAAACCATTTAAAAATAACTAATACCAAAAGTGCAAATAACAGAAACAAAACCAACCGAAAATATCTCAAACTAAAAAGCCTCTGCACAGTAAAATAAATAATCAAGATAAAAAGGCAGAATGGGAAAAAAATATTTTCCCTACAGAATGGGAAAGTATCTGCAAACCACCTAACTCTCTGGGGTTAATATCCAAAACATAAAGGGAAAAGGTACAACTCAAGAGCACACACGCACACACACACAAATAATCCAACTTAAAAAATGAGCTAAGGACCTGAACAGCTATTTCTCAAAGTAAAAATATTCAAATAGCTGACAGATACATAACAATGTGCTCAATGTCACTAATCATTAGGAAAATGCAAAAAAAAAAAAAAAAATAGATATCACCTCATCCATTAGAGAGCTTCTCTTGTGGCTCAGATGATAAAGAATCTGCCTGCAATGCAGGAGACCCAGGTTCAATCCCTGGGTTGGAGAGATCCCCTGGAGAAGGGAAAGGCTACCCACTCCAGTATTCTGGCCTGGAGAATTCCAAGGACTGTATAGACTATGGGGTTGCAAAGAGCAGGACATGACTGAGCCACTTTCACTTTCATCTGTTAGAATGATTTGATCAAAAAGAACAAGAAATCACAAGTGTTGGTAAGGATGTGGAGAAAAATGGAACATTCGTGCACTCTTGCTGGAAATGCAAATTGATACAGCCATTATGGAAAACACTAAGGATGTTTTTCAAAAAATTAAAAATAGAATCACCATATGATCAACCAATTCCACTTCTAGGTATTATGCAAAGGAAATAAAAACTCATTCCATGACGCCACCACTACCCTGATACCAAAACCACACAGAGATATCACTCAAAGAATAAAATTACAGGCCCATATCATGGCCTGTGGTATGTTCACCTAGTGAGGAAAGTAACTCCAACAATACATTAAAGGATCATACACTATGATCAAGCGGAATTTATTCCAGGATTCAAGGATTTTCCAACATCTGCAAATCAATAAATGTGACACACTGCATTAACGCAGTGAAGAATTAAAAACATGATCATCTCAATAAATGCAGAAAAAGCTTTTGATAAAATTCAACATCCAAACCAATGGAAATGTTAAACTAATAAATATTTTTTTTTCTTTTTGAGAATATAAACATATCCCAAGTCCATTTATGATTTAAAAAAAAAAATCTCCTCAGAAAGTAGGCATAGAGTGAACATGCACGCATTCTCAGTCTCTCAGTTATGTATGACTCCTTGCACCCCACCAGGTTCCTCTGTCCATGGGCTTATCCAGGCAAGAATACTCAAGTGAGATGACATTTCCTCTTTCAGGGCATCTTCCCCAACCAGGGATCAAACGCTGTCTCCCGCATTGACAGGCAGACAGGTTCTTTACCAGTAACCACCTGGGACATCCTGGAATGAGAAGTTAGGTGGGCCTTAGGAAGCATCACTACTAACGAAGCTAGTGGAGGTGATAGAATTCCAGTTGAGCTATTTCAAATCCTAAAAGACGATGCTGTCAAAGTGCTGCCCTCAATATGACAGCCAATTTGGAAAACTCAGCAGTGGCTGCAGGACTGGAAAAGGTCAGTTTTCATTCCAATCCCAAAGAAAGGCAGTGCCAAAGAATGCTAAAACTACCGTCCAATTGAATTCATCTCACACGCTAGCAAAGTAATGCTCAAAATTCTCCAAGCAAGCCTTCAAAACCACGTGAACCATGAACTTCCAGATGTTCAAGCTGGCTTTAGAAAAGGCAGAGGAACCAGAGATCAAATTGCCAACATCCGCTGGATCATCAAAAAAGCAAGAGAGGAGTTTTGGGGCGGGGCTAAGATGGCGGAGGAATAGGACGGAGAGATCACTCTCTCCCCCACAAACTTATCGAAAGAACATCTGAAAGCTGAGCAAAGTTCACAAGACTACTTCTGAATGCTGGCAGAGGACGTCAGACATTAATCAAGTCAGCGCATTATCTTCAGAAGGAGGTAGGAGAAATTATAAAAGATAAAAAGAGAGACAAAAGAGTTAGGGACGGAGACCCGTCCTGGGGAGGGAGTTGTAAAAGAGGAGAAATTTCTAAGCACCAGGAAACCTTCTCACCGGCGGGTTTGGGGGAAGATTTCGAATCTCGGAGGGCAACATAACCGGGAGAATCAATAAATAAAACACACTGATTACGTGCCTAAAGGCAACTTCCAGTAAAGAACCCCAGACGCCCGCATCCGCCACCAGCAAGTGGGGGCTGGGCGGAGAGGAGCGGGTGGCACTGCTTAGGGTAAGGACCGGGCCGCTAACGTGAGATAGTAACCTAAAACTGTGGGACAGCCAGAGAGAGAGAACTACCCTGCGAAAAAACCCAAAGCTAAGGCACTGCCGGCCCGCTCACAGAACAAAGGACTGAGCGATACAGGGGAAGAGCTAGCCGGCTGCGGACCGCCCCATCCCCCGTCGGACACAGCGCGGGCAGGCGGGGACCAGCCAGAGCCGGAAAGGGGCGAACTCGGCTCCAGAGAGGGCACCCCCTACCAAACTGCAAACAGGCTCCCAGTTTCTAAGCAAAGACAGCCTGAGATCCCGGAGGGTCTACAGCCGCGGGAGGGTCGCAGCCAGAGACCAGCTCCCCAGAACTGACACAAAGCACACAGGAGCCGGAGCCGGGCGCGCCCGTAAACCGTAAACCGAGGCGGGGACCAGGGAGGTGATAAGCCGCACCTGGGCGGTGCGCTCGCCAAACTCCTGGCTGCCTGAGCTGCTCCGACCGGGAACGGCGCAAACCGCCGGCCCAACCGAGTCTGCGCCTTTGTGGAGTACCCGGGAAGCGCGCCCGCGAACCGAGGCGGGGACCAGGGAGGTGATAAGCCACACCTGGGCGGTGCACTCGCCAAACTCCTGGCTACCTGATCTGCTCCGACCGGGAACGGCGCAAAACCGCCGGCCCAACCGAGTCTGCGCCTCGGTGGAGTACCCGGGAAGCGCGCCCGCGAACCGAGGCGGGGACCCAGGGAGGTGATAAGCCCGCACCGCCCAGACAGGGGAGTGAGCGCTCGCCAAACTCCCGGCTTGCCTGACCTGAAGCCAAGCAGGGTAGAGGGGGAAAGCACACACCCCGGGGGGGGGAAAAACCCATGCAGCGAGAACGTGAGCTTCCACCACACCCCGTGATATTGGTTGCAGTGGTCCCCCTTCCCCACAGAGGACTGAGAAAGGGAAAACCTAAAAAACCCCACTTCACCCCCTTTGGGGCGGCGGAAATTAGTACTGAAGAGACCTCCAAAAAAAGCCAAATAAAAGGGGGGAAGCGCTTTGGGAAAGGGACAGGCCAACAGATTAAAACCCCTGTAGTTAAACGATGCATTGAAAGGGGCCTATAGATCTTGAAAAGTAAAAACAATTAACTCAAAAATATCAAGCAACCCTGCAGCTGAATTCCAGAAAAAAAAAACGACCCAATCAAAAAATGGGCCCAAGAACTAAACAGACTTTTCTCCAAAGAAGACATAAGAGGGCTAACAAACACAGAAAAGTGCTCAACATATCATTATTAGAGAAATGCAAATAAAAACCACAATAGGTACCATTACACCCAGTCAGAATGGCCGCTATCCAAAGTCTACAAGCAATAAAAGTGGAGAGGGTGTGGGGAAAAAAAAAACCCTCTTACATGTTGGTGGGAAAGCAAACTAGTACAGCACTATGGAGAACAGTGTGGGATTCCTTAAAAAATGGGAATAAAATGCCATTGACCCAGCAATCCCCCTGCTAGGATTTTAAGAGGAAACCCGAATTAAAGAGATGGTGTACCCCAATGTTCATCGCAGCACTGTTTACAAAACCAGGAATGGAAGCAACCCAGATGTCCATCGGCAACGAATGGTAAGGAAGTGTGGTACATTACACAAAAGGGAAATTACTCAGCCATTAAAAAAAATACATTTGAATCCGTTTTTGGTGGATAAAAAGGAGCCCATTTACAGAGTGAAGTGACCAGAAAGAAAAACACCCAAAAAAAAATATATAATGATGTATATGGAATTTGAAAGATGGGAATGGTAACCCTAATGTGAGACAGAATAGGACACAGATGATAGAAGTCTGTGGACTCTGAGGGAGAGGTGAGGTTGGACGTTTGGGACAATAACCATTGATCACATGTTATTGTCACTCTGTGAGCAGACACCTCATACATGTTTCTATGCATGGGACGGATGCTCAGGGATGGGGGCTTGGGTGCATGGGGATGGGAGGGGAGTGGGGGGAGGGGGGTGAAAGAGGGGCAACAGGTGATTTAGAAGTGAGAAATAGATTTAAGGGACTAGATCTGATAGACAGAGTGCCTGATGAACTATGGACAGAGGTTCGTGACATTGTACAGGAGACAGGGATCAAGAAAATCCCCATGGAAAAGAAATGCAAAAAAGCAAAATGGCTGTCTGAGGAGGCCTTACAGATAGCTGGGAAGAGAAGAGAAGCAAAAAGCAAAGGAGAAAAGGAAAGATATTCCCATCTGAATGCAGAGTTCCAAAGAATAGCAAGGAGAGATAAGAAAGCCTTCCTCAGCGATCAGTGCAAAGAAATAGAGGAAAACAATCAGATTGGGAAAGACTAGAGATCTCTTCAAGAAAATTAGAGATACCAAGGGAACATTTCATGCAAAGATGGGCTCGATAAAGGACAGAAATGGTATGGACCTAACAGAAGCAGAAGATATTAAGAAGAGGTGGCAAGAATACACAGAAGAACTGTACAAAAAAGATCTTCATGACCCAGATAATCACGATGGTGTGATCACTCACCTAGAGCCAGACATCCTGGAATGTGAAGTCAAGTGGGCCTTAGAAAGCATCACTACGAACAAAGCTAGTGGAGGTGATGGAATTCCAGTTGAGCTATTTCAAATCCTGAAAGATGATGCTGTGAAAGTGCTGCACTCAATATGCCAGCAAATCTTGGAAAACTCAGCAGTGGCCACAGGACTGGAAAAGGTCAGTTTTCATTCCAATCCCAAAGAAAGGCAATGCCAAAGAATGCTCAAACTACTGCACAATTGCACTCATCTCACATGCTAGTAAAGTAATGCTCAAAATTCTCCAAGCCAGGCTTCAGCAATACGTGAACCGTGAACTTCCAGATGTTCAAGCTGGTTTTAGAAAAGGCAGAGGAACCAGAAAAGGAAATTAATTTAGGCTGAGCTTGAAACATTAAATTAGCAGGAAACCATTTAAAAATAACTAATACCAAAAGTGCAAATAACAGAAACAAAACCAACCGAAAATATCTCAAACTAAAAAGCCTCTGCACAGTAAAATAAATAATCAAGATAAAAAGGCAGAATGGGAAAAAAATATTTTCCCTACAGAATGGGAAAGTATCTGCAAACCACCTAACTCTCTGGGGTTAATATCCAAAACATAAAGGGAAAAGGTACAACTCAAGAGCACACACGCACACACACACAAATAATCCAACTTAAAAAATGAGCTAAGGACCTGAACAGCTATTTCTCCAAGTAAAATATTCAAATAGCTGACAGATACATAACAATGTGCTCAATGTCACTAATCATTAGGAAAATGCAAAAAAAAAAAAAAATAGATATCACCTCATCCATTAGAGAGCTTCTCTTGTGGCTCAGATGATAAAGAATCTGCCTGCAATGCAGGAGACCCAGGTTCAATCCCTGGGTTGGAGAGATCCCCTGGAGAAGGGAAAGGCTACCCACTCCAGTATTCTGGCCTGGAGAATTCCAAGGACTGTATAGACTATGGGGTTGCAAAGAGCAGGACATGACTGAGCCACTTTCACTTTCATCTGTTAGAATGATTTGATCAAAAAGACAAGAAATCACAAGTGTTGGTAAGGATGTGGAGAAAATGGAACATTCGTGCACTCTTGCTGGAAATGCAAATTGATACAGCCATTATGGAAAACACTAAGGATGTTTTTCAAAAAATTAAAAATAGAATCACCATATGATCAACCAATTCCACTTCTAGGTATTATGCAAAGGAAATAAAAACTCATTCCATGACGCCACCACTACCCTGATACCAAAACCACACAGAGATATCACTCAAAGAATAAAATTACAGGCCCATATCATGGCCTGTGGTATGTTCACCTAGTGAGGAAAGTAACTCCAACAATACATTAAAGGATCATACACTATGATCAAGCGGAATTTATTCCAGGATTCAAGGATTTTCCAACATCTGCAAATCAATAAATGTGACACACTGCATTAACGCAGTGAAGAATTAAAAACATGATCATCTCAATAAATGCAGAAAAAGCTTTTGATAAAATTCAACATCCAACCAATGGAAATGTTAAACTAATAAATATTTTTTTTCTTTTTGAGAATATAAACATATCCCAAGTCCATTTATGATTTAAAAAAAAAAATCTCCTCAGAAAGTAGGCATAGAGTGAACATGCACGCATTCTCAGTCTCTCAGTTATGTATGACTCCTTGCACCCCACCAGGTTCCTCTGTCCATGGGCTTATCCAGGCAAGAATACTCAAGTGAGATGACATTTCCTCTTTCAGGGCATCTTCCCCAACCAGGGATCAAACGCTGTCTCCCGCATTGACAGGCAGACAGGGGCTAAGATGGCGGAGGAATAGGACGGAGAGATCACTCTCTCCCCCCACAAACTTATCGAAAGAACATCTGAAAGCTGAGCAAAGTTCACAAGACTACTTCTGAATGCTGGCAGAGGACGTCAGACATTAATCAAGTCAGCGCATTATCTTCAGAAGGAGGTAGGAGAAATTATAAAAGATAAAAAGAGAGACAAAAGAGTTAGGGACGGAGACCCGTCCTGGGGAGGGAGTCGTAAAAGAGGAGAAATTTCTAAGCACCAGGAAACCTTCTCACCGGCGGGTTTGGGGGAAGATTTCGAATCTCGGAGGGCAACATAACCGGGAGAATCAATAAATAAAACCCACTGATTACGTGCCTAAAGGCAACTTCCAGTAAAGAACCCCAGACGCCCGCATCCGCCACCAGCAAGTGGGGGCTGGGCGGAGAGGAGCGGGTGGCACTGCTTAGGGTAAGGACCGGGCCGCTAACGTGAGATAGTAACCTAAACTGTGGGACAGCCAGAGAGAGAGAACTACCCTGCGAAAAACCCAAAGCTAAGGCACTGCCGGCCCGCTCACAGAACAAAGGACTGAGCGATACAGGGGAAGAGCTAGCCGGCTGCGGACCGCCCCATCCCCCGTCGGACACAGCGGGCAGGCGGGACCAGCCAGAGCCGGAAAGGGGCGAACTCGGCTCCAGAGAGGGCACCCCCTACCAAACTGCAAACAGGCTCCCAGTTTCTAAGCAAAGACAGCCTGAGATCCCGGAGGGTCTACAGCCGCCGGGAGGGTCGCAGCCAGAGACCAGCTCCCCAGAACTGACACAAAGCACACAGGAGCCGGAGCCGGGCGCGCCCGTAAACCGTAAACCGAGGCGGGGACCAGGGAGGTGATAAGCCGCACCTGGGCGGTGCGCTCGCCAAACTCCTGGCTGCCTGAGCTGCTCCGACCGGGAACGGCGCAAACCGCCGGCCCAACCGAGTCTGCGCCTTTGTGGAGTACCCGGGAAGCGCGCCCGCGAACCGAGGCGGGGACCAGGGAGGTGATAAGCCGCACCTGGGCGGTGCGCTCGCCAAACTCCTGGCTGCCTGAGCTGCTCCGACCGGGAACGGCGCAAACCGCCGGCCCAACCGAGTCTGCGCCTCGGTGGAGTACCCGGGAAGCGCGCCCGCGAACCGAGGCGGGGACCAGGGAGGTGATAAGCCGCACCGCCCAGACAGGGGAGTGAGCGCTCGCCAAACTCCCGGCTGCCTGAGCTGCTCCGACCGGAAACGGCGCAAACCGCCGGCCCAACCGAGTCTGCGCCTCGGTGGAGTACCCGGGAAGCGCGCCCGCGAACCGAGGCGGGGACCAGGGAGGTGATAAGCCGCACCGCCCAGACAGGGGAGTGAGCGCTCGCCAAACTCCCGGCTGCCTGAGCTGCTCCGACCGGGAACGGCGCAAACCGCGAACCCAACCGAGTCTGCGCCTCGGTGGAGTACCAGGGAAGCGCGCCCGTAAACTGAGGCGGGGACCAGGGAGGTGATAAGCCGCATCGCCCCAACAGGGGAGTGTGCGCTCACCAAACTCCCGGCTGCCTGAGCTGCTCCGACCGGAAACGGCGCAAACCGCCGGCCCAACCGAGTCTGCGCCTTTGTGGAGTACCCGGGAACCTGAACCTGAGCAGTTTAAACCTGGGAAGTGCGCGCATATCTGGGCCCACCCCCCGGCAGAGTAACCTGAAGCCTGAGCGGGGTAGACGGGGAAAGCACACACGCCGTGGGCGGGGGTGAACCCAGTGTGGCCGAGACACTGTAAGCTCTCCACACACACGCCAGTGATACTGGTTGCAGTGGTCCTCTCTCCCCACAGCAGGACTGAGCAAGTGAACCTAAAGAGACCACCTCCGCCCCTTTGTGGCAGGGCGGAAATTAGACACTGAAGAGACCTCCAAACAAAAGCCAAATAAACAGAGGGAAGCGCGTTGGAAGGGACAGGCCAACAGATTAAAATCCCTGTAGTTAACACGGACTGCATTGAAAGGGGCCTATAGATCTTGAAAAGTATAAGCAGGAACAAGGATTTATCTGAAACTGAAGAGACCCCACACGGCTCACAACGGCTCCAGAGAAAGTCCGGGATATATATTTTTACTATTATCATTTATTTTATTTTTTTTTTTTTATTTTTTTTTTTTTTTTTTTTTCTTTTTTCTTTAATACCTCTATTAAACATTTAATTTTCATTTTCATAACCCACCACTACCTTTAAAAAAAAAAAAAAAAACCCTATTTTTAAAACAAACTGCGTACATATATCTTATGCTTTTTGCGTTTTCTTTTTTTTATTTTATTTTATTATTATTTTTTTTACTGTTTTTTTTCCTGTTTTTTTTTTTTTTTTTACTGTTATACTGTTTTACTGTCTTTTTTCTTTTTTATACTGTTTTCTTTTTTTTTTTTTTTTTATTGTATGATTTATAAGAGTCTAACCTCTACTCCAGATTTTTAATTTTTGTTTTACATATTTGATATCAATTTTGGGCATTTAAGAATACAATCTTTAGTACCCATTTTTACTCAAGAGTGTGATTACTGGCCTGATTACTCTCTCCCTCTATTGACGCTCTTTCTTCTCCCCCAGGGAACCTCTATCTCCCACCCTCCTCCTTCTCTTCTCAACCCAATTCTGTGAATCTCTGAGGTGTTCCGGGATACCGGAGAACACTTCGGGAACAGAATACTGCCCAGATTCTCTCTCTCCCCTCTTGATTCCTCCCTTTCTACTCATCCTCACCTCTACTGCTTTCCTCCCCCCTCTCTATGTATCTCTGTGAACCTCTCTGAGGGCTCCAGACTGTGGAAAGCACAGAGGGAAGTGCTTACTGGATAGACTGCTCTCCCCACGTTTGAGTCCCCCTCCTCTCCTCCTGGTCACCTCAACCTCCCTCCCCTTCACCTCTCCATGTAACTCAGTGAACCTCTCTGGGTATCCCTCACTGTGGAGAATCTTTTCACCATTAACCTAAAAGTTTTATTATTGATGCTGTATGGATGGAGTAGTCTTGAGGCTACTGCAAGAATAAGACTGAAAGCCAGAGGAAACATTAATTAATAAGAGATCTTCCAAAAGCCTCCACATATACACTGAAACCAAGCTCCACCCAAGAGCCAATAAGTTCCAGAGCAAGACATACCACGCAAACTCTCCAGCAACGCAGGAACATAGCCCTGAGCATCAATATACAGGCTGCCCAGAGGCACACCAAATCCATAGACATCTCAAAACTCAATACTGGACACTCCATTGCACTCTAAAGAGAAGAAATCCAGCTCCATCCACCAGAACACCGACACAAGCTCCTCCAACCAGGAAACCTTGACAAGCCACCCATCCAACCCCACCCACAGTGAGGAACCTCCACAATAAAGAGGAACTTCAAACTACCAGAATACAGAAAGGCCACGCCTAACACAGCAATCTAAACAAGATGAAAAGGCAGAGAAATACTCAACAAGTAAAGGAAAATGAGAAATGCCCACCAAACCAAACAAAAGAGGAGGAGAGGGAAGGGAATCTATCTGAAAAAGAATTTAGAATAATGATAGTAAAAATGATCCAAAATATTGAAAATAAAATGGAGTTACAGATAAATAGCCTGGAGACAAGGATTGAGAAGATGCAAGAAATGTTTACCAAGGACCTAGAAGAAATAAAAAGGAGTCAATATATTTTGAATAATGAAATAAAGGAGAGATAAAAGACACGCTGGAGGGAACCAACAGTAGAATAACAGAGGCAGAAGATAGGATAAGTGAGGTAGAAGATAGAATGGTGGAAATAAACGAAGCAGAGAGGAAAAAAGAAAAAAGAATCAAAAGAAATGAGGAAAACCTCAGGGACCTCTGGGACAACATGAAACGCCCCAACATTCGAATCATAGGAGTCCCAGAAGAAGAAGATAAAAGGAAAGGCCATGAAAAGATACTCGAGGAGATAATAGTTGAAAATTTCCCTAAAATGAGGAAGGAAATAGTCACAGAAGTCCAAGAAACCCAGAGAGTCCCAAACAGGATAAACCCAAGGCGAAACACCCCAAGACACATATTAATCAAATTAACAAAGATCAAACACAAAGAACAAATATTAAAAGCAGCAAGGGAAAAACAACAAATAACACACAAGGGGATCCCCATAAGGATAACAGCTGATCTTTCAATAGAAACTCTTCAGGCTAGAAGGGAATGGCAGGACATACTTAAAGTAATGAAAGAGAAAAATCTACAACCCAGATTACTGTACCCGGCAAGGATCTCATTCAGATATGAAGGAGAATTCAAAAGCTTTACAGACAAGCAAGAACTGAGGGAATTCAGCACCACCAAACCAGCTCTCCAACAAATGCTAAAGGATCTTCTCTAAACAGGAAACACAGAAAGGATGTTTAAACACGAACTTAAAACTACAAAGTAAATGGCAACGGGACCATACTTATCAATAATTACCTTAAATGTAAATGGGTTGAATGCCCCAACCAAAAGACAAAGAGTGGCTGAGTGGATACAAAAACAAGACCCCTACATATGCTGTCTACAAGAGACCCACCTCAAAACTAGGGACACATACAGACTGAAAGTGAAGGGATGGAAAAATATATTTCATGCAAATGGAGACCAAAAGAAAGCAGGAGTCGCAATACTCATTTCAGATAAAATAGACTTTAAAATAAAGGCTGTGAAAAGGGACAAAGAAGGACACTACATAATGATCAAAGGGTCAATCCAAGAAGAAGATGTAACAATTATAAATATATATGCACCCAACATAGGAGCACCACAATATATAAGGCAAATACTAACAAGTATGAAAGGGGAAGTTAACAATAACACAATAATAGTGGGAGACTTTAACACTCCACTCACACCTATGGATAGATCAACAAAACAGAAAATTAACAAGGAAACACAAACTTTAAATGATACTATAGACAAATTAGATTTAATCGATATTTTCAGGACTTTCCACCCCAAAACAAGCAATTTCACCTTTTTCTCAAGTGCACATGGAACTTTCTCCAGGATAGATCACATCCTGGGCCATAAATCTAGCCTTGGTAAATTCCAAAAAATTGAAATCATCCCAGCCATCTTCTCTGACCACAATGCAGTAAGATTAGACCTCAATTACAGGAAAAAAACTATTAAAAATTCCAACATATGGAGGCTAAACAACACGCTTCTGAATAACCAACAAATCCACAGAAGAAATCAAAAAAGAAATCAAAATATGCATCGAAACGAATGAAAATGAAAACACAACAACCCAAAACCTATGGGACACTGTAAAAGCAATGCTAAGGGGAAGGTTCATAGCAATACAGGCGTACCTCAAGAAACAAGAAAAAAAAAAATCAAATAAATAAACTAACTCTACACCTAAAGCAACTAGAGAAGGAAGAAATGAAGAACCCCAGGGTTAGTAGAAGGAAAGAAATCTTAAAAATTAGGGCAGAAATAAATGCAAAAGAAACAAAAGAGACCATAGCAAAAATCAACAAAACTAAAAGTTGGTTTTTCGAGAAGATAAACAAAATTGACAAGCCATTAGCCAGACTCATCAAGAAACAAAGGGAGAAGAATCAGATCAACAAAATTAGAAATGAAAATGGAGAGATCACAACAGACTACACAGAAATACAAAGGATCATAAGAGACTACTACCAACAGCTATATGCCAATAAAATGGACAACTTGGAAGAAATGGACAAATTCTTAGAAAAGTATAACTTTCCAAAATTGAACCAGGAAGAAATAGAAGATCTTAACAGACCCATCACAAGCACGGAAATCGAAACTGTAATCAGAAATCTTCCAGCAAACAAAAGCCCAGGACCAGACGGCTTCACAGCGGAATTCTACCAAAAATTTAGAGAAGAGCTAACACCTATCCTACTCAAACTCTTCCAGAGAATTGCAGAAGATGGTAAACTTCCAAACTCATTCTATGAGGCCACCATCACCCTAATTCCAAAACCAGACAAAGATGTCACAAAAAAAGAAAACTACAGGCCAATATCACTGATGAACATAGATGCAAAAATCCTTAATAAAATTCTAGCAAACAGAATCCAACATCATATTAAAAAGATCATACATCATGACCAAGTGGGCTTTATCCCAGGAATGCAAGGTTTCTTTAACATCCGCAAATCAATCAGTGTAATTCACCACATTAACAAATTGAAAGATAAGAACAATATGATTATCTCAATAGATGCAGAAAAAGCCTTTGACAAAATTCAACATCCATTTATGATAAAAACTCTCCAGAAAGCAGGAATAGAAGGAACATACCTCAACATAATAAAAGCTATATATGACAAACCCACAGCAAACATTATCCTCAATGGTGAAAAACTGAAAGCATTTCCCCTAAAGTCAGGAACAAGGCAAGGATGCCCACTTTCACCACTACTATTCAACATAGTTCTGGAAGTTTTGGCCACAGCAATCAGAGCGGAAAAAGAAATAAAAGGAATACAGATAGGAAAAGAAGAAGTAAAACTCTCACTGTTTGCAGATGACATGATCCTCTACATAGAAAACCCTAAAGATTCTACCAGAAAACTACTAGAGCTAATCAATGAATATAGTAATGTTGCAGGATACAAAATTAACACACAGAAATCCCTTGCATTCCTATACACCAATAATGAGAAAACAGAAAGAGAAATTAAGGAAACAATACCATTCACCATTGCAACAAAAAGAATAAAATACTTAGGAATATTTCTACCTAAAGAAACAAAAGACTTATATATAGAAAACTATAAAACACTGATGAAAGAAAATCAAAGAGGACACAAACAGATGGAGAAATATACCGTGTTCATGGATTGGAAGAATTAATATAGTGAAAATGAGTATACTACCCAAAGCAATCTACAGATTCAATGCAATCCCTATCAAACTACCAATGATATTTTTCACAGAACTAGAACAAATCATTTCACAATTTGTATGGAAGTATAAGAAACCTCGAATAGCCAAAGCAATCTTGAGAAAGAAGAATGGAACTGGAGGAATCAACCTGCCTGACTTCAAGCTCTACTACAAAGCCACAGTCATCAAGACAGTGTGGTACTGGCACAAGGATAGAAATATAGATCAATGGAACAAAATAGAAAGCCCAGAGATAAACCCACGCACCTATGGGCACCTTATCTTCGACAAAGGAGGCAAGAGTATACAATGGAGAAAAGACAATCTCTTTAACAAGTGGTGCTGGGAAAACTGGTCAACCACTTGTAAAAGAATGAAACTAGAACACTTCCTAACACCATACACAAAAATAAACTCAAAATGGATTAAAGATCTAAATGTAAGACCAGAAACTATAAAACTCCTAGAGGAAAACATAGGCAAAACACTCTCCGACATAAATCACAGCAGGATCCTCCATGACCCACCCCCCAGAATATTGGAAATAAAAGCAAAAATAAACAAATGGGACCTAATCAAAATTAAAAGCTTTTGCACAACAAAGGAAACTATAAGCAAGGTGAAAAGACAGCCTTCAGAATGGGAGAAAATAATAGCAAACGAAGCAACAGACAAACAATTAATCTCAAAAATATACAAGCAACTCCTGCAGCTGAATTCCAGAAAAATAAACGACCCAATCAAAAAATGGGCCAAAGAACTAAACAGACATTTCTCCAAAGAAGACATACAGATGGCTAACAAACACATGAAAAGATGCTCAACATCACTCATTATTAGAGAAATGCAAATCAAAACCACAATGAGGTACCATTACACACCAGTCAGAATGGCCGCTATCCAAAAGTCTACAAGCAATAAATGCTGGAGAGGGTGTGGAGAAAAGGGAACCCTCTTACACTGTTGGTGGGAATGCAAACTAGTACAGCCACTATGGAGAACAGTGTGGAGATTCCTTAAAAAACTGGGAATAGAACTGCCATATGACCCAGCAATCCCACTGCTAGGCATATACACCGAGGAAACCAGAATTGAAAGAGACGCGTGTACCCCAATGTTCATCGCAGCACTGTTTACAATAGCCAGGACATGGAAGCAACCTAGATGTCCATCGGCAGACGAATGGATAAGGAAGCTGTGGTACATATACACAATGGAATATTACTCAGCCATTAAAAAGAATACATTTGAATCCGTTCTATTGAGATGGATGAAACTGGAGCCCATTATACAGAGTGAAGTGAGCCAGAAAGAAAAAGCACCAATACAGTATACTAATGCATGTATATGGAATTTGAAATATGGTAATGGTAACCCTATATGCGAGACAGAATAAGAGACACAGATGCATAGAACAGTCCTGTGGACTCTGAGGGAGAAGGTGAGGGTTGGACGTTCTGGGACAATAACATTGAAACATGTATATTGTCATATGTAAAGCAGAACACCATTCCATGTTCTATGCATGGGACGGATGCTCAGGGATGGAGCGTTGGGATGACACTGAGGGATGGGAGGGGGAGGGAGGTGGGAGGAGGGTTTGGGAGGGGGAAGCACGTGTGAACCCATGGCTGATTCATGTCGAGAAACGCTGGGCTAGATGAAGCACAAACTGGAATCAAGATTGCCAGGAGAAATATCAATAATCTCAAATATGGAGATGACACCACCCTTATGGCAGAAAGTGCTGCTGCTGCTGTTAAGTCGCTTCAGTCGTGTCCGACTCGGTGCGACCCCATAAATGGCAGCCCACTAGGCTCCCCCGTCCCTGGGATTCTCCAGGCAAGAGTACTGGAGTGGGTTGCCACTGCCTTCTCCAATGGCAGAAAGTGAAGAACGAAAGAGTCTCTTGATGAAAGGAAACAGGAGAGTGAAAGTTGGCTTAAAACCCAACATTCAGAAAACTGAGATCATGGCATCTGGTCACATCACTTCATGGCAAAGAGACGGGGAAACAGTGACAGACTTTATTTTGGGGGGTTCCAAGATCACTGCAGATGGTGACTGCAGCCATGAAATTAAAAGATGCTTGCTCCTTGAAAGAAAAGCTATGACTACCCTAGACAGCATATTAAAAAGCAGAGACATTACTTTGCCAACAAAGGTCCGTCTAGTCAAGGCTATGGTTTTTCCAGTAGTCATGTATGGATGTCAGAGTTGGACTATAAAGAAAGCTGAGCACTGAGGAGTTGATGATTTTGAACTGCAGTGTTGGAGAAGACTTTTGAGAGTCCCTTGGACTGCAAGGAGATCCAACCAGTCCATCCTAAAGGAAATCAGTCCTGAGTGTTCATTGGAGGGACTGATGTTGAAGCTGAAGCTCCAATATTTTGGCCAACTGATGTGAAGAGCTGACTCATTGGAAAAGACCCTGATGCTGGGAAAGACTGAATGTGGGAGGAGAAGGGGAGGACAGGGTATGAGGTGGTTGGATGGTATCACCGACTCAATGGACATGAGTTTGGGTAAACTCCAGGAGTTGGTGATGGACAGGGAGGTCTGGTGTGCTGCGATTCATCGGGTCGCCAAGAGTTGGACATGACTGAGCAACTGAAGTGAACTGAACTCAATCACCTGGGAAGCTCATAGAAACCTCAATACAATAAACACAAAAATGACATATCCACAGCTAACATCATACACAGTCAACATCATACTTTTTAAAAAAGTATAAAAAAACACTAATTCAAAATGATATATCCTCCCCTGTTCACTGCAGCATTACTTACAATAGCCATAGATGGAAGCAACCTAAATGGTCACTGATGGATGAATAAACAAATAAAATATGGTATATATACAATGGTATATTATTGAGCTATAAAAAAGAAAATCTTGCCATTTGTGACAACATGGATAGACCTTGAAGGCTTTATGATAATTGAAGTAAATGACAAAGAAAGATAAATACCATATGGTCTCACTTATATGTGGAGTCTAAAAAACAAAACAAAAAAACTCCAAAAAACACAAAAAGCTGAACTCACACTAACAGAGAACAGATGGGTGGTTGTCAGTGGTAGGGATGGGGGTAATGGGTGACAGTGGTCACAAGTAACAGATTTCTAGTTATAAAATAAATAAATTCTGAGAATATATCATAAAGTTTACTATAGCTAACCATAACTGCACTATACATATGAAAACAGCTGAGAGTAAATGTCAAAAGTTCTCCTTGCAAGAAAATAATAAAACTATGTGAGCTGATGGATGTTAACTAAACTTACGGTGATCATTTTGCAATATATACTTATATCAAATCATTACCTTTTATATCTTAAACCTAATGTTTTATGACAATTTTATCTCAATAAAGCTAGAAAAAAATCCCACTGATGCTCAGGGAAATGGAGTGATATGCTTAACTTCACCAAGGACTGAAAAATGAGACAAGCTCTTAATTCAAGGACTTCCTTTGTAAATGCTATGCCTCTACATTACAACCAGTAATGCTGAGAAGCTGAAGTTGAATGGTTCTATAAAGACCTACAAGACCTTCTAGAACTAACACCCCAAAAGATGTCCCCTTCATTAGAGGGGACTGGAATGCAAAAGTAGGAAGTCAAGAGCTACCTAGAGGAACGGGAAAATTTGGCCTTGGAGTAGAAAATGAAGCAAGCCAAAGGCTAACAGAGTTTTGCCAAGAGAATTCACTGGTCATAGCAAACACCCTCTTCCAACAACACAAAAGAAGACTCTACACATGGACATCTCCAGATGGTCAATACCGAAATCAGATTGATTATAATCTTTGCAGCCAAAGATAGAGAAGCTCTATACAGTCAGCAAAACAAGACTGGGAGCTGACTGTGGCTCAGACCATGAATTCCTATTGCCAAATTCAGACTTAAATTGAAGAAAGTAGGGAAAACCACTAGATCATTCAGGTATGATCTAAATCAAATCCCTTACGGGTATACAGTGGAAATGAGAAATAGATTCAAGGAATTAGATCTGATAGACAGAGTGCCTGAAGAACTATGGACAGAGGTTCGTGACATTGTACAGGATGCAATGATCAAGACCATCCCCAGGAAAAAGAAATGCACAAAGACAAAACGGCTGTCTGAGGAGGCATTACAAAAAGCTATGAAAAGAAGAGAAGCTAAAGGCAAAGGAGAAAAGGAAAGATATACCCATTTCAATGCAGAGTTCCAAACAATAGCAAGGGGAGATAAGAAAGCCTTCCTCAGTGATCAATGCAAAGAAACAGAGGAAAACAATAGAATGGGAAACACTAGAGATCTCCTCATGAAATTAGAGATACCAAGCTAACATTTCATGCAAAGATGGACACAATAAAGGACAGAAACGGTATGAACCTAACAGAAGCAGAAGATATTAAGAAGAGGTGGCAAGAATACACACAAGAACCATACAAAAAAGTTCATGACCCAGATAACGACAATGGTGTGATCACTCACCTAGAGCCAGACATCCTGGAATACAAAGTCAAGTGGGCCTTAGGAACAAAACTAGTGGAGGTGATGGAATTCCAGTTGAGCTATTTCAAATCCTGAAAGAGGATGCTGTGAAACTGCTGCACTCAATACGACAACCAATTTGGAAAACTCAGCAGTGGCTACAGGACTGAAAAAGGTCAGTTTTCATTCCAATCCCAAAGAAAGGCAATGCCAAAGAATGTTCAAAGTACCGTCCAATTGAACTCATCTCACACACTAGCAAAGTAATGGTCAAAATACTCCAAGCCACTACGTGAACCATGAACTTCCAGATGTTCAAGCTGGCTTTAGAAAAGGCAGAGGAACGAGAGATCAAATTGCCAACATCCGCTGGATCATCATAAAATCAAGAGAGTTGCAGAAAAACATCTACTTTTGCTGTACTGACTATGCCAAAACCTTTGACTGTGTGGATCATAAAAAACTGTGGCACATTCTTAAAGAGATGGGAATACCAGACCGCATGACCTGCCTCCTGAGAAATCTGTATGCAGGTCAAGGAGCAACAGTTAGAACTGGACATGGAAGAACAGACTGGTTCCAAATCAAGAAAGGAGTATGTCAAGGCTGTATATTGTTACCCTGCTTATTTAACCTAAATGCAGAGTACATCATGTGAAATGCCAGGCTAGATGAAGCACATACTGGAATCAAGATTGCTGGGAGAAGTATCAATAACCTCAGATATGCAGATGACACCACCCTTATGGCAGAAAGCAAAGAGCTAAAGAACCTCTTGATAAAAGTGCAAGAGGAAAGTTAAAAAGTTGGTTTAAAACTCAACATTCAGAAAACTAAGATTATGGCATCCAGTCCCATCACTTCATGGCAAACAGATGGGGAAACAGTGGAAACAGTGACAGACTTTACTTTCTTGGGCTCCAAAATCACTGCAGATGGTGACTGCAGCCATGAAATTAAAAGATGCTTACTCCTTGGAAGAAAAGCTATGACCAACCTAGACAGCATTTTCAAAAGCAGAGACACTACTTTACCAACAAATGTCCGTCTAGTCAAAGCTATGTTTTTTCCAATAGTCATGTATGGATGTGAGAGTTGGACTATAAAGAAAGCTGAGCACCGAAGAATTGATGCTTTTGAACTGTGGTGTTGGAGAAGACTCTTGAGAGTCCCTTGGACTTCATGGAAATCCAACCAGTCCATCCTAAAGGAAATCAGTCTGGAATATTCATTGGAAAGACTGATGTTGAAGCTGAAACTCCAATTTTTGGGTCACCTGATGTTAAGAACTGACTCATTGGATAAGACCCTGATGCTGGGACATATTAAAGGTGGGAGGAGAAGGGATGACAGAGGATAAGAGTGTTGGATGGCATCACCGACTCAACAGACATGAGTTTGAGCAGATTCCAGTAGTTGGTGATGGACAGGGAAGCCTGGTGTGCTGCAGTCCATGGGGTCACAAAGAGTTGGACACGACTGAGCAACTGAACTGATGCCTTTACAACATCGTGGCATTTTGAGAAAATCTACTTTCTCACTTAAAGATAATTATCTCCAGCCCAGACTGTCCAAGTTTCATAATATATTTCTCAGGAACATACATAAGTTCTTCCTTAAATGCATTTTCTTGTTCTTCTTTTTAAAATTCACATTTCCATTGTCACTACTCAGATCCTTTACTATTTCACACTGTGTCTTGCTTGTGTTCCTTCTCTAATCCTATCTTCCTCAGATCTTCATTCACACTTCCTACTAGATCATTCTTTACAAAATATGGTACAACACAACTCCAACATTTGCATAAATCAATATATTCTTAAAATAATATTTGAATCTGGAATAACCTAAAATTTCATTCATCTATAATTTGGCTAATGCGTTCACCCTTATTTTCTATTATCCCTTTATTCAAGGATGCAGAAAAAAGGAAGGCCACTTATCATGTAAATATTTAAAAGGTATAATTCAAGCAACATAGTAAATAAAATCTATTTTGTATTTCTACTTTGATATACTTTCATATGAAGAAAATTTAAAAATTGTGCAAATATATGTTTTATGATTTAAATTGAGCAAGTTACTTAAAAGGTAGCTAAACAGTAGCAATGAAATATATACATTACCATATGTAAAACAGATAGCTAGTTGGAAGTTGCTCTGTAATACAGGGAGCTCCGATGATGATCTAGAGGTGTGGGATGAGTAGTGGGGTTGGAAGAGAGGCTCAAGAGGGAAGGAATATATGCATACTTATGGCAAATTCATGTTGTTTTAGACAGAAATCAATACAACACTGTAGAGCAATTACCCTCCAATGAAAAACAAATAAGAGATAGCTAATGTAACTATGCTAAAGGTTACATAAGGAAATAAAGGAAAATATGGACTTAGTAAATAAACAAATAAGGAATCTCAGTAGAGAAATAGCAAGCGTCCAAAAGAACGAAATGAATTTTGAATCCATTAAAATAAAGAGTTAATTCAATTAGGTTAAATAGCAGATTGGGAAGAAATAGGAATAGGTGACCTTAAAGATAAACATAGAGAGAGAGCATTTAATCACAAGAAAAGAGCAAGGGCAAAGGGCTGAAAAAATAAACATAGCCCCAGAAAGCTATGGGACAAAATAAAATGGTCTAACATAAAGCTAATTGGATTCCAGAAGAAAATATAAAGAGGATACAAAAAAATACTTAAAAATAAAGGCAAAATTATGTCTAAAATTTGGTTGAAGACATAAATTTACAGATTTCAGAAGCACCACAAATACTAAGAGGGATACATGCAAAGAAAACCACACAGAGGCACATCTTAATCAAACTGTTGAGATCTAAACATTTCAAAACCTCACACCACTCAGAGAAAACAACACATTACATGTAGAACAACAATATCACTTACTAATGACTTTTTATCAGAAAAAAGAAGTCCAGAAGATAGCAGAATGACATTTTTAAAGTGCTAGAAGGGAAAGAAAAAAAAAACTACCTACTCGAAATTCTGTACCTAGCAAAAATATTCTACAACTAAAAAAGCAAAAGATTTTTAACTAAATGAAAATTAAGATCTGTTATGAGACAATGTACATCACAAAAAAATGCTAAATAAACTTCTTTAGGCTCGAGACAAATGCTCCTTGGAGCTTTAGAAATGAACTAAGAGCACCTAAATGTTAAACAAGTGGGTAAATATACAGATTATCTTTTTCTTTTCTAGTTAAAAAAAAATCATGAAATTGTAGTTTGGAGTTTAAAATGTTATGATATCTAGATGAAAAAAATACATATAGCAGTTAGAGAAAAGGAAGGATGAGAAATGGGTAAATAGGGCTATCATTTTCACTTCATGTAACGTGATACAATATTAGATCTGAGTTGATGGTTCAAGTATACATACAGACACACACATATTCACTAGAAAACCTACAAAAAATAATTCAAAGAGGTATAGTTAAAAAGATAGCAGATAAATGAAGGACAAGGAGAACACAGACTCCCAGATTATCAAAAATCCAAGAAAGAGAATAGGATCTTTGATTCAATGCCAGAATCCCTCCTATGTGACATCTGACCCATTTTGCCCCTACACTGCTCAAATGCTTCCAAATGAGAGCATTCTGAAGGCAGCCTGTTGGCTTAATTTTTTATGGTTCTAAGTTAACACTTCTATCAAACAAGGCCTCTTTCCTCCCACAAAAGTCTCTGTTATTTTTAAATTAAATATCTAAACATCCATTTCTTCCCTATAGTTTTTCCCCATTTATACCTGGAGAGAGGAGTCTGTTCTTTATGTCAATTATCTTCTCTCCCAGCAGTTCTTTGCTTTATACAACTTGCCAAAAATTTAAAGGACATGATCATTCATTTTATTTGTTGAATGACTATGCCTAGTGCATACTATGTGCCCAGTCACAACAAAATGAAATTAAAGCAAACACGTAAACATCACCCGTACAAGAAGTCAACATTCAGTAGGTGTTTATCATGAGTCAGACATTCTTAAAATCATTCTTTAAAAATCTTTTAAATGCTACTTAATTCTCACCTTAAAAAAGCATATTTTATAGATATTAATAAAGCTAAGACACAGAGGCATTATGAGTTTATCCCAGGGGTAAAGCTGAGATATGAACCAAGAATTGAAGGAATGAAACATATATCTAACCCTGGGTCTTTAAATAAGGCAGGGCTACTGTTCTGATGTCCTCTGCCAGGGTCATTCCAGTTTTCTTTGCTTGCCTTTACGTGACTCTCCTCCTCCTCCAGCATCACCACACCTCCCCGTGACAGACTACGTCTCATTCTCTTCCCTGGCTGTCCGATTTTTCCAGAAACCCATGCCAGCTGGTTTTAGGGTACTTGCACAATTAACAATTCCATCTTAGTCACAGTCCTCAAAATTGCCTGCCGATGCCAAATAGAGTAAATAAAATGGTATTAATCAATAAAATAATATTGTCAGAGATTACTAATCTTGCTTTAAATATAATAACATAATCAATATTATCATTACATATTATGTACAGGACATCCTTGGTTATAAGACAGCTCCCAAAGTGTGAATTTCCAGGCTTACCTTGAATGTTCCTTCAATTTTCACATTTGATTTACCTCTATCTGAATTATATTCTTTATTGATTTTCTTGGTGTATATTTCTGAAGTGTATCTTCTGAATAAAAGAGCAAGTTGATGTATGGACATGCTCCAAGCAGCAAAATGTCTGGTTTGCTGGCAATAATTTACTACTCTGTTAAACAGTTACATAACTTAGTTTTATAGGCTATTGTTTGACACAGTCTTGGTTTCTTATCCATGACACTGAGTCAAATATACTCTAGCAATAGCCCACAGTGTTCAATGTCACATTTCACTGTCTCATAACATCACAGTTCACAGGTATTATCAAATGAAGTTTCTTTCTTTGCTATTCTCTTTGATAATTAATGTCAAAACTATGACTCTGTTTTGGTCTGTCTCCATCAAAATCTTGTCATGTTGAAAATATCACTTTGCTTTAAGTGTAAGTCATTTTCATCAGTGATGGTGTGAAGATCTAAAACACAGCTGGTGTTCTTTCAACAAACATTAAGTTCTACAAATATTATACTGAGTGGCTACTATTTATAAGACTGTGCTAGATTCTTCAAGGGCGAGAGTTGAATAGGTAACGGGCCTGCTGCAAGCAATTTACAGTTTATTAATGGAGACAAATATGTACTCAAATGAGTAACAATGCATCACAAAAACTATTAGGTAGCCTTAACTTTGTAGCTTTGGATACTGGCCAATTACAGTGAATTACTTGCAATACTCTAAAGCAGATGTTATTAATTCACCCTTGGTTACTGTCTGGGCCAACTGGTTGACTACTGTTCTCTAGACCAGTGTTACTCACAATGTGGTCGAGAAACCTGGGTAGGTTTGTGTGTTATTAGTCCTCAGTGAGATAAACAAAAAACAAGTGTTTAGATATGATTATGAATATGTAAATGTATGCTTACTGAATATAAAAATAAAATATTGAGGCTTATATTTTATTACTAATTTAGTTTACACTAACAATGAATTATGAATATTTTATTTACCTATATTCATCAGTTCTGAAAAATCCTCAGAACTAAGCCAAATATTACATTATTTCTCATCACAACACTGATCAATTTGTAAGGATTCCAATGTTTGGTCACCTCAACTGTGAAAATCAGGATGTTGAATGAGATATCTTCTTATGTTGATATTTTATTCTATTTTCAATTCTGAAGATAAATATAACAAAAACCTATTTGTTTCCTGAAAAACTAATTTCTTCATCATTTTGTAACTTCATTGGAATATAACGCTTTATTTTTAAAGTGCATTTTATTGTATGGATTTTAATAGCTTTACTGAGGGATAATTTACATACAATAATATATACATTAATTTTAGGTGTATATTGATGAATTTTGGAAGTTGAATAGTCATGTAACCTCCACCACAACAAGAACCATGAAAACCCAACTATCTCCAGCGCCAAGGGGAAAGCCACACAAGTGGAGGACTCACTTTAGTAACTCTCCAGGTTCCCTCCTTCAACCTCATACTCTCCACCAGAATCTGTTTGCTTCCGTTCACTTTTCAATGCTTCTATATTTTATAATTGTTTTCCGTGGCAGGAACTCTCAGGTAGGATCTTAATCTATTATTCCCTAGTGTCTATATTTTGTATTTGCTTTTAAATTTCATTTTTACTCATTAATTTTACTGTATTCTACAAAAGTATTGGTCTATGATGTTTGATTTAAAAAAAAAAATCGGGTTCTTCACTGTAATAGTTTAAGAAGCATATAGCTCCCAACCAGAGGGTCTCAACTCTTTCTGTATACTCATCTGAGGAAATCTGTAAAAAGTAAGAGATTCAGGCCCCATACTAATTCAATCAGTTCTATAATACTTCTTATTGCTTTAGATAATTCTGATTCACACAAACTCTGAGAATCAGTCACTAGATTAGTATCTCAAATTTTGAGTTTCACCTCTTCTTGAAGCCACTCTGATGTTCCATTCATTTAAGGCTATACAGTAGACAGAGTTGACTAGCCAAGCTAAGGTATATTACTAGGTGGAGAATTCTTTAATATATGATGGCTATTAGTTTATTACTAACCCTGATCTTTTCATCCACAGATTGAAATTGGAATAGTGAAATGAGCAAAGACCATGTTTTGATAGTACATACTGGCAGGAATATAGAAAGTCCTTTTGCTATTAGTCAATGAAATGGGCACAAAAAATGAGGACCATCACTCTCCTCCTTGTGAAGCATAAACATTTTCTATAAATTGCTAATATTCTCTCAAACACAACCTTTCCATTTTATTTCAATTTAACCTTCATGCAATAAAAAATTCTCAGGGCTTATGTGATATTAGCAACAATCCTTACCTTTTTCAGTGGAATGTGTACCATTCTGCTTTACCCCCAAATGCATGTCAGTTGCCAACTTAGCAGTTATTCTCCTCTGAACCATGAGCAGAAGAATCACTGGGAAATTCTCAGATTCTTGAGTCTCACCCCCAATCTACTTCACTGAAAATTCTGGACTGGAGCTTTATAACTAGGAGGCCTTCCTGGTGATTCTGCTGCATGCTACAGTTTGAGAACCACTCTAAAAGGAGATATTACATACTAACTCATATCATTTAACCTTGCTGGTGGACTTAAAGAAAGGGACCTAAGAATATACCTGAATGTCATCAAAGCTACAAAAAAGGGGATTCTCTGCCAATGTTCCCATTCCCCTTTCTCCTCTTTTCAGGTCTTTCCACCTACATGGCCAAAGTTCCTAACTTATCCATTTTGACAAGGAAAATCTTCAGTATTCTCTCTCCTAGGAACAACATTAATACTCTGAAGAGGATGGCTGGCGGTGAGAAAGCTTCATTAAAAGGTAACATTCTAACACTGGGGTTTGGGGTGTCATAGATCTCTATACTCCATGATAGAAGAAAAATTTCTGTGATTCATGTTTGAGGCTGGCCTAATGTAGGGTTCTGAGACTTTCCCTCCTACAATTACCTTAATTTTAATAGGAAAGCATTTATTTCATCTACCTCTACCTTTATTTTCGCATTTTATTCTTTAAACATTTACTATGAAATAACTGCACAGTAAGATTTTTTTTAAAAAAGATGAAGAGATTTTGTTGACTTGCCTCATATCTAGGTTTGATAGATATCTTTGCTTTTCTAAACAAAATTTAACTGTAGTGCTGAGTTGTGATTATCCTGGTAGCTACAGAGCAAGCAGTTTCTTAAAGACCCCTCCAGAATGATCAAAGTCCATTGTAAGTCCTAAAGTACTCTCAGCTAAGGCAACATAACCAGGTTAACAAGATGTCTATAAATTTTAACCTGAATATTTACTTAGAAATCCCTAATGTTTCTCATTATATGCATTAGGTGAGGTTTTGTCTCACAAGCCAATTACAATACTCAGAGTTGTTTGTATAAGCAACTGAGACATTGAACACAATTTAAATGATATAATTTGGAAAGGGTAAAAAGAAAAAAGGAGAATACATCTCTCAATGTGCCTGCTTTCTTTTAATGGAAAAGTGATTGAAAGGGTCCTTCTTAATATTCACTCCAGTAACCCACATAAACACTGAATTATAATTAAATTATTTTCCTTCCTAGTAATTAACTGGGAATTTCTAGTCATTTAATCTGAGCATGTTTTGATTCATTAAGTATCCTGTTCAAATTTTATTTTTTTTCCGTATCAAAGTATTAACCCTCTTAAGAGCAAGCACATAGAGAAACTGATGTGTTCAGGCCAATAAATAGTTCTGACTGTCTTGCTTAGGTGAGAGAGGACGGGGGGATTTCTGATCAAAATTATTTAACAATTATCCAATCCACTGACAAATTAGCCAAGTGTTAATTGAGTTACACCTAAAAGGGAAATACTACATGACTCAGGAGAGATCAGGAGTGGTTCCATGAAAAACACAGAGTAAAAATTAAGTAACAAATGTTGAAAAAGGCTAAGAAGTTCAATAAAAATGCCATGATAACAGGTTTAGGAGCTCATTTTTAATTTGGCATACATGGAAAAATCCTTGTTTTGCAACAAGTATAAACGTATTCTGTAAGACTGAGCACTATGAAAAATGCCATTCAAGTGTCTGAATCCCAAGAGTTAGTTCCTGCGTACATTAATGTGTCGCGAAGTCTCCATCCAATCAACTGAAAATCTCCAGTGAGTTTCTCATTCTCTAGTAAGTATGTTACATACCTCTGAAATAACAGTCTAGAAATCAACAGTATGTAAAAGTGATACTTTATCCTTTGCATTTTGTTGTTTGAGAAAATAATCAAGTGGTAAAGAATTATTCTTCTGCCTCTATTTTCTCCAGTAGTCTTTGGTCCTGAATATGTATTACCTCCAAATAAAATTTTCACTTGCATAAGTGGAGATCTATTAAGTTTATCATTACATTTGGGTCATAAAATTCTACGTATTAGTTGTATGTCACTTGAAACACTGTCAAATTCTAACTGCATCACTACAATTTATAGTGAGTCAAGCAACAGTGGTAAGCAATGAGAAAGGCACATATGGTCTCTGTCACAGCATCAGCTCCTGAGAGCAAGAGTAGATAACATGCAAACTGACTCGTATGGCTGTGTTCTAATAAAACTTTATCAACACTGAAATTAGAATTCCATATAATTTACATGTGTTACAAAAACATCATCCTTCTGCCTTTTCAAAGCACTTAACATGCCTTTGTTAGCTTGTGGGCCATATAAACACAGGCATTGAGCTGGACCTGGCCTGTGGGTTATTATTTGCTGACCTCTAGGATAGATGTACCCCCATTTAACCCCAAGGTGATGGACACTTGGATTGATTCTAACAGTAAGAGTGCTTCAATAGCTAGTACTATATGACATTTATCACCTGTAAAAACGTGAGTCTAAGTTTCTATTAATAAAAACAAACCTCTTGGTTAAAAAGCTATTTACTTTTGCGATTTTGATAGATATTCCAAATTGTCTTCCATTGAGACTGTATTAATTTAGACTCCCAGACAGTGAGTAAGCCTGTTCTCCACAGCCTTCCCAGAAAATTGTGTTAAGCTTCTAGATATTATCAGACTGATAAATGAAAATGGTATATAAATGTAGTTTTAATCCTCTTTATATATAAATGAAGTCAGTGTATTTTAATTTGCTTTATCATTAATAGTTAAGAGATCTGAATTTTCTTTGCATGAACTAATATTAGTATCCTTTTCTCATTTTTCTATTAGGTTGGTAGTCTTATTCTTAATTTCTAATGTTCTCCATACATGAGGAAGGCACAACTGATAAATTAACTAGAAAATAAGGTAGAAGAAAGTAGAGATTTTTGTCAGTTTTAGTCACTGATATAACCCTTGCTCTTAGTTAAGTGGCAGATAATTAATCATTAATTAGTCTTTCCAAATGAATTACAACCTTTTTCATATTTAGACTTTGCTTATGTTGATTCCTGCTATGTACAAGTTTTTTTTTTTTTTAATGTATGTCTATAGTTGACCATCAATATTTTATACCTTCTGGTTTTTGAGAGATATTTAGTAAGAGCTTCTCTGTTCCAAGGTTATAATGGAGTTCTTCCATGTTTTCTTCCTGAAGTTTTATAATTTCTTCTTTTCACTTAAATCTTTTTTTCTTGAGATATGTGTAAGAGTTTCAATTTTTTTTTTCTTGGAATACTACCCAGTTTTACCAGCTGCATTGCACAGTCCACCTCTTGCATTGCAACCATCCTGCCTCCACTATGAAATGCATCTTTTGCCTGCTGTTTATATACATGAAGAGCTTCTCTGGTAGCTCAGACGGTAAAGTGTCTGCCTGCAATGTGGGAGACCTGGGTTCGATCCCTGGGTCAGGAAGATCCCCTGGAGAAGGAAATGGCAACCCACTCCAATACTCTTGTCCAGAAAATTCCATGGATGGAGGAGCCTGGTAGGCTACAGTCCATGGGATCGCAAAGAGTTGGACACGACTGAGCAACTTCACTGGTTATATACATGAAAGCTATTGATATCTGCATATTAATTGCATAATGTAGGACCCAGTGGAACTTCTGATAGTTTTATATTTTTAGTTACTCTTTTATTTTCCAGATATATGATATTATCTATATTGTCTACAAAAGAGTTTTACCAATTCCTGTATTATAAACAGGTTTATTTAGATACACTTAACGCACCATAACATTCATCCTTGCCACCTCTTTTTAAAATTGATTAACCTTTAATATCTCTCTCGTCTAACTGTTCATCCAGGTAATGTTAAACAATACTGGTAAAAGGTGGATTCCTGATTCTTTCCTTCCTATAGTCAAGATTGAGTCTAGTGTTTCCCATTGACTTTGATGCCAGTTTTAGAATTGAAATAGATGTAGCTTTGTAACATTAATAATGCATTTATCTATTCTCCTCATAAACAGTTTAGTTTGTCAAATGTAGTAAGCATCTATGAAAATGATCATGACCTTCATTTTCAGCTATTACAATCAGCATATATATTCTTTCCCTGTTCTATTTCACTTTTGATTTCCCACCTCCCCACCCTACTCTCCTGATGAAGTTTGTGTTGCATTCACTCCATGTGGCTTCTGTGGTAAACTTAGCTGCTTTTGGCAGTCCCTAGGCACTTCTGAGTTAGCACACTTGGCTGTCACTTACTTTCATGAAAACAGAGTTATCAGGTTTTTTCCTTCATTCACTTTTGCTTTAGTATGATATCCAGAAAGAAAAGGAAGAAATTGCTTTCTCATGCCACCAGGCTTGTATAGGAACTACAAGTCCTTCTAAAATATAAGCATTGCTGAAAATAAATTATGCAATGTACCCATTTGTCCTCAGATGGACAATGACCACTGCCTAGTTATCTTCTAATTTTTCAGTAGTAGGAGGTCTGTCCTGATACACACAACTGTCACATCTCTTCCTCATCCCCCTTAAATAGTAAAATAGCTCCATTTTTATTGCTTCTTGCTACATGGCAGGCACTGCTCTTAGTACTTCAAAAGCATCACCTCCTAGCTCACTTATGAGGGAGGCACTAGAGAAAGAGGGAATAGGAGTGGTTAAGAGGGTGGGCTCTAAAAGCAGAAGAGTCTGGTTTGAATCCCATCCCTACTGCCATATCTGCAGCCATAAAATGCTGACGGGACCTACTTCCAGGGCTGCAAAGAACATACAGGACTATATGAGTGCCTAGGACATAGTATGAGATGAGATACTATGAGAATACAGGTGAAGAGCACCCAGAGTAAGCTCTTACCAAATGTTTGCTATCGTTATCCCAACTTCACAGATGAGAACAGAGATAAATGACTTATTCAGTGTTCTATAACTACTAAGTGATAGAGCCTTGATTCAAATCAAGCCAGTCATTCTCCAAAGCCTCTGCTCTCAATACAGTCTATCAGTTAGCTATGGCTACCATAACAAGATATAATAAACTGGGTGGCTTAAACAAAGGAAACTTACTGGAGGCTAAAAGTCCATGATCAAGGCGTCAGTAGGGTTGGTTGTGGGCAAATCACTAGCATTCCTTGGCTCTTAGGTGATCCATCACCCCAATATCTACCCTTAGGTTCAGCTGACATTGTTTCCGTCTCAGTGATCGTGTCTAAATTTCCCCTTTTATAAGGACACCAGTTACATTGGGTTAGGGCCCAACTCTACTCCAGTATGACCTCATCCTAACTTAACGTATGTCTCCAGTGACTGTACTTCCAAATAAGGTCACATTCTGAGGTACTGGGGGTTAGGACTCCCAACGTGTAAATTCAACCCATTACATACACAGCACTAGGCAATACTGTGCCCCCACCCTCTTATATATGTGGATTGTGCTCTAAAAATGTACAGATATACCCAGATTTTATCCATTTATCTATTCTTTTTTCTTTATATGTGTATGGATTTGCATTACTAGTATGTCTATGGATAGGCAGTATCTGTATGTGTTACATATGTAATTACTGCATGTCTATGGATATTTAACTCTGCGTCTATGGCTGTATCATCTATTCTTTAATTAATTCTTATAAAAACTCTGTGAGGGCCTATTATTGCATTTACTTTATGGATATGGAAACTGCATTATATCTGAGTAAACATTCAACTATCCTCCCCCAGCCTCACGTTCTCTCTTTAACATTTGGTCTTACACTTCATGGAGCCAAGAGAAGGTATCAGACAGGATTCCACCTGGCTCCCACCAGCACCTCTGCATAATCTCCTTGCATCTCTGCTGTTGCCATGGACAGAACATCTTGACTCATCTTGTTGGGTATGGTCTTTCAAGAATCACCTTCTTCAGCATCAATAATCATTGAAATAAATATATAGAAATTTAACACAAGTGCTACGGAAAGAAAAAGAGCCATGATACAAATAACAGGTAGTGTGGCCAGAACACCATATGAAAGGTGGTGGCACTAAATTAAGCTGGAGATGTGGACAGAGAGCCAATGGCAGAGAGCTTTGCATGGCATGGTTCAGAGGATCTATTTTATCCTCTCTATAGTGAGAAACCACTGCTGCAAATGGCATGGGCCAGTTTCCATGGAAAGAGATAATTACGACAATGTGGCCAGTGCTATAATTCAGCAGAATATTGTGAGGACACACAGGAAAGGTGGCAGCGCTGTAAGTGAGGTTAGGAAGGCCTTAGAGAAAACACCTGATCTGACAAATAAAGGATCAAGTGGGGAAAAAAAAAAAAAGGATCAAGTGGGAGTTCTCCTCAAAGATGACTAGCACTTAAATATATTCTTTGCCTTTTCACACCAATAAGGTGATGTACTCACTGTATAAACTCATACTACACAAGCTTCCTTGGGCTGAAATTCAGATTTTTATTTTCCTCATGCACTTAAAGAATAAACTCAGTAACAATAATAATATGGAAATCTTTTTTAAAACAGAATCTGAGATGTTAAAACATCAAACTTAAACCAAGCTGGGCTCTGAGCAGAGAAAACAGTCACATTAAGGCAAACAAGTGAACATGGGGGGAAAAAAAAGTGACAGCAACAAAGAGCTGGTGATATGACAGAAATAGAGCAAGGGACAAGCAGACATGGGTGACAGAATCTCGGACTGACACCCAAGTTGGATTCCTAACTTTGTCACTTCTTGGTGACCTTGAGCGGGTGTTCCTACTGGCTACCCTCCCTCAACTGGGAAATAGGCAAGTGGGCCTGATGATTTCAAAAGTCCCACCAGGCTTAAACATTCAGGGTGTCTCTGAGTCAATGACAGCTGAAGTAGGAAGGCCTCTCCTCAGGATGACCTATTGGTTTGTCAATGGTTGAGTGATACAGCAAGGTGTGAAGTGAAGGCTGCTCAGTCATGCCGGACTCTTTGCAAGCCCATGGCCTATACAGTCCATGGAATTCTCCAGGCCAGAATATTGGAGTGGGGAGCCTTTTCCTTCTCCAGGGGATCTTTCCAACTCAGGGATCGAACCCAGGTCGCCTGCATTGCAGGCAGATTCTTTACCAGCTGAGCCACAAGGGAAGTCCAAGAATACTGGACTACCCCTTCTCCAACAAATCTTCCCAACCCAGGAATTGAATCAGGGTCTCCTGCATTGCAGGTGGGTTCTTTACCAACTGTGCTATCAGGGAAGCAGTAGCAAGGTGGAAGAAGGTACATGAGGAGTTGAGTGTTCATTTTCATTTGCTTCTAAGGAAAAGCATCTAGGCTCCTTACTTATCACCCTTCACCCTGATTTTGCACAGTTCAGACAGTCTCTTTTCTCTAGCGGGAGAAGTCACAAGAGCAGCACACACATAGTGAAAGCTTTCCTTTTCCTTCTGTTCTCCATAACTAGAAAGAGAAACCAGCCCAGGGCTTGATCATCTCTCATGGAGACTCTCTCCCCTACCCCTTGGTTTGTCTTGAAGGAAAACTCACTTACTTTGTCTACGTAACAAAGCATGAGGGTAACAACTCTACCTTTTCTCCCAGCAGGGTGCTGAGATCTGACCCATGGGTTTGGGGGCAAGGTCTGTGATGCAGACTGTGAAGGCCTGGCCGTTGTTTGGTCTGAGGATGCTTGCAAAGAAGTGAAGCTCCAAATGGGGCTCCTCTTTAGTTCTCTGCATTGATCTGGGGACCAAATTCAAATCACAAACTTCAGGCCGTCTAGAGACTTTATGTTCCTCTCTCTTTCAGGGACTTTGTGAAGACCACTGATTGGCAGTAAATGAGATGCGGGTATTCTTGCACTCTCTGGTAAATGACAGTTGCATCCCTGGTTTCTAAATCAGGCATCCTTGGCAAGACTAGCAGCAATAAATCCAGTATTTCTAATATTTTCCTTATGGAAATTAGTATTTTTTTAATTTCTCAGATTCTTTGAAATTGGCATAATGCCAACAGCCAATTATTTTTCACTACATAAAAGTGAAGATTTAAGTCAGTTTAACAGCTAGAAAAAAAAAAGTAGAACAAGCTATGGTCGCTAATGAGTTACCATGGAAACAAAATTCAGACTGGAATCCACTTCCAGTCTCCCTTGGGTTGGTAACTGATTGACCTAATCTACGCAGAAGCAGCAAAAAGAAAAATCAGAATAGAGTCAACTTTACATTATCTTCATGTTAAAATGTATAATTATGTATTAAATACAAACATATGTAAACCAATACATATATATTTTATACAATGGCAAATAATCTTCAGGTCAAGTTTTCACTTATATGTACCCCAAGGCTTCAATTAACTTAAGTGTAGTAAGACAATTAAAAACCCCGTACTCCAAATAATACAGAATCATAGGCTTCCCACAGCACATCAGCAAGTATGTTTTTAATGCTTCCTAAATCTAACGTGGACCCTATGCACTGAAATTGAAAATCCTGCCCCACACTGTCTTTGGTCTAAAATGGAAAACCTTTCTCCAACACTTCCCCACATACTGGGAGACCATCTTAGGAGCTACTTCTTCACATTTTAGTTTAGATGAAGACAAATATGATGCATTCCTCCCTTAATGCCCTTGCTTTTAGGGTTGTACTTTGTGTTTCCAGGTCATCATAGGGAAAGTTTCTGCACACTAGCTTATGAACTTGACACTTCATTATTATCAAATGATGAGCCAACAACTCTGTCTTGGCTTCCCTTAAGAGCCTCTTTCTGGATCCAAAGTCACCTAACACAGGTTCCTCCAGAGGAAATTTATGATATCACAAGAGCGGATTTCATTGCAGTAAGACACTTGTACTTTGGAGTGAAATGACTATAGATCATCTTAATGCTCTTTTTTTTTTTTCACTTTTACTTTGCAAGCACTGAGCTATTAATTCCTCCCATCTATATAGACTAGCATTTTAGGAATCCTTCTTTCACAAGTCCCCCTGGGATTCTAAATACAGAAGAAACTCCATTCCTGATATCGACTGCTTGTAAATATCTTGCTGCACCTGTGTAAAGAGTCATAATCAACCAAGGTGACAACATTCACAGTTCTGGAAAACAAGCTCCAGTAAGGGGAGACATGCAGCCCTGTTGGCACTGCACTTGCTCCAAAAGCCAGAATCTCCCAGACAGAAGAGTCCTCACATGAATCAATAAGAAAAGACAAGCACAGCTTCAAGTCCCTGTAAATCACAGTAGAGAGATTATTGGGTCTTTAATGTTCAAACTAGGAGGCATCATAGGCTTCACTCAGTAAAACTCTTGTTTCATAGATGACTTGGTTAAGTGATTTGCTTATAGTCAGGGAGTTAATGGAAAAAACAAGATGAGAAACCATTTCTGTTTTTATATCCTGAGATTCTTGCTAGATGTGAATTTTGGAGGAGACGCTATTCACCCCACACACCTATGTAGATATCTAGATATACTACGGACCATTACAATCATTATCAAAGGGTTCTACATAGAGCAATGTATTTTACTGTGAACTACTGTCTTGTTCATTGCAGAATGCTAACAAGAGTAAGAGAGGTTTGGACCCCTTGGCCATTTTAGTCTGTTAGTATTGTGAGCAACATCTTCTTCTTCGTACATGTGATGCTACTTTCACAAGGAAATGGCTTTCTGGAGTGGATTTGCCTAGAGTCAGTATGCTGATTCACACTTCAGCTTCAAAGCTCTGAGAAAACTTCCTAAGCCAGGATTACAAGGTTAATGCTGCATGTGACTTACTCTGAGGAAAGATTTCCATCTTTAATAAAAGAGAAATAAAGGCTCATATGTGTTCAAGAAGAAAAAGGTCAACAAATAGGTCTGGTCAGTTTTAGCTCCTCATTCAGATTAAAACCAGATAATTTCAATAAATAAGAGGGCTATGTGCTTTCACTCCATCAATACCAGAGCTGCAGGCAAAGAACTGTGTGACGTATGGGGATCTCAAATGATGCTCACTATTGTACCAGGGCTATGTTTGGAGGACATGGAAGAAGCGGGACTGTGCATTTGGACAGAGATAAGGAAAGGAATGAAAAAACACAATTATAAATGGAAAATAACCACTGCCTTCCCCACCTCTCCCTATTGCCCTTGTTTCTTTAAAAAGTCCACCTTTGCTATTCCAAGATCATACATCTTTCCTCTAGGAGTCAGGAGATTTGATATATTGTTAAATAGGTAAGCCAAATCCTGAATCTTAGCCCATGTCCTCTCTGTCCCTTCAGAGTCAGGAGGGGGAATAATAGCCTCATGTGACAAGACCTTCTGGTTTTGCCACAACTTTGTTGTAAAATGCTAAGCAAGGGCCTAGCATAGCAAACCCTCTGTAAATGTTGGTGATCATCTGTATTCTCATTTTATAGACGATAAAACCAAAGCTCAGGCAAGGCAATCCTGGTGGTTTGATCACTCAATCATGTCTGACTCTTGCAACACCATGGACTATAGCATACCAGGCTCCTGTGTCCATTGGATTTTTCAGGCAAGAATACAGGAGTAGGTTGCCATTTCCCTTCTCCAAGGGATCTTCCCAAAGCAGGGATCGAAGCCAGGGCTCCTGCAATGCAGGTGGGCTCCTGCATTGCAGGTAGATTCCTTACCAACTGAGCCACTAGGAAAGCCCTAAGGCATTCATAGAGAAGCAAAGAAATAAACACTTTAAAGATTATACTTTTAAGTTATGACTATGACACATGTAATTAGAATAGGTCAAAAAATAAATTTCAGTAAAGTTGATGCCAAGAAAGAATAATCACTGTGTTTCCTAACCTTAACATCAAATGAAGGCATTTGACTGCAAAAGGTAAAACACAGAACCCTAAACTTATTTTAGGACCTGTGTGAACTTTAAGTGGCAAAGATGTAACAATGGCAGAAAAAGTGGCATCAAAAAGTCTTCAGAGGTAAATAAATTTACTGTGACGTACCCCTGAAGTCAATGCTCAAACTCCAGGTCAATCAGAGCTTTATTAGGTCTGCAAGTTGTCATGTGGGCTGGTTCAACATCTAGAGCTGCTGGACCAGCACTGCAAGAAAGTCCTAGTGGAACTGATGCTATTCTTTATATCATCCTCTGAATTATCTCCACACTGACAAATAGGTTTGAAACATAATCCCTAGAGGTTTGGTGCAGGACCCAGTTTAAGAACAATTTATTATATTTTGTGGGAGCCTGGCCTGAGTGCAGGTGTAATGAAGCACAGGTAAAACAGGGAAGGAGTTACAGGCAGGCAGTTGTCAGAGATAAACTGTTAAGAGGTGAAGGTTGGGGAGGAAGTGAAATTAAACTTTATGATGGAGCTAGGAGAACTGGGCAAATGCCTTATTGAGTCAAAGGCCTGAGGGAGGGAAAGACAGACTTCAGAAAGGAAACTGAGTCACAAAATCTGAGTTGAAGGGACTCAAAACGGAAGCAAGATATGGTAGCAACAGAGAGATTCTCTTACATTCGAGGCATAGCTCTAAGTATCCTATGGCAATGCCTGCTTCTTTGGCTATGGGGTTGAGGTTACCAGAAAAGGCTCCAAGCCTGCTTATAAGAGTTTTGGCAAAGCTGCATTCCTTTTCAAAGGAATTCACCCATTTGTTACCTCATTGAACAATTTCTCCATCAGAAATTTGGAAACGTATATACAGAGTACATTGTGCGAAATGCCGGGCTCATGAAGTACAAGCTGGAATCAAGACTGCCAGGGGAAACACCAATAACCTCAGATATGCAGATGACACCACTCTAATGGCAGAAAGTGAAGAAGAACTAAAGTGCCTCTTGAAAATGAAAAAGGAGAATGAAAAAGCTGGCTTAAAACCCAACATTCAGAAAACTAAGATCATGGCATCTGGTCCCATCACTTCACGGCAAATAAATGGGGAAACAGTGGAAACAGTGGCTGACTTTCTTTTCTTGGGCTCCAAAATTACTGCAGATGGTGACTACAGCCATGAAATTAAAAGATGCCTGCTTCTTGGAAGAAACACTATGACAAACCTAGATAGCATATTAAAAAGCAGAGATATCACTTTGCCAACAAAGGTCCATCTAGTCAAAGCTATAGTTTTTCCAGTAACCATGTATGGATGTGAGAGTTGGATCATAAAGAAGGCTGAGTGTTGAAGAATTGATGCTTTCGAACTGTGGTACTGGAAAACACTCTTGAGAGTCCCTTGGATTGCAAGGAGATCAAACCAGTCAATCCTGAACAAAATCAACCCTGAATATTCACTGGAAGGACTGATGCTGAAGCTCCAACACGTTGGCCACTTGATGGGAAGAGCCGACTCACTGGAAAAGACCCTGATGCTGGGAAAGACTGTGGGCAGGAAAAGAAGGGGGCAGCAGAGGATGGGATGGTTGGATGGCATCATTGACTCAAAGGACATGACTCTGAGTAAACTCCAGGATATAGTGATGGACAGAGAAACCTGGTGTGCTTCCATCCATGGGGTCACAGTCAGACACAACTGAGCGACTGAACAACAACAAATGAAGAACTACACCTACTTTTAGATAAGAAATGTAAGGCACAATTGGAGAAGGAAATGGCAACCCACTTCACTATTCTTGCCTAGAAAATCCCATGGACAGGGGAATTTGGTGGGCTACAGTCCACGGGGTCGCAAAGAGACACAACTGAGCAACTAACACGCACACACGGCATAACTGGTTTCTAATTTCCTTTTTAAGGTCAACAATGTCTAATTTACTCCTGTGCGCTAGGTCAAGTTGGGGTGGATTGTGAATAAAATAGAAATTTCACTTTCACAGAAATTATCATTGAGGTCACATGGCAAGTGGGCAAGATTTGTAAAGATTGATCCCGTTTTCAGATTTATAGTTCTATTTTCATTACCTTCTCATCTGTCTTAACAGATACACAATTCTCAAAACTCAGGGGAAAGTATTAACTATGTCATGAGCAGGCAAGGCAGAAAAAGGACACTAGTCTTTGGTGTTAGCTGTCTAACATGAGGATTAAATAATTTCTTAGATACAATAAAAATATTACAGATGCAATTAAACTATTTCTTATAGATGTATGATTGGTATATTTCCAGGGTAAAAAAAGCAAGGCAGAAAGCATCATCTAAATTTTCACTTTAATTTTTTTAACCACTACTAGAATCCTTGCTGTAAAGGTAGTGATAAACAACTATCAGGGTCCGGTCCCTACCCACCTAGATTCCTAACTAGTGGGACAGACATTTAAAAGGAAGTCCCTCTACTTTGGAAGTTGACAGTAATTATACTTATCAAAACACCTAACTTTGGGCACACGTTACTTTTATAATAAAAATCTAAATAATTCAGGTATGCTAGCTGGTACAAATCACCACATGAGTGAACAGTTGTAGTTAAGAGAGCCTGGAAGATCTAATTACAGGATTATTTGCAGAACACTGCATGACCTTGCATTCTGACTTCATGTCATATAACACCATGATTGAAGGCTTCAGAGTCAAATTTAGATCTCCCGCTTGGAGACTGTGGTAATCAACGTCTTCTGTCATTGAGTCCCAGACGATTTGAAATACATTGCTCTCCACTAGCAAGGTTACAATATGAGGAAAACGTTATGAGCTTTTTCTCTTTTTTAGCTTTTCTAAGTAAGTTTAAGAATTTTTCCTAGGTCACTAAAAAAATCAATAGGATGCACTGTATTTCATTCAAAACTGTTTTACATTTTTCATACATACTTAAGAGAAATGCAAGCCAGGACAGAAGTAGGCAAGAATGAAGAGAAAGGAGCACGTGCACTGGAAATTCAGCTCTATCATATGTAACCTTTCTTAAGTTCACTCTTATGGAGTGGAATGATCTGCCCTACACATTCTCTTGGTTGTGAAAATTAATGAGTACACTGAAAAAACATCCGAGTGAGGTGACTGGCACAATATAAATACTCAGTAATTATTACTCTAGAAGAATTTATCATTCTGTATGCTGTGAGGTAGTAATTAAACCTGCTTTCCTAAATGCAGGCCAGTTTATCCCATCATTCATTAATGAGTCATACACTTTTTCCGTTGATTTTTTTTTTTAATTCAAAGTCAAGTCACAACAGTAGATTATCACTGTGAAAACTTCAAAAGAGAGATAAAAGTTTTTTGTCAATTATCCCCAGATGTGATCTACCTCTGTCTCTTAAAGTATTTTCATGTGGTTCAATGTCATTAGAATACTACATATACACAAATGCATGCATATATAATTTCTTCTTTCATACATTGGGTTGTCTACACTTAAAATTCTGTGAGTTGCTTCTATCAGTCAATGATATATCTTGAAAATAGTCTCATGGCAGTGCAAATTTTTCTTAAGAAGTCAAGTTTTTTAATAAACTAATTTCAAAATCCAGGGCAATCAAAGTCAAATCTTCAAGTAGGGGACAAATAATGACAGAGAGTATTTGAAAAATGCTGACAAAACTCTAGGAATCAAAACCCTATTTTGACTCCCAAATCTAAACTACTTTCCATGAATCAATGTGCTTCCACAGTTTGAAAATTATCATACGTATCCTCAATTCTCTACTTCATTTTTGCAAATACTAATCTGCCTTAAAAGATTTCCTCTGTCCAAAATCTTAACAAAAGAGGCAAAGGAATAACTTCCACGTACAAAAATAATGAGAATTTTGGCTTAAGAGAGATCTCAAAAGATGGCTGGTGAGCGGGTTCATGTTAAAGACGGAATATCCTGAGCTCACCTCGTCCCATAGACACTCCAAAACTGCAACTATATAGAGAGCAAGTCTCTCCAAGTAAGACCTCAACACTAGTATTAATAGAACAGCACTTCCACAAAAAAGGAGGGGGAGCCACGTTGAGACAGGTGAAGTGACAAAGACAGTCTTGCCAGAGCCCCCACCCCCGTGTGCTGACTAGGAGAAAGGATATTACAGAAATGGAGCTCCTCCCTGAAGAGTAAGGGGTGCAAGTCCCACATCAAGCACCCCAGCTCAGGGGACCAGCACTGGAAAGGCAAGTCCCCACTGGGACTTTGGTCTGGGAGAGCCAGCTGGCTCCAGGAATCTGAGGCTCTGCCCTTGAAGCCCTGTCACACAAACTTACTCCCATTTTATGAGGCCAGTTTTACTCATATCGAAACCATACAAGGACACCACACAAAAAGAAAAGTACAGACCAATATCCTTAACGAACAAAGAAGGAGGATAAATATTATATGAACTCAATAGGCAGAGAAAAAGCATTTGACAAAATTCAACATCCATTTATGATAAAGAAAAAAAAAAAAAAACTCTCAACAAAGTGGGAGTAGAGGGAACATACCTGAAAGTAATACAGACTACATACAACAACCTCCATAATACAGACTACAATCATAATAAACAGTGAAAAGCTGAAACTGTCTCCTCTAAGGTCAGGAACAAGACAGGAATGCCCACTCTTACCAGTTTTATTCAATATAATCTTGGAAGTCCTAGCCAGAGCAATTAGGCAAAAAAAGAAACAAAAGTTATCCACACTGGAAGTAACTAGCATTGGTGAAGATGTAGAGAAAAGGGAACATTGGTACACTGCTGGTGGGAATGCAAACTGATGCAGCCACTACAGAAAATAATATGGAAATTCCTCAAAAATTTAAAAATAGAACCATCATCTAGTCTAGCCATTTCACTCCTGGGTATATATCAAATAAAGTTAAAACACTAATTTTAAAAGATATATGCACCCCTGTCTGTGTTAATTTAATCATTAGTTAGAATAGACAAGATATGTAAGCAACCTAAATGTTCACCAATAAATGACTAACACTTTTTGTTACACAATGGAATGATACTCCTCCATGAAAAATAACAAAGTCATGCCACTTGGGACAACAAGGATTAATCTAGAGGGGATTATCTTAAATAAGCCAGAAAGTGAAAGACAAAAATTGTATGATTGTGCTTATATGTGGAACCTAACCAGAAGAGAAGGGAGTTAGGGAGTAAGTATAGTGGGTGAATGGAGAAGGAAAAGTCAACCCACTCCACTACTCTTGCCTAGAAAAACCCCATGGATGCAGGAGCCTGGTAGGCTGCAGTCCATGGGGTCGCAGAGAGTCGGACATGACTGAGTGACTTCACTGTCACTTTTCACTTTCATGCATTGGAGAAGGAAATGGCAACCCACCCCAGTGTTCTTGCCTGGAGAATCCCAGGGACGGGGGAGCCTGGTGGGCTGCCGTCTATGGGGTCTCAGAGTCGGACATGACTGAGGTGACTCAGCAGCAGCAGCAGCAGCAGCATAGTCAGTGAAGGGGGTCAAGGCTATGGTGAAAGGTGGTAACTAGAGTTTGGGTGATGATCACCAAACCTAATGATGTACACCTCAGACTTGTATAATGTTATATACCAATTTCATCTGAATGTGGGGGAGAGGGAGGGAGGGAGGGAGAAAGAGATATGGTTGGTTTCTAGAAGCCAACTGAAATCTTCAGGTCGATAAAAACGTATGCCAAAGGACTTTAGTGCAAGACCTTATTCCAACTTCTTTACCAGTGGATACTAATCTGCAATGTAGTTAAATGATTTGCCCGATTCCCTCCCAGCTAGTCAGAGCTTCAGTCATTTTCTCTCTGGGTGAATGCTATTTGTCTCCACGTGGAGTTGCCATAACACAGGGACATGCAGCAGTATGCCTGGAGTGCTTCAGCCACTTAAGCAGTGAAGCTCTTTCAGGATAGAAAACTTTCTTGCTGTTACATGATATGTTATTCTTATAACAAGAAATAATACCTTGAAACCATGTATCACAAAGCAGAATGAGATAACTCTAATAAGATACTCCAGGATTCTGACACCATTTACCTGTGTATGAGGATGATGGGGTATTACCATTTGAGAAATTCCTCACTGTGCACACTCAATCAAGTGTGTATTATTTAAAGGGTACTATTTACTTCTTTGCTAAGAGCTGAGCCAGGATGGTTCTGAGTCCCTAGGGCATCCTGACTAAATGGTAAATTGGCTGTGACTGTTCTTCAAAACAGTCATTAGAGGGCTGTGAAACCAGTTTAGTAGGTCAGGATTTGTGTGGCCTACTAAATAAAATAAAATACATGTACATATAAATAATGAACACTGCATATAAGGATATTCATTGCTTTGTAAAATGTTGCATCTGTGTTCATAATTGTGTGTAAATAAGTCAAAATATATTTCTTATTGTGGGTCTCAAACTACCTTATTATCCTCTTATAGGAATCAAAGCTAGAGAGAGGTTCACCCTATTGACCAAAAACAGGTTTTCCTCACATTAAACTAAGTGCTCATACAGTGAGCACTCCCACTGAGTATTACAGTGAATCAGATCCCTAACCTGACAAACCAGAATTCATGGGATTAAAAAAAAAAAAAAAAGTTAGCATGCCAGAGTGAAGGAACTGTACAATGGGTTTCCTTTCTTTACTATTTGATATATAAACTGAAATCAAGAGAGAAAAACATGCACTCTATAAAACTACCTAGGCTTGAGTAAGGGGTTCAGGGAAAGGAACATTATAAACTGCCACTTCAGTAGGGTTTAGAATAAATCTTTTTAAAGCTGAGGAGAAATTACCAAGATGATCTAGGTCATTCTGCCATCCTGCTCATGAAGTTGAGTGACATATATTATGGTCACACAACACATGGAAGATGAGTAAATAAAACCAGCTCCTGACTGACTCAAAATATGCCGTTTTTTCCTACTGCACTCTCCTGTCCTAGATGGTAGCTGGCTGATACCAAAAGCCTTTGCTGTATATACTTAGGAGAAAGCAGGGAAAGGGAGGAGACACAGGGAAATAAAATTCCAAAGAAAACCTGAACAATTAGACAATTTTAGTTAGGACTGCCTCAGGCAAGAAACATGGTCTTTAGCTACCATATCTTGAAAAAAAAAAATCATGATATTATCATCTTTGGAGAGAAGAGACCATACAGAGAACACTGTCTCCTTCTCCTCCACCTGAGAAACTGAGGTGAAGGGAGAAGAGATTTAAGGCCCAGGGGGCCCAACTCTAAGTCTATGATTTTTCAATGATACCATGGATAAATATCTTATCCATATAGGTGGATTAAATCTCTTATACATACAGATGGATTAAAACAAATAAACAACAACAAAATGCCCCACTCAGGAACTGAAGGAGAACTGCAAGTGTTGATAGAAGTTTCTCTTAAAAACCAGTCAGCTTTATAAACGCAGCAGGGCAAATGCTCTTGGGAAGATAAATCACTACCTATTCCTCAAACTTAGTTTAATAATGAATCTTTATCTCATAATGTGCTCCTGGGCAAAACAGATTGCATGGATATTTGGTGCAAAATCATTTCATGAACCTTGGAGAACTTTCTCCTGTAATGATACTTTTGAATTTTCAAATGTTCATTTCTTGTTAGAAAAAAAACCAAGTCTCAGGGGTCAGCTAGGTTAGGAACAGTTCCTTAGGAAAGTTTTATTCCCACAAGACACAAGTGATCAATATTAGCGGGCAATGTCATTATTGGTTGTTTTAATAGGTGAAGAGGATAAAAATTTGAATCAGCAAACTAGACGTCTCAGCTTCACTTAGTGGATGACTTCATATACTGTGCTAATGTTTATGTCTTGATGACTCCACACTGAGGTTGGAGATCACTGTAATCTAGCCTGCTTAATGGGCTTTGTACAGCCTGTCAAACACAACTCCTGGCAAGCAAAACTTAATGATGATGCTAATGGAGACATTATTGATGAAACTACATGGATGTCTCCTAAACAGAAGTCAAAAGTGTGCAGAGCGATCCATTAAAAAAATAATAATTTGTGAAATCACTCTACAGCAGGATAAAAACAAGTTTTTTTTAGAGTTACAAAGACTTGTATTCAAAGGTCAGTTCTTCAACTTTTCTAGGAATACAAGTTTGAGACTCCCAATAGGAAAATAACTTACTCAGTTTCCCCTGTTGTAAAACATGGATACTAGTGCCCTCCTTCATATTATTAAAATATCTTGAATAGATGGTATATGCTCATAATGCAAAAAAATATATGAAGTAAAATAGAATATTCATGAAACAAATTCTTCTTCCTTCCTCTGTCCCATAGCCACTCAACTTTTCTTTCTGGTACAATCATTAATTCTTGAGTTCCCTTCTGGAGATATTCTTCTAGGCATTTACAAAATGCACACTTATATGACACACATTCTATTTATTTATTTTTTAAGGAATATTGCCAAGTTCATTCTATGAGGCCACCATCATCCTGATACCAAAAGCAGACAATTACATCGTAAAAAAAGTTACATGCCAATATCACTGTGAACAAAGATACAAAAATCCTCAAAAAGATACAAGCAAACTGGATCCAAGAATACGTTAAAAGGTTCATACACCATGATCAAGTGGGATTTATCCCAAGGATGCAAAGATTCTTCAACATATGCAAATCAATCAGTGTGATACACCCTATTAACAAACTGAAGAACAAAAGCCATATGACCATCTCAACAGATGCAGAGAAAGCTTTTGACAAAATCCAACATTTATTTATAATAAAAAGATACACATTTTAAAATTAGATCTGAGCACTTAGATTTAGCATTGTCATTAGGCAAAAAGGTACAGTTTGTCAAGAACTAGCCCATGGTCAGTGTATTAGAGAATTCCTCAAAACATTCCATAGAACTGAGAGAGTCATTTCCTAGGCAGGTTGATAGGAAGTCTAGGGGTCCCCAAGGAGAGAGGGGTCTGGAATTCTCAAGGAAGAAGAAAGGGCTAACTATTTTTTCCCTCTACATTCCTTAGGATTATAAACAATAATGTATCCTGATTGAGGACAGTCTCTGGAAAAAACCTTCTGGCTAATCCTGTTATCTTAAATTGTAAATTATGGGAGTGGGTCTGGTGAGGTCTTTACAACCTCCAGACATTCTTTTGATTCACTGTAATAACTAATTTTAGAGTATATAATTCCACTGCTAATGCTAGCAAGGGGGCACTCTTTCTACCCACTTCTGATGTCTATGTCAGAAGCTTTCTCTATCCCTTTTATACTTTAATAAACTCTACTGCACAAAAGCTCTGAGCGATCAAGCCTCGTCTCTGGCCCCGGATTGAATCCTTCTCCTCCGGAGGCCAAGAATCCCGGCGTCTTCTTGTGGGTTCAGCAACAACCTTTCAGAACCATATATGAAACAGAAGGGTGCTCAAATCTGAGGAGCAGTAACTGAGAGGAAGCCATCACCCACTGAGGAGAAAGAACATCTGACATATCACTCAGCTGACACCCTGTATGGTACTGATGATGTTAACCATCTGTTCTTTTTCCTTTCACAGCCAGGGAATCATAAATTATCTTTTGCAGCACTCAAGCTCTACCCCTTTGTGTAGCAAACCTCCATGGTGGAAGTAATAATCAGGCCAAAAAATCTGAGGACAGAAAATTGGCTGGAAGGTCTTTGTATGAAAAGAAATGGTTGTAAAGTAAGTTTAGGTGGATCTTGGAAGCCAAATTAGATATTTTGCTTAAGTTTAACTTTAAAATGTAGATATATTATTGAATTCAACTCAATAAGTTAAAAATCTCATGAGATGACAGGCAAAAAAAAAAAAAAACCCAAACAAAACATAGCCTTAAGACTTTCATATATGGTTCTATAAAATGTTTTGAGGAATTCTCCATTTGCACACTTGAACTGAGTGGTCTCTCTGTATAGACAGCATTATTGTTCCTAATTCTCACCTTTTCTTATGTTCATGCCCTCTGACGTGATTTTTTTCAATATTCCCACTAGAAGTAGAATATATTTCATTATCTCTTTGATTCTGATTTTAGCCATATGTAATGTTTTGGCCGAAAGAATGTATTTTAAAAGGATACTTACGGTTTTGAGCTCTGGTCTTAATAGGTATTGGATGTTTCTCTTTGCCCCTCTGTGCTTTTGGCCATCTGCACGAGAGGATCCTGCTCTAGAAAGATGAAAGTTACAAAGACCATCAGAACCTGACCCTCTCTAGCAGTTAAGCCAAGTGTACATCAGATGAAACCCTGACAATCTGAAAATTCATGCTTGAGGATGTATGATGGAGTTTTGAGTCAGTCAAATATGATGTGGTTTGTTCAGCAACATTATGGTGACTACAGCCAACTCAGATCATCACACCTTTATGAAGGTGAAGGAACTTTTCTGTGTTTTAGCATGGTGATAGGTACTGAATCGGCATCTACATTTTGTAGCACTATATTTTGTAGCACTGCATCAAACCTAGTTCAACAACTTATTTTCAAACGAGAAAATCCTTGGGTTTCGAGAGTAGCAGGAAATGTAGAATTGAATTTTCCTCTCTCCCAAATTAGGTGGAATAGGACCTTAAAGCAGTTTCTCAACATCCTGGGCCATCTTTAATCTCTTGTTTACTAGACGCCAGCAGCATCCCCACTCTAGTTATAAAAACTATGTCTCCAAACATTGCCAAATGTCACATGAGGAACAAAATTGTACCCACTGAACACCCACAATACTTCCGTGAAGGTTCTGTTGAAACCTTGCAGTCTTTATGGTGAGTTAAAATAATGCTTACAAGAATGCCGACTGGATACAACAGAAGGCTAACTGCTATCTCACTTATATAAACTATCACAAGGATTCAGCACACTGGAAGCCACAGCAACTAGTCAACTGAAGTCCAACACATAACTCAGATTAAACATCTTCATTAGCCAAAGACTGAAGCACGAGGAAGTTGTTTGTAGTTAAAAATGTTTTTATGAAGCAAACTTCTAGGAGCTCATTCTTATGGATCTGTTCTATCCTGGTTTTTTGCTCCTTTTCATCGTTTTTTGGATGTGTATATTATAACTCAGAAAGAATCAGCAGAACCAGCAGGGAGTGAGAAAATCCCTTTTCTTATTCACAATTTTCTTGACTCTTGACCAAAATCAGAAACCTCTTGACTCATTCATCATTGGGGGATATCTGATCGTACTGACTCCCACACAGTGCTGGAGCAACACTTACCACAACAGTCTACTCACTGGCTCCTCTTATTCTCTTAACTACTGATATTTTATAAGAGCGTTTCCCTACCCTGGATGTCCATTAGCATCCCCCCAGGAGGCTTCTATAATGTACCGATGCTTAATTTTAGCCCAGACCATCTAATTGGAGTCTCTGGCAATAAGCACTCGTATTTTGAAAAATAACCCCAAATGCTGTAGCCCCAGTCCTTTCTCTCCCCATCTGACTTCCTCACTACTCCTCACAGCACTTAAAGCAAAACCCTGGCCTCAGGGCCGTCACTCTTGATGTTCCCTCTGCCCAGAATACTCTTCCCCACATTCACCTGGTTCACGGCCTGACTTCATTCAAGTGTCTCCTCGTAAGGCATCTCCCCAGAAATGCCTTCCTTGACCTACATGGAAAAGAGTTACTTGATACTCTCCATGCTCCAGTTGTGCTATATTTTCTTTTGAACATTTTTTAATATCTGACAGATAAATCTGTGTATTTGCTCATTATCCCTCTTCACATTAAGGCAGGGAGTGATCATGTTTTGGTTCAGTTCAACATGCCTGGCATCAGTATCAGTGCACAGAACCTAGAAGGCATTCAAAAAGTATTTGCTAAAAATTTTAACAAGTAAGAACCATAAAACATGTCCATGTTTACTTTATTTTAGGCACTGAAATAGGAGCTTCATAACACCATGATCTCATTTCATCCTCAGGATAATTCTCATTATCCTTAATTTATAATTAACAAATTTGAGAATAAGGAATTTTAAAGAAAACATCCACGGCCAAACAGATAAGAAGCTCCAAGCCTGTGACTAGAACCCAGAATTTTTTTAAATCCCAAAATTCATTTTTGCCCCTAACACTGAGAGTAGCCCAGGTCAAAAGCATATTCTAATATAATCAGTCCTTTCACTGGGTCCCCTTCTTGGACAGATTACAGTGAGGAAAACTCAGGCAGTCAAACACTTTGAGCTCTTAATGCCCATCAACTAGCTCTGTAACTATGAGCAAAACACTGAACTACTTTGCCTTAGTTTTCTTACCTATAAAGTGACAGTTTTGACCAACATGATTTTTAAGAACCCCCTGGGGCTTGAGAATTCTACTGGAGACAAAACAGGACTTGTTCTATGGCCAAAGACTATAGAACCACCAGGGTAAAGTTTACAAAGGTCCAGATTCAGGTTAAAATGAAGACCTGATTTGTAACAAATCCAGCTTTCTGAAGGGCAACACGTCTCTGTCACCATCAAATTCAATCTTTGGGGAATACTCTAAAGAGACTTCTTCCTTGTGCTACGGGTTGGACTTGAAAACATCCAAGTTTCCTACTGATTCTATGATGCTCTATTTTTTATTAAGCACTATGTTTATTAAGTAATTACCATCCTTTGCTTTGTTGTCCTATCAGAGCACAGAAACATGGAGACCTAGTAGCTGGGCCTCAGCAAATGTGATAAGAAGTCCTGGAGCCCAGTAGGCTGTGTCTGTCATAGCAAGGAAGCAGTCACCACAGAGCTCTCATCCTTCATTACTCATCCTGTGCATCACTCACAGGGGGAATAAGAGAAAATCAGCAGTCAGGCTTCCAAAGAGGAAACTGACAACCTGGATCCCAGCAGTTGGTTTTATTATCCCCCCAGAAAATGTGAACAGTTGAAGTTCCTCATGCAAAGTCAATCAACAGTAGGAGAAGATTCCAAGTTGTTTATTTATAAGTGAGAGCCTCGTCTTCAAACAGCTCTTAGAGGAAGGTAGTCACTAAGGACTGAACTAAACTTTCCATTTCAGTTCCTTAATTCTCTAAAGGGCTTAGCTGTTTTTCCTACTGCTTCTACTTCCAGAAATAAACAAAATGCTTACAAAGTGGTATCAGTGGCATCACTCATCAGATAGCAGGCTATGTTATGAAATAACAGATGAAGTCTTTCCATTAAAATCAAAACAAACTTCAGAAACCCTATATTCTTTTCTTTCAGTGTACTTGCCCATTCAATTTGCTGGCAGAATTAAGTTCAACGCAATGTAGAACTCAGGTCCCCATTTCCTTACTGACTAAGGGCCATCCCAGGCTCTAGAAAAACATGCGTGTGTTGGTTTGTGACCTTTAGGCTAAGTCACAAATTACTGATGGGAGATGCCTTAGACTTGACATAGTTTGATTCACTCTTTGTCCATGGTAGGACATAGCCCTTCTTCACTCCTACCCTCCACTATTTATATTTTACACCACTACAATAACAGGACAACAGTCACTTATTGATCAAGTTCAAAAGCATTCATGAGGCTGTATTTTCTAGAGTATTAGGACTTTGGCAGAAACATGTACACAGGCCTACTTGGGAGAAAGGTATTTTCTTTCATGAGAGTGGAGTAGCAAGCCACCTGAAAAGATCCAGCCCTGATATTTTGTTCTCCCATGGCAAGATAAGGCAGCAGGGTACCTGCTTAGGACTATCAGAACCTCCTCCACCCCACCCCACCCCCCCAAAAAAAACCTCAGGTGCTGAGAGATTCTGGGCATTGACATACATCCCCTCATGTTCCAGATCTCCTCTTGATCTTCCTTTGTCTCATAGGAAGATGTGCTCTTCCTAGCAGGGTTGTTCTTGGTACTCTAGTGCAAACATCCGAGAAGACTTTTCACACTACCATAATATGAAATTCTTTATTTACTTCAGTGCTTGATTTGTCCCCCCAGCAACAGAAGCTCCCCACGAGTAGAGACTGACCATTCTAGTTCACAAATGTATCCCTAGTAGCTACAGCAGTGTCCATCATGTAATACTCAAACAATTCGCTGAATGGATCAATCACTAACCTAGGAGAGGTCCTAAATTATTTGAGCCTCAGTTTTCTCATCTGTGAAGGGAGATAACAGCTACCAACACATGTGGTTTTGAAGAATCAAGAAAGAATTTATGTCCCTATTTCTCCAGCTAGAACACATGTGCCCTGAGAAATAATTTGAAATCCTAAGGCTATGTAAAGCTAACTGAAACACAGAGCATAGCTATGCAGGAGTTTGATTTTGCAAGAATATCCAGGGAAAAAAGCGTTTTTATTTTTTATACTCAGAATAATTTTGAAAGTTATTAATTTATGTTTTGCCCTTTTTGCATTTTCCCATGCCTCATTTAAGAAGTATAACATTTTTATTCTTTTACCTCATGAGTATATGTGCTGGTGGGTGAAAACAGCAGCCCACTTTTGTTCCCCTCCCCTTAAAAAAGGAAACATTGATTATGCTCACTGGGACAGATGGAAAGAGAGGATAGATATAAAGAGAAGAAGGAAGATTCCCCCCATAAAATGGAAGAGATTCTTTCCAGTGGGGGGAAGACGATAATAGGATGCATATTCATAAAGAAAAAACTGTGAAACCCACAGGGCTCTCAAAAGGGGAAATGTAAAATTCTTGGACCTTTAGATAGCTCTAAGGGACAAGGAAACTCGATAATGATTAAAACAGAATTTCCCACCAGCCAGGCAAACTAGACACTCAGAAGAGTTGAATACTGGTTTAGAGAAATAAATGTGTCATTTCTTACAAAGTTATAGGATAAAAATCAGTCCGCTACATTGCCTTACAAAGCCTCACAAAGCTTACTCAAATCCTTGCACAATAAACAAAATACTGCTTTTTCATGCCAGTCCATTTTTTGGTTTTTCTTTCAAGTGTATGTGTGTGTACAAGGAAGAACATGTATAAGCGCAAAGACTCAAAATATGAATTTGCTGTAACTGACCAGAAAATGTGCTTTGGAATTCATGAAAGTCAAAGGTCATAGCACCAACAAAGATTAGACAAGCCACTTCCATAAGAATAGATTAAACTCAAATCACTGGCAGTGACAGAACTACACGTACCCCAAGTGACCACTTGGGGCTTTTTTGATGCCCACGAACTAAATAGTTTGATGTGTGTTCTTACCACAAAAAAATAGACTTGAATTTCTTGCTACACATTCAGTAGTCTGCTACTGGCTACTTGTGCTCAGGTGATGTTCGTTCGCTCACTAACTTCTACAAGTACTTTTAAAAACATGTTGTATATGCAAATGAACAATAAAAGTAAAAAATAGTCTCCAAGTTCAAGGCAGTTTTATTACACAGTTATTCAAAAGGATTTCTGAGAAGGTTCTTAGGTTCTTTTGCCCTACAGCAGGGACTCATATATTTTGAGTGTGTATCAGAACTGATGTTTGGTGTTATACACAATAACAGCAACAATGGTTGTAAAAGTGAAATACTTGCATAGCGGCTGGTTAATTGCTGTTGCTCCAAGCTCCTCCCACCCCTACCTCTAAGAGCTTCAGGATGTCCTCGATCCAGCAACTCTCTCCACTGGGTCCCAAGAAGCCCCAGACCTTTGTTCTCATTAGACGGTTCCCACACTATCCAAGTAATGTAATATTCCCCACATATTACACTTCCTTTTCTTCTCCCCCTATGCTGACCTTTAATGCCTGTTGCTCTCCTTTCGTCTGTACTTTAAGAGCAACCTCAATCAGGATGCCGTCCACATCGCAGTATACAGTGCCTAGTTAAGGGACAGATGGAGTGCTACCTGACTCAGCATTGAGAATTATACTGGAGTCAGTGAGCCAGAGGCACCTGCTTTCCCCTGGGCTGTGACTATGGTAGAATAAACAGAGTGTTGGGTGCCATCTTTGCCACCCCTGTGGAAGAATATAATAGGAGACTGAAGACAGTATAGAAAAAAACCAAGTCTAGGGGTGGTAAGAGACTGTGCCAGACCCTGGATCCAGGTACTAGATGCACCCCCGGACTTTTCAGGTAAGGAGCCCAGAAGTTGATTATTTTGTTTGGGTGGGATACCACATGGAACAGAGTTCCCATCTCCAAATGGTGAAGAAAGCCTAACCCCCTCCCACACACAGACACAGGCCCTTCAGGCCTCTGGTTTCTTCTTCTTCGTTTAAGTCTCTACCATTCATCATTATTTAAGTCACGTGTTAACGAGTTTACAGAAAACACCACTTAGGGAGGATTACCTCCCTGGGATTTCCAAGAGTAGCACGAGGCCTAGATATTTTATAAAACCATCTGAGATGGAAAAGCCACAAAGAAAAGTGTTAGGGCGCATCAGGAAAGGAATTGAATAAACTCTGCTTCGAAATTACCCGATTTCTACCTGGGCAGTTAAATTCTGATTAAACACAAAAAGCTAAAATGGTCTCACACTGAGGGAACAGCTTTTGTTCTCCATTTTCTTAGGTCACAAAGAATGGTGGAAGAACAGGAAGCAAAATTAGTATTTTGCAAACAGAAGTGGGGATTTCTAACTAGTACTATGTTTCTTTCCAAGGGGAGAGGAGTGAGGAAGAAGCACACTGTTGTGACTATCAGGATTTTAATTTTCCTCAGCTATATGTCACTCTTCTACCAAGTAACCTAAGGAAATGGATTACAGAAACAGCTCTCAAAATGTGGTACTTGCGCTAACAGCCACATTACCTGGGAGCTTGTTAGCAAGTTAAATTCTCAAGCCCCCACCCCAGATCTACTAAATCAGAAATCTGGGGGTGGGCCCAGCAATCTGTGTTTAATAAGCCCTCCAGGTGATGTAGATGTACCTGAGTAACTGAGAATCTCTGCAAGGGGGGTGCTCCAATCATGCTTCACATGAGTATCACCTGGGGAGCTTTTTGAACTCTCCAGACAGCACTAGCACACCATACCAATTATATCAGAAGCTCTGTGGATGGGAATTATTTTTCAAACTCCCTACATGACTACTACATTCAACCAAGTTCGAGAGTCATTGCATGACAGTGTCACTGGCTCAGGAACTGCCACCTTGGGGAATCCTGAAACTCTGGGTTTTGTCCTGCTGGCAAACTCTTCAGAGTGGGCGCCCAGAATAAGGAGGCAGGGCTGGAGAGGGTCTCTGAGAACTCCAGCCGTGCAACGCGTTCACCATCTCAGTGCCCTCCTAACAGCAAGAGGAGCTCCTCTCCTCCATTATTCCCTCTCATAACCCTCTGTTTCTTTCATGGCATTTATCCCTATCAATATTCATGTTCAATCATCCACTCCCTAAAGCCCAACGATTACCGTGGGGAGGCATGGGCAGTTTGCTTCAGTAGTGACTAGTTGAGATCCAATAAGCACTGAAACATTTGGTAGTTGACTGAATTACATCTTGACATAACTTATACCAGGTAAAGACAGTTGAACTCTTTGCTCAGCCACTGTGTTTCAAGACTTGGCTGCCCCAAATTACACAAGTGTCCAAGGCAACAAATCTCTGAATATAAAAATGGAATTTACCAAACTCGCCTTTTAAGAAACAGCATCATGAAGAGTCAAAATTCTTAATTTTCACTTTGACTAAGCACTAGTTCGTTTGGAAATTTCTTGCAGTCTAACCCTTTCATATTAATAAGCATCTCTCTTTTTAAATATCCAAGTCTCTCCTGCTTTTAAAATCTCACTTTAGACAAAATAATCTTTGTGAGGAACTTCAAGGGACCTTGGGCTACTTTCTGATTGCCATTCACAAAGTTCAGTTAAAGGTTCTTCCTGGTGTGGTTAAAGTGATCTATCTTTTGCCTAAGTGAATAGAACTACCATTGGTCATATATCAGAAGCAGGTGGGAAGTAGCTCATATTTATTACCTGCCACGTTTTCCCTTAAAAATTCATTTTTCATTAAATCACTTAAACCCATGTAAGTTAATAAATTCACTCATCCATTGCATCCCTGGGGATTAGATCATAAAGTTCAGTCAGTAACTGTACGAGTCAGTCTTAAAACCAGTAACACAAACATCAACAGTAATGGATATATTAAAATGTAAATATATACCTTCCCTACTTGTACTTTTACTATCACTTTGCCATGCTTTATAGGCACATGAGAATAGCTTATATAAAATATTTACTGTAATAGTAAGAGTTCAATACCTGTCACACCCAGCAAAAAAAAAAAAAAGAGAGAAAAACAAAATTAAACCCCTCTCCCCCCAAAAGAAAACCAAAATTAAACCCTCCAAAAAAAGCTTAATTTTTCTCAAGAATTTTTTTAAGCTTAAGCGTTAGCCAGGAAACTTCACCTGGAAGTCAATCCATTCTCCTGGAACCTTTGCATCACATTCACTTCGTTCCAGTTTATTTCTCGAGTTATAAAAGCCCTGATCACTGTCACAAATACCTCCAGGTATTTGTCCTGACTACTCAGGCTGGAGGTCATAAACAAGGCTGTGGAAATTGAGATTCTTCTACCAAGCTCACTTTTAGGCTGTAATGAAAACAACACGTCCTTATTTAAAGACAACAAAAAGACCAACGGGAAGAGACTGACTACCTTGTGTTCTTAGACCACAAGGAAATCAAATGCGCTTAAACATTTCATTTCAGATGAGAACGCAAAACACCATACCTATGTAATGCATGTAAACACCTTTACAGTTTAATAGAAAAAAAACAAAACAGAACGAGACCACATATGGTGAAAGTACCTTGTAAAAATGAAAGGACTGAAAAGGGAGGGAACCGTTAGTCATAACCAACACCTTATTGTTTATTTTTTTTCTAAGAATGCTGCCGTAAGATGTCCTACCTCTTCCAATTCTGGGGTCCACCTCAACTCTGGAGCGCAGAAGGCGGCGCGGATTTAATCTTCCCGCAGGACCCACTTCGCGAATCTTCTCGCGAGTGTGCGCTTTTTAAAAGAGGCCGTGAGGAAGCACGGGAGCTTTGAGAAGTTGTCTCCCTGCAGGTGTTGACGATACGCGGACACTCACACCTGTGCCTAAGTGGGCCCTTCTCAGTTCCGGGTGGAAGGCCAGTGAGAGGAGAGGCCTTCTCAGCTCCGCCTGCACAGTCCCTCCTGCTTCTTAGCAGCCCAGCAAACCTTCTCATTGGTGTTTTTGTTTTTTGTATGAAACATCTGTGTTTGGCTGCCTCCAGTCTTGGTTGCAGCAGGCGGGTCTTCGTTGGAGCCCCTCCCCCGGCTTGTCTCTAACTGTAGTGCAAGCTCAGCAGTTGCAGCACCGGGATTAGTTGTGCCAGCAGGCTCAGTAGTTGCGACTTGAGGGCTCTGGAGCATGGGGTCACTAGTCTTGGCACGCCAGCTCACTTGCTCCGTGGCATGTGGAATCTTCCTGGACCGTGGATGGAACCGGTGTCCCTTCCTTTGGCAGGCCTATTCTTATTCACTGTGCCACCAGGGAAGTCCCCATGTTACCCATTTTTAAGGGCACAATTCAAATATATTAAACACATTTAAAACCATCATCGCCATCCATCTCCATAGCTCTTTTCATCTTGCAAAACTGATACCCTATACCCATTAAATACTAATCCTCATTTCTCCTACCCCCAGACCCTGGCACTCACCACTCTACTTTTTGTCTTTTGACAACTCTATTTCATACATGTAAGTGTAACTGTACAGTATTTGTCTTTTAGTGCCTGGCATGTTTATTAGCAGAGTGTCCTCAAAGTTTATCCATGTTGTAGCAGATGTCAGAATTTATTTTTAATGCTGAATAATATTACAATGTGTGCATATACCATATTTTTCATAAACATTAATCTGTTGATAAACACTGAGATTGCTTCCAGATTTTACCTGTTGTCAATCATGCTGCTATAAACTTATGTACAAGCATCTCTTCAAGACCCTGTTTTTTATACTTTAGAGTATATACCCAGAAGTAGACTTGCTGGATCATATAGTAATTCTATTTATAGTTTTTTGAGACACTGCGATACCATTTTCCATAGCAAGTGTATCCATTGTACATTCCTACCAACAACACACAAGGTTTCAATTTCACCAGATTCTTACCAACACTTGTTATTGTGTTTGTTTTGATCATACTAATAGGTGTATGATCCATTAGTATCCATTGAAATACCTCAATGTCGTTGTTATTTGCATTCTCCTAAAGATCAGTAATTTTTATCATCTTTTTATCTGCTTATTGGCTATTTGTATATCTTCTCTGAAGAAATAGTTTTTCAGGTCCTTTGCCTAGTTTGAATCAAGTTTGTTGTTGATGAGTTTTAGGAGTTCTCTATATATTCTGGATATTAATCCCTTACCAGATAATTGATTTAAAAATATTTTAATCCAATTCTTTGAGTTCTCTTTTTACTTTATTGGTATCAACTTTTGTAACACAGATTTTTAACTTTTTCATAAAGTCCGATTTGTCTATTTTTTCTTTTGCTACTTGTGTCTCTAGTGTTATATCTACCACCTTTACCAAATCCAAGGCCATGCCTAACTTTTGCCCTATGCTTTCTTCTGACCGTTGTATAACTTTAGGTCTTACATATAAGTCTTGATATATTTCAAATTAATTTTTACATATGGTGTTACCAGTTCAGTTCAGCTCAGTTCAGTCGCTCAGTTGTCTCACTCTTTGCAACCCCACGCACCACAGCATGCCAGGGCTCCCTGTCCATCATCAACTCCCAGAGTTTACTCAAACTCATGTCCATTGAGTTGGTGATGCCATCCAACCGTCTCATCCTCTGTTGTCCCCTTCCCTTCTTGCCTTCAATCTTTCCCAGCATCAGGGTCTTTAAAATGAGTCAGCTCTTTGCATCAGGTGGCCAAAGTATTGGAGTTTCAGCTTCAACATCAGTCCTTCCAACGAACACTCAGGACTGATATCCTTTAGGATGGACTGGTTGGATCTCCTTGCAGTCCAAGGGACTCTCAAGAGTCTTCTCCAACACCACAGTTCAAAAGCATCAATTCTTCAGCACTCAGCTTTCCTTATAGTCCAACTCTCACATCCATACATGACCACTGGAAAAACCATAGCACTGACTAGACGGACCTTTGTTGGCAAAGTGTCTCTTCTCTTTGATATGCTGTCTAGGTTGGTCATAGCTTTCCTTCCAAGGAGTAAGCATCTTTTAATTTCATGGCTGCAGTCACCATCTGCACTGATTTTGTAGCCCAAAAAAATAAGGTCAGTCACTGTTTCCAGTTTCCCCATCTATTTGCCATGAAGTGATGGGACCGGATGCCATGATCTTAGTTTTCTGAATGTTGGGTTTTAAGCCAGTTTTTTCACTCTCCTCTTGCACTTTCATCAAGAGGCTCTTTAGTTTGTCTTTGCTTTATGCCATAAGGGTGGTGTCATCTGCATACCTGAGGTTATTGATATTTCTCCCAGCAATCTTTATTCCAGCTTGTGCTTCCTCCAGCCCAGCGTTTCTCATGATGTACTCTGCATATAAGTTAAATAATCAGGGTGACACTTTGATGTACTCCTTTTCCTATTTGGACCAGTTCTAACTGTTGCTTCCTGACCTGCATACAGGTTTCTCAAGAGGCAGGTCAGGTGGTCTGGTATTCCCATCTCTTGAAGAATTTTCCACAGTTTGTGGTGATCCACACAGTCAAAGGCTTTGGCATAGTCAACGAAGCAGAAATAGATGTTTTTCTGGAACTCTCTTGCCTTTTTGATGATCCAGAATGTTATATATGTGAAAAGATAATTTTACTTCTTACTTTGCAATTGATACCTTTTATATCTTTCCTTTGACTAATTAAACTGGCTAGCACTTCCAGTACTAGTTGAATAGAAGTGGCAAAAGTGGGCATCTTTGTCTTTCAGTCTTTCAACATTTAGACAGATTTTTGCTGTGGATTTTATAAATATGGTTTTTATTATCTTGAGGTAGTCTTCTCTATTCCTATTTGTTGACTTTCTGTCATGAAAGAATGTAAATTTTGCCACATGCTTCTGCATCAATTGAAATATTCATGTGGTGTTTTTCTCCATTCCGTTTATGTGATGCATTATAATCATTGATTGATTTTCTTTTGCTAATACATTATATGACTAGAAACATAAATTATTAATTTTTTCAAAATGCATTAGTCTCCTAAACTATGTAGAAAACAAAATTTAGAGTTACAAGCCAAAGTTACAATAATACTAGCTTTTAAGCTAGCAATTGCTTTTTAAAAATTATATTAGTATCTTAAATCATGTAGAAAAAAAGTAGAGCTACAAACCATTGTTTCAATAATGCTAGCTTTCATAACTGCTCATGCATTTACCACCAGTGGGATCTGTGTTACAAGTCATACAGCTTTGTGTTACTGTCTAGTGGCCTTTCATTTCACCCTACAGGACTACATTGATAATTTCTTGCAGGATAGATTTAGTGGTAACAAATTCCTTCAACTTTTTATTTATCTAGAAATGTCTTAATTTTACCCTCACTTAAGAAGGACAGTTTTGCTAGATTCTTGGTTGACCACTCTGAATACATCAGCTTATGGACTCCAAAGTTTCTGATGAGAAATCTGATGATAATGTTATTTATGACCTCTAGTATGTGATGAACTGTTTCTTACTGCTTTCAAGATTCTCTCATTGTCTTTGACTTTTGAAAACTGAGTACGGTACGTCTCAGTGTGTGTGTCTTTGACTTCGTCTTACTTGGCTCTCATTAAGCTTCTCAGTTATTTGTACTTATATCTTTCCTCAAATTTTGGAAGTTAGCAGCCATTATTTCTTCAAATATCCTCTCTACCTTTTCTCTCTTCTCCTTCTTGGACTCCTCAGTGCGTATGCTGGTTCACTTAGTTTCTGACTTTTGGATGAACACTGGACATTTGAATAATAATAATGCAATAATTCTGGAAATCAGATTCTTCCCCTTGCCTGGGATTTGCTGGGGTTTTTTTGATTCTTGTTTTTATCTATTGTATTCTTTGCATTGTTGTAGCATGCCTCTGTGCTGAGGACCAGCCTGTGGTACTAACTTAAGGTCTTCACAGGTCTTTTCTGAGCCTTTCCCTGGACATGCACAGTACATGTCACTTTCTAATATTTCCATTTGTTCAGTTGTTTTAAAATGTCCCAGTCATTAATGTTTATCTCCCAAGAGGGAAAAAGATTAAAACGAGGGAAATGGTGAATGGGGCCATTCCTTTAAACTACCTGGAGGTCACTTCAACCAGAGGGGCTTACAACATCAAGGGGGAGGTACAATAACAGGGGAAGTACAAATACCCACCTCTTTGTCTACACCTCTGTGATTAGAAGCAGCAATCCGTGAACAGGTTCCCAATATTCAGAAGATAGGGTCTCTTTTGCCCACCTTGGTTCCTGAAAGTTGCATGCAGATTCATTCATTTAATATTCCTGGAAGGAATGAGGAATGGGTAGCTGGTACCATGCTAAGAGCTGAACTTAACCACAAGTAAGCACAGTTTATCACCCAAGCCTTCCCTGAAAGTTGAAGCCTTCAATAGACCCCAGAGTTCCAAACTAGTTACTTCAGAAAGATTCTGCCAGTGCAATTGTTGTCTGGGTAGGGAGGTAAATTCCCACTGCTTCCTACTCTGCCATCTTTCCAGAATCTTCTGCCTCTGGGTGGTCTTTATGATATTTTAATTTGAGGGGGCTGCTCTGATTCACTTTTGGCTTACCACTTGCTCCAGAACTTTTTCTGAGCACAATGTCTCCATCTCCAGGCCGTGGCTAGAATCTGGCTTTTCCCTTGAGGATGCTATATTGCAAATCCTCTCTAGTAAAGTCTGTCAACTGCCACCTGTCCTTGGAATTTAGGGGCAAGAGACTATTTTGTATTCTTCAGGAAAAACCTTTCTCCTCCGGACCATTTCTCTGCCAGGCATGTTAAGAGTTTGTGCATCTATTACCTCATGTAAGCCTCACCATGAGTTAGTGCAGGAGATGCTGTTAATACTTTCAGTTTGTAGAGCAGGAAATCAACTGTCATAAAGGTATGGTTTCCTAAGTAACATCACTCAGCTACTAAGTGTCAGCTGAGATTTGAACACCATTATATCGAAGTCTAGAGCCATTAACAATCCTGTCTGTGTCCCCACATCCATTCTAGATTTGAGTTTGTCATTTCCCCTGCAACAACCCCATTACCTTTTTTATGGGTTTCTATTGCTGCCATATGAGAGTACCACAAATTTAGCAGCTTACAGTGACATTTATTACCTCACGGTTCTGTTGGTCAGAAGTGCCAGGGTGCTGGATTGACTTCTTTACTTTGGTCTCAAAAGAACAAAATCAAGGTCTCACACAGACCAGAGGCTCTGGAGGAGAATCTGCTCACAGGCCCATTTAGGATATTGGGAGAATGCAATTCCAAATGGTTGTAGGATGAAAGTTCCTATTTTCTCACCAGTTGGTGGCCAGGGGTTGTTCTAGAGGTCTCTCCATTCCCTGGTTTATGGCCCCTCGTCTTCAAAGTCAGCAGTAGAGGGTTGAGCCCTTCTCACATTCTGAATTGCTCTAAATTCCCCTTCTGCTTTACTTCTCCTATCTCCATCTAAAGAAAGTTCTCCGCTCTTAAGAACTATTGTGATTAGTGTGGTTAGTGATTAGTGTGATTAGTGTGATTAGTGTGATTAGTGTGATTAGTGTGGTTAGACTAACCATGTGGTTAGTCCAGGATGGTCTTGTTATTTTAAGGCCATTAACATTAATTCAATCTGCAAAGTCCCTTTTGCTATGTTATGTAACATACAGCCAGATTTTGGGTTTTGGAACCATGGACATCTTTGGATACCTTTCTGTGTACCATCCTTGAACCTCATGCCACTTGCTTATATCACTCCTTTCTTTACTTGTCGTATCTCTATTTTCTATTCTTCTTACAGTCACTTAAATTTGTAGTGTCCTTCTCCTCAACATTTTTTTCCTGTTTCACTTCTGACATTATCCTAAGATACATTTGTGACCATATGGGTAACATTCTTGCCATCAAGTACTTTGCTGCTGATATAATTTTCATGGTCATACTTTGTTTTGCACTCGTCAACAGGGTGTAGAAAGAAGTAAAAAGTTGATTCCCAGATGCATATGGGGTCGAATTTTTATTACCACATTACTGGCTTTCATTTGCGAGTTAATATATGCAAAATGGATTAAAATCAAATTTAAGAAGCATGAACAATACCTGGTAATAGAGGATATGATTATACAGCATCCTTCAAAACATGTCAGTAAACTGATTTTTAAAAAAAATCAAGGGTAAGCAATTTCATTGACTCAAATGTCAGGGTTTGGTAGAAAGAAACGTGATTTGAGAATGAAAGCTTTTAACAGTCCTGTGGAATGATAGGAATTGATTTTGGCATTGAAATTTGAATTTCCTTGCTACTTTTAAAAACATATTAAGCACGAGCTCAGTACCAAATTTTGTTACATCAGTACAATTTTAGAGAGAGGGAGTGTGATTTACATGCTATATAAAATCCATTTTCTCCATTAGGAATAGAGAAATGCGGTATCGTCTCGATGGAGTCACATATGATCTCCGTTAAGGAGGAGTGTCTGGACTTCCCTGGTGGTTCAGACCGTAAAGAATCCGCCTGCAATGCAGGAGACCTGGATTCAGTCCCTGGGTTGGGAAGATCCCCTGGAGAAGGGAATCGCTACATACCCCAGTATTGCTGCCTGGAGAATTCCATGGACAGACAGAGCCTGGTGGGCTATAGTCCATGGGGTCACAAAGAGTTGAACACGACCAAGCAACTAATGCTGCTATACATAATGAAGACTTCAGAAGATGCTCAGGTTTTCTCTGTGGGTTGTCGTTTCACTGCATCAATTTATCCACTGTGGCTGTGAAAGGCAGCCCAAGAAGTACCCATCCCATTGCTTCTGGACTGCCACCAAAGTGCCAGCCAGGAACCTTTATATTCTACATTAGGACAAATGGCATCTTTCAAAATGAGATTTTTTTTTAAATAAATTACTTGTAAAAATAAGGTATTCAGGCCTTGAGAAAAAGTTTTTTTTTAATTGGGCTTGAATTTTCTTCCCTGAATCCAACCACACAGCCCACATAGTTTGTAAATTTTAAAAGCATAAGGTAAGGTTCTTGCTAAAAAAAAAATTATATGGATGAAACTGGAGCCCATTATACAGAGTGAAGTAAGCCAGAAAGAAAAAACACCAATACAGTATACTAATGCATATATAAGGAATTTGAAAGATGGTAACGATAACCCTATATGCGAGACAGAATAAGAGACACAGATGCATAGAACAGTCTTATGGACTCTGAAGCAGAAGGTGAGGGTGGGACATTCTGAGAGAATAGCATTGAAACATGTATATTATCATATGTGAAACAAAGCACCATTCCAGGTTCAATGCATGAGACAAATGCTCAGGGCTGGGGCAATGGGATGACCCAGAGGGATGGGATGGGGAGGGAGGTGGGAGGGGGGTTCAGGATGGGGAACACAAGTAAACCCATGGCTGATTCATGTCAATGTATGGCAAAAACCACTACAATATTGTAAAGTAACTAGCCCCCAACTAAAATAAATAAATTTATTAAAAAAAAAATTACATAGCATGGAGATTTTTCTGATTTGGTAGGTTTGGAGTAATGGTCAAGAATTTGAACATTTAATAAACACCTCCATTTAATTTTGTTAATGATCATCATAAGTGGATCACTATGCTTTGAGTAATACTGTTTAAGCACTACTTCTCCCAGCTGCTATTTTAAATTATGGGGGAGGGAAAGAGATTAAAAGGGGAGAGAAAGAGGGAAAATGGGAAGGAATGGAAAGAACTGCAGCTGTAATCTTAAAAGGAAAAAAAGTATGTTCTGCTTTTTTTCTCCCCACATCTTCTCATATTGCAGCACTAATAATAATACTTCCAACTAAAAGTCAAATTTCATCTTTCATTAAGAATTCGTATCTTCTGGAAAGCTGTGAGGCTCTAAGAGCCATTCAATGACTCAAGGGGAAATGCTTCTAAAAGGCTAAAGTAAGAGTTAAAGTTTGAGCCATGTCCTCAGAATCTCCCTTAAATGGGCTTCTATCCAAATGGCAGTAATAGCCATTTACTCTCCTCATTGTTCTTCTTTCAAAAACACCAAAATAAAAAAAGTATATATCATAATCTCGGTGAATGGTCATCCTAATCATTTCAAAATGCAATGCTTATAGAAATTTGCAGTGGTGATAACCATAAATCCCCCACTGACAGTGTAGTCATTGAAAAAATCATTGGACTGAGCTATTTCTTCAAGAGTTTTAATTTGCAATCAAGTCAAGAGCTATTCTAGTGAAGCAAGAAGCAAGAAACTTCTCTTTGAGAGACAGAAGTTCAATCCAAAGTGGGAAAGTAACACAATAGGGGTGCCATGAAAAATATCCAAGAGCCTAACACGTAAAGCCCATCTATCAAGTTCTGTTGTTATTTAGTCACTAAGTCTTTCCGACCCCATGGACTGTAGTCTGCCAGGCTCCTCTGTCCATGGGATTTCCCAGGCAAGAATAATGGAGGGGACTGTCATTTCCTCCTCCAGGGGATCTTCCCGAGCCAGAGATGGAACCCTCGCCTCTTGTGTCTCCTGCATTGGAGGTGGATTCTTTACCACTGAGCCTACAGGGAAGCCCCTATCAACTTTTTCCAGTTACCAAATGAGTCCACACTGATGAATCTCCTATAGATAGTCTTTCTCAAACAAGCAATTTAGAACCTTTTAATGAAATATAATGCTGAACACAGGGAGTAAACCAACTATAACAACTTCCTACTTGCTTTCAACAATATTTTTTAACATTTACTGAGCTCTTATTGTGTGTTAAGTGCTACCACCTAAGGTTGGGAATGAGGGGTATAATTAACAAGACATGGTGTGATGCCCTCAAAGAGACTTACAACCCAGTAGGGATCTTACTATGAGTAAATAATTCCCAGACAGGAAAAGAAGGAATATAGAATATTCCACTCTCAAGGTTCAAAAGAGAAATGAGAGCAAAGAAAGAAAAGGATCATTTCTTTGGTGATTCCTCAATGCCTGGCACTAAGGTTTGTGTATTTGTTCTTTTTTGTTGGTCAAATATGTGGCTACTTTTCCATCATACCCTAGAAGCATACTGCTGGAATGTAAATCAAAGTTTTCACCATCTGGCTATGAATTCCCCCATTGAAAAACAAACAACAAAAATAACCTTCAGTCTTAAAGCCTTCATCATTTCTAAGTTCAGGGCTTGTATTACTATAAAATATCTCCTTATCTAGAAATGCCTTAGGGGCTAAATATCCAATAACATTCAGAATTCAAAAGAAACAACACAGTCTCTTTGCAGGTTTGTTACTTTACACTCATAATGCGCAAAGGGCTCTCTTGGTGCTTCATTTCCTTAAAACAATATGTGTCCTCAAATGTAGGATCTAAATTGAAGTAAAGGTGAGACCTAGGCTTGCCTTGACATAAAACCACTTCAGGAGCTAGCCCCATGGCCAGATCTAGTGGCCTGAACTTCTCAGAACTACTCCTCTCTCCAAGCCAAATGGTGTACTGAGGGACACGGCAGAGTTTGCATCTGTACCATGTTGCTGCTCTCCCTCTTGATAAGGGCTTTTTGGAAAGAGACCTTGTCTTTTCTTCAAAGTACAAAACTGGGTACACTGAGCACATAGCTATGCAGTCTTTTCGGGTTGCTCCTAGAGCAACCTGAAGATAAGACACTACTATTTTTGAACAACTTGATTGAGGTCATGAGCTGTATGATCTTAAATCTTGAATGCAAACACTGACCACCTGCTTGAGTCAAAGGCAGAGTGGAAAATTTGAAAACAGAACCAAGCAATTTAACACTGTGTTTCAAGTTCCAAATTACTGAGAGAATAAGCTTAGTAATACCTATCTACCTCTCAAGATGAGACAATTAACAAAGATTTCTGCCTTTTTCTGAAGTTCCAAAAAGCAGTGAAAGTTGATATTTTATATTCTGCCCACATTGCAGAAATTAATGGGCTTCCCTGTTCAGAATCAGCAATAAGGACTCTGTCCTAATTGGGAGGAGTCCAAAATGTGGTAAAAATTTTTCTGGTCCCTTTGTCAATTCATTTTCATTTTGTCTGTTGTATGGTCTTGAAAGTTAATTTTCTAAAAGGGTATCTTTATATATCATTATGCTTTTCTCAACTAATCTTTCTACATGGGATTATAAAGTCAAAAATGGGCTGATTACAAGCACGTACATAATAATTTCTGTTTTGGTAATTGCTTCTTTTGATTAGATATATTGCTCTGTGAGTAATGCTTGACCCTCTGATTATTCAAAATGAATGAAGACTTTGAATACGTTTTGGAACAATATATTCTGTTGACTTCCCATAGTGCCAAAAGTAACAATAATAGCAATAATAAGAAGAATGAACTAGTTTTATTAAATGATGCACTTTATCAGTTAATCCAGATGATGACACATAACTGCTTTCTTGTTTTTGTTTTGTTTTTTTTACTTTTAAGATAGTTTTTAAAGAAAGCCAGAAAATTTGGGTGATAACATGTCCTACATGACAAGACTTTGCTAGTGAGGGCATATTTTGGTATCTATTTTAATTGTAAAGTTCTGTTAGGTTGATCTCTAGAAGCACATTTCCTATTGCATTCAGTATATGTGAGATTTCCTCCACACAAAAATATATGGTTTCTTGGTGGACTGAAATGCAAACTTGATTTTACACAACTAATTCCTTTGTAAGGAAGTGAATAACTCTAGTGAACATGTATATGGAGAGCATATGGTGATACAAAAAAAAAAAAAAAAAACAGAAGAGTAATTCAGGGTGAAGAGTTTCCCCACATGTGGTACAAGTAACAGTTGTAATAAAACAAAATCAATGCAGGTGGCATATGGACAAACATTTTTGTTTTCTTGGTTTTCTATTTGTTTGACTATCCTTTAGAGAAAACACACAACTAATACAATAACCCCCCAATTTTATTACCTGAAATGCTTAGAATGGCACAGGTATAAAAAATGATTTAGGAAAATCATTAAGAAAGTACTATTTGAGTGGTATTGAGATAAGGCAAACACTGCAGTGTCCTTAGAATGACTGGCAGACACTGCCACAGTGGTACAGAGGACTATAGAACCTGGACAGCTCTCCGGCTCAGCCATTTAATAACTGTCAGATTCATCAAACCTTCCCACAAGGACCTGATGGGAGAATTTTTAAAATCCATCTAAATCCTTTAGTGTGAACCTGGCTACCTAGTAAGCACTCAATAAATGACAGCTGTAGTTATTCACCACAATTACAAATCTCATCCCAAGGATTCACCTAGTAACAAAACAAAGCAAACCCTTTGTACTAGGTGGTTATGGGCACACAGGAATATTGTTTAAAAAATCATACACAGCTGTTTAACTTTTTAAGAAAAAAATGATGAAAACAAGGAAGCAAACTGGGCTTTAATAATAATTCTTACATTTTTAAGCTAAAAATATGTGTGCACTCTAGCTATTTATATATTATACAGCATAGCAAACACCCACTTCCAACAACACAAGAGAAGACTCTACACAAGGACATCACTAGATGGTCAATACCGAAATCAGATTAATTATATTCCTTGCAGCCAAAGATGGAGAAGTTCTATACAGTCAGCAAAAACAGATGGGGAACTGACTATACCACAGACCATGAACTCTTTATTGCCAAATTCAGACTGAAATTGAAGAAAGTAGGGAAAACCACTAGATCATTCAGGTGTGACCTAAATCAAATCCCTTATGACTATACAGTGGAAGCAAGAAATAGAATCAAGGGATTAGATCTGATAGACAGAGTGCCTGAAGATCTATGGACAGAGGTTTCTGACATTGTACAGGAGGCAGGGATCAAGACCATCCCCAAGAAAGGAAAGGCAAAAAGACAAAATGATTGTCTGAGGAGGTGCTACAAATAGCTGTGAATGGAAGAGAAGCAAAAGGCAAAGAAGAAAAGAAAAGATATACCCATTTGAATGCAGAGTTCCAAAGAATAGCAAGGGGAGATAAGAAAGCCTTCCTCAGTGATCAGTGCAAAGAAATAGAGGAAAACAATAGAATTAGAAAGAATAGAGATCTCTTCAAGAAAATTAGAGATACCAGGGGACATTTCCTGCAAAGATGGGCACAATAAAGGACTGAAATGGTATGGACCTAACAGAAGCAGAAGAGATTAAGAAGAGGTGGCAAGAATACACAGAAGAACTATACAAAAAAGATCTTCAAGACCCACATAATCATGATGGTGTGATCACTCACCTAGAGCCAGACATCCTGGAATGAGAAGTTAAATGAGTCTTAGGAAGCATCACTTGAACAAAGCTAGTGGAGGTGATGGAATTCCAGTTGAGCTATTTCAGATCCTAAAAGATGATGCTGTGAAAGTGTTACACTCAATATATCAGCCAATTTGGAAAACTCAGCAGTGGCCATAGGACTGGAAAAGGTCAGTTTTCATTCCAATCCTAAAGAAAGGCAATGCCAAAGAATGTTCAAACTACCGTACAATTGCACTCATCTCACAAGCTAGTAAAGTAATGCTCAAAATTCTTCCAGAAGTTCAAGCTTCATTTAGAAAAGGCAGAGGAACCAGAGATCAAATTGCCAACATCTGTTGGATCACTGAAAAAGCAACAGAGTTCCAGAAAAAACATCTACTTCTGCTTTATTGACTATGCAAAGCCTTTGACTGTGTGGACCACAACAAACTTTGGAAAATTCTGAACTAGATGGGAATACCAGACCACCTGACCTGCCTCTTGAGAAATCTGTATGCAGCTTAGGAAGCAACAGTTAGAACCAGGAATGGAACAACAGACTGGTTCCAAATTGGGAAAGGAGTACATCAAAGCTGTATATTATCACCCTGCTTATTTAACTTATATGCAGAGTACACCATGAGAAATGCTGGGCTGGGGAAGCACAAGCTGGAATCAAGATTGCTGGGAGAAATATTAATAACCTCAGATATGCAGATGATACCACCCTTATGGCAGAAAGCAAAGACGAACTAAAGAACCTCTTGATGAAAGTGAAAGAGGAGAGTGAAAAGGTTGGCTTAAAACTCAGTATTCAGAAAACTAAGATCATGGCATCTGGTCCCATCACTTCATGGCAAATAGATGGGGAAACAGTGGGAATAGTGACAGACTTTATTTTGGGGGGCTCCAAAATCATTGCAGATGGAGACTTCAGCCATGAAATTAAAAGATGCTTGCTCCTTGGAAGAAAAGCTATGACCAACCTAGACAGCATATTAAAAAGCAGAGACATTACTTTGCCAACAAATGTCCATCTAGTCAAGGCTATGGTTTTTGCAGTAGTCATGTATGGATGTGAGAGTTGAACTATAAAAAAAGCTGAGCACTGAAGAAGAATTGATGCTTTTGAACTGTGGTGTCAGAGAAGACTCTTGAGAGTCCCTTGGACTGCAAGGAGATCCAACCAGTCCATCCTAAAGGAAATCAGTCCTGATATTTATTGGAAGGACTGATGTTGAAGCTGAAACTCCCATACTTTGACCACCTGATGTGAAGAACTGACTCATTTGAAAAGACCCTGATGCTGAGAAATATTGAAGGTGGGATGAGAAGGGGATGACAGAGGAAGAGATGGTTGGATGGCATCGCTGATTCACTGGACATGAGTTTGAGTAAACTCCAGGAGTTGATGATGGACAAGGAGGCCTGGTGTGCTGTAGTCCTTGGGGTTGCAAAGAGTCAGACCCGACTGAGCAGCTGAACTGAACTGAACCTTTTGCGTAGGGATGGTGTTTTCTTAGTCTTAACATCTTCTAAAGTGTTAAACGTGGAATTTTCATCTAGCTGGCTTTCAATAAAGGAGTACGGAGATAGGATAGTTTCCGCATATATTATTTCACTAACTTTGAAGATTTCTTTATCTGCCATGACTTTGGAAGGCAGCAAATATTCACAAAAGAAACAGCTTTTGACTGATGTATTTTGCATCCTTGATAAGGAAGATTCTATTTCATAAAACACTAATGAAAGTTTTCTAAATGTTCTCAATATTATTGTATCCTCTGTGCTGCATATATTTACCCTGCTTCTGAAATCATCCATGAAAAATCCTAAAACATCAGCAATAACATCTCATTACTGTAGCCCATTCATCTTTTCCTGCTCTACTTGCTCAGACAGCATGGGTTCTTATATGAAGGATAAAAAAAAAATAATCCGAGATATTTTCCTATATTTGTACTGGGCACTTCACAGTTGATCAATAAATAGTTACTAGTTGATTTTCTAAGCTTCTTGGCCTTTTGGCTAAGATCAAGTGTTCTAAGCAATCAGGGGTAAACTTGTCAGAGAGCAATCCCATACCCTATACCCCTTAAGAGTGAGTAGTTATTCACTGTCATGTTTTAATGTTTTAAAATCTTTTTTAGATAGACAGAAGGAATAGCAGTTATACTCATCCTTTTCTCCTCTGAATCACATTAAAACATAGAGGGATTCCCATCAATGGTTAGCATCATAGGACCTTAATAATTGTCATGTGAAGTGATTTTGAGGTGACACGTGAATATGAATACCTATTATATTTACCTGCCTTTTAGGATTTATAAGGTTGGATGATTACAGGTTTAGTCCTCTTAACAATGTTTCTGACATATGGTCTCAAATGAGTAAATGAGGTAGCTTAAAAAGAATTGTTTCTATAATATAATAATAGAAATAATAATAATAGTAGAAATATGGAGACAATTAATGCTCACCAATAGAGAGCTGGTACACCACGGTATAAGCCATGTAGCTCTGAATATAAATGAACCAAATCTGAGTGCATTCATACCTCAGGGCATCCACGGTATAATGTACAATCAATTAGAGGCAAGTATGAATGGTATGAAGTGTTTGAACACAACCCCATTATATGCACATATTGCTCTGTCTGTTGAAAAGTTACACAGAAAAGACACATCAAACTATGCATCATGGGTCCCTGATGACTAGAGTGAGGAAAACAAGAGGAGGGCTTCTAGCTTTTGCTTTACGTATTCCTATCATAAACTTTTACTATAGTAACAACTTTTAATAAGCATTTTCATTTTAAAGTGTTTTAGTAAAGGTAGCTTAGACTAGCATCCGCTGTTGCTTAGATTTATTGCCATGCTACCAGAAGTCATTGTCTACACAGCTTCCTCCTTTACATATTTGTTTTTGTCTCCTCACTTTAGAGCTCTATAAAGATGTGTAGCTCCATGGCCATATTCACTGGGCCCTTTCCTTCCAGTGTGGAGGTCCACTAAACAAAGGATGATTTGGAGCAAGCGTTGGCTTTGGTTTAAAGTCTAAAGGCAAGAGATTGAATATTAATTCCATTATTTGCAAGTTCAAATGTTTGGTTGCAGAGAATAGAAACCCACTGAAGCTACCTAAAGTTGAGGGACGGTTATTGTAAAACTATAGATCACAGAAATTAACTGTAGTTGGAGGCTCCCAGGAAATGCAAGCAGAAGCTATGAAACTATGAGTGACCAAGTCTCCCACCCGACTATATGGTTCTCTGATTTCTACTTCTGTAAAATAGTTTCATCTTTCCCATGGTTTTGATGCCCAATAACACATTTGCACATGACTTTTCTTGCTATTAAATCTACTCAGGCCTAGAGTCCATGGGATTGTTCAGCTTTTTACAATTCTTATGATCTCTTATTATTGAGAGATCACAAGAACTGAATGAGACAACACTTTGTTTGAAAGGCCCTAGTGTTTCTTGACACTATATGCTTAAGATATCCAACTTCTTTAAACATCAGTATTTTCAAATGCAAAAGACAAATACTAATAATATTGATGTCATTTTTTTTTAAAGTCAGTATGGAGCTTGCTATAGAGTAATGCTTAATAAATATCAGGTTATGTTCTTGTTATTATTAAATTCATCATGATTATTATTTTAAGGATTTTAAGAAAACAAATGACCTGCTTCATCCAAGTGGGTAGACTTCACACATGCTGCAGTTTCCACATGGATTCTCAGAGCAGAGGGACAACTTATTGCTTGACAGAGAAGGGCACAAGTAATAGTCTTGACAAATCTGTAAAACAGTTTATCATACATCAACAGTTCCTCAAGGCCAGACAACAATGGGAAAAGACCGAAATATTCTTATTCTTGTTTGAGGTAAAGGCATGTGGAATTGCATACAGACAGTAAAACATTTAAAACAAAGGCAATTGAGATACCTTCATTAAGCACTAACCAGAAGCTTGCTTTTAATGTAAGCGGGAAAAAAAATCTGTGCTGCTCAGTCCTCTCTCTGTCTTGGTCCAGTGGAAAGGAATTTAATGAAGCATATAACAGGTCATTGCCTGCCAAATTGTCAGATACCCAGGGAATTCAATAATGAACAGTTTCCAAACCATGAGGTGACCCGTTTCAGATCTACAAATGAGAAGGGCCTGCCATGAACTTTGGAGATGCTTTAACAGACATGCTGCTGCTGCTGCTAAGTTGCTTCAGTCGTGTCTGACTCTGTGCGACCCCATAGACAGCAGCCCACCGGGCTCCTCTGTCCCTGGGATTCTCCAGGCAAGAATACTGGAGTGGGTTGCCATTTCCTTCTCAAACACGCAGACATGTTTTAATCTCATGTTTCTTATAAAATTAGCAAACAATATGCTTAGTGATAATCTAAACATAACATGCAGCTATCTGATTAGCATAGAGTGTCAGTTTAGGTATCAACGCTTAACATTTATTATGCTCAATGACATTCTTGTCTCAGATCTCGAAATCACAGGTGTTTCAGTGATGAAAAGTCAAGACAAAAGTGAGAAGTGAAGACTTTCACATACTTTTCTTCAAATTTTGCTGCAACACAGTTTTTGACAGAGGGCTTCTGACTGCTCAATTTGATGGCCATACAAACTTATGAAAGCTGAAGTACAAGGTTTCCCAGGGGACGACATAATGAAATAAATGCACTCATGAATATGTATGGTTGGAGGAGCCCATCTGTTCTCCACCAACCACTTTTCTTTCAACAACTCACAAATACCCAGCTCCCTCCCAATGCCTTCCCCATGTTTCAGAAGAGTCTTCATCCTAAGTTTCTAAAAATCAGTAATGTTTCATCTCAGGCAAGTTGCAAGATAAATGCTTTTATGGTCAGAATAAAAATAAATAAATTAACAAATCAAAGAGTGCTGGTGCACACACCATGAACCCTGAAGTTCTTTGCTGTTCCTCCTTCCCTCAGGAATGAAGCTCCTGACTCTTCAGCTAAACGGAAAGCCACATGGACCTGCCTCTCAGGTTATAAATATGAGAACAGGAGAAACTTCAATGACAGCAGACTAAGACTAGATAACACTCTGTCTGTCATTCAGGGATGCCAAGTTAGTTCCAGTTGCTGTATATTGAAGTGCAATATTAAGTATTTCCCTTGATCTCTTTGGAATTCTTCACTCATCACTAATTCTGAAGGCAGAGGATGAGACCAATCTTACTGTTCAAAGATGAAAAGAAAAATTTTGAGAAATGAGGAAATATAGTTGACAAAGAACAAGAGATAAATTTCTTGGAAAAACTGATTACAAAATGATTGAAAAATTTTGGTCAACTAAATCATATTTGAAATACATAAAGAACACTTTTGCATACTTATAGGATCCTTTTGGTAAAAGTGAATGCATATGAAAACCATAATCATTCCTAATTCTTTTGCTTTGCAATTTCAACTTTGAAAACGTCTTGTCTTCTAAAAGAAAGGAATGCTTCTAGTGAGTCTCTGTATTTTAGCAAAAAACAGTCTAAGGTTAAACTCTGCTAACAACAAAATAGGACTTGAAAACAACAACAACATAGTCACAGCAGCAGCCCTTGTGTCTATTAAATTTTATTAAGCTACCCTGCTTAAAGATACAATCTGTGAACAACAGTTTTATCAGGTAACTGAAAACTACAGGGAAACAAAACCTTGAATTCTTAAAGGTAGTAAGACAGATTGGGAAAAGCCCATGTGGTCCAGAATAAGAAGACCAAGCCTTAACACCATCTCTGTTTAGTTAATGACAGTGTGACCTTGGGCAATCCAACGGTTTTTAACCCTCCATATTTTTAAATGTTAAATCAGAATAGCAATAGCAACCTCATCATGCTATTAGGATGATCTGATAAGGTAATAATAAACATAAAAGCACTCGATAAACCAAAAAGGATTTTCTAAAATAAGCCTGAAACACACGTTAAAGTGAATCAATTTATAAATTACATCCCTAATAAAAATAAAATGCATTTACTTCCCAACCACCTCTCATCATCAGCTCTTCCTTAAACAGTCACTTGTACAGACTAAAATAATTTCACTAATCTTTGTTCTCTGCGGCTTGCTACAGTAGCAAGATACTGAAAATAACTTGAATTATTAGAATTGTGCCCTGCTTGTATGAATCTTGAAAATGCTCCAGAACACCAGCGCTACATCCTAAGAGGATGTTATCAAAGAGGAAGAGAGTTCTGGGACCATTTTGCAGCCATTGTTTCACATCTCTGTAGTCAGCTACCTCTCTGTGAGGCCCAGTTTTGGCTGGCGTTGTCTGAAGGTCTCTTTAGGCTCCGAAATTCTGAGATGCTAAGAGAGCAGTGTGGCAGAACAAGCACTGGGCTGAGACCCACCAGCTGTCTATGTGGTTTTGGATGAAGAAAGTTACAGAAGCTCTTTGGGCATTACTTCCTCTATCTGCAAAGTGAGGGTGGCTGAGCTGTCTATCTTCTGAGGTCTCTACAGCTCTGACCAGTTGAAGTGGACGGACATGTAAGGACAAACTGCCTGATGTTATTTAAATTGCTTCCAAAGGCTTAAAACAATGTATGTGTGTATGTGTGTGCAAAGTCACTTCAGTCATGTCCGACTCTTTGTGACCCCATGGACTGTAGCCCTTCAGGCTCCTCTGTCCAAGGGATTTCCCAGGCAAGAACCCTGGAATTGGTTGCCATGCTCTCCTCCAGGGGATCTTCCTGACCCAGGGATTGAACCCGCATCTCCTATGGCTCTTGCACTGCAGGCAGATTCTTTACTGCTGATCTACCGGGGAAGCCCAGAACAGTGTATGCAGGGCTTCTATAATTAAAAACAAAAATTCCATCTTCTTTTGTGGCATTAAGGCAGAACTTGAGACTCATGTAAGGAGTATGATTCTTTTTAGGGGCTCCAGAGAAAACATATAACAGATTAATTTTTTTCTTAAGGCATACTGTCATGTTTTTAATTTTTAAAATAAGAGAGAGAAAAGCTACATTCTTGGAATAATGTCAGCTAGGCCTATAAAGCTGTTACATTTGGAACATCAAAATACATTTTCCAAATACTTCAAAGTTGTATTGGTGATGGACAGGGAGGCCTGGCATGCTGCAGTCCATGGGGTCGCAAAGTGTGGGCCACGACTGAGCGACTGAACTGATAAGGCATGGCTCATAGGTTGAGTCAGACAAGGTTGTGATTCAAGTGATATATAATTTTGGTTAGTTTTCTGTAATTGTGGTTCCATTCTGTCTGCCCTCTGATGGATAAGCCTAAGAAGCTTGTGGAAGTTTCCTGATGGGAGGACTGGCTGTGTGGGAATCTGGGTCTTGCTTAATGGGCAGGTCCATGCTAAGTAAATCTTTAATCCAATTTCCTGTTGATGGGTGGGGCTGTGTTACCTCCCTGTAGTTTGGCCTGAGGCAACATCCTTCAAAAGGAATTATGCCAGGACTGTTGTTCAGTGCCCCTGACCCCATGGCACACCATTGTCAACACACATCTCCATTGGAGACTCTTGGACACTCACAGGCAAGTCTGGCTTAGTCTCTTGTGGAGTCACTGCTCCATTTTCCTGGGTCCTGGTGCACACAAGGTTTTGTTTGTGCCCTCCAAGAGGATGATGCCCCAGTCTGCTTTCCTCAGTCCTGTGGAAGTTCTATAATCAAATTCCACTGTCCTTCAAAGTCAAATTCCCTAGGGGTTCTCAGTCCCTTTGGTGGATCTCCAGGTTGGGATATCTGTTGTGGGCCCTAGAACTTTCACAGCAATGCAGGAACTTCTTTGGTGTAATTGTTCTCCATTTTGAGGGTTGTCTGCTCTGTGGCTCTATGGTGTGTCCTACACATCATGCCTCCCAGGTCTCTTGCAGCCAGAGCCCCTGTCCCCACAGCAGGCCACTGCTAACCTGTGCCTCTGCAGGAGACACTCAAACACTCAAAAGCAGGTCTGGCTCAGTCTCTTGTGGGATCCCTGGGTCCTGGGTATACACAAGGATTTTTTTGAACCCTGCAAGAGTCTCTGACAGGCATGTGGTTTGATTCTAAATGCAATTTTCCCCTCCTACTGTCTTGTTGGGGCTTCTCCTTTGCCCTTAGACATGGGATATCTTTTTTTGGTGGCATCCAACATTCTCCTGTTAATGGTTGTTCAGCGGTTAGTGGCAATTTTGGAGTTCTCACAGAAGAAGATGAGCTAACATCCTTCCACTCCTCCATCTTGTTCTATACTGAAGCATATACACAGAGGTGAAAAGGTGGGGCCAGGTTCAAATGACTGGGCTTGGCTCAGAATGTACTCTTGTCACCACAGAACTTTTCATGTGCTGTGCCAGTAAACAAGATGACTTCCCAGGGCAGGAGCGATGCCTGGTGTCTCTGTGTATCATACACTTAGCCTAACTCCTTATACAAAATAGGCAAGATGTTCTCTTCTTCTGCCTTGTAAAGCTTAGAGCCAAGTCTTTACATTTTAAGCAGATATTTTTCTTCAGGAAATTTGCAAACAGACAAAGTTTCTGGTAATTGTTTTTAATCAAAATGGTCAAATAATTGACTACTGGTGGCTGTGTGAGCTCCACAGATTAATGGTTACTAACAAAGTAATTTAAAGCATTTAGGAATTCACTTCACAGAAATCACCCTTTCAGTGGAAAGTACTCCAAACATTCCCTCTGTTCTCTCCAACTCAGCTGGTTGTCCTTTCCCTTCAAAGAATGTTAATTGCACCACTAATGCTTTCTAGAATATGAGAGGTTCTAAATAAATGTATTTTCCATAACTCAGGCAGAGTGGGTTAAAAAGATGAATTAAGAACCAAAAAATGTTTTACTATTGTTATTGTTTTGTTTTCATTTGATTTGGTTGGTTTCCATGAATAGTTTCATTTTCCAAGCAAATACCCTAGAAGATGTTAAGATCTGGAAAAAAGATTCCATGGTCAATTTTGAAAATAGTTTTTTCTTCATATTAGCAAATAAAAGGTCCTGGGAGATAAAAATACTTTAACTTTGCTTAACTCAATGTTTCTCAAATTTATATGATACAATAATTATTTTATTTACAATATTACTGACATTTGTGATCAAAGAGTCTAGTAATTGATATTTCAGGAGAATTAACAGAATATCCCAACTGATTCGTTTAGCTATCCACTTCATCTAGGCCAGGGGTCAGCAAACAGCAAAAGTTGGCTGATGATTTGTTTTTATAAGGCCCAGAAGCTAACAGCGGTTTTACCATTAATAAAGAATTGTAAAAATAAAAACAAAAGCACAAAGAAGAATATACAGTGGAGACCTCTGTGGCTCAGAGGCCTGAAATATTTACTGTCTAGCTCTTTATAAGTAGCACTTGCCTGCTCCTGCCCTACGACACTAAAATTTAAAAAATTAAATCCATATATCCTGAATATACAAAATATGGTTAAAAAAGGGGGAGAGGGTGTGGAGGGAAGGAAGGCATAAGCCTGGAGTCTAAAATGCAGTGGGTGAAAAGTGAAAGTGAAAGTGAAGTTGCTCAGTCGTGTCCAGCTCTTTGCGACCCTGTGGACTATAGCCGACCAGGCTCCTCCGTCCATGGGATTTTCCAGGCAAGAATACTGGAGTAGGTTGCCATTTCCTTCTCCAGAGGATCTTCCCGACCCAGGGGTTGAACCCAGGTCTCCCACATTGTAGGCAGACGCTTTACCATCTGAGCCACCAGGGAAGTAAAAATGCAGTGGGTGGTCTAACATAACAAGCAGCCCTTAGGACTGTGCCGGATAATTTTCTCCCATCTTGTATTTGACAGCCCAAAGTGTTCTCTCATCCAGACCAGATGTGTTGATCCTTCATCTTTCCTCCTATGTGTCTGAGGCTCCTGGCCACCACTATCCTTTGACTGTAAATATGTTCCCGTTGGTCCACATTCCTCTGAAACAATGGTGCCCAGACTGGCTGTTGTTCTACTGAAATCCCATGGAGGCCAAGTAGAGCAGGCCTTCCTCTCTGTCTCTCCAGACCAGAGGACACAAGCTGGCTAACTACATGCCCAGTTACACACGTGAGTGTCTTTTGTGAGGCTTCTCCAGTGTTTTAAAATACAGGAAAATCATGTTTCTGTTCTTCAGTGAGGGAAGACTAGAATGGGAAGATCTGGCAGCATCAGATCCACATTTCCCCATGCTTCAGTCAGCTGGAGTGGTGTAGCCACTGCTCCTTTTACACAGGGCACCAGCTCTCTGGTTTGCCACAGCCCCTACCACTCCCCACAGTGGACAGCAAGACTATTCTACTCCCTAGCATGTCCTGACTGGTCCCTGAGGTATTCGAGCCCGTAACCTAGCTATCCTTTACCCTTGAGGGCCTAGTTCTAGAAATATCTGTTTAGGTATCTGCATAGTTTCAATTCATTTATTAGTGAATAGGCCAAAAAGAAATGATTCATTGGTATGAAGTTGTGACAGGGAAAAAGCTCAGGAAAAGAGCCTGGTTGCCCTGATGGTTTCAACTGGCCTCAGTGAGAGAGTATGCTACACAGCTGGTGATGAGTGATAGGAAATGTCCAGAACCAGAAAGAAAAAGGAAGCCTAAAGACAGGGCCATGTGGAAAGAGCAGTGAACTAGGAAAGCAAATCCCTGGCTTCTATTTCTCACTTTCATTCAATCTACTGTATACTCTTGGGCAGCTTGCTTAGCCTCTGGGAGGTTCAGTGAGCTCTTCTACAAACTGCAGATAACAGGCACCTAGTCTTGCCTTCCCTGGTTTGTCAGTACCTGATAAAATCAAGTAATAGATGTGGGAACACTTTAATATCTGTAAAGTATAACACACAAGTAAGGTATTGTTAATCTACTTTGCAGTTTGGCCTAAGGCTGACCTGGTAGAAAAAAAAAATTTGAAAGCAAAAACAAAACAACCAAAAGAAAAAAAAAAAATTCACAAACTAAAAGAGCTAGGTCCCTCTATAACTAAGACATCCATCTTTTACACTATAAACAGTGAGCTGTTAAAAGGCACAGATGGACCCAGCATGAACTGCTAAAGATGGATAATGATGGTCTCATATTTACCAAGAGTTTCAGACCAACTAGGCTTTTTAGCACAAGATACCAGCCTCTTGGACTCAGAGTGTCAGAGGTAAGGTGTGAAGTAGTGAGACTATCCGGCTACCACTGAGATCAACAGGGTTCCAATGAAAGTTTGGAAAGTATTTTTCAGCCTAGACTTGGTTTTAATTCTTCCTATTCAAAGTATGCCCACGTGAGTAAGTTCCACAGTGATTCTCTATTTGCCTCTCTCCGACTCTCCAGGGAGTTCTGGGTTTGTTCAGAACAACTCCTGCATTCACACCTTCTTGAAGTCTGGTGCCAAGGACAGATACATCCATATGAACACCACTTGCTACATTCCCAGGAGGGAGCCAATGATGCACTGCACTGTGTTGTTATAAAAGACCAAAGGAAGCTTTGGAAAACTCAAAGCAGCAGAAAGTATGACTGTTTGGAACCACTCAAGCTCAAAACCCATCTCAATGTCGTGCGTTTCAGTTTGAGTACCTATTTAGAGGTTTCTCCTGACTGTAAGTTCATTGGACAATTTTCACAATTTTTCACTTTAGAATAACTAATGGTTATCGAGCCCAGTTCTTTTCCTGGTGAGCTGACCTCAGAGCTAAGGTATTAATGGGAAGACTGCACTGTAGCACAAAAGCTGTTCTCACTCCTGTTCAGCAAACCATAGTGAACGAGTTTTCTTTGCAGAAGACAGAAAGCTAAATGGGAGTCTCATTTGGTCTCAAAGTATAAGAGGATGATCCACAGTCATCAGAGCTGACAGAATATGGACTTTTTGCTTCAAGAGTCTGCACTTGAGTAAAGTGGAACAGACTCTTGCTCCAGGGATGTAAAAGAGAATCAAACATCCAACAGAGACATATACTAGATCTAGATGACTTTCCATGTTCCTTCCAACTCTGATGTTCAATAGTTTCTGTTTTGTCCTTGGATAATAGTCTTGATACAGCAGCTAGCTTTTACCAAGTAAGGCCAAGGCATGCACAACCAGCAAAAGCTGGCTGCAGTGTGATTTATAGGGTGATGCAGACGTTCTCTGCCCCAAATAAACATGCCCACTGCTCTAGCAGACCAAACCTGAAAATAACAGTTTAACAGAATGCCAGATTTAGTTTACATATTTTCACAGAAGTGTAGATAAAGTTGGTTGCTACTGTTAGGGTTTCCAAATCCATATTCAGCCAGTCAAAAAAGATCAGGCTGTGATGGTTAATTTTTTTTTTTTTTGGTCTCATTTTGACTTGGTCTTGGGATCCCCATCTTAAACATCATTTCTGGCTGTGTCTCTCAGAGTGTTCCCAGAGTACATTTGGAGAAGGAAATGGCGACCCACTCCAGTATTCTTGCCCAGAGAATCCCAAGGACAGAGGAACCTGGTGGGCTATAGTCCATGGGGTCGCAAAGAGTTGGACATGACTGAGCGACTAACACTTTCAATTTCTGGTTGTGTCTCTCATAGTGTTCCCAGGTTACATTAGCATTTAGATCAGTATACTCTGTAAAGTAGATGGCCCTTCTGTATTATGAGTGAGCATCATCTGATCCACTGAAGGCCCGAATAGAACTAAAGAGGAACAGAAGAAATTTGCCCTTCTTTGTTTCCTGCCTGCTAGGTTGAGCTGGGACATCTGTATTTTCTTGCCCTCAGACTGGTTCACCCCATTAGCTGCCCTGGTTCTCAAGTTCTTGGTCTTGGACTAGAATTACATCACTGGCTTTCCTGTGTCCCCAGATTGTGGGATTTCTAAGACTCCATCATAGCAGGAGACAATATCTCATAGTAAATAAACCTCTTCCTTTAAATATCTTTTGTTGGTTCTGTTTCTCTGTAAAGTCATGATAAATACATTTTGATTTCTCTAAAACAGAAAGCATTAATGAAGGGGAGAGGTGGTATGGATAATGAAAATGATACTAGATTCTATTATGTACCAAACACTATATTAGAGGTGTTACATAAATGATCTCATTTAATTCTCACTGTTACCCACCCCTGCCCATTTTAAACATAAACAAATTAAGTCTCAAATAGTCTAAGACACTTTCTCAAGGAGTAAGCACCAGGCATGTAATTACAACTAAGACACTGGGATTCTTGCCATGAAGCAACAACTTTATGGGCAAGAGAAGAGAGGCCAGATGTAAGATGGGAGTGAAGGTTAAGGGTGAGGATACTGGAAAGTGGTGCTAGGGAAGAGAAACCTCAGCATTTTAGACAACGTGGAACAAGCCACAGAGCCCTAGGCATCAACGCCACACTTTTCTAGAGTGTAAAACATGTGGAGTAAGCCCAGAGCTTCCATACAGCGTCAATCTTTTCAGCGTCAATCTCTACCTCCTTCTATGCCCCCTCTTGGGAATCTAAAAGTTGTAGAAGCCTGAAAAGGAAACAAAGCAAGTCCTGCAGAGGTTTAAGGGGAGCCTGTCTTTTAATACTAACGCAGGTCAATGTACACTATGACAAGGGCCTCTCAAGCTGGGGGCATCAGGAATGTCAAAGAAGGAACAGACGTGAGACCTTGAAGAGGACAAAGCATCTAGAGTATGCTGGCTGGTGGCAGATCAGACAACAGAGCAGGAGTCAAGACGGTAGCCTCTTGCAGGCAGAGGCTTTGCTACAAGCTCCATGACAACAGCACTCCTGTCTGCTTTAATCGCTGTATCCACAGCACCTAGTACAACCCGTGAAGATTTATTTCTAGTTTTTGAGCCTGAATGATTGAAAGATCTTTGGTAACACAATGAAAATTTTAGCAAGGGCTAAGGGAAAAGAGAAACATGTTGATTCTGCTTGAGACATTACTCAGTTTTAAATATATTGAAAAATAAAGTCCAAACAGGCACTATTTCAGAAATTACTCAGAAGAACAAATATAAATACCCTGAAACGGTTCTCTCTCATCTCAGGTTCAGTGAGTTGCTAACACTTAAACTTGTGCGGCAAATGATTTCAGCCTTTTTGGAGACCACACTACTTCCTCCAGTACATATTTCTATCTAGGATTCATTCAACCCATATTTATTGTGCAAGGTCCAGAAGAAGTGCTCAGGATGATTCAGTCATGGAGACTACCCTTTGGAAGCTAACAGCCTAATGAGGAGATGAGTCAGATCCATAAATGACCAGAATATTTAAGAAATAGTAGAGCCTGATGATATATATATAACCACTAAACTCATTGGGGTAATGATTTCATGATATACCTAAATCACACCTTTAACTTATGCAGGGCTGTATGTCAATTATACTTCAATAAAACTGAAAGGAGGAAGTGGTAGAGCCTGGGCACTGACCAATCACAATAGACTTCTTCTAAAGAATTGGATCACCAGTTGGAGGATCCTAGTCAGGAGAGGCATTACTCTTAGTTGTTGGATTATAGAGAGATCCAAAGGTGCTGGGAGAAGAGCAGGGTTAAAGAATATTCAGAGAATTTGGGAAAGAAAATATTTATCCACTGATTTAAAAGTATTAAAATACTGTAACTACTAGTACATAAAATAGTATACACCAGTTGATTATCAACCCTGTAGATAATAATAACAGAGATAAATAAACATATCAGGTAGCTATTGCTGCCTAGAAAACCACTCTGAGGCACTGGCTTTAAATAATGGCCGTTGATTATTATGTTTCCCAATTGACACATGATTCAGTTGATCTTGGCTGGGTCCAGTTGTGTGTTTTTCAGTCAACTAGGGCCTCTGTAATGGGTTGTGTTTAGTCAAAGTTGCTTTATCTGGGGAAGCTCTGCTCTACATGTTTCTCTTCTTCCTCTGGGACCAGGGGGCTGGTCTCCTCATACATGTAGCACAGTTCAGTCAGTCAGTTGTGTTCAATGCTTTGCAACCCCATGGACTGCATGATGCTAGGCCTCCCTGTCCATACCAATTCCCACAGTTTACTCAATCTCATGTCCATTGAGTCAGTGATGCCATCCAACCCTCTCATCCTCTGTCGTCCCCTTCTCCTCCTGCCCCCAATCCTTCCCAGCATCAGGGTCTTTTCAAATGAGTCAGTTCTTTGCATCAGGTGGCTAAAGTACTGGAGTTTCAGCTTCAGCATCAGCCCTTCCAGTGAATATTCAAGGACTGATTTCCATTAGGATGGACTGGTTGGATCTCCTTGCAGTCCAAGGGACTCTCAAGAATCTTCTCCAACACCACAGTTCAAAAGCATTAATTCTTCGGCACTCAGCTTTCTTTCTAACCCAACTCTCACATCCATATATGACTACTGGAAAAACCATAGCTTTGACTAGATGGACCTTTGTTAGCAAAGTAATGTCTCTGCTTTTTAAAATGCTGTCTAGGTTGGTCAAAACTTTTCTTCCAAGGAGCAGGTATCTCTTAATTTCATGACTGCTGTCACCATCGGCAGTGATTTTGGAGCCCAAAAAATAAAGTCTGCCACTGTTTCCACTGTTTCCTCATCTATTTTCCATGAGGTGATGGGACCAGATGCCATGATCTTAGTTTTCTGAATGCTGAGCTTTAAGCCAACTCTTTCACTCTCTTCTTTCACTTTCATCAAGAGGCTCTTTAGTTCTCCTTTGCTTTCTGCCATAAGTGTGGTGTCATCTGTGTATCTGATGTTATCTCCTGGCAATCTTGATTCCAGCCTGTGCTTCATCCAGTCCAGCATTTCTCATGATGTACTCTGCATATAAGTTAAATAAGCAGGGTGACAATATACAGCCTTGACGTACTCCTTTTCCTATTTGGAACCAGGCTGTTGTTCCATGTCCAGTTCTAACTGTTGCTTCCTCACCTGCATACAGATTTCTCAAGAGGCAGGTCAGGTGGTCTGGTATTCCCATCTCTTGAAGAATTCTCCACAGTTTGTTGTGAGCCACATAGTCAAAGGATTTGGCATAGTCAATAAAGCAGAAGTAGATGTTTTCCTGGAACTCTCTTGCTTTTTTGATGATCCAATGGATGTTGGCAATTTGATCTCTTGTTCCTCTGCCTTTTCTAAAACCAGCTTGAACATCTGGAAGTTCATGGTTCATGTACTGTTGGAGCCTGGCTTGGAGAATTTTGAGCGTCACTTTGCTAGTGTGTGAGATGAGTGCAATTGTGTGGTAGTTTGAGCATTCTTGGCATATCTTTCTTTAGGACTGGAATGCAAATTGACCTTTTCCAGTCCTGTAGCCACTGCTGAGTTTTCCAAATTTGCTGGCATATTGGGTGCAGCACTTTCATAGCATCCTATTTTAGGATCTGAAATAACTCAACTGGGATTCCATCACCTCTACTAGCTTTGTTCATAGTGATGCTTCCTAACGCCCACTTGACTTTGCACTCCAGGATGTCTGGATCTAGGTGAGTGATCACACCATCATGGTTATCTGGGTCATGAAGATCTTTTTTGTATAGTTCTTCTGTGTACTCTTGCCACCTCTTCTTAATCTCTTCTGCTTCTGTTAGGTCCATACCATTTCTGTCCTTTATTGAGCCTATCTTTGCATGAAATGTTCCCTTGGTACCTCTAATTTTCTTGAAGAGATCTCTAGGCTTTCCCATGCTATTGTTTTCCTCTATTTCTTTGCATTGATCACTGAGGAAGGCTTTCTTATCTCCTCTTGCCATTCTTTGGAATTCTGCATTCAAATGGGTATATCCAAAAGTCTACAAGCAATAAATGCTGGAGAGGGTGTGGAGAAAAGGGAACCCTATTACACTGTTGGTGGGAATGCAAACTAGTACAGCCACTATGGAGAATGGTGTGGAAATTCCTTAAAAAACTGGAAATAGAACTGCCATATGACCCAGCAATCCCACTGCTGGGCATACACACCAAGGAAACCAGAACTGAAAGAGACATGTATACCCCAATGTTCATCGCAGCACTGTTTATAATAGCCAGGACACGGAAACAACCTAGATGTCCATCAGCAGACGAATGGATAAGAAAGCTGTGGTACATTTACATAATGGAATATTACTCAGTCATTAAAAAGAATACATTCGAATCAGTTCTAATGAGGTGGATGAAACTGAAGCCTATTATACAGAGTGAAGTAAGCCAGAAAGAAAAACACCAATACCGTATACTAACACATATATAGGGAATTTAGAAAGATGGTAACGATAACCCTGTATGCAAGACAGCAAAAGAGACACAGATGTATAGAACAGTCTTTTGGACTCCATGGGAGAGGGCGAGGGTGGGATGATATGGGAGAATGGCATTGAAGCATGTAAATTATCATATGTGAAACGAATCACCAGTCCAGGTTTGATGCATGATGCAGGGTGCTCGGGGCTGGTACACTGGGATGACCCAGAGGGATGGGATGGGAAGGGAGGTGGGAGGTGGGTTCTGGATGGGGAACACATGTACACCCATGGCAGATTCATGTCAATGTATGGCAAAACCAATACAATATTGTAAAGTAAATAATAATAATAATAATAATAAAAGGTATGGCTAAGAAAAAAGAAAATAAAAAATAAAAATAAAAATGAAAACAAGAAAACTAAACAAAACAAAACAAAACAAAAAATAACAAATGGGTATATCTTTCCTTTTCTCCTTTGCCTTTAGTGTCTCTTCTTTTCACAGCTATTAGTAAGGCCTCCTCAGACAGCCATTTTGCTTTTTGCATTTCTTTTTCTTGGGGATGGTCTTGCTCCCTGTCTCCTGTACAATGTCACGAACCTCCATCCATAGTTTTTCAGGCACTCTGTCTATCAGATCTAATCCCTTGAATCTATTTCTCACTTCCACTGTATAATCATAGGGGATTTGATTTAGGTCATACCTGAATGGTGTTGTGGTTTTCCCTACTTTCCTCAATTTAAGGAGTTTATGATCTGAGCCACAGTACACTCCCAGTTTTGTTTTTGCTGACTGTATAGAGCTTCTCCATCTTTGGCTGCAAAGAATATAATCAATTTGATTTCAGTATTGACCAGCTGGAGATGTCCATGTGTAGAGTTTTCTCTTGTGTTGTTGGAAGAGGCTGTTTACTATGGTCAGCGCATTCTCTTGGCAAAACTTTACTAGCCTTTGCCCACCTTCATTCTGTACTCCAAGGCCAAATTGGCCTGTACAAGTACAAGAGGCGGGTTAATTTGGTAAGTATTTTTCATGTCCCTGCTTGTTTTATTTCTGCTAAAACTGATTCTCAAAGCAAGTCAAGAAATTAGAATCAAGGAGTAAGGAAATATTTTCCTCCTTCACAATGAAGGAAAAGCAAAGTCTCATGGCAAAACTCAGCGATACAGGAGGTGCTTGTTGATGCCACAATAACCACAACAAATATCTCTTTTATTGTCTGTTCTGTATCCATTTCTACTTTGGGAAAAGGCAGCTTAACTCTGCTTTACAAAAACACTCTTCCTTCGCTTTTGGTCCCTGTAGTTGGTTCTACCCTCCAGCTCCTAAGTGTGGCATCTGTCTCAGGTCTGGGCAATGACAGCATTCCATCCACTTTGGCCATACTCATTGGTTCAGAGACAGGCATGCAGCCACAGCCAGGCCGATAAGATTAAATTTTAGGAATTATGTTGGAGTTATTGGGAAAGGGATGTCTCTTTCTGAGGGAGGTTGCTGAGAGGCTAAAACATAAACCTAGAGCTTCTGGCAGTCATCTTGTTACAGTGAAAGGAGAACACTGAGAGAGATGCCAATTCAAGGAAACGGTGAGAGGCAAAGCACAAATGACTGAATGCAGTTGATAGCTTTTGATCTTCTGCCTCTAGCTGTGCCTGAATCAGTCATTCTTGAGATTCTTTAGGTAAATGTATCAACATTTCCCCCCTTTCTCCCTAGCCAGTTTGAGTTAGGTTAGAGAGGCATAAAGCCATTATGGAAAATAAATGCTGAGTAACTTGTTTGGCCAGAAGGATTGTGGTAAGCTATTTAGAGAAGTTGTCATTTGAGTCAACCATGACTTAATATTTTTATTTTTATTTTTATTTTTATTTTTTTCGTGACTAAATGACCCTTTAAATTCCTCTTCTATCCCTGAAAGAAATAATTTACATTAAAAGGTCCAGCAACAGGAGACATATTTTGAAAAACAAGTAGTCAGATACCTCTTCCATTTCTTCTTGGCAAATTTTAGCATAGAAATGAAATCTCTCCAGTCAACAGCCTAGTTAATTTTCCAGTTGGTCTAACAATGTATTTAAGGAACTTGCTTCCTAAAAGATTAGTTGGGCCCCACTGAGTTAGGGAGACATCACCCAATTTCTAGGCAGTTAATCTACTCATTATGTATTTTATTCTTAACTTTTTTTCCCCCCCAAGGATCAACTGAAGCATGAGAGATAATATAGTTTTCTTAAGCAATTGCTTTCAAGTTCTGATGAAGAAAGTTCCAAGCTCAGATTTCAATACAGTTTTTCTCAAAGTTTTCAAGTAGAAGTCAGCTTGAAATCTTTTCTAAAGGATGCTCCTTCTCCCAAATAAAATTCATATTCTAATCAAAGTGACCCACACTTCATCTTATTCAAATTTAGCCGTTTTCCCATATATCCTCTACCTCTCTAAAATATTCTCTAGGACTGAAAATTTAATACATTGCAAAAAATAAAACACTTCACAGACACTCATATATCATCCCAACTGTTCCACTCAAATGGATAACATTGACTATTCTGTTTGTGCTGATGCTAATCTTAGAGATGAAAAAAATATCAAGGGGGAATATCTGTACACTTTTGCAAATGCTCCTAAAACAACCATGGTAACAATTCTCACAGCAACATTTACAACCCAAGCTAACAGGCAGAAAAAGAAATAAGCATGAATACACTCCATAGGCATACCATACCCCATTTCCACACGCAGAGACATAAACATTTGCATGTTTGTGTTTTCTTTAAATTCAAATTTAAAAATTACCCTGCAAGCCTCACTGGTAAGGAAGATCCTGTTGGTAATCACCAGCTACAAACTTTGCTTCCTGAACTAAAATATGCTGCTAGGTCAATTGGTCCTTTGTGCTCAGTTGTACCTGACTCTTTGTGACCCCATGGACTGTAGCCCACCAGGCTCCTCAGTCCATGGGATTCTCCAGGCAAGAATACTGGAGTGGGTTGCCATTTCCTTCTCCAGGGGATCTTTCCCACCCAGGGATCAAACCTACATCTCCAGTGCCGCCTGTATTGGCAGGCAGATTCTTTACCACTGAACCACCTGGGAAGCCCCAAATATCCAGAAAATCACCTTCATATACATCCCCTCTACCTGTCCCTCAACTCTTTCTCACACATACGCACACACACACAAACTCTACCAGTCTTGGGGATTTATCAGTTCCCCATACTCCTCAGAGCACATGTGGGTACAGGTCCTTTTGCTTTGGACAGCACCTTTGCCCATTTGCAACACTGTTGCCAAATCTAGAGATCAGTCATCATTTGGCTTGAGGAAATATTTTGGAATATTCAGATGGATTCACTGTCCTTGCAATTAACACTCAGAAGATAACACTGCAAAATGCACTTTGAAGTCCCCCATGCAGTTTTCCTTACTTTTCTCCATATTCTCCTCAATATTTATTATCTTATACATTTTTATAGTGAATATTCTAACAGGTGTGTGGTGATATCTCATTGTGGTTTTGATTTGCATTTCCCTGATGATTAATGATGCTGAGAATCTTTTCAGGTTCATGTTACTCATTTAATATCTCTGTTAGAAAAGTATTTTTTCATACCCTTTACCTGTTTCTAATTGGATTTAATTTTTGTGGTTTTTATAGAGTTATATAAGTTCCTTGCATATTTCAGATATTGACCCTTTATCAGATAATGTGACTAACAAGGGCTTAGTTTGCAAAATATACAAACAGCTCATACAACTCAACAACAACAACAACAACAAAAATCAATTGAAAAATGAGCAGAAGACCTAAATAGACATTTTTTCAAAGAAGACATGCAAATGGACAATAGGCACATGCAAAGACACTAAATATCACTAATTACTTGGAGAAATACAAATCAAAACTACAGTGAATTATCACCTCACGCCAGTCAGAATGGCCATCATTAAAACATCTACAAATAACAAATGCTGGAGAGGGTGCAGAGAAAAGGGAATCCTACTACACTATTGGTTGGAATTTAATTTGGTGCAGCCACTGTGCAAAACAGTGTAATTCCTCAAAAAACTAAAAATAGAATCACCATGTGATCCAGCAATCCTACTCCTGAGCATATATGCAGACAAAACTATAATTCAAAAAGATACATGCAGAACTATTCACAGCAGAACTATTCATAATAGCCAAGAGATGGGAGCAAATTAAATGTCCATGGGCAGATGAAGGGATTAAGATGTGGGACATATATACAATGGAACACTCAATTCAGCTCAGTTCAGTTCAGTCACTCAGTCGTGTCCAACTCTTTGCAACTCCATGAATTGCCACACGCCAGGCCTCCCTGTCCATCACCAACTCCCAGAGTCTACCCAAACTCATGTCCATCGAGTCGTGATGCCATCAGCCATCTCACCCTCTGCCGTCCCCTTCTCCTCCTGCCCCCAATCCTTCCCAGCATCAGGGTCTTTTCCAGTGAGTCAACTCTTCACATGAGGTGGCCAAAGTATTGGAGTTTCAGCTTCAACATCAGTCCTTCCAATGAACACCCAGGACTGATCACTACTCAGTCATAAAAAAGAACAAAATAAGACCATTTGCAGCAACATGGATGCAATTAGAGATTATCATACTAAGTGAAAAAAGTCAGAAAGAGAATGACAAATACTATATAATATCACTTACATGTGAAATCTAAAATATGACACAAAACAGAAATAGAATCATAAACATATAGAATAGACTGGTGATTGCCAAAGGGAAGTAGGATGGGAGAGGGAAGGACTGGGAGTTTTGGATTGGCAGATGCAAACTGGTATGCATAGAATGATACACAAAAAGGTCCTATTGTATAGCACAAGGAACTATATTCAATATCCTGTGATAAATCATAATGGAAAAGAATATGAAAGAACAATATATATGTATGTATAACTGAGTCATTTTGCTGTACACTAGTAATTAATACAACATTTTAATTCAAATAACTTTTAAAAAAGTATTAACGTTCCCTACTAGTTTTGCATTGTTGGCTATTTCCCCTTTCAGATCTAGTAACATTTGCTTAATAGATTTAGGTGCTCTGATGTTGGATACATATATATTTATAATTTGTTATATCATCTTGATGAATTGATCCATTGTTCACTCTATAATAACCTTATTTGTCTCTTGCTACAGTTTTGGAGTTAAAATCTATTTCGTCTGATATAAATACAGCTATTCCTGCTCTCTCCTGGGTTCTATTTGCATGGGCCAACTTTTCCCATTCCTTCATTTTCAGCCTATGTGTGTTCTGAAAGCTTCTGAAGTGAGTAAAACTGTATGTGAATCAGCATACAGTTGGGTTTTGTATTTTGTTTGTTTTTTTTTAACCTATTAGCCACTCTGTGTGTTTTGATTTGATAACTTAATGTACTTACATTTAAAGTAATTACTGATAGGTAAGGATTTACTATTGTCCTCTTACTGTTTTCTGGCTGTTTTACTGTTTCCTTGTTTCTTCTTTTGTGACTGGTTGATTTTCCATAATGCTATACGTTGATTTCTTTTTTATCTTTTGTGCATCCACTATAAACTTTTACTTTGTAGTAGCCATGAGGTATAAAAAAACATCTTATAAGATTCCATTTTAAGCTGATAACCACTGGAATTTGATTATGTACAAAATCTGCATACTTTCACCCCCTCACACACACAGACACATACGCTTTTGATATCACAGTATACATCCTTTTACATGTATACTCATTAACAGATTATTGAAGCTATAGTTATTTTTTTAATATTTGTATCTTTTAACCTTTAGACTATACTTATGTGACTATACACCACTATTACAGTATTATAGTGTCCTGAATTTGATTGTACACTTATCTTTATCAGATGAACCCCCTCAGCTTTTATCTGGGAAAATTTTTATCTCCCCTTCATTTTTGAAAGAAAACTTTGCCAGTGAAAGTACCCTTAATTGGCAGTTTTTTTTTCTGTGATTGTATCATCTCACACTCATTCCCAACATTTCTACTTAGACATCAAATGATAGCCTTATGGGTGTTAACTTGTGTGAGATAAGGTTTGTTTTTTTAAGATTCATTCTGTTTGCTCTTTGAAGAATACACTCGAAGTAGGAAAGAATGAAGTCAGGAAGAATAACAGAAGCTACTGCAGCAATCAAGGAGATAAGGGTGGTGGCTGCAGAGACTGAGAGAAAGGGAGTACACTTGGACTATATTTTATAAGTATCAGTAGGGCATGTTGCTTGATTGGATGTGAGAGGTGAGGGAGAGGGAGAAATCCGGGAGGACTTCTTAGGTTTTTGGTATCAACAAATGTTTGGTCATCAACGTCCACGAGGAGTAGTGGAATAAAAAGGGATAACTTTTGGGTGTAATTGATAATTACTACAAAGATTTACCAGGACTTTTTCTCATCTCTCTCTATTGAGAATATCTGCAATAAAAAGCTATGACACAAGCCTTTGACGAGAATAGATAGATTCAGGAAGGAATGTAGTGAGGTTGGGTGTTGCTATTCAAATGTCCTACTGAAAGCAGTCACATAACCCCCAGTTTACTGCAACATCACCTTTATAAAGGAGTTTTGTCTGTGGCATAAGACAGGAAGATGCTTCTTTTTGAAGTAGATGGTCTGTCTATAGTGTGAGACACACCTTATGAAGGTGCTCTCAGTCCAAAGAATCAAGTTGCATTTTTATCTATCGTTTTCTGTTATTTTCATGCATCTTAAATTCAAAAGCATCTTGTCTGCTTTTTCTTAGCCCTCACTAATGATTCACCTTTTGGGAGCATCGCCCAAGTTGAAAATATCAAAGCAACAGATGTGATGCATTAAGAATTTGTTAAAAATATACAGTGAATAAAAGGGTTAAATCCAAATTCCTCAGACTGACAGCATGGGCTTCTAAACAATTTGGGAGTGGGTGGTACTCAAAAGTGTGCTGAATTAACTTAATTGACTCTTGCATTTCCATACCTTATTCAATATTTTATTTAGAGAATTTTTTTAATTGAAGATTTGATTCTGAGGTGTTCTAATTATATTGGCTCTCGGGATGAACCACCTTTGAACTATATCACCTCTTCCCAAGGCACAGAACTGGCTAAATTCATTAACTGTCTTTTGATTTCATGGACCATTGAAATGTCAGCCTTTGTGGGTTCCTGCTGAGTGGCTCAGGGTCACTAGTGCCCTTAGGATTTATAATCTTCTTAATTTCAATTATTCCTTCCTTGTCTCCATAAGCTTTTATAAGGCCTCCTCCTGGGTTTGCTTTTGCTTAAAACTGAATTTCCTCTCCTGCTATCTCTTCCCCACTTGCTTTCTTTCTCTGTGCCTTATACTTTCCCTTACTAACTTCTAGGGGATCCTCCTGCTGCACACTCTTGAAATATATTTCAGCTGTGGTAATCAAAGGCCAACCTTGCCATCCACTGTGGAAATAAGTACTACTGATGCTACTGTTGCTGCTAAGTCTCTTCAGTTGTGTCCGACTCTGTGCGACCCCACAGAGGGCAGCCCACCAGGTTCTGCCATCCCTGGGATTCTCCAGGCAAGAACACTGGAGTGGGTTGCCATTTCCTTCTCCAATGCATGAAAGTGAAAAGTGAAAGTGAAGTCGCTCAGTCGTGTCCGACTCTTCGCGACCCCATGGACTGCAGCCTACCAGGCTCCTCAGTCCATGGAATTTTTCAAGCAAGAGTACTGGAGTGGGTTGCCATTGCCTTCTCCGGGAAATAAGTACTAGAAACGTTTAATTCAGAAAAGATCTTGGCCTCTGGAATAAAACTGCCTGGAATTCAAATCTCCACTCCCCCATTTCCTGGCTGCACAGTCTTGGATGAATTCTTTAAATGTTTCTGAGTTTCTGTTTCATCATCTGAAAAGTAGGTGTGATAATAAAAACCATAAAAGATTATTGTGAATGTTTAATGAGATAATACACAGAAAGTTTATAGTACATAATGCATAGGAAATATCCCCTAAATGTCTGTTATTATTGCCATTATTATAATCATCATCCTAGGGATACTCTGCAGTTTGTATGTATGTCGTTTGTATGCAAGAAAAGCAATGAGCCCAGTGACCAACACTCATTAAGCATTCAATAAATTTCAGGTATTACTATTGTACTCATGAATAACCTAAAATCACAAGATAGCATGGAAGAGGAAAATAGAGACTATTTAATCCTCTAATTTTACAGATGAGAAAACATGTTAGAAAAGGGGAATTAGCTGCCAAAGGGGACACAAAGGACAGCTCTGGACTCCACTGCAGCCTCTTTTCCAGGTCAACCCCCAGCCTGATTAGTAGGCAGTGGACAGAGGGGAGGATATTTAAGTTGGTAAGAAAGTGAGGAGCAGGAGAATAAAGGAAAATGCATAAAAGAAACTGCAGAATGGATCCAGAGATCAACAGAACAGATATGGGTGGGACGGTGGAGAATGTTTCCAAAAATTTGGAATCATAATCGGAGCCTTTGAGAAATCAAATGCTGACAGTAAAAATTGAGACAAGGAAGAGAAAAGTAAGAGGGAACTAAAAAGTTTAACAGAGAAATACAAGTTTTGTAAAAAAGCTTAAGGCTTCCCAGGTGGCTCAGTAGTAAAGAATCCACCTGCCGAGATGGATGCAGGAGATGCAAGAGACATGGTTTGATCCTTGGGTTGGGTTGATCCCCTGGAGAAGGAAATAGCAACCCACTTCAGTATTCTTGCCTGGGAAATGCCATGGACAGAGGAGCCTGGTGGGCTAGAGTCCATGAGGCCGCAAAGAGTCAGATAGGACTGAGCATGCAAGCATACAACAGCTTGCATGTAAGACCTAAAGCATTACATTGTACATGACTTTGGTCCAGAGGTAAACGAGCAGTTTAAGCACAAATGTTTTCCCAAAGGCCTAGGCCGATTTATCACCTGTGAGTTTCCACAGATTATTTATGGTGGGTCCAACAAGGAACCGCTATTGGGTGGGGGCTGTTGCTCCCACAACTCTTACTGTTGCTACAAGAGTGTGATTTCACATGGTTCGACATGGACAACACAGCACTGATAGGGTAGAGTGTCACTGGTGACAGCAGTGGGGGAGTAAATCTTGGACAAGGCCAAAAGTGGGAAGGCCAAAACAGAACTGCCAACCCAGTGTCATGAAGGGATGCTAGGGTCAACATGTGGGTTTCTCATCATGAAAGGAGCATTTGCCTAGAATGCAAAGGCACAGACACAAAATACAGAGGAAGGCGCTAGAATGGAGAGTGACACATGTCTGCGAAGAAGGTGCATATTAACTGCAAGATTACAAGGGGGTTCATAACTTCTAGTTTGGCTTCCCTATTTGACTCCCATTGCATCTATTATGGAGGTGTCCCTGGGGTGCCTGAGCCAGTCAGAGCATAATTATTCCCACTGTTTTGTTATGTTATGGACTTCAGATGTCTTGCAAGGTCATGGAGTATGAATTGCCTCCCTGTAGTAGAATCTGCATAAGATGAAAAAAGAGGGTCAGGCAAAGGGCAAATATAAGCTGGGATACATTTGCCCTTGGCCTGACCAAAGGCTAAAGGGAAGACTCAGCAACATCTTCTAGGGCTTCAGTTTTCAGCTAACAATACTGACAACAGGGAGGAAACCACTCTTGCCACCACCACTGTCTTTATCTCTCCCAAGAAGTAGAGGATTGTCTTTCTAATCTATGTCTTTCTAGTCTGTTAGTATGTGCTTAATATGGCGCTGGCAATGATTAAGGACAAAGAAAACTGGAACACAGACTGTGCCTCAAAGTCCTCAATTTCAAACAAGGATTTAAGGATGTCAAGCCTTTTAGATCTTCAAGCAGTCCTCCGTTTAGGTGACTTCTAAGCTGCCTTCAGCACAGTTAACCAGCTAACTTGCCATTTGCTCAGAGTCTTGGGAGAGGTCAGTGGAAGAAACACATGCTATTTCTCAATTTTGACACGTCCTAGAATCTCCTATGTTAGGGCCCATAGAGATGAAGTAAAGAAGGATAGTTTCTAAAGTTTAACTGTTTAAATGGCCTTCCAGGAAAGGCCCCGGCTTTCATACCACTGTCACAGCACCCACACCCACAGATGCACCACCGAACCTAGATATAGCCTGAACATCCTTCCTAGTGCCACACTCCAGGCAGTGCTACCCAGGTAAAAGGATGTGCAAGAAGAGATTCCCTTCCTGGCCACTCCTCACTTTTTAAATAGGAGTTATTAATGGATGCAGAAGTAAGACTAAGATGCAAGTTCTGTGACACCCAGCTCAGTGCCTTCAAACCTTGACTCTGCTTCTCCTTCCTTCTCCTGTGCTGATGAGGATCCCCCGCTTCTCTTTTCAAGCAACAGCCTTTGAAATTCCACATATTTCAAATGTGTGTTCCATTTACAGGAAGCCCAGAGCTAGTCTCAGTGAAAGTGACCTGAGAGGTGCACAAAGGTCCGCTTGCCCTGAGAGTATAGATCCTGGCAGGCTCACCTTAGTGAGTCAAGACTATTCCTGTCCCCATCCCCCAGCTTCAGTACAATGCAGACATATCAGCAGGTCATGACTACCAGAAGTCAGGGTACCTACCTAAGGAGACATTTCTGGAAGAATAAGGACTTGAGAGTAAGCTAAAAGCAAATGGCAATCATAGTCTTCCCCTTGCACAGACTTGGTGACCTCTCTGAAGCACAGTACCTTTCTATGAAATGGGGCTAACATCACCCACCTGGAAAACTGAAGTCAAACGAGATAATGCATATGCAGCGCATCACCTGTTGAGCTGGTAAAGAATCCGCCTGCAATGTGGGAGATCTGGGTTAGATACCTGGGTTGGGAAGACCCCCTGGAGAAGGGAAAGGCTACCCACTCCAGTATTCTGGCTTGGAGAATTCCATAGACTGTATAGTCTATGGGGTAGCAAAGAGTTGGACACCACTGAGCAACTTTCACTTTCATCCATATCATAAGCGTGATTTTCCCCAGGACTGCTGACGACAAAAGGACCATTGAGGGAGTAGACTGCAGATAAATGATATATTGAATTGAGAATTAAGAGCAAGAGACTTTGTCTTACCTCTGAAGTGGTAGGGCAACTAGGCGAGTGGAAAATGCAAAAGGTCAAGGTGAGAGCACAGCAAAGATCACAGAAACAGACAAAGCCTGTTTGGCTATAAGAGCTGGGCCTGGAGCTCGAGTGACACCAGGAGACAGAGCAACTGCCTATACTGAGGAAAAACCCAGCCTGGCAGGCACTGCAGAGTATTCAAAGGGCTCAGCAAAAAAAATGGGTCATGGAATAAGCAAGCAGCAGGCACCTGGGATTCTGGGAGAGGGAAGAAACTTGGCAAGAATCACCAAAGGGAATCCAGGAGGCAGTCTGTGTCTGGGGCATCTCTGGGCAGGCAGTAGGATCCCAGGGACAGACAACAGTTCAGAGTGACCTCAACTTTTGTCAGGGACACTGTAAAATCTCATAACGACCTCCACCCTAGAGGGGCTCTTATGGCAGGCAGGTTCCTGTGATATTGTCTCAGCTACAGAGGCCAGAGGCCAAAGATAGGGCTGTCTTACAGATTGGAATCAGGTAGCTCCTAAAGGTGGGAGAAAGAGGAACAAGAGTGTTAGAACTGGGTAAGGTCAGATAAGCATAGTAAGAACAGCAGAACCAGAGAAATCTAAGGTAAAAACTATAGCTGTTTTTTTTATCGTAGGAACTGAGACACTTTGGACAAATGAAATTTTCAAAGCCTCCAACTGTTCATCTGTAAAAAGAGAATAAAAACTAGCAAATAGCATCATTCTGGGGACTACATAAAATGAACATAAGACATTTTTTCTTCATAACTTCATCCAAATCTGTCTTAAACTCCCATGAACATCTCGCTAACTATATAGATAAGAGCATATAATATATGATAATATACAGAACATTATAACTGTAGCATGGGCTTCCTTGGTAGCTCAGTTGGTAAAGAATTTACCTATAGTGCAAGAGACCCAGGTTTGATCCCTGGGTTGGGAACATCCCCTGGAAAAGGAAATGGCAACCCACTCATTTTCTTGCCTGGAAAATCCTATGGACAGAGAATTCTGGCAGACTGCAGTCCATGGGATTGCAAGAGTCGGACACGGCTAAGTGACTAAACCACCACCACCACAGCTGTAGTATATACAGTGATGGGTACCACAGATGGTAGTGATGTTAACAGCCCATACATGTACATATCACTTTTCAAATGATACTCTTTGTATCTGTTTTCTTGCTTGATCTTCACACTTTGTGATGTAGGCGGGAAGAACAACTATGAACTGGAAACAGCAAAATGTTCAGCAAATAGAGAAATATTTGTATTAATGATATTTTTAGTTTTTGTATTTTATAATGCTTTAATGTCCTGGGACCTTATGATTTGGGGACAGAGTGCCCCTCCCAGGGTTATGCTTGGAGATTACAAACAACTTGACTCAAAGTATGCCTTTCATATGCAAACCAACAAATTCAAAGCCCATACTTCAACCACTTCCTTTATCTAATTCTCACACACTGAGTCAGTACTCACTTTGCCCTGAATCACTCCAGGACCAGATGCCAGACAACTGGGGACTAGCCTACCTCCTAGACTCCACTGACATTATTCCAATGTGCAATCTTAATCTTGCTTAGTTTGTCTACCCTGCCTTGTCCCTTCCTTTCCACAAAAACCTCAATGAAGACTCCATTTTCTTCCACTCCCTCTGCTTCCTGACCAACTCTAGTGCTTCCACACATGGTCCCGCATTGTACAGTGTAGTGTGTCCCCTCTTCTTGGGAACTGCAAGTAACAAACTATCAGTTCAAAGGCAGGTATCTAGCGATCTGTTGACCTCACCACACCTGAATAAAAACCATATCCCAGGTACATTTTAAAGCAATGCTAAATCAAATATGGTAAATAGCACCAGGGTATTATGTACTTTAAAATTTTTTACCAAGAAATAAATAGAAGCATTATATTGCATTAAAATGGAAAGATCTCAATATTTCAAGTGGAAAAAAAGTCATAGAACAAATTTTATAGTATGATTCTACTCATGGAAAAAAGTTAGTTTGTTTCTCTACATGCACATACACAGGCACAGAAGGATAAAGAATTTATGCTCAACCACTGGCTGTGGCTATAGCTGGAAACAGGGGTGGGCTGAAGCAGGTGGGAGAAGAATGTTGAAGGAAGAATTTCAAACTGTTTTATACATATGTCTTTACTCTTTGAATCTCTAACAAAATTAGATTCATGTTTTATTTAATAATGATGGCAAAAATGATTATTCAGCATCTGATTCTTAACATGTGCATAATACAGTAACATAGAATGGATACTATTCAATAATAAGTATTTTTTGGATATTATCAGATCAAACCTTTCCACCAAAGGGCCACTAGGAGTTAGCAGTGTGGGGCACAATGAGGTTTTTAGAGCTTCTAAATCAACTCTGATGAACTATTAGAGAAGGGCTTATGTTAAAACCCAAAACTTACTAAAAGTATTTATCATCATTATCTCTCTATCCCCTAATATACAATAACTCATTTTCCCAGCATCCATAGTTTGCAAGGGATTTTAAAATTAAATCTTAAAAGCTAAATTTTTCTAGAATCCGTCTGGACCTAGTACTCAATGCCAATGGAAAAGCTCAGGATAATTTGTTTGCCTCTATAATTTCAATGTAGATCAATACAAGAGTTCTTTATTGCCTCTACAGCTTCTATAGCACTTGACAGTCAATCATTACAGAAGGAGCAGTTTGGGATCCATACATTGAAGGTGGTCAGACTCCATTTTTCATGTGGTTTCTGTGGTTTCAAGTGAATCTGGGGCAGAAAGAAGAGAAGCTAGCTTCTTATTGTGTAGTCCTCAGAACTGAAAGTATGGGCTGCTGAGACTGGAGACTAGAGAAAGGATTATAGTTCAGTAATATTGCAAAGGATAAGGTGAAGTCTGTGAAGCCTGACTGGCTTCTGATCGTCGTTCTGCCCTTGGATGTGTGACCTTAAACAAGTCACTTCACTTAAGTGTTCATTTCCTCACTGGTCTAACGAGGATAATAACTGCATCAACATCACACAGTTATTATAGGGAATACAAATTCCTGAAAAACAGTAAGCGTTCTATATGTTATTTGTTTTCCTTATATTTGAGGTAGTATACTCTTAGGTTGGTAGAATCTGTGCCTTCAATCAAATTCATATTAATACATCAACCACATGATAGCCTCAATCTCTGCTTACAGGGGGCTTACAGAATAATTAGAGAGGTCAAACATATTCTTGCAAAAAGTTAGATAACCATACAAAGTTTATCTAGAGATTTAGGGCAAAAGTTGGCCACTCATCATTCCATCTTAACGGTCTGAATAATAAAAGCTATAGGGGTCTCAGAAGAAGGAGAAATTGCATTACAGAAAATTTCATAAGAGTTATGATTTGACCAAGGTCTTTGGCCAGGTTTGTTTGGACAGAGAACAAGGTAGAAAACCTTCTGGGTGGGAAAATAGAATAAGAAAAACCATGATGTATCGTGAGGGTTCCCAAAGCAAAAAGTAAACAGTTGATATGGAGAATGGATTTTGAAATAATTAGTTGCAGCAGATCATGTTCTTTTTGAAGATTTCAACCTCATTCAAATTTAACTCTAAAGCCTTGCTGTATTAAAGATTATATCTTAGACACTTGTTACAATTGAGAATGAATTAAAGCAAAGTTCTAAAATCACCTTGAAAACAAACAGTAACCACTGCAATAAAATCTGAGACCTAATGAAATATGGCAGGGCATGGCCCTAGCATAGTTATACCTATAATGAGGTCCCCAGACCGGCAGCATGGCCATCATCTTGGAACTTGTGTGAAATGTGAGTTTTCAGGCTCACTTAACTGATTCAGAAACTCTGGGGGTGGGTCACAGAAATGAATGTTTTATAAATGCTGCACTTATGACAGTTATACCACAATCCCAGTACGTACATTCCTTTCAAGCTCACTTACTTAATATTTGTATACTGCTTAACACAGTAAATTTCTCTATTATTACTTGCAAAGAGTCTTTTGAAGGTGCCCTGTCATCCACTATTTTAGAGCAAATTCTTGGAAATAAAAAATCTTGAGGAGGTCTTAATTTTCTTTTTTCCCAACAGCAAAAAGAAAAATAATCAAAAGTAATCAAATGGTTATTTTAATAATATAATTTATCTTCTTGTAATGTGACTCAATAGAATCACCATGGAGAATGTTAAAAAGAATATCCTGTGCAATTGGAGCTTTACATTTTGTTTTACTGAAAATGCTTTAGCTGTAAATGGGCCAGATCCCATTAGCAAACTTAATGTGGAACCCAGAGGAGCTTTCTGACAGGAATATCCTGTCATGGTCATAGCAAAAAGCATAAAAATTGATTTTATTCATTTGATCTCCAGGTGAGGAATTGATGCTAGAAGGTTAAGATGTTGCTAGTACATTCAATGTCCCTTTGTAAAATTTTCTTTTTAAAGGAAGATTTTTACCTCAAAACATCAAAACACATGAAAGAATAAAAAAAAAAATCCAAAACTCAAAGGTCCAGAATAAATACAAGTTTAGCTGGAACCCATTATTAAAGCCCCATGGAATATCAAAGGACTATCCCAAAGATCTTTCTTTCAGTTCTAAGTACTGGGACCTGAAATGTTTTCCACAAACACCTCCTTGAATTGCTTGTACCTGAACACCATTAGTTCAACATTTCTTATAGATAGTTTATATTTGGAAGCAAACTTGGAGGCCAGATACATATCAGCCTGAGTGAGCCAGCAGTTAAAACTAAGTCCTCACAGTGGCAGAGCAGTCCCTCCATACTGTGACTTCTGACTATTTTTCTATAACCTAGCAGCCCTGACCTAATCACATGAGACCAGTTGAGAGCTTTCTCTGGCTGACAGCACAAGAGGAAGTCAGAGAAATTCAATGCACAAGAATGATTCAACAGCATATGCACCTTCCCTGTTTTGAAAATGGAGAGGACCATGTGGCAAGGAACACAGGCTGCCTCTAGGAACTGAGAGCTGACAGCCAACAAGGAATTGTGGGCCTCTGTCCTAGGGCCACAAGGAACTGAATTCCCCCAAGAATTCATCTTTTTTGAGAATAAGCTTGGAAACCGATATCTACCCAGAGCACCCAGATGAATACCCAGTCCAGCCAACATACTAATATCAGCCTTCTGATACTCTGAGCAGAGAACCCAGCTGAGCCCACTTGGACTTCATACCTACAACCCTATGAATGAATATGGGTATTGTTTTACGCCACTAATTTTGTGGTAATTTGTCACACAGCAATAGAAACCAATATATGAAGTGAAGAAATAGGTCCATAAATGTCTAATCTAGTGATAAAATCAGGTGCTATCACTCAAGAAATATTCAAATAATATTTGATAAACAGTATGGTGTATTTATCTACACTCTTTTCTGAGACACCTTAGTATTTCTTTACTTTTAGTTTCCAAGTCACTACACACTCAAAAATTAACACAATAGTACAGGCATGTCAAAATTAGACAAACAAATAATAAATCCTGATGAAGCACTTAAGAGAAATTAAACCATGACAATGTCAATTTGAGGGAAAAGAAACTCCTTTCTATGGAGATGAGGGTGGGAGGAATAAGTCCAATAGTGCAATGTCTCTTAGTGTTCCATCTTATAATTAAATTAGGATCTGATGTCTACATGAAGAAGCCATGAGGTCAGGCAGGAATGTTAAATCTCTCAGCTTACTCTGGCTTTACAAATGATCCCACATTTGCAGAAGCACTGAGAACTATACAGTTCACTTCATGTCAACTTTCCCTACTTTTAAGTGTCAAAGCTGACATCCCAGACTCACTAAAATGATATATCACTTAGTGAAATCAGAAGTGAAAAGATATCAGATATGCTTTCTCTTGCTACAGGTCCCCAAGCTACTCAGCCATGATGCAGCAGGAACATGATGCAGGAAAAATGCTGGGCCCAGGAGCATCAGGAGGCAGCAAAGATAACCACCCAAATGAGGACAATGCAGAGCCACCAAATAAAGGCCAGTTAATATGTGGTGAACTTCTGCAAAGAAAGACGTGACAAACCAGACTGTGTCAACTGATGGCAGCTCAGGGATCCATTTTGCCCTGTTGGTTTCCATCACTCACATTTGGTGTTGGTTATACTTTATGATTTTGATCTGGGAAATTGTACTACTTTCAGAGAGGCCTAGATCACTCAACCACATAATGTTAGTGTTCAGGAGCACTTAGGAAGGAATCTAGCATTAAAGACCTTTTTTATTCTCTTCACTAATGTGACTGAGGCTCAGAGAGGGAAGGGACTTGTCTGAGACAACAGGGCAAGGGAGGGACAGAGCCAGGCCAGACACAGATTCTGTTCCATTTGCTAGGTTATAGCATTTCTTCTTCTCAGTTTTCTCTGACTTTTCAGAGCACTGATGGGACCGCTCTTCCATCCACCCCACCCCACTCCATACAATCCATGTTGGTTCACAACCTTAGGCATTCTCTGGACGATATCTGAAATCTGAAACCCTACTTGGAGGGCAGAGAGAAACTGAAGAAAGAAGCAGAACACACCACACGGGTAGGTTTAAGAAGCGAAGAACTCTCATAGGAGGTTGGTCTCAGGCAGCCATGAAACCAGACCTCTGCACCCACCCAATAGAATCTTAGAAGTTTATACAGAGGCCTTAACTGGGTTTAGTCATGTGTACTAACCAGACGATCTCAACAACACCTTACACTTTTGAGGCTACTTTCTTGAAATGACGACTAATATGGGAGTAACAGCAGGGCGTACATTCCAAGGACAGGGAAGGGCTAAGGAACCTCCAGTTGCCCAAGACCAGCTGAAACATCAACCAGCCTTTGCATCCTCTCAATGACCTCTTCCAACAATCCATCATACAAATAGCTGAGAGAGTAGTGCTTTAAAATATGCATCATATCACGTCACTTCTCTGCTTTAACCCTCTCATGGCTTCCCTTCACATACAAAGTAAAATCCCAGGCATTTGAAACCTCTGAGCTTCTAGGCTCTGCATTATTTGGCTCCTGCCAACCATTTTGACCTCCCCACCCTACTTTCCTTGCTCATAGCACTCGCTCCACCTCACATGGCCTTCTTTCTATTCATTAAGCCCATTCACCCTGCTTCTATCTCAGGGCATTTGCATTTGATGTTCTCTGTTGAAGATCTCCCAGGACTTTACTGTACTGGTTCTTTCTTGTTTGTATCTCAACCCTAACGATACTTCCTCAGAGAAGCCTGCCCTGACTACTCAGTCTAAATCGGGCCCACCTTCCTGAAACTACTTTCTAATTCCAGGACTCTGTTTACTTTCTTCAAGCACTTCTCACTATTTGAAATCATCATATTCATTTATGAATGTATGCATTGTTTTTTACCACTGTGAGATCCCAAGACACCAGGGATCTCAGCTACCATATTCACATGCCTCTTATATCCCCAGCATCAATCAATAAAACTGCTGAGAAAGATTGAAGGCAGGAGGAGAAGAGGACTACAGAGGACGAGATGGTTGGATGGCATCACCAACTGGATGGACATGAGTTTGAGCAAGTTAAGGGAGATGGTCAAGGATAGGGAGGCTGGGCGTGCTGGAGTCCATGGGGTTGCAAAGAGTCAGACATGACTGAGCAACTGAACAACAACAACATCAATCAATAAAATGGTGTCTAATACAAATGCTCCAGAAGCATTTCCTGGGTGGGTGAGTGAATGAATAAGGACCACAGCTGCCATCTGCCACCACCTATATGATAACCTCTATTAATCAGAATGTTTAACTAGCCAAAAGAGCATAACCCCTTTCTGAATGTACCAGAAAACAGAATTTCTAATATATCAATTAGTGTTACAGCTGCATTAATGGAATCATTAAGCGCCCAACTGACCAGGCCTATATATAACAGAAAACAAGAAAAATCACATGTAATTTATATCCACTGGAAATGGACCATCCAGGATACAGATGGCTGACAGGAAGAAACCCACTTACCCTTTCCTTTGAGTTCTGCAGAAGAATTATTTTATTTTCTCCCAACTATGCTAATGCAGTATCCTACACTGTTTCCTTCTTGTGTGGAATCCATGAATTTGCAAAGGAGATAGGATCTCCTTCCCTTTGTTGTTCCTTTAGGGTAAAAGATCAAGCTTTTTTCCATTCATGGAAACTCACAGAATCACATGTCTCATAAAGCTCATAACTATCTCAACTGAGTGACACAGTTAGAAAAAATGCTCACTTCAAAATGTTTCCTACTTGATGCCAATGCCCCTTAATTCTAACAAATTGTGTTTTTTCTTAAATTAATATATACAGGTAATATAGTTCCAGCCAATATTATTATTATCATGTGTTTACATGAAAGAAAATGTGCAAACTACTAATATGTTTCCCAATTCCTGACACATTATACATTTAACATATTAAGGGTGGATTTAAGTTTTCTTCCAACAAAAGCATTTTAGTTGTATCAACCCCGTATCTGAAGACAAGCACTAGTCAGAAACCAGCAGTTATTTTTTCTTCCTACTCATTTTTTGCCCTTCATAAGAACTCAACCCTTGGGAGCTGACAAATAAAGATAAATTACCAGTCTGGAGCAATCTAACTAACTAAGCCACTGTAGACACTTAAATGAATCTTGAAACCGTTTTTTTGCTATGTTAGCAAAAATTTCTCATTGTCTTCTACTCTGTGACTAAGAATTACATAACACCAAGAAAAGGTTGTAAAAGCCAGGTTCATTATCACACTAACGCTACCTTCAGACTTAATGATATTCCTTCACTGGAAAAGGGACTGCTCTATGCCTAGGAAAGTGTGTGATAAAAGTTTTGTATCTTACAAGCATAAAACCTCTTTTTCATATATAAACAGCATATATATAACTTTCAATTGATTCTAGACAATGTTCTAGAGTGTGATCAAATTAAAAATCCCCTAACTTATTTTAAGCACTGATATTATTTAATGCAAAAACATATTTCTAATTACAGCAAGAATAGTAAGAGCTGACATTCACTGAGTTTTTCAAAAAACTTTATGTATAATACTTCCTTTAATCTTCAGAGTGATCCCACAAGGTAGGTATTTTAATAGCACTATAAACAAGGCATTCTAGAGACAGACTGCCTGAGTCTGTACCCCAACACTGCCACTTACATGTGACAGGACCTTGGACAAGTTATTTAACCCCTCTAGGCCTCAGTTTCTTAATCTATAAATTGGGAATATTAGTAGTTAATTACCTCATAGTGTTTTTTTTTTGAGAAATAAATTATAAACTTACATATAACAGACTTAAAACAGTTAACCTCAATACAGAGAACATGATACTAGAGTTTCTCAAACTTTGGTCATTTTTATACCTTGTATAGGGTTGGTCCATATACCTGTGTACCAATTTAGTATTAATACTGCTATTTACTTAATATTGCCTTTTTGCAGTGTAATTCTGACACTTAGCACCTAGAGCTAGGTCAAAGTTCAAATGTGAAGGGAAGAATTCTCCACAAAGTCACCTCATTTCAGACACCAGCCCCAAGCTCCAGGACTCTCACACCACCCACAAATTCAGGGATTTCCACTACCTTTCAAGTTGGATAATTTCCTGGACTAACTCACAGAACTCAGGAGATTTCTATGTTTATGATTATAGCTACGTTTATGATTATAGGTTCCATTATAAAGGACACAATCAGGACCAGCCAAATGCAGACACATACAGGGTGAGAGCTGAGAAGGTCTCAAACACAAACTCTCCATGTCCTCAGAATGCATTACCCTCCCAGCACATTAAGGAGTCTCACCAATCAGGAAACTCAACCTGATTTGGTTTTTTTGAGAGATCAGTATTTTCCTGGCAGCTTCAGTACACATGTATCAGTGAACCATTGGTCACATGATTACATTTAGTCTTCAGTCTCCCCAGAGGTCGGGTTGATGTCCCTTGCTTGACTCAAAGCCCCAAACCTTGAATTACATGGTTGTGATTCAAGCATGGCCAGCTTCTATCCTGAAATGATCTAGGAGTTCACCATGAGTCACTTTGTAGTATGAACTAGGAAAAGCCCAATATGGATAACAGAAACACTTCTATCACATTTGGTAATTCCAAGGATTAAAAGGTTACTTCCCAGGAATCAGGGACAAAAGTTAGTCAAAATATTTACTAACATCTTTAAATCAACTCACTTTGGGCCTTACTATTTTTGTAAGCAGTAATTTAAGGTTACCACAGTCTAGATACGCTAGATCAAGCAAATCAAGCATATGCTAGATCACACATTAATGTGTATTAGACTTAAAATTTTAAATGTTTATCTGCATATCACCCCAAATCATCTCAGGTCATCATACACTCATTCATTTTAAGAGTTAAGTTTGTTACTTTCCACCCACCCCCAAATCCATATTCTTTTAATTTATGTGTCTTAGAAGTGTTCTTTTTGTCTTAGAAGTGTTCCACGTGAGTAAAATCAGATTGTGTGAGCTCCACAGAACTATCAGAGTCCATCTGTTCATTTTATAGGTGAGGAAACTGATGTCCAGCAGAAGAAAGTGACACACCCAAGTCCACACAGCTAGACTCCATCTCAGTCTTCTGGCCTCCAGTGCAGAGGTTCTTTTACTACTTTCAGCAAGCTTCCTGGCTAATGTGGAATGGCTCAGAGAGGTGCCTATAAAGGAGGGAGGAAAGAGAGAGGCTGACATGCCTCTTTTCATACTAAATGCTGATGGCATCATAAGGAGCATGCAGTGTGTCAAGGCTGAGTTAGACTGACCGGCTTTCTGAACCATGAAGCAAATTCAACCTGGCTTTGTGATCTGGGTTTGTGAACCCAGATCTGGGTTTGTGAATAGCTGGTTTATTACCATCCAGGCCCTGAGCGCTATTTTTCCTCTGGTATTTAATGAACATTTTTTGTGTTATATCCTAACCCCAGCCTGCAGGTATGGGAAAACAGTTGCTACCCTTACTATTTATCTATCTTAACATCAACCTTAAAAGAAATAAATACAGTGTGGGTCACTGTGAAAATAAAGCTGAAGAAAATCTATGGTAAAGCAAGTGCATTTTTAAAATGGACTCAATTTTAGGGACTTTCTTCAAGCCTGGTAACAACTCCACTCTGCACAATGTTGACTTGTCATTTGCCTAATGGGAATGATAGAGTGAGGGCAGAGATGGGTGTCTATTTGTAAAATTCAAGATTGATTTCCCCAGTCCTTGTATATGTGCCCAGACACAATTGTGGCAAATGGTCTTTTAAAAATTTAAAAATACATTAAACAGACTAATGAGCCTCCAATAAGTGTGTATGTGAATAGCTTTTTTTCCTCGACACAGCTTTCTACCATGAAAACTAAGTGCGTTCTGGGAATACATTGCAAGTAATCTCTTGACAGCTACTATTTTGGATGCTTATATTTTATACCTGCATTTAAAATGGACTCTGATACTCCGATATGTTTTGACTCACTGTTCTTTCTTTTTTTCTATCCAATAGCAAACCCTGTAATGTTCCTTTGCAAAATCTCTCATTGTCATCCTCTCCATCTCTCCTCTTGCAATCATACCAGTCTAGCCCTTCTTTACTTTGTTCTGGGATAATGGAAGTGAATTCTGAGCTGATCAGTCAGAATGCGTGTCTCATCAGTGTGTAGCACCCCTCTCTGTGTACTGACATTCATCATCAGTCCCTTGGGATCCCCAGATATTTACTCTAGGTAGGGAAAAGGACAGGGAGTGTTAGGACTCAGGCTGTGAACCTGATTCCAGACCCCGACTCCCATGGTCATTAATTCTGTGACTTTGAGCAGCTGAATTTATCTTTCTGAGCCAAAGTTCACATATCTGCAAAAAGAGGATGAATTGCATACCTCATAAGGTTATTATGACAATTAAATCAAACAATCCATGTAAAGTACTTAGCACACTGTCTTGCATAATGTAAATGTACAACAAATGGTAGCTGTAAAAGATGATGCAATCTATTGAGCAAACCTAGAGTTCCTTGATTATACTGTAAACTCCTGCAAAAACTAAACCATTACCCATGCTTTCCAAGTTTTTATTATTTGTTTCTTAAACAATATAACCAGTGAATGATTCAGTCCAATCCTGAAAACCCTGGCTTTTTGAGCAATCTATCCCCCAGGAACTGTGCTCCTGTTGACAAGGTCAGGCAAAGCACCCCGATATACCACTTTATTAATTTCCATTTAGCCCCAGGCTTGCAAAACTTAATTACCAGGTTGAAGGAGTCACCACTCATCACTCCAGATTAAGTTGCCTGGTATTCATATTGGTAGAAATACAAAGCTTATGAGTCTGCTGCTAATCCTACCAAAGGGTGAGCATCAAGATCACCAGGGAGCAGAATATTTGCCCTGACTACTGAGACTTAAACCTTTATATTGTCCTGTTTGCACACTTACAATTTCATATTCTAAGTCTGTATCTTTGGCTAAACTTTGAGTTGCTTGAGGAGAGAAAGAAACCCTCTCATATATTTTTTTGTCATTCTCAGGGACAAAATTAATTTTCCAAATGACATGAAATAGTTGTTTTGTTTCCATTCTGAAGTACAGAGCTTAGTCAAAGATATAGTGGACCAAACATGGGTTCTTACTCCAGATTCCTACCCACTTCACCTGGAAATTTAAGTGAAAGGACAAGATTGTGTCTGATGAGAAAACTTCAAGTAACAGGAACCTGATTCAAAACTGTGTCTAACCAAAAATGTGGACTCATTGACTTGCTAATTAAAAATTTGATGATTTTGCTACATTCAAGAAAGTCTAAGTTCTGATGCTCTAATGACGTCATCAAAAACTTATCTCTTCCCATCCACCGTCTGATATTATTTGTGTTGCCTTCCTCTCAAGCAGCTCTACTTGCCTGGTGTCCTGATGACCTCTAGCCGCCCCCATCTTACCTCCTGTCCTCCTATCACCAGTAGTATATGAGTTCTCCTTCCTAGAAGTGATGTCCACTAGTTTGACTAGATTCTGCAAAATTATTCATTGTATTTGGGGGTGGGCAGAATCTTTGGTTGATAGTCTCCTCAGGATTAGATGCAAATTAGAGAAGAATAGTTCCCTAAAAGACATCCTACAGAATGGGAGAAAATATTTGCAAATGATACAGTCAACAAGGGATTAATCTCCAAAATATACAAATAACTCATAGAGTTCAATATCAAAAAAAACCAATAAAAAAATAAGCAGAAGATCTAAGTAGGAATTTCTCCACAGAAGATACATAGATGGCCCAAAAGTACACAGAGATGCTCTATGTTGCAAATTACTAGAGAAATGCAAATCAAAACTACAATGAAGTTTCTCATCACACCTGCCAAAATAACTATTGTTAAAAAATTGACAAATAATATATGCTGGGGAGGGTGTAGAGAAAAGGGAACTCTCCTATACTGTTGGTGGGGATGCAAACAGTTACTATGGAGAACAGTATGGAAGTCCCTTAAGAAACTAAAAATAGAACTACCATGTGATCCTACAATGCCACTCCTGGGCATGTATAAGCAGACAACCATAATTAAAAACATACATGCACCTCAGTGTTCATTGCAGCACTATTTACAATAGCCAAGACATGGAAGCAACCTAAATGTCTATTGACAGATGAATGGATAAAGAAGATGTGGTATGTATATATTATATATATTCCACTATATGTATCTATATATATATAGATATATAATAGAGTAATATTACATTTTCAGCAACATGGGTGGACCTAGTGATTATCATACTAAATGAAATACGTCAGGCAGAGAAAGACAAACATCATATGATATCACTTATATGTGGAATCTAAAAATGATACAAATTTACAAAATGGAAACAGACTCACAGATATAGAAAAGAAACATAGTGACAAAGCAGAAAGGTGGGGAGGAGGGATAAATTAGGAATTTGGGAGTAACATATACACACTACTACATATAAAATAGATAATCAACAAGGACTTACTGGATAGCACAAGGAACTATGCTCAATATTTGTAATAACCTATATGGGAAAAGAATCTGAAAAAACATACATATATACGTGTATGTGTCTCAAGTTACTGAATCACTTTACCATCCACCTGAAGCTAACAAAATACTGTAAATCAACCATACTTCAAATAAATAAATAAAAGAAAAAACTGGGGCTGTTTCAGATAAAGCAGCAATTTGGCACTGGGTAGACAAAGACAGAAGATGTCTATTAGACCAATTAAGTGTCTCTAAACCCTGACTTTTGATGTGCACCTAGATTTGGAGCCTTTTAGCAGTTTAAGGAGCCAGCCTATTGCAGTGAAGAGCCCTATGGGCAATTTCCCTCTGCTGTTAGAGTCTGGTTTGCACTACTTATCCTTTGAGTAAGTTGATCCTCCTAAGTTACGCACCTCCCTGTCTGTCTCATGGAATTCTTGTGTGGGTTCTCAGGTCTGCGAGGAGCTTATCTGTTGAAGCTGGATTTCACAGGATGTGGCACTGACTGGTCTGAAGTCAAGTGAAAGAGGATAATAAATACTTCATTTTAGTTTGAGTTTTACTATAATAAAGCCAAATGATCCCTCTCTTGATATCACAAGGCCATTTCTGTTTCATCCTGTATGTTTCACTCCATCCATCACCAATTAATATCTATTAATTGTCTATATGTGCCAGCCACCAGATGAGGCACAGGTGCCGTGAAGCTGGTGTTCTACATCTTTTTTCTAGGCAGTTTATGGCCCAGTGAGTAGCTGACATGATGGTATGTGATAAGCACTGTAATGATGGGGTTATAAAATATCAAGGAGCATAAAGAAGAAAAGGGGACGCTCCTTTTCTTGTGAGGTCAGCCACTTCCTAAAAGATAGGATCTGGAGTGATGGAGACCAAGAGTTTCCTGGAAGAGAGCTTGGAAGAGTTACATTCCAGGGCGAGGGGAAGGTAATGTGAAGGCATGGAGGTGGGAAACCTCCAGGAGGTTTTTAAGATCTGCAAAGGTTACTCTGATGTGAGGGGAGTTGGGGGAGGAGAGGTTCATTGGATGTGATGGTGGGAAGAGAGGTGGTGTGAGATGGAGCCAGAGAGGTGGGTGTGGGAGATTCAGAGATGGGCCACCCAGGCTGCACTTTAAAGAAGAACTTGCTCTTCAGCTTCGGGAATGCAATCTGCAGCTAGCCTCCAACTGTCAGCACTTCAGTGTCAGCCTCAGCTGCAGAGAGTGGTTTTGTCCGAGGTTTTATTTCCAAGGCAGCCTGCGGGGTCTAAAGGCCCAGTCAGTTTGGCCCTGCAGGAGATACACCGATAGGCAGCATTCCTCCAGACCCGCTGATAAGTAGGCGGGCTGAATGTCTGTCAAGGTGGGTATTGCAATTTCACTTATTTTGCTAAATACTTCCCCCTGCCTCCTTTTTTTCACTGGCATTGCTCTCCAGTAAATATACATGCTTGTGACCCCATGAACTGTAGCCTGCCAGACTCCTCTGTCCTTGGGATTTCCTAGGCAAGAACATCGGAGTGGGTTGCCATTTCCTCCTCCAGGAGATCTTCCCAACCAACCCAGTAAATACCTTGAGCCCCCAATTCCATCGCAAGCCTTCTTCAAGGAGAATCCAGTCTTAGAGATCAGCTTGGATCGAACCACAGGAGGCTTTGTATATGAAGCTAAGTTTGGTCCTGTGCTTAGGAGTTTCAAAAGGGGAACCAATGCAGGAACTGTCCTCTGATAAACTCTCAATATCTCTCAAGTCTGAAATAAATATCTGAGGAAAACAAAATAAAGAAAAGAAACAGCTCTATCGTGTTCATTCAGGGGGCATTTACTGAATGCCTACTCTGTCATATACTATCTGAGACACTGGAGACACAAAGAGGAAAACATGACACAAGGCCCCACTTGGAAGGCTTCTTGGATATAGCCTCTGAGAAGACCCAGGTTGGTTACAAAGGACACACGAGCCAAACAAACAACGTGAACATGAAGATCCAAAACACAGGATTATAGAATGGGCTTTGTTGGTTTCCTAGGGCTGCCATAACAAAATACCAGACCCTGAGTAGCTTTAAGCAACAGAAAGCTACTCTAACAATTCTGGAGGCTAGAAGTCTAAAATCAAAGTGTCAACAGGGCCTGCTCCCTCTGAAGGCTCTAGGAAAACATCTGTCCTTGTTTCCCCCAAGCTTCTGGTGTTACTGGCTCTGCCTTATCATCACATGGTGCTCTCCTTGTGTGTCGGCTGGGTTTCTGTTCTCTTTTCCTGTAAGGTTACCAGTCATACTGAGAATATGACCTCATCTTAACATGCTTACAGCTGCAAAGACCGTATTTCCAAATAAGATCATATTCTGAGGTTCTGAGGGCTAGACATCAACATTTCTTTTTGGTGGACACAATTCAACTCATAATAGGCTTCATCAGGAATGTCACTGGCCTAGGCAGGCAATAATCACAATGAGAAGAAGCAACACTTGTATAGTCAGAGAGTCTAATACTGAAATTGTGGTTTCCCACTTACTGTGTGACACTGAACAACTTAGTTTCTCCTCTAAGTCTTATCCTATGTACGAAGTAGGAACAATCATCAGTGTGTGCTCATCAAGATTTCTCTCTCCCCTCTTCTTCCAGGCATACTACCCGCTTGCTGTTACACCTGGTCATGTGACTTTCTCTGGCTAATTCAAGCAGAAATGGCATGCGTCAGTATGAGGCTGTACTACTGAAGAGTTAGCATTCTATTCTCCCAGCTCTCTCCCCTGTCATGGCTGGCCTTAAAGATTTCTGTTGAGGTGACAGCATCATCAGAGAGGGCAGTGGCACCCCACTCCAGTACTCTTGCCTGGAAAATCCCATGGACGGAGGAGCCTGGTGGGCTACAGTCCATGGGGTCGCTAAGAGTCGGACATGACTGAGCAACTTCACTCCCACTATTCCCTTTCATGTACTGGAGAAGGAAATGGCAACCCACTCCAGTATTCTTGCCTGGAGAATCCCAGGGATGGCGGAGCCTGGTGGGCTGCCGTCTTTGGGGTCGCACAGAGTCGGACACGACTGATGCGACTTAGCAGCAGCAGCAGCAGCGGACAGCATCATCTTCCATCAGCCTGGCTTCCTGAATGATAGCGATCAGCAAACATTCCTATTTATCTGCATTGGAACTGTAGTGTAAGCAAGAAAGAAATCTTATTCCTTCAAGACATCGAGATTTTGGTGTTCTTCACTACTACGTATAACCTTCCCTATCCTGACAGATACATCATATTGACCTAAGGGATTGTTGGGAGGTTTAACTGAGAAGAAGCACATAAAGTGTTCACCTTAGTGCCTGACACATGGGAAGCCTCAAAAACAATGTACTGTTTTTATTCTGTCTAAAGGAGAAGATATATTGTAGCATTTACACAACAAAAATTTTATGAGATTCATTCTCATTCTATTGTACTGAAAATAAAATAAACTCCTGTATTTAACAGCTGATGTAGTTCATCCACATTGATAACATTTATTTGATGCTTACTATGTGCCAAGTACTATTCTAACAGCTTTACATGCATTAATTTATTTAATCCCTATAACTATTGTGAGAAGTAGGTACTAGGATGATGGTTTTTCACAGGTTAGGAAATTAAAGTACAGATTAAATATAAATTGCCTAAAGTCATAAAATCAGGAGAGGACAGATCAGTAATTGAGCTCATGCAACCCAGCCCCAGCCTGAGCCCTTCACTAGACTCATATTCTTAAACAAACAAGGACAAACAACACAGTGTGTTTGAAAACTTTCCAGAACTATCTTGGAAGGGAAAATAGGAGTAGAGGAAGAAGCATCTTGCTCTCAAGATGCCCCAGGGTCAAATTGCTCATTATCCCGGGGGAGTAACAAAACGCTTTCAGGTCTCATCTGCTAAACTTGGGCAAGATGGATACAAGACATGTGCAACCCAGAGACATCGTTTTGCACCGCCATCATCAACAGACCAACACATTTGGTCTTACCTAGACATCTATAAGCAAGCAGGGCACCCTACCTTGAGGCTGAGCACACACAGGAGTGACAGATGCTGCTCACAAAGCTCTTCCTCCTCAAGGCTGCAGGAGAGACGGAGTCATTAGGAATTCCTCTGGAACCCAGAGTAATGGATTTCTAACAACCCTCTCAGACTGATTCTGTCAGAGTTTATGTGGGTTTGGCCCTAGTCCTTGTTCTCTGTGAAAAGCCCTAGTGTGGCAGGTAATGAAAGTGCAAAGCCTTTTCTAGAATCAAGTTTTATTTCCTGAAAATACTCTAGGATCTTGGAGTCAGAAGACCAGATGTGCATTTTATGTTCTAAGGCATTCTACAGAGAAACATTTAGAATGACCCATCTCTATCAGCTTCTTCGTACTTTGCCATAACAAAGTACTACAGGCTGGTGGTTTAAACAACTGAAATTTCTTTTCCCGCAGTTTGGGAGACCAGAAAGTTGAAATCAAGGTGTCAACAAGGTTGGTTTTTCTGAGAGTTCCTGCCTTGCCTAGAAGATGGTGCTAAGAAACTGCATTTTCACAGTTTTCTCCCTGCACCTATATCCTAATCTCCTCTTCTTGCAACGACATAGTCATTTTGGATTGGGGCAGCTCTAATAACTAGAAAGGTATAAACCTAGAAGTTAGAAGTTGCCAGAGAAAAAAGCTGGAAAGTTCACAAATACATGGAGATTAAACAACATACTACTGAACAAAGCAAGAGTTAATAAATAACTAAAAAGACAAATCAAACAATACCTTGAGACAAATGAAAAAGGAAATATAACATATCAAAATTCATGGGAAGCACCAAAAGCAGTTCTAAGGGGAAGTTCATAGTGATAAATACCTACCTCAAGAAACAGGAAAAATTTCAAATAAACAACGTAACTTTACATCTCATTAACTAAAAAAAAAAAAAAAGAACTAAAAAAGTCCAAAGTTAGTGTTGTTGTAGTTGTTGATTCACTAAGTCAAGAATGAACCCACTAAGTCCATGGGTTGCAAAAAGGACTTTTGCAACCAATGGACTGTAACCTGCCAGGCTCCTCTGTCCATGGAGTTTCCCAGGCAAGAATACTGGAGCAGGTTGCCATTTCCTCCTTCAAAGGATCATTCCAACCCAGAGATCAAACCCCCATCTTCTTCACTGGCAGGTGCATTCTTTACCACTGAGCCAACAGGGAAGCCCCGAGAGTTAGTAGAAGAAGGAAATAACAAAGATGAGGCCACAATAAATGAAATAGAGACTAAAATAACAATAGAAAGAGCGAGAAAATTAAGAGAAGTTTCTTTGAATTGATAAACAATATTGACAAAACTTTAGCTAGACTCACTAAGAAAAAGGAGAGAGAGCTCAAATACATAAAATCAGAAATAAAGGAAGAGATAGTATAAAAGATACCATAGAGGGACTTCCCAGGTGGTTCAACGGTTAAGACTTTGCCTTCCAATGCAGGGTGTGTGTGTTCAATCCCTGGTGAGGAAGTTAAGATCCACACGCCTTGTGGTCAAAAAACCCAAAACATAAAACAGAAGTAATATTGTAGCAAATTCAATAAAGAGTTTTAAAATGGCCCACATAAAAAAATTTTTTAAAGATATCACAGAAATTCAAATAACTGAAGTTGTATTAAACTTGTATATTTTTATGAGAAATTCACTTTACGAGAACTGATTAATTCTAATATTCAGTTTTTCTATCCATATGTTAAAGCACAATATTTGATCCCTTAAGTTTTTTTTCTCTAGGAATAATATATTACTTTCTAAGTTTATTCCAAGGACTTTCATATTTTTCTTGCTATTTTGAATATCATCGTTTATTTTAGTAAGTTTTCTAGCACATTACTGGTACAGAGGTAAGTTAATTTTTTTAATATTCATTTCATGTAACACAATTTTGGAGTTTTGTTTTAGTGTCTCTAATAGTTTTTTCAGTTAAGTTCCCTCCTAGTCATTCACAATAATTTCCTAGCTTCTATTTAACATTTACATAGATTAAAACTTGTATTATGAAATAAACCATATCTTTTTTTAAAAAATGAAGCCTAATTCTCATTATGTCCAAGAAGTGAAATGGCCAGTCCAGAAGAACATTCAACATCTGTCCATCAGAGTAGAAAGTACAAAAAAGATCATTTTAATACCTCTGTTTATCCTTGAGGGCTACCTTCCTGTTTTTTGTATCTCTTTACTATGGATTCTCTAAACCTATATTTCTCAGGACACTCCTTCTCATTTCTGACATAACCTAGCATTAATGATTAACATCGAGGGACTATCAGACACTCAGTAAAAGTCAATAGCTGCTTATTCTCTTAGACTTTGAGCTAAATAACAAAACAAAACAAAAAAACCTTTCAAAAGAAAAAGGCCAAGTTAAAAGAACCCGACTGAAGGACAAGTTATAATGGTGTATAAAAGTACTAATACTAGAATTGAAAAGGAAAAGTCTAGGTTTGAAAATTTCACTCCACTGTTTACTATCTGGGTGGCCTAAGATAATCCACTTAAATTCTCTCATCTACAAAATGTAACAAAATGATAAATAAATTATACTCTAAATTTAAAAAAAAATAGATGTGAAAACATCTTATGAACCATAAAGCACATATAAATGCAGGGGATTTTTATAAGCCCAAAGGAACATGTTAGTTTTTGCCATTAGTAGATATAAAGTACCAAAACCCTGTCTATCTTCCCATCTGCGACAATAAAACGGCAGCAACCGAAATTTCATTGCTGGGTTAGACTGGGGTTTAAGAACTAGGCTCCATGCCCAAAGCCACCGGGTGCTGAAGAGAGAGGAGGATCTTCCTGACTCAGCAAAAGGGAATTGAGAAGCACTAAGTGAGAAGACAGCTCTTCAGAATTGTACTGTGACCCAGAGGCAGCCCTCCAGGCAAGCTGCAGACTCCCTCTGCTTCCTCTTGGCCCAGGGAAAGGCAGTGTCAGAAGACACAGGGAAAACATATGGAGGGAGATCAGCATGCTGACAGCTGAAGCACTGTTTTATAATAACACATAAAAGTAACAGCTATGCTAGTTAAAAGAGGATTTCTTTAAAATACAGGCATATATATACACACACAGATGTGTCTTAAAAACTGGGATAGAGAGGCTTTCTGAAGAGGCAGATTAAATCAGATGAAGAGTCAGGAGTTTGCAAGCTCTTGTCCACAACGCTGACATACAACAATGCTGGAAGTTGGGAGGGGGCCAAGTTTCTCCTCCTCCTCCTAATCAGGGTCCTAACTAATGGATACAAGAAACTGATACAACACATCAGCTTTACCCATGCCTGGGCAAGCTCCCAATGAGGAAGTATTCTGGTAAGTAGTTTTGGAGAATGTAGCTTGGATTTGAGGTGAGTACTTCTTATTTCCTCTGGAAACCTGAATCTTGAGGTAACCTGTGTGAGGACAGTTGGGTCTGCAGAAGAGATGTGTTTACCCACCCAGGCAGAGGAATGGAAGACAAGGGCCTGACCCAAACCTTATCACCAGCAGAACACAGAGCACAGCAAAACACAGAATGGGCCAGGGTTTTCTTTTTAATTTAGGCACCTTGCCCTGTAGAAAATGTGGTTCAGTGAATGTCCCCAGTTTTCAACAATCAGATTACTTTTTCCTCCTAATTTGGGGAATAATAATAAGGAGGAAGATTATGGGGAGAGAACTTCTCTCTTAAATAGGGAGATTAATTAGGAGAGAGAAACACTACACTTTTCCCAACAAGCTATGAATGGTGTCATTAAATACTTTATATCTAAAGGATATACTGAAGGAACTCCTTGTAAATAATATGTGAAATACAGAAGATTTCAGTGACTTCAATAAGTATTCTATATTTGGGGTGATAATTCAACCAATTGGCTATTGCTTCTATATCGATACTACTATAAAGAGCTAGTTTCAGAATCTAAGATGCATAGTCATTTGTATGTGTGTGCTCAGTCCCTCAGTCATGTCTGATTCTTTGCAACCCCATGGTCTGTATACCACCAGGCTCCTCTCTCCGTGGAATTTTCCAGGCAATAAGACTGGAGAGGGTTGCCATTTCCTACCCCAGGGAATCTTCCTGACCCAGGGATTGAACCTGTATATTCTGCATCTCCTGCAATGGTATGCAGGCAGATTCTCTACTACTGCACCACCTGGGAAGCCCTGGTCATTTGCCAAGGAGTAAGTTATAAATATGGTGTAAGAAGGTCCTGAGGAGAGAAAGATTTTGCTAGTGTAATCACTTAGGTCTGCTAATATGCTCAACTATGATAACATTGTCCTCATTTAGATATCAAGGATTTATATTTATCATTGTTCTTATTAGATTAGGAGAGTTTTCTTAGCCAGAGCATAATGCTTGGAGAAGCCCATCCTAATGAGGTTCAAATATTAAAGATACCTGGAAGTATCTTTAGGCAATTGAGAAGCACTAATTTCTGTACATGATAAGGCAGAACTGAGAGCTTGAGAGGAACTTGTGATTTAATGAAAGCTAGACCCTGATGCTGGGAAAGATTGAAGGCAGGAGGAGAAGGGGACGACAGAGGATGAGATGGCTGGATGGCATCACCGACTCGATGGACATGGGTTTGGGTGGACTTAGGGAGTTAGTGGCCCACTCCAGTGTTCTTGCCTGGAGAATCCCAGGGACGGGGGAGCCTGGTGGCCTGCCGTCTATGGGGCCGCACAGAGTCGGACACGACTGAAGCGACTTAGCAGCAGCAGTAGCAGCAGCAGGGAGTTAGTGATGGATAGGGAGGCCTGGTGTGCTGCAGTTCATGGGGTCGCAAAGAGTCAGACACAACTGAGTGACTGAACTGAATTGAACTGAACTCATTTTGTAGTTGAGAACAGTGAGGCCCTAGGAGGTAAAGAGACACCCCAAAGAAACATCACAGCAGAACTAAAATCAGATCTTCCAGTCACAAATGAGTCTTTTCACACAATGCTGTACCCTTTTCCAGCTTATTAATGATAAATAGCTCTTATCTATTAAGTAAATCCTTATGTTTGTATTTGGCCCATATTTAGCCCCAGACTTTCCCTGCAAAGCTACATTTCTTGTGAACCACTCTACAATTTAGAATTTCAGGAAAGCAGGGTGGTCTTCTCATCCAAACATCTGCATTAAGTTTGCAATTACTATTTTGTTTTACTATGTTATATTTTTATTATAATTATTATTTTTTTACTTCAGGACAGTGATTCATGAATAGAAAATTTAAAGATAGGAATGTTACTATGTGTTTGTAAAATACAACATAACTCTGGAGAAAATGCCCACTATTTGTTTAGCTTCTTCTATGTAAATCTCAGAAGTGACACAAGGATTTTCCATGTAATCAACATGACCAACAATCTCTATAGTTCCCCACACCAGAAAGAATCTTGTGAGACGAGACGGTAGAGAAGAAGCAAGAAGGGGACAGAGAATTTCATGTTAAGAGGGCACACTAAATGAATTTAGGTCAAGTTCTATTGTTTATCTTTTCTTACTCTACTCTTAGAAGCATGAAATCATAAAGGTGGGGAAAGTTGACTTCACATGGAACTGAAGAGCCACCCTGAGTTTTGGCCCACTCCTATCCTGTGGTGTTAGGCTCCCCCTGCCCTAGTCACATTCCTTCCTCTCTTTCGCCTGAAAATCTCTCTAGTGGAAATAACTGTGTTTATTCTCCCAGCTCAGAAGCACTTCCTACTTTCTTCTTATTTACAAAATCCTTTCACCTTTCAAAATCTAGCTCTAGGAAACCTTAGTCTGAATGCCAGCTTTGCGATTTACCAGCTGTGTGACTAAGGGCAAGTCAAGCAAATCATTTAATTTCTCTGACTCTCATTTCCTCAGCTGTAAAATGAGATAATAACTGTATCTGCTTTGTAGGAAGTCACCATGCAAATCGTGTGTACATCACAAAAATACTCAACAGCATTATTTGGGTGATGGCAAGTGATGTTTTAAATTATTATTATTTCCTTCTTTCCACTAGTAACACTCTATGACTCCAGCAGGGACATTTTACCCTATGTGAGGGAACCTGAGTTAGCTGGTTCTATAATTTCTAAATCATTCTAGTGATAGTTTATAACTGCCTGTGGATTAGCTGAGAAGCTATCCTGTTAAATTGCCTCCATCTGGCTCTGAGAACAGGGTGGTGTTGACTTCCTATAACTACCAGAAACAAAAGCCGGCAGCAATCAACTGTTTCACAGTCCTGAAGGCTAGCTGTCTGAAATCCATGTGTTAGCAGGACCACGCATTCTCCGTTGGCTCTGAGAGAGAATCCTTCTTTGCCTCTTCCAGCTTCTGGTGTGTGCCCACAATGCTTGGTCATCTTGGGCTTGCAGATGCATCACTCCAGCTATATGGCTCCTTCTCCCTGTGTCTTCACATCATCTTCCCTCTCTGCCCGTGTCTGTCTTTATGTCCGAATTTTTTGTAAGGACATTAGCTATACAAGATTAGGGTCAGCCCTAATGAACTCATTTTAATATAGTTTTACCACTGTAAGACCCTCTTTCCAAATATGATCTTATTCTAAGGTCCTGGGAGTTAAGAATTTAATATAACTTTTTGGGGGAGGGGACAAATTGAACCCATAACAAGGACCAAACATAAAGTTGACATGATCACACAGAAAGTTGTCCATGAAAATAGACTATTACTTTTGTTATATTATGAGCAGAATTACTCAATATAAGCTGTATATCTTCTCTGTTTTATGTACATTAGTCCTTTCTCATCAGCTAAACTTAACTTCATTGAGAATTGAAGCCATATTTTATTTATTTACTTATAGATTATTAGCCTGCTAGGGCTGCCATAACTAAATACAGACTGGGTGCCTTAAACAACATATATATATTTTCTCACATTTCTGGAGGTTGAAAGTCCAAGATCGAGGTACAAGTAGGGTTGGTTTCTGGTACTTTTCTCTTTGGGTTGCAGATGGCTGCCATCTTTGATGTCTTCATATGGTCATTCATCTGGGTATGTCCATCCCTGGTGTCTCTTTCTCTTCTTAAAAAGACACCAGTTCTGTTGGATTAGGTCCCCACCCTTATGATCTCATTTAATATAATTATCTCCATAAAAGCCTTACTTCCAAATATAGGCACATTGGGGATTAGGGCTTCACCATATAAATTTGGGGGGGACATAATTCAGTCTATAACAATGATACTTTCTCCTAAGCAGAGGTCTAGCCATGTGATGATAATTAATCAATATGTCACACTTAGCAAAACCTTCATGGCTTCACTGGAAGAAAAAGAAAAAAAGAACCCAAATGTCTGCATATGGGAATGGAGATGGGAGAGTATTCACTAGACATTCTCTAGGTGAATTACCTGATTTCATATAGGTTACTACTTTGAAGGACAAATATAAATTTATAGATAAAGCAGCCCCCAAAATGACCCAAATATTTGTTTCAGGCCAGGTATTTTGTTGAATCCAGGGGAGGATTCCAAAAAAAAAAATAAATTATACTTTCAAGCCTATTCCTAAAGTCCTTATTTTGGGGAGCAATCTAAGGGTTGAAAGCAAAGCATACTATCTTCTTTGAGTCTTCCAGAATTTTGCAGTAAGAGTGTCATGGGTCTCCCATCAAGTCAAGTGTATGAGGCTCAGAAACTCCTTTTTGCACAACACCATAAAACCACAAAACACCACTGACCTCTGGGACATTGTCTATTTATGCTTCAAAAGATTTAGGACCATCCACAACACAAAGTTAAAAAAGTCTTGAGTTCTGCCAACATCTCACATCCAGCACATCTGGTACTCTGATAAAGCTGCGTGATCTCCTCTCTCAGGAGGGTCTGTGCAACCTTTGAGGAGCTGAAACTGTCTCACTTTATAACTACCATACACTCTCTTACCTACCTGACGGACAGTTCCTAGGAGTTCTACTGTAACTAAAGTTCCATGAGTGGGGTGGTGAGGATGGGCACGTGTGAGGGTGGGCAGCTTAACCCCCATAGCCTTTATCTTACTTTATACTGTCTTGGGATGCAGGAAGAATGGGATCCAAGGCAGGATTTCCAGAAGCCTGACATCTTCTCACAGAAACTCCTCCTGCAATAATCATGCCTATATTCTGTGACTATCCCATCAGCATTTACATATTTGTAGGTTATTTTGACCTTGGATAAGTGGCCATTCATTCATTCATTCATCCATCCATTTCTTAGCAAATCATTTATTAAAGTTAATGACTGTGAGCTATACCCAGTACCAAGCAAAGGGATGCGGGGGTGAGCCAAAGAGACCGAGTCTTTGCCTTCAAAGAAGTATATTAAACTGTAGATGGCCTGCCTCTATCTGGAACTGAAGGCAAGGAAAAGGTCTTTGGAGATTCTGTGTGTGTGTGTGTGTGTGTGTGTGTGTGTGTGTGTGTGTGTGTGTGTGTTTCCCCACAGGGCTGTGTTCATAGCAGGTGCTCAATAAATAACTGGTGAGTCAAGAACCAGATGTCCAGGGTCAGCTTTGTTGCCTGAGTAGCTACTGATTTATGGCTCCATATGGTCAGCTTCTCTAACCTTCTCATTGCCTTCTATTCCAAGGCTGCATCCTTTTTCCCTCTGTATCTATTCCTCCACTTCTAAGAGCACAGAATGTACTTTGCTTTTTGTTATTTGTCTTCAGATCCTGACCAGCCCAAGTAGAACAGAAAAATTGGAAGGAGTTGGAGTTTTATTCCTTCGCTTGCACAGGCTACCCTACAGACTGTCTGGGCTGTTTCTCCAGTTGAAATACAAAGTTAAAGCCATTCTCAATCACATTAACCATTGTCAGGAAGGAGCAGATTAGTTACAAAGCATGATGATGCAGAGAAAATTCTAATTAAGAGAGATGAGGGAATCTAACACATATCATCAGTCATTATGCTGTCATCCTTACCCATAAAACAAGAGGTGGTTTGTGCCAAGAGTCTGGCTATCACTTTTGAAAGAGAACTATTTATAATTAGAGTTGTGTTGAATATTTAAAAGTTGCAAAATTACCATGTCTCCAGGGGAAATGCCTGTGGAACGATGCAACAGCAAATCCAGAAAGATTTCTGATGCATTTAAGAGCTTCCAGTTTTGTATTAAACATGGAAAATGGGCCATGGCAATTAAACAAAACATGCGTTTTATAAAGCCATCCAGCTAATTAATTGTCATCTTGCAAATGCTACTAAGCTTATAGACTAATGATGAATGTCACATTTAGTGATTATTCAGTAAATTAAAATTTAAGGTTCTTTTTTTTGCAGATTTTATAGAGTTCTTAATACATAGTTCTTTCTATGTTTGGAGCCATTTATCTAGCACCTCTAGCTATCCCCAACACTAGAGAAAAACACCTGATATAAAGCCTAAGTACCAAAATAGCTATTACAAAACCCGTGCACTTTTATATTCACTGTGAAGACCTCGTATCCTCACTGAAACACTTTTTTAACCTTATTATTAAAATTTTTCAAATTGTAGAAAAGTGGAGACTGTGGTATAATAGCTCCCATTTTACTCACCACATCGCCTCAGCACCTATCAACCCATGACCAATCTAATTCCATTCATAGTTATCTACTTCCCCTCTCAACCAGATTATTTTGAAACATATGCAAGATATAAAATTTCATCTGTAAATATTTCGTTTTGTACCTCTAAAAGATATAGACTCTTTAAAAAGCCTGTTAAAAATGACCATTATTATATCTAAAATAATTAGCAATAATATCTCAGTAACAGTGACCTTTCTACTCATTATGGATGCAACTGTCTCAGAGTTGCATGTGTGGCTTTCTTTCCTTCAGTAGACTTGGAGCAGTAAATATGACGGGCAAGGGTGAGAAGGAGATGGGTGGAGATGGGAACAGAGGACATGTAGCTACCTACTAGCTGAATAATTTTGGGAGTTCATTCACTTTCCTTAAGCTTTAGTTGTTTCAAAAATAAATATGGTTGTTATACTGGTTAAATCAGAGATGATACAATATACTGAACTCAGTATAATGCCTTGCAAAATGTTTAAGTGTGCAATGTCAGCTATTATACCTAAAATAGTTAAAAATATTATCAGCAATGTGAGAAGTCAGTCATAAGTCTCTGTAAATTTGCTTAGATGACTCATCAATGACCACATTGCTTCTAAATCAATAAAGGACATATTTTGAACCCATTTATTGTAACTTCACATTGAAACTACCGTTGAGTACACTGTCTTTCTGGAAATAGTCTCTTTCTTGTCTTGGCTTCTTTGATACCAAGAAAACTCTCTGGCTTCTCCTTATTAATCTTCACTGGGGGCATGTTCTCCATTCACAACCATTAAATGTTAGATTTCTTCAAAGCATTTATTCCATTTTGTGCTTTTTTTTTTCCACTCTACGTTCTTACTAATTTTCTGTTTGTTTTATCAACTTCCATGGCTAAAAGCATCATTTATATGCTAGCAACTCCCAAATTTATATCTCTAACCCAGATGTCACTTGTCCATTTCAGACATTATAACCAGCTTCCTGATAGTCATCTTCACTTAAATGTTCCACAGCAACTCATGGAAATTCACCAAACTGAAATCCTATCTCTCTCTGTTTTGGATATCTATGCTGTAAAATGAATCACTCCCAAACTGAAAGGTTTAAAGCAGTAAATATTCTCTTCCTCATGATTCTGAAGGTAATCTGGATGTTCTTCTGCTCCATGTGGGGCAACTACTGGAATGTCTAGAAGTCACATGGCATTGATGCCAGCTACTTGCTGGAAGTTAGCTGGGGTGATCAGCCATGGCCCAGCTTCTCCTCCGTGTGAGCTTCTCCATGTTGCTGCCTAGGCTTCCTTGAAGCTGGCAATTGGATTCCAAGAAGAAATATTCCAAGAGATGAAGGCAGAAGCTGTGTTTCTCTTAAGGTTTAGTCTCAGGAGCTGTGCAGCATCACTTCCACTGTGTTCTACTAGTTAAAATGGGTCATGAAACCAGCCCAGATTCAAGGGGAGAGGAAATAAATCCTACTTTCAAGTGGTCATGGCAAGGTCAGACTGCTAAAAGCAGACAGGATGGGAGATCTTGCTGCAGCCATCATTGAAAACAAAATGTACGCCATTCTCTGTGTCTTCTTCCTCCAGAGTTCTCCCTTTGAGAAATCATCTACCTTGAGATGATCCTACCATGATTATCCTCCTTTACCCTCAATCTTCATGTCTTCTCATCACTGAACGTTGCCATTTTTACCTCTGATATCTCTTCTAAGTCGATCTCCATACATCCTTCTATATATCTGCTCGCTATATCTGCTGTCACAACCTAGTTCAAGACATCATCATCCTGTGTCTAGATTTCTGAAACAGATTCCTAATAGTCACCCTGCTTCCACTTTGTCTGTCTTAATCCATTCTTCCTAGAGCAGAAAGAATGATAAATCCTCCAAGAAAATACACCAGCATTTTTCCCTTACTATTCAGTAAAGTTCAAATCCTTACCCTAGTCAATAGGTTCTATCTATGTATACAGTTTTACTTTTCATCACTCTCTCCTCTGTATACACAATCACTGCGGCCTGACTTTAGTCCTCAAACAGATCATACTCTTTCCTGCATCAAGAGCTTGCCTATGCTGTTCCTTCTATCTTAAGTACCCTTCCTCCCACTCTGAACACAGCTAATCCCTACATCTCTTTCATGTCATAGCTAAAATATAACCTCTTCAGGAAAGTCTTTCTCACTCTCTCGGATGAAGTCCCCCTACTATATACACTCTCAGGGTATGGAACACCATTAACTTGTAAAACTTATCATATAAGCAATTAAAGAAATTTTCATTAAATTATGGTGAGTTATTCATAGAACTTATATTCCATAAAGTCACCATGAAAACTACAGTAAAGAATACTGAAGTGTTTGCTCCTAGAGAAATATAGGGTTATATTCTTGTGAATCTTTGGTCATTACATTTTTGTCAACTGCTCAATCCATAACTTTGTTATGTGTATGTCTGTTTAAAGTGCCTCTTAAAATATATATTGTTGATTCATTAGCACTGAAATCAGAGCCAATAGCACTATAGTCATGACTGAAGGAAGCTGATCCAACACAAGTATTTTCTCTGTAAGGCACACCACAGCCCTCCTGCACTAAGGAACACTAGACAGCAATAAATTGGGGTGGGGCATCCTAAGCAGCAAACTGACCAACAAAAATATGAAAAACAGGGCACTCAATCTACCATGAAAGGGCTAGTTGTTTACAGCATGTAAACTGAAACAAGAAGGCAGTGGGTTGTTTTTGCTTAATCTCAGCTGGGATCATGAGGGTTGGACAACTCGAATTCTTTGCTGCTCTGTGCCTGTCTGCAAATGACTATGAAAGTGCTATAAGTGTTGATTTGGGAGTCGCAAATAAATTGTAGTCAGTTGGTGAATTTAAAAATATGGAATCTGGGGATAATGAGGGATTGACTGTCCTAGTTAAGTGAATGCTTCCCTTGCTAGATTATAACCTCCTGAGAGTAGGGGTCTTGTCCATCTTGCTCACTGTATCCTACTGTGGCTGAGACATGCTAAGTAATCAGTAAATAGGTGTCCAACTGATTAATTTATATGATTTGATTCTCTCTTTAAGGTTATAAAATCAATTCCTAACCTTAACTGCCATACAAACTACACAGAAGAAATGTGATATACTTCACTAGAGTAGATGAAATATACAGACTAAAGTTAGCTGAGTTCTTGTGAGACGGGTAGCCTTGGATACAGGACAAGTAAGGACTTCTGTAACTTGGCTGATGAGGAGCAGAGGCTTGGTACAGGTGAAAATCAAGGGATTGAAGGAAAGTGACCAGGGGTAGAACCAGCTCCTGGTATAGTGGTTGACAGCCTAAAATGTAGGTCCAAAATTGTGCTTGGGACAGAGTGGTCCTCACAGAAGGGTAGGAAAATCAATGAATAGATATTTGGATTGGTAGATGTTTGAATGGCTAAGGAAAATAGAAAACTGAGGTGATCAAATTTAATCAGCATGATTCAATATCATAGATGTAAGTGACATCAAATTCCTTAGGTCAAGTGTGTGGTGGAAGAATACTGTTGGTCCTAAATACATTCATAGGAGAACCACAGACAGCAGTTTAAGTTATTTGCATATGATTCAGCCCCTTGGAGAAGGAATTAGCGTGATTTAAGCACAGTATCAAAACCCCAGTTGAGTAAGCTGGATCTTTAAACAAGCTGCAGTTGTAGTAAAGCACTGAGTGCTAATTATGGAAGAAAATCAAGGCAAAGTCACAACCACATATTCTAGACACCCACAGAAGAAGCCTGCTGAGGCTTAGTGGACACGTACCCTATACAACAGATTCCAAATTCAAAACAATGACTCTAATCCCAAAGCCCATTCTTGGTTTGTGTTAATATCATATTACCTACTCACGTTGGGACTTAGTAAGTTGAGCTTACAATGGGACTTATAAGGCATTTCAGCCAAAAGGGACATGTCAACAGACAGTTTAACTGTTCTGAAATATTCCAGAGGGTTAACTGGACAGAGGACTTAAGGATTGACTTTGAAAGATTTAGAAGATGTGTTTATTTCAACCAAGATTTATTGAATACCCATTAGGTGCAAAGAACAGGAGGATGGGGAACTGAGGAGGGATCAATGCTAGATGAATGTGACCTTCATCAAGTGTGCGAAACTTCTGGATGCAAGAAATAGCCAATTTTGTTAATTTCCTGGGAGATTCCAAAAGACTACAAAAGCCAATGATTTTCTAATTAGCATCCACAGGACGATTGTACATAAAATTGTATTAAGCTGTACTAATGGTCCTTGAGAAGTAGAAATTAGATGGGAAAATGTTTTGGATGAGAGTTCAATCAAAACAAAAGAAACTTTCAGAGTCTAATATGTTTCATGGGAGTCCATGTGTATGTATGTGCAGAATGTAATCTACAGGTGGCTCTATCTAGGTCACACAGGTAAACATACATACTTGCAGCACTTGCCACCATAAGCACTGACAGACACCTGAACAATCCCAAAGAGAAACAACTAAGCAATCTGTGCTGAAGAGCTAAGTCTGGTTTTTCTCACTCTTACTCAATCTGGAAGTCTAACCTCACACGCGCTGATTTTACTCCCCAAAATAACACTCTTCAAGAGAAAACTGAGATCACACAATAGCCTCATGGGTTATGTTCAGAATAATCAGCTGAATTCCTAAGATGTCCTTCTGCTTCTGCATTAAATGGAGACTATTTATTTGAAGTCTTTTGGTCTTCAGAGACAAGTTGTGGTTTTGAAAATAACTCTGAAGAATAGTGTTGTAAGACAAATGAGGGTGCATGGGTTTCAGTAGGGCACTGAGTCTAATGCAAAACCTAAATAAGACAAATTACCCCTGATTAACAGTCTTTTGGATGCGTCTCCCAGCACATGTACACATATCAAACATTCTCTCTTTCATGCATGCACATGTGTGCATAGAACTGAAGTATGTATTCTTTCTTGGCCTCCAGAATTTCCCCAGTAGGATAAAACTCCCTGACCCATAGTAAATGTGGCTTGATCAACACCATTCGCTATGGGCTACCTTTCCTTCAGTGTCTTACTTCTCCCATTCCTGACTGGTTTCTCTTTGCCACCCAGATAAATTACTCACATCAGATCCTACCCCAGTGTTTGCTTCTGTGGAGTTCATAGTAAGAAAGTAGGTAACATGAGTAACATAAGGCGGTAGTGTACACATAATTCAGTTCTTTCAAATCTGTTATAGCTGAGCAGGCACAGAGAAGAGTCAACATAGTGTTCAATGACAATGACTCTCTAACGATCCAAGTGAAAATGCCTGTGGAGGAATGGGTTTCCATCAGGGTAAATTAAAGAGCATTAAAAGAAAGAATGGTAAAGGCAATTCACAAGGCTTCAGAGAATGAGAAACATTCAGTGGAAATCTTGTAAAATACCATAAAATTAAATGATCCACTCTTCAGAGCACTCGAAAAGCAAAGTTCTCAGAAAGAACAAATGCAGAATTCAAGGTTAGAAAGAACAGGAAAGGCTAATTAGCATTTTTCCTCAATAGTATTATAAAGGAAAAATTAAGGTAGAGGTTTGGTGAGATATAAGCCAATGTTGATTAACCTCCACACACATTTGCTCACCTCCTCTAATACGATGATCTTTTTAAATGGGCCACAACAATCCTGTTGCTGGTAATTAGGTTCAGATTTTGTGTCACAATTGTAATAGATTATTGATTGCCTCTGAAAGAACTTTATAGCTCCCAAGGCTTAGAATTCATTAATGAATGCTGGAGCTGATAAAGTTGAGTTTAATTACATACTGTATGTCTTGTTGAACATTAAACTTGCATTTTTATTATTTTTTTTTCTTAGTTGAAATTTTATTTTAAGCTTTCACCAAATAGATATCTGTCTTAGCTGTACTTTATTCTTCAGAAGCCATGGGCATCAATGAAAATTCAATTTGGAAAAAACGTTAGCACATTCTTCTTTATGATGTAGTATTGTATGTAGTAGTAAAGCTGTATTTGTGCCTGACTGGGTATTTTGCAAGGAGATTTGTAACTTGATCAGGTACTCTCTGTCTTGAAGAGCCTTCTTCCTTGTTCCCCAGCTCCCTACTGCAGCCCCATGCCCCATCATCTGTCTGCCTGAGAGGACACTGTATAACCTCCCCTCCTTAGAAGAGGCAAATGTGCAAACAGCACAGTGGCCAGGCTGACCACAGTCTCATGAGCTTGAATAAAAATGGGAAAACAAACCTTTCACCCCGGGCTACTACTATCCAGGTTACGGGTTGCTTGTCTGAAGAAATCCTGAAAGTTTCTTTGAAAGGGTCAGTGGGCTTGATGTGAAACCCCAAATAGTGTATGAAACACATTAGCAAAATAAAATACCAACACATCTTATCATTATTCATGATGATATGCTGGAGGGAACGAGCAGTTTCTACTGGGAGCTCCACTCTCCCTAGTTTTCAAAACCCAGATCAAGTCTCTTCCTCTACTGAGCATTCCTGGACTACACAAAAATTTCTCCCTCTGCTAAACTAAACACCTTGTTTTCTTTTTGTTCCTCACTGGGAAATAAACAGTTCATTGGGACAGTTCCTGGGGTCAGGGATGACCTCGACCTCGAAGCTTTCCACTAGGGCTGACTGCATTATTCCTGTGCAGGGGCTTGTACCTTATTGGAAGCCTAGGGAGACACAGATCACATAAAATTCTCTTTGAGGAGTGAGGCAGGGGGTGGGAATATCAATAGAGCAGTATGTTTAAAACATAGCGGAACTGGTAAGATACCCCACAATCTCTGAAAGCTTCACAAGTAAAATTGTAATGGCTGATTTTTGACTGTTTTAGAAAGCAACTTTCCTTGTAGAGTATTTCCCACACCAAAAGCAAAACAACAACAAGAACCTGAGAAAATCTAATCAAAGTTTGACTACAAAAGAAAGCAGTAGCTTAATCAGCAGTATTAGCATATCTGAAGAAAGAGCACATCAAGAGGAATCAGGGATGGTTTGCAAGGAATATAAAAATAAGTGTTCATTCAGGCCTGTAGAGATGCAGTGACCTCTACCAGTCTGTCTTTATAGAGTCATTTTAAGGTCAGGAGGGACATTCTTTAAGACTGTCATCATTTCTGAAGCATGGCAAGGCAATGGGAAGAGAGAGGTCATGCGTTTCAAAATCTTCAGAGAGGAAATAAATAGTATGGATCTTTATAAAGAACATGAGGAAAAGATGAGAAATATATTTAACCATCTATATAAACTATAATCATAAGTCAGCATTCTATTTGAAGTTCAAGAATTAAACATTGCAAAATTTGTTACCAACATAGAAAATAAACAAATGAACAAATCTTATTATACTAATAAAACTAATACACAGTTCTACTAATATGCACAAGCAAATGTAGACAGACCTCTCTTAACACATCTCACATTTTGATCAGCTCCATGTTCTCCTAGGATTTTGCCTTACAGTCAAAAGCAACTTTGTTAATGTAATTTCACTTCTCACAGTGGGTCTGCTTCAAGGTGTAGCATTATTTAAGGGGGTGCTTTCGCCAACTAACTCTTCTTAGGACTTCATGAAATATAACTTTCTCTGGGTGCCTAACCAGGCACCGGTCACTATACTAGCCCTGCACTTCCCTTGTAACATTCAGCACATAAAAAATTATAGGCTCACAGTCCTGTCTCCACTGCACTGTAATTTCCATGAAGTCAGGGTCTTTTTATAGGATGGCCAACAGTCCTAGTTTGTTGAGGCTGGGTGGGTGGGGCAGGGAGTTGCTAGATGCAGAGATTTCAGTGCTAAAACTGGGAAAGTCACAGATATTAAAGGCAAGACATCAAATTGGTCACTCTGTTATACACTACTGTTTTCAGAATACCTACCACAATGTCTACAAACTGAGTTCAAAATATATATAGGAAAAAGGTGAGTAAAAGCACAAGTTTGTACAGTATATCATAATTCTGAAATATACAATCCCAGATTAAAAGGGAATGTAAAGAGTAGTTATTTTGGTTGGTTCCATGATAGGATGATAGTTTTGTTTTACTGGGGGATTTTTACATTAAAAATTATGTTTATTGTAATTTTAAGTTGGTATGGTACTGATTCTTTTGAACTCCAAATCATATTCTACTTTTCTTCTGAATCTTTTCCAGAACCTTCTGGAAAAATATAATTTTCTCCTCAAAATTCATTCACAGGTGTTACCCGTGACACTCATTTATCACATACCGTTTTAGTGACTTGAAGTTCTTTCCACCCTTTCTTTTGAGTCCCAACTGCTTATCTAGAATAGACTCTATTCTCCTAGAAGACAGGCATATGTTTGAGGGCCTCCCTGAGGACCTCATAACCTCTCTGTCAAACTGCCCCCTCCCAGCCTCTTCCAGCCCTGCTGGGAACCCTACACTCCATAATCCTGCAACCTGCAATTTACAGCTGATGCTGCATCCTGTGACACTCAGACCCTCTCTGGAGTACAGAGAAATTCTCGTGGAAATGGCTGGACCAAAGGCTTTATTGGCCCCAGAACAGCCATTGTGAGCAGAGTCTCTGTAAATCAGTCAGCCAGAGCTGTGCAGTGTAGAGGTTGAACACCAACTGGGCTCCGGTTCACTTATGTTTCTGTTCCACGCAGAAGCAAGAAGCAGTTTGCTTTTCTAGGTAGGAAGGAGAGGCAGGAGGATGTATCCTGGAGAGAGAGCAGCAGGTGTTTTTAGAGGCAAGATGAAATCTGGTTGGAGAAACAGACTATGTCTAGGTGGATGCCAATTGTAAGACTTGGACTAACAAAATTCTCCAAATTAAACCTGAGGCTTCAAAAGATGGAACTGAAGTCTCAGAGACCTTCCTTTGAAAACAAAATGTATAGAGAAGAGGCACTGGTCACAAAATTACGTTTCTAATACCAGCTACACCAATGTGTCTCTGCCACGGATTAGGGGGAGCTCTACAAGCAGGGCTGGCAAATTTAAATCAGAGAGGAAGATAATTTTGCCTCTAAAAATATGTATCTATCAAGTCTACAGGTCTTGAACTTAAAGGCAGAGGAAAACGGAAGAGTGATATGGAGAGAGAAGATTTCTGAGAAGTTCTTCATTATGCCTGTTCTGAGGTGAAGGGGGGAAAACATCCCTTTCTCGAAAGTAGTCACCTAGCACTGAATTCACATCCATTTACTGGGAATAAATGGCGCAAAAAAAAAAAAAATCACATTCAAAATGCTTTGTAGAAAGCCCTCAAACCTAAGCTAACTTTTCTTTCCTTCATTACTCCTCCTTCCCTCTTTCATTCCTAAGTGAGTTCTCCTGCCTTTGTGTGAGTATTCAGGCAGGAACACAAACCCCACTTGTCACGCTGGAGATGGAGAACATGGCAGGTCGAACGGGATTCAAGCCTGGGTAACTCCCATCATTTGTTCGAACATCTAATCACTTTATTCTGCTGTTCTGTGCAATTCTTCTAACCTGCATGACTCCACGCTGTGTCTTCACAAAATTGTGCCATTAATACCTTTAAACAAACCTTTCTTCACTACCCTGCCCTAGTAATTTCCTTAAAAGCTTCTGGCTTATTCCTCAATCTTGCTGAATTAATACACTATGAAAGCAAAGTCATAGGCAGAGGACAGGGACAATTACTGATAACATACTCAAAACAAGAGAGAGCAGAGAGGAGGGATCCTTGACCTATGAAGTCATTAGATATAATTCATAATATCACAGAATAAGTTCACTGCTACCAAAACCCCCCCTAAACTCAAAGGGTTTATAAACCTGTATTTCTACTGCAATCTCTTTCCCCCGTTGGATTTTGCTTTCTTTGTAGAATAGAGGGATTTTGCTTATATATTTGATTTATCTGCTTATGACAAATACAAAGAGGAATATGTTCTGTATGACATGATAATGGTGGGTACATGTCACCATGTGCTGTGCTCAGTCACTCAGTTGTGTCCTACTCTTTGTGACCCCATGGACTGTACCCCCCCAGGCTCCTCTGTCCATGGAATTTCCCAGGCAAGAATACTGGAGTGGGTTGCCATTTCCTACTCCAGGGGATCCTCCTGAGCCAGGGACTGAACTTACATCTCTTGCATCTCCTGCGTTGGCAGATGGATTCTTTACCACTGTGCCACCTGGGAATCATAGTATATGTTATCATAAATAGATGTCTAAACCCATAGCATGTACTACACCAAAGGTGAACCCTAAGGTAAACGATGGATTCTGGGTGGTTCCAATGTGTCAGTGTAGGTTCATCAGTTGTAAACAGTGTACCCTGGTGGGGCTGGATGTTGACAGTGGGGGAAACTGTGCATATGTGGGGGCTGAGGGCACACAAGAAATATCTATACCTTTCATTCACTTTTGCCTTGAACCTAAATCTTTTAAAAATAAAGGCTATTAAAATAAAAAAGGAAAAATAAGGCAGGGGTGAGGGAGATGCAGCGGTAAGAGCAAGTCCAATCAGAAATGCCCTGTGCACTGTCTGGAATGCTCTCGGCTTCATTCAGCCTGTCCAAATTCTTCCTACTGATCAATGCCCATTCCAAGTTCCACCACAGTCAGGAAGCTTCCTCGTGGTTCTCACTTGCAAGGTTCTGTTTTGCTCCCACTTATGGATTCACTGTACTCTGATGACCTTGTGTAAGGCAAAAAGAAGTCTAAGATAAAACATCCCTGACTGAGAATCTCTCAGGGAGACCTGGGTCCTATTCATCTTTAGAGAAAACTGGGTTGAGACTTTGGGTAAATCATTTAGCCACTAACTGGTTCCTTCTCCTGACAAAGGAAAAAATCAGGTTAGATCAAAGTTTTGCTGAGATGCTTTAGTAATCCTTAAAGAAACACTGATTTTTAAAGGGAGGAGTTTCTCAAAACTCTTTATACTATCTTAACATAAAAAATTAATCTCAATGAACAGTTTAGTGCGACATTTCTTAAACTTACTGGACGATGAAGCATTTCACATGATTGAAGTTCTATGGAAAATTCTCTGGAAAACATTGAACCCTATTTCTAGTGTGTCTTGTAGCGTTGATAGAGGGATCAGATATTTTTGCATTGTCATTTGATTCATTTCTTTCTAAAACTATAAACCATGTAACAATATGTTTTATTATGAATGGCTTTTTAGAGATTATTTCCTTAATCTCTCCATACATAAGCAAAAACTAAGTGTAATGTTTAACAGATTGGAACTTGCGAACTTGATTATTGTCTAGAGAAGGAGAAATTATCTCTAAGGCATGTTTAGTCAGGAGGCCAATACATCTGTTGACATCCAGGAATGTGGGGATGAAAATGATAAACTGTCCCCCGTCTGAGACTGCCTTCACTGCCATTCTATAACCCTTCTTAAGGCCCAGATTCACAGCACATTTCTTGCCAACAATCACTGCATGTGCCAGAAAACTTTTATCATCCATTCTTACTATAGAAATCTAAGAAAAATGTTCCTTAGGTATCACCAGAAAATGTGTTGGAGCCTGAGAAGAACTATCATGGGAAGTAAGGTATGGTTATTAAGAGCTGTTTTGTACAGTTCTGTGTATTCGTGCCAATTTTTCTTAATCACTTCTGCTTCTGTTAGGTCCTTGCTGTTTTTGTCCTTTATTGTGCCTATCTCTGCATGAAATGTTCCCTTGGTATCTCCAATTTTCTTAAAGAGAGATCTCTAGTTACCTAGAGCCAGACATCCTGGAATGTAAAATCAAGTGGACATTAGGAAGCATTACTATGAACAAAGTTGGTGGAGGTGATGGAATTCCAGCTGAGCTATTTCAAATCCTAAAAGATATTGCCGTTAAAGTGCTGCACACATTATGCCAGCAAACTTGGAAAACTCATCAGTGGACACAAGACTGGAAAAGGTCAGTTTTCATTCCAATCCCAAAGAAAGGCAAGGTCAAATAATATTAAAATTACTTTACAGTTGAACTCATTTCACATGCCAGCAAGAGTATGCTCAAAATCCTTCAAGCTAGGCTTCAGCAGTATGTGAACCAAGAAATTCCAGATGTACAAGCTGGATTTACAAAAGGCAGAGAAACCAGAGATCAAATTACCAACATATGCTGGACCATAGAAAAAGCAAGGGAATTCCAAAAAAAAAAAAACAACCCATCTATTTATGCTTCATTGACTATGCTAAAGCCTTTGACTCTGTGGATCACAATGAACTGTGGAATATTCTTAAAGAGATGGGAATACCAGACCACCTTACCTTCCTCCTGAGAAATCTGTTTGCTGAACAAGAAGCCACAGTTAGAACTGGACATGGAACAATGGACTGGTTCAAAATTGGGAAAGGAATATGTCAAGGCTGTATATTGTCACCCTGCTTAATTAACTTATATGCAGTATACATCATGCAAAATGCCAGGCTGGATTAATCACAAGCTGGAATCAAGATTGCTGGAGGAAATATCAACAACCTCAGATATGCCAATGATGCCACTTTAATGGCAGAAAGTGAAGAGGAACTAAAGAGCCAATTGATGAAGGTGAAAGAGGAGAGTAAAAATGCTGACTCCAAACTCAACATTCAAAAAATGAAGATCATGGGATCTCATCCTACCGCTTCATGGCAAATAAATGGGGAAGATGTGGAAACAGTGTCAGACTTTATTTTCTTGGATGGTGACTGCAGTCATGAAATTAAAAGATGCTTTTTCCTTGGAAGAAGAGCTATGACAAGCCTAGACAGCATATTAAAAAGCAGAGACATTACTTTGCTGACAAAGGTCCATACATTCAAGTTCAGTTCAGTCGCTCGGTCGTATCTGACTCTTTGCAACCCCATGGACTGCAGCACACCAGGCTTCTCTGTCCATCACCAACTCCCAGAGCTTACTCAAACTCATGTCCTTCGAGTTGGTGATGCCATCCAACCATCTCATCCTTCTCCTCCCGCCTTCAATCTTTCCCAGCAATAGGGTCTTTTCCACTGAGTCAGTTCTTCGCATCAGGTGTTCAAAGATGTGTTTTTTTTCAGTAGTCATGAGAGTTGGACCATAAAAAAAGCTTGAGCACCAAAGAATTGATGCTTTTAAGCTGTGGTGCTGGAGAAGACTCTTGAGAGTCCCTTGAGCAGCAAGGAGATCAAACTAGCCAATTCTAAAGGAAATCAACCCTGAATATGAGCCTTGTGGACGCACTTACCATCACAGCTGCCCTCCCATGTGCTGGCTCTAGGAGAAGCCTCATGTCTTACATTATAACTTGTTTCATGCAGTTGTGGCCTGTCTTTCCAATTGGATTATGAACCATTTAAGATTCAGATTTATATCGTGTATTAATACACCTTCATGGTTTCACAAATAGGAAAATAGAATTCAGTAAATGCTTGATGAAACTGATCTTTCTTCTCATTTATGTGGATCTATGTTATTGCTATTATCGAGCTACCTCTCCCCATAAATAATAAGTCTATCTCCCATCTTCACCTGTGTAAATTCCACACATTATCTAATATCCACTTCAAATGGGACCTTCTTTACTAATTCTTCTCCAATCCTCTGAAGTCCAGAGCTTCGATTGCAACTTCATTATGACATCTGCTATATTTCACTTCCCCTCTCAATATCTGCCCAGTTTTCTTGTTTTCAGCTTAACTGTACTTTCCTTAGGGATAGAGATAGTATCTTACTCATCTGTATACTCACACACTACTCATTCAGTGTTTATTGCAGTGAACCAAGCACATGAGTCTATACCAGTTTCTGCTGCATAACAAATCACCTTAAAATTTAGTGATTAACACAATCTCTATTTCCTTAGCTCAGATTTTTGACTCAACTCTAGAAGAGCTGGAGAGGTCCTTCTACTGTCCGTGGGCTCACTCCTGCAAGTGTAGTCATCTGCTGATTGGGTAGGCAACCGTGCTTCTAGCTTTGGCAGGCTGGGTAATGTGGGCAACATGTCTCTCATTTTCCATGAAGCTAACCAGACCTTGTCCATATGACAGCTGTCAGGGTTCTGAGACAAAGAATTGAAGTACATCAGACCCCTTGAGGACTAGATTTGGAATTGGCATAAGGTCACTTGTGCCACATTCTATTGCCCAAAGAAAGTTACAAGCCAGCTCAGATTCAAAGGGTAGGGAAACAAACTCTACCTCAGAGGGACAAGCTACAAAGTCACACTACCAAGTTCTGCACCAAGGGGTGGATCTGGAGTTCTGCCACTCTGCCATCTACCACTGAGTCTCCCTTTCCTGCAAGTCCAAGACTGTTGAAAACACTTACTTGCTTTGCCCGGTCACCAGGCCTCATGTTCTCCTCTTTCATGGGGCACCGAGTCACACAGATTCACCAAAGATAGAGTTATTGCTGAAAATGATCACCATGCATGGAAAAGTGAGGGCATGTGAAATGGGAATTTTCATCAGTGGTCTAGAATCTAGAGCTTAGAAGAACAAATGCATGAAATGTCTAATTCATCTCTCTTTGTTTTGATCATTTGCAAATGACTTAAAAATTGGAGAATCATAAATTATTAGAACCAGGAGTACACTTTAAGTTCATCTAGTTCAGGAGTTGAACATGGAAATGTCTCCAGGGACCAAACTGGTCAGGTAAATGAGTAAAACTCAATTTAAGCCAAGGTGGGTTGGGGGACTGTGAGAGACTCTTAGGCAACTGTCTCAAATGAAGGCATTAAACTCTTACCTTGACAAAAAGAAAAACTCCTCAGAATAAATAAAATACATGTGCAGACTAAACTCAGACTCCCGGCCTCCATGTTGTCGTATCTGATCCTAGACAAACTCTCACTTTACAGGTGAGAAAGTCAAGGCCCAGAGAGGTCAAAATGTTTTTCCAAGGTGGCCCAGCTGGTCAGCAGCAGAAATGAGACTGAATTCCCTGTGAGTCTCCTGTGACTTGGCTCTGGCAGCAACACTGCCTATAGCATAATTGTGAAAGTTTTCTTCCTGATGGGAAAGCTAGATTCAATCTCTTCACAAAATAGCTGCCTCATGGGTTTTGTCAGAATAGAAAAAGCTCTCCTGGAAAATGACTGTCTCATGGGAGTGACTGCTGGGTCAGGTTTATGAAAGGAACGACAATTTGATTTGCGGCACTCACCCGTGGGAGCCCGGCTGCGTCTGCTGCTTTCTAATTGCAGGCGGGAGGCCCAGGGACTCTGAGGTGAAGCACGCAGAGGTAGCCGCGCTGAGACACACTACCAGCCTGGGCACAAGCCGTGCTTTCAGACAGCTCAGAAGACGTATCTGACTTGGCCTCCTGGCCCAACAGAAGATACTGCCTGGCCGAAGTGGAAATGGCAGTCCAAGACAAAAAGGAGAGAAATCCAATATGATTCAGGTCATTCACAGCTACAAATTGATGTTTCACCTGTTCTCTTTATTTTCCATTTTTAAAATGTCCTGTTTTTTGTCTTTTACCCTTGGCCCACTGGGTAAAAAGTTCTTTTTTTTTTTTTTTTTTTTCACAGAAGAAAAGAAGATGAAGCCAGTGTGGGGAGAGTGAGGGAGGATTTGTAAATCAAAGGAAAATATTACAACAGAAAAATCAAGTGTTTTAGTCAGTTATAACAAAGAGCCCTGGAATGCATGGCTGACATAACAACATAAATGTTCTTCTCACATTCTAAAGGTGGGAAGTCTGAGATCAGGGTGCCAGTTTGGTCAGATTTCAGTGAGGAACCTCTTCTGGGTTGCAGGCCATTTTATGCTATGTTCTCACACCAAGGGAGGGGAGAGGGAGCTTGCAGGGGTCTCTTATAAAGGCACTAATTCCATTCTTGAGGGATCCACCTTCATGACCTAATTACCTCCTAAAGGCTGCACCTCTAAACACCCTCATATAGGGGATTAGGTTTCAACACGTGAATTGTGGGGACACACGAACATTTAGTCTATAGTGTCAAATATATGCAGGAGTTCAAATTGCAATTGGCCTATGGCCTGGCTCTGCAAAGAGTCAGTGGTCTTGCTGTCACCCTCTCAGAGAGAACCCTCCAAGCATCAGTCCTTGATGGTCACAGCAGGAATGCTCTTGATCAAGGCCTAAAAGTCCCCTCAAGACTGGCATCTTTGCTCTTCATCCTAAAGGATTCTCAATGCATATCTGGTGATGAAATTAATAGATAAATTGCTTGATTCCATTTTTTTTCCTTGCACACACAAGAAAAGCACAAACACAAATAAAAATGATCTGACTAGGACACATGGAGATAATTAAAATGTTGGACACTGAGTGTATAAAAATCAAAAAGAAAATAGGAACATATGAGCACCTTAGAAATGAATTTTAAAAGCCAAACTTATATATTGTCACCCAGCCAAGCAGTCAATTCCTTTAGTCCAAACCAGCACAACTGGGATGGAACTGCCATGTCTATTCCTTCTACAGATCTTTACAATCTTTTTTCAGGAAAGAATGAAAGTGCTTGCTTAAGTTGTCTGTGGTCTATCTGAACTAATATAGAAACATTTGAAAAGCAAATACTTTTAAGACAGGTATCACCCCTGGGTATTTTCAGAGATATATATACTCAGGTAGTATCAGTTCCAATTACCACACTTTGGTTGCACAGCACCCATCTACTTCCACACTACTTTTAAATGTGACATTTCAGCACGCATCTAATGAAAACCAGGAATATGTTGTTCAGGTGGTCAGGAGGCCAGGCTCTGCTCTGGATCTGCTAAGAACTGAACCTGTGACCTCCTCAGTCTCATGTTTCCTCATATGTAAAATGAAGATTTGAGTATAAATGGATGAAATTTCTTTTAGCTTGATAGCTCCATTTGCACTGATTTTGACGCAGTGTTTATTCATTTATTCTTTTATCCATTTATTTTCATTCATTCATTCATTCAGCACATTTTATTGAGCCCTACTCTATGTGCAGCATTGGGTTGATAACTGAATGTAAAGAAATGAGCAATGAAAACAGAGTCCCCGTCTTTATGGAGTTTCCATTCAAGACAGTGAGACAGATGGTACTAAACTAGATATGAAAGCAAGAAAATATCAGCCTCGTTAGAAGGATGATCACCAAGAGAGGGACAGAAACTGATGTTGTATTAGAGAGTAAATGAAGTTAAGCTGACTGGGAAGACCTAAAGCAACAAGTGGTCAGAAGTCCTAGGACTAGCTCCTGGCTGGGCTATAAACTAGGTATGTGACATTAGCCAAATCTTTCTCCCACTATATCCATCTCCTATTGCTGCCAAAACAAATTGCCTTAAACTGAGTGGCTGAAAACAGTATAAATATAATACTTACATTTAGGTCATGAGTCCAATATGGGCTTTATTGGGTTAACATCAGAATGTAAGCTGGGCTGTGTTTCTGGATGTTCTAGGGAAGAATTCTTTTTTTTTTTTTTTCCTCTTAGATTGGTGGCAAAATTTAGTCCCTTGCTATTGCAAGACCAAAGTTCCTATTGTCTTGTTGCCTGTAAGAGGAGAGTCACTTCCAGCTCCTGCAAGACTTACATTCTTTGGCTGGTGGTCCCCTTACAACATGATCAACCATGAGCAGAGTCCTTCTCACATTGCATCTCTCTGATCTACTCTTTGGCCTTCCTTTCACTTCTGTTGAAACTCATCACTAGATTGGTCCACCAGAATAATCCAGCATAATTTCTCCCCATCTCAAGGTCTTTAACCTTAATCACATCTTCAAAGGGTAGGGTTTGCAGATATGTTATCTGCAAACATACCCTGTTATGCAGGGTAACACTTTCACAGATTCTGAGGATTAGAACATGCACATCTTTTAGAGGCCGTTATTTTGCCAATAACAATGCCCTAGTTTCCTTTTCAGTGAATGAAGACACTGAACTTTTCAAAGCTCTTTCAAATTCAAAATGTCACAACCCTTCTGGGAGCCATATTTTGTCAAAACTAGATTCGTGTTTTCTTTCTGTAACAACTCAAGAAGACATTTGCTCTAAGTGAAGGCAAAAATCTCTAGTTTGAAGAGGGTGTTTTTCTAGGATCATTGATAGTAAGTTTGGGTGTTGTGGTTGTATAATCACTGGGCAGTCTCAAGGATGGAACAGGGAGCATGCTTAGGGCTGACCCCTGAAACTAATTGTTATATGACTGCTTGTGACCATCGTGAATGTAATAAAACAGAACCACCTTTTAAAGGCACACTTTACTAGCAAGTGATCAAGTCAATGTGACAGACTGTATTTAAAGGTGTAGTTACAAGGAAAACATCTGCCAAACTTCCCCGGATAGTCCTCTGAGCACATATTCCAGGTGTGGTAACCTGTATCATGTCTCTTCTGGAAATGTGAGCTATCACAGGCTTCACTATGGCCAGGGAAGCATGTATACACATACTTGGAAAGTGGAATTCCTACTTGGTCAAGCCATGGCTGGTAGCTTTGTGACTCTCATTCTAACTCTGCTGGAAAGATGTGGATATTCTCTGCTGTTGTCTCGTTGTCTTTGTAAATTGAGAGAAAAAACAGACTGGTGGGGGTGGAAACAACAAGAATCCTGGGATAGAGGCTGGTAGCCAAAGTGGGTGCAAAAGAATCTATATGTTTATCTGGACCTTAAGTGGACTTTTCCAAAAGCAGTGTTGGGTCCTGATAAATCAGGGCTAAAACCTCAGTGGCTTTCTTTGGTGTTTACAGTTGGCTTTGGGAGGAACTGGCAGGGATTAGAACCATAGCCTGCATGTAACCTGGTCACTTAGTCTACTCAGGAATTAAAGCTAGAGCTTGGGCCCCCACAAATAAGATTTGAATACAAGTCCCTTGAGAGACACATCCATTTCTAGAACCTCCCGGGTGAGTTTGGTAATTTCAGAAGTTTTTTAGAAACTTTTGTAGAAAGTTAGAAAAGTGTGCAGATCTTAAGGCAGAAGATGCTGCCTCAAGTCTTTTAATAAGATTACTGTTTGACCCTAAGTCATTCTACCTTTTCAGTTTCATGATCTCTGGAGTGGGAATTAGCTATATCTATATCATACCACCATTATAAGGTTCAAATAAAACAAAATAAATACAAGTGTTTTGTAAGAGGTAAACATTGTATAAATATTACTTGCTAATGTTATTATGCATCATAGTTCCTTGAGCAAGGGTAAATTGAGGGTGTTCATTAATTTTGGTTAGCTGTCACAGTTTGTAATTGTATAGTCATGACATTGTTGAATTAATGACTGCCTCCTGCCTCCTCCCTGACATCCTGTAAATTCCCTGAGAGCTGGAACAGAGTTTCTTTTGATCATTTTTTAATCTCTTTTGTCTTCATGGTCTTTGCCCATGTCATGCACTTAGTGGGTACTCAATAATTATGAATGTCTTGAGAGAGGTAAGAAAACAGGGAGAGAGTACAATGGAATACAGAAAGAAAGGAAGGGAGAAAAGGTGAGATTTTTGGAAGGACAAGCTAACAGTGCAATGCAAATGTCATTCCCTAAATTGTGGTCTAAGGTTATCTGTAATCTAATGTTATACCTCCAAAGAGAAAGTTTAACATAATAATAATGAAAATGATAGCTAATAAGTATCAACTGCATAATAACTATTATGTACCGTGTACTATTAATTTTCACTGTTAAATTTTAGAACAGTCATATGTGGTGGTACTAGAATTATCTCCACTTTACAGATGAGGAAATTGAGGTTCAGCATGGTTAAGTTAACTTGCACAAAATCACACAGTAAGTGGTAGAGATAGATGGAAGTCACACTCAGATTATCTAACTCAGTCTGTACCATGCTATTGCATGCTAAATTTTATTTTAATTTTTAGTTCAAAAAGTGTTAGGGAAAACCTGCTGTGAGGATAAATTACTGAAAGTACATTGTGTCACAGGAAAGTAAAAGGAGGTCTATGAATTCCTCCTCCTAAAAAGTGCATCTTACAGAAGGACACAGGGAGAAGTACAGTGTAAGGTCAACAGATGGAAGATACTGTAATATGCTACCAGGCTGCTTTCATATAAATTTTATAAATAAATAATTTAGCAAATATTCAATAAAAAAAAACAGGCATTATTTAAGGACCTAGTCAGGTAAAATGACAAATGGCATGCCATTTCATTTTCTCTCAGACATGCAAGTTTTAGCTGAATAAACATAAAAGAAATCAATCTACATGGTGCAAATGTGGGGAAAAAAACCCAAGATCTATGTCAGCAATAATAAAAGGCATCTACTGTTCTATAACAGTCAGCCCATTGTAAATGGATGCCCAAGCTAGAGAGAAATGCATGATGGGAAAGCCAAGAACCTCTTCCAGTTAGTTCTAAGCTGTCAACATTTAATTAAGGGCATATCTATGGAAAAACAGTTTGCAAAAAAACCCACAAGATAAACTGAACAGAGAAGACCTAAAAAAGATAAAACTCTTTGCTTTTGTCCTTCTGTATGTGGTTAGCAGCAATTCCAGATGTTAGCATGATTTAAAAATTTTAATTAGCCTTCAAAAATTCCAGGAAGCAATACTTATGTTGTTATGTCATAGATCATATCTACATGGAAAATTGTCAGCACAAACTTCATAAGTAAGAGCTGACTGAGAGATATTTTGGGAAAAATCGGATCACTCCAACATTAGCTGCATTATTTCATAAGCTTCACAGTATTAAAGAGATTCAGCAAAACAAAGAATTGGAGATTATTAGAATATTGATGATCATCTAGTCTACAAATAAAATACTAGTGACCCATGGGCCAGATCTGATTCATAGACATATTTGTTTCACTTGCTTTTTTTTTTTTTTGAAGTTTTGAATTAGCACCTAACACGTAAACACTGGAAAACTCTAAACGTTGAAAAATATGGATTTCTCTTGAAAATGTGAAAGATCTGCAACATTAGGTTCTTCTTCCTGAATGGATTGAGAAGAGGTGCCCCACTTCCAGACTGGGAAGCTTTCTAGATTGTACCATCCCTACCAGCCCCCATTACCTTGCCCTCATTTTACTTTATTCATTTATATTGTCAGTATTGTCTCTGTGGTCTAATATTTTCTTTTTTTACAAATAAAAGCTATACAGTCTGTGTGGTTTGATCAAGGTCACAGAAATAGGTAGTATGTTAGGATTGGCTCTAGGACCCAAGACCTCTGTAGTTTAGTTTAGGTTCTTTGGAATCTAACAAAGATCTGTAAACACCTGGAGCATTCAATCTGCTGTTCCCTGTGGCTCTTACTATTTCTTACCTTATGTTAGAGGTGTTTATACATACTCAATTGGTCAATTTATTTACTTAGTGGTTACTGAACATTGACTGCATGCCAGATATTATGCTAAATCCCAGGGAAATAGTGGTGGTGGTGATAGTTTAATTGCTCAGTCATGGCCAGCCCCATGGATTGTAGCCTTCCAGGCTCCTCTGTCCATGGAGTTTCCCAGGCAAGAATACTGGAGTGGGTTGCCAGTTCCTTCTCCAGAAGATCTTCTGACCCAGGGATCAAACCTGCGTATCCTGCATTGCAGGCAGATTCTTTACCAACTGAGCCACAAGGGAAGAAGCCCCCTGGTGGAGAAAATAGGCACAAACCTTAGCTCCTCCACTATCCTGCAAATCTTTAAAGGCAGTTTCCAATCTGATTCACTTTTGGGCCAATACCCAATGTGATGGTATAAACCATACCACTGCCCACTAAAACATAGAATAAATAAAGGGATTTCTTCCTTGTTTTTCACAACAAACCTAAGATTATTATTGGCAGAGATTATCTCCATTGGGCTTCCAGGTTGGCTCAGTTAGTAAAGAATTTGCCTGCAATGCAGGAAACTTGGGGTTCAGTCCCTGGGTCGGGAAGATCCCCTGGAGAAGGAAATGGCAACCCACTCCAGTATTCTTGCCTGGAGAATTTCATGGACAGAGTAGCCTGGTGGGCTACAGTCCGTGGGGGGCAAAAAGTCGGACTTGACTGAGTGACTAACACTTTCACTGTCACTTTCATCTCCATTAGCCAACAAGTAAATCATGACACAGAGATTAAGTGACTTAACACAGCTCCAAAGTGGCAGAGAGAGACAGATATTTGTCCATTCATCCCTAATTAAAACAAACATCTTTCTCTAAAGAGGTTTTACCAGCAAAAAAGCGTAGCAGTACTCTACGAAGAACATAACTTCCAGTTAATATATTTCATTTATACTCTAGAAACACATGGATTCTAATTTTAGATCAATTACTATTAAGTGTGTGATTTTGGATAGATCATTTAGCTTACTGATTCTCAATTTTTTTCATTTATAAAATATTAATTTGGACAAGATGAAATACAGTGCTTTTATTTGGGTAAAATTCTACAGTCTTTTAGAAACAAAGAAAAGGCATTCTCTGTTTACTGAAGCAATGCTATGGATTTACTCATTTCTTGCTAGATTTATGCTCTTAATAATAATCTCCCTAGAGCTTATTGTGTGCTGGAAGCTTAAATAAACTATAGCTAATAGCTTGAAAAGGCTTCATAATTGGACCATGACAAACTTTGACAGACACTCAATGCTTATTTGTTTTTAACAGAATAATAATGGTTCCAATGTGTTGATCCTCACTTCACGGGAGCATCATTGGAATAAAAATATCAGTATCTCATTATCTTGTTTCAAGTATCTTGATTTCATTCTGACTTATGATGAAAATGAAAATCCTAAACTACTAAGTCCTTTTTAAATCATCCTAGTGTACGTAAAGACCAGTTCTTTTCATCTTGGAGCTCTTCAGTGGTTGAAATGTTGCCAGTTTATTATAATGGCATCCTTATTAAATTGCTCTAGAGGCACAAGAAAAAAGGATCCAATTTTACTTTAAGACTACTTAATATTAATATTTTATGTGAAAATTAGAGAGTTATATAGGTTCCGGAACTCTTAGAATACTGTATTTTATTATGCACAGTGAAATGTTTATAGATAGTAAAGCAGCTGAAGGTTCTTCAGTTCTGTTGCTCAGTTGTGTCTGACTCTTTGCAACCCCATGGACTGCAGAATGCCAGACTTCCCTGTCTGTCTGTCATCAACTCCCGGAGCTTGCTCAAACTCATGTCCATTGAGCTGGTGATTCCATCCAACCATCTCATCCTCTGTCGTCCTTCAGGTCGTTCAGGTCTTCATTTTAGGAGACTTTCAACTTCCAGACAATATCTTGAAACAAATGCCACAATTACATATCTCATGCTGTGTCTCATGTGTGGTTTTTCTCTTGATGCTTCATGGGAAGGGCCTGTGTAATCCTTAGAGCAAAAGCGCTAATGAAATATGATTCTCCTCAAGTTTAAGGTCAAGTAGTAGATGTCTAGATAGGTACATGGGCAGCTTCTGTGAAAGATACAGCTGAAGCTCTCTCAAATTATGTACTCTTTAAATTAGGCCCAAGTTTTTAGTGCTGCTACTTTGTTTACAGGACCTTTTCTAAACAAAACTGTATTAAAGTTTTGTTTGTTTGTTTTTTATCTCCAGTACCACTTTTCATCCATCACCAATCCTTCTGGTTGTCCTCACATTCCAGAGTCTTAACTTGACTTCCCTAGTAAATACCCAACTCCTTTGCTGTATGTGATATTATCTATGTTTCTCGTTGAGAATGAGTTTCTCTACTTCTGTGAGGTTCTGCATTTTGATATCAGGCCACAGGAACTGAACTCAAAACAAACGTGCCCTTCATTCATGAATTTTTCTAGTCCTACCATCACTGTCCTAGTTACAATTAGGTAACAACCATGGTAGATTAATTATATGGCAGTGTTATAACTCAGCATTTTCCCTCAGCTCACACCCAACCAGAAACAAAGACTGAAATAATTAGCTGACAGAAATTAGAGACAGAAAAGTTTGCAGAGTTCGCTTTTCTATTAATATAAAAATAGACAAAACTGGGCTAGAAGTGGGGAGGTGAGATTAGAAATATAACTCAGAGTAGAGAAACTGGGGTACTTGAAGCAAGAGTGAGGAAAAAAGGTTCTACCTAGAGAGGGAGAGTGGACTGGGAGCTGAGTGATGACCTCCACAGAGTAGCCTGTTGGACACCGAATATCCAAAGTCCCCATCTTTCTACAAATCCCAGGATCTTCATCCCTTGTTGTCCCCAGAGGGTGGGAAAGTAGTAGGAAATTGAGCCCATTCCCTGCCACAGTGAGAGAGGACAGAACCCGTTTTATATGGCTGATATAAAGGAGATACTGGTAAGCATAGCAGTATCATTTCACGTGTCATTTCTTTCAATGGCCTCCCCCTTTCCCCTCTTTGAGTGCTTGCTCGTGTCTTCTCCAACTATTGGATTTTCCCTGCAATGACTAGAGTGATCACACATCCTAGTGTTCCCAGAAAAATCCCAGTTTCTTCCTATCGCATCACTGTAACCAGTGTAATTGTCTCTTTTGTTGTTTAACTCTGAATAATAAATTATCACCTTATGAAGGCCCATTTTTGACTTTAAGATTTTCCCCTTTCTTCAAGGTAGAGCATTACTGCCTCTTACGGGGAGAATTCCCTAATTTCATAAGTTACAGTCCCTCCCTTTGCCAGGACTTCATAGCAATTTGGAGGGATATCATAATATTCTACCTTAATAAAATAGTAATTTGTGAATATATCCCTCCTCTGCTAGACTTGTAAAGGCCAGGACAACATTCCTTTTTTAGTGCTATTACCAGTGATTTGTATGTAGATAGATAATATTTCTCAAATTGGTTTAAAGTTATATGTAATTTCAAATATCATCATCTTTGAATGTAAAAAATGAGAGATAGATTTTCTTTTAAACTAAAATGAATTAACTGGTATTTTCTCTGCTTCACTATCACAATTTGTCTACACATCTATTACAGCATTTTTCATGTTATTTAGATATGCATCACAGCATAAGTACAAGACACAGAGAATAGACAAAGATAATGTTTTGTAACAATTTTAGCACAATGCCTGGTTCATAGTATAGCTGAAAAATAAAAAACATACTGAATTTGATTTTTGTTGTGTATACAACAAATTCATTACTCTTGAGCATAAGCTGATGTAAATGTTCTGAAACTAGATTGTGGTGATGGTTGTATAACTACAAATATACCAGAATTTACTGACTTATACACTTAAAATGGATGGACTTTATAATATATAAATTATATCTCAATAAAGCAAGTGAATAGACAAAGCAATTAAAAGACAATCTACTAAACTGCAGAATAGTTATGCAGAAAACGTAAATGTATCTCCAACTTGCTAGTCACCTTTTGCTCCAGTTTCTCAACCCAAGAGTATTCTCCTTCCCTCTGCTAGGAAGAAATGTTAGGAAGGTGTGACAGATGTAACATACCTCTGATAAAAAAAAAAAAAAAAGTGGTGTTGTGTGGATTGTAGAGGAATAAAGAGCCCTGGGTTCTATTACTGTCCATCAGTCAATAACTGGTTACATAACCAAGGACAAATCACTTCCCCCACAGGTGTTCATTCAGTTCTCTTATCTTTAAAACGAAAGGCTTGCAGACCTGGTGTGCTATGCCCTGGTGTGCTATGCCCATCTGCAACACTGGAGAAGAAGTTGGTCCAGGTAGCAACAGCTTAGAGGATGAAAAACAGACACACAATGCAAGCTGAGCCCAATTAGATTCCTCTTCTAGAATTGTGGGCTTCTGGGCCAGTAACTAGGACAAGTTAAGCGAAAGTCATGTCAACTCCTGTCGTCAGCCCAGAAGTTGTACTGTTGATAATTGGAGGAATGCCAGAGGAAAACAACCTACAGTGAACAGCAAGAAAATGAAGGAAACCTGAAGCAGAGCTGAGAAATGGTGGCAAAGGACCTAGGTGCTTCCAGCATTCTGTTGGATAAGTTTAATGCAATTATGAGATTGTGCCACCTCATTTTCAAACCCTGTATTTTAGTGTAAGCTTGCACTAAAAATTAGGATAGCCAAAGTAAGGTGTGGGATTCTGTGGTCTACAACTGTTAGCAAAAGCTTCCTAGCTTTTATAGAGCACTCCTTCCAGCTCAGTCACCTCTATTCTCTTGCTCTCTGCGTTTCTAATCTTTGAAATAGGATAATAGCTCCCATGACGGGAAGTCGAAACTCGAGTGATTAAAATCCAGCTATACCATTCTGCTTCACTCTCACTTCATAAAATGGATTTTTCAAATGGCATGCAAATGCAAATCACCACATTATCCCATTTTACAGGGCCTAAATGATTTCTTGTGTCTTCCAAAGAAGGAGATAATATGCCCCATAAATAAAACAATCAAATTGTTTTTAAAGTCTTCAGCCTGTTTTCCCACCAGACCACCCACTCTGACTTTACAGCCAGACCAGAAATAGAAAATCAGACACCCTACCTAATTACACAGAACCCATGAAACCACCTTTACCATCTTGTTTTGTTGTAAGAATTTAGAATGACTACAGGACTTTTCTGGGTATCATACAAGAATAATTGGAACACAGCACACTGGACTCAAATGAGCTATCAGTTACCTACTTAGCAAAGGTTCATTTATGCTCTAGAGCAGCAGTTCTCAGTCAGGGGTAATTTTGTCCCCCAGGGGCACCTGGCAATGTTTGGGTACACTTTGGTCATTCCATTGTAGAGCGGGTTGAGTAGTACTGGCAACTACAGGATAGAGGACAGGGATGATGTGAAGCATCCTATGTCTGAAATTTGGTTCAGATATCAAGACTGGTGATCACATACACACACAGTCAACCAAGAGGGTATGAAAGGTTTATTGCTCATACAATAATGCTTCCTGGAGAAGTGCAGGTGCCCAAGTCAGTCTGAAAATGGCTTGGGTTTTATTGTGGTTAGGAAGTAAATCTAGAGTTTTGTTCCCACCCCAAGGCCTGGGTTTGCCTGATTTGAACTTCCCTGCTACTGCCAACAGTAATCCAAGATGGCAGAGTAGAAGAACATGTGCTCATTTCCTGTGAGAACACCAAAATGGCAACTAGCTTCTGAATAATCATCGACAGGAGAATGTTGGAACCCACCAAAAAAAGATACCCCATGTCCAAGGACAAAGGAAAAGCTGCAACAAGATGGTAGAAGGTGCACAATAGTGTTTAAAATCAAACTTGAGCCAAGGGTAGGAACACCCTAGCTTTCTTAGGACTGTTGTAGGACAAAAAGTCAATGGGAAGTGGTAGGGTTTGAAAGTTGTCAGTGATCATCAAAAATGGAGTCAGTTTCTTTATCACATCCCATAATACATGGAACAAAAGTACACAACAATATTTTCCCAAGCTTAAATTTCAGTAGTGCTAAGGTTTTAAGAGCCTCTGCACTGGAGGTGGGGCAGTCTGAGTCAGGCTCTATCTAGGTAGTGGCTGAGTAGATGTTGTGAGTGCTTCCAAGATGCCTCCTCAGCACCCAGCACTCACTTTTCCAGCTGTGCAGGCTGCTGACTGCTTGGGGTAGAGTTCCTCTGCTGGAACTGCCCTTGGCCAGCAAAGGGAGCTACATCACCTGAGGCAACTCCCCTTCCTTGGGAGCAGCCTACAACCAGTATCAAGCTGTGGGGTTATAGCTGGTCCCTGTCCTCAACTGAGAACAACTCTGTAGGCCTTCCAAGCTCCCCATAGGGATCAACTGAGACCTCTGTCATAACTGCAACTCTGTTCAGTTTCTTCTACCCAACCCTGCCTCCCTGTCCTTCTTACAGGCATTGTGCCTGCACTGCTCTTCCTGATAAACCTTCTGCATAAAAATCTCCATCTCACAATATCTTTCCCCAGAAACTTGACCTTTTTGGGTTTTTTTTTATCTTTCTTATTTTTAAAATTATGAAAATATGATAATGCATTTACAAGAGACTTGGAAATTATAGAACAGAGTTACATATAGTTTCACCATATATTACCATCATTTAAGTGGATAAAGTAAGATTTTTAGTTGGAGTTACTATATCAAACTCTCAGAAATTAATAGAATGAATATACAGAGAATTAATAGAATGAATGTATAGTAGACCTGAAAAGCATTATGAACCAATTCAACATAATTAAGATTTATACAGTTTTCAAACAACAGTAGGATACAAATTCTATTCAATGAACTTGACCTTTTTGTAACCAGATTGAGAGTGAGAAATAAAATTTACATTGTGACCAGGAACATATACACATGTATATGTTTTCTCTCTGTGTAAGTAAAATTAATTTTCACAAACCAATACTAATCATCATTATGATATACTCTGATATTTTCTGTTCTGTTTATTGCTTTTGAAGCTGTCTCTGAGCCAATGCGTGGATCTCATAACCTGCTAATCTGTCTTGATCCACAGACTGAAGTGTATTTATTTACGTGTACAACTAGATTAACTTTTTTGGCAGTCTATACTTTTTTAAATGTAACTAATTGTTTCTTTTCCCTTTTACTCAATTTGATAGATCCAAAGGCCTAATAAGTTCTATGTGTATAACCACAGAGTAAAAAGCCTCTACCATAAACCACTCTTAAAGAAATGGGACTCGTAACTTTCAATCATGTTTTACAAATCCAACTAATGCTAACAGACTGTAAGCCTTTGCCAAAACCTACTCCATTTAGTTGCTTGATTATCACACCATCAGAACAACTGGCTGCAATGCTTAAAGAGTTAATTTTCTTAAGGAAGTCAAACATTCCCCTTGCAAACCTGATATACATAGTTTTAAGTGACTGACACTTTCTTTTTTTGGATGGGAACAAAAAAAACTTCAATAAGGTTACAGCAGAGAAAGTTTTACAATTTTCAACATGCATAAAAAGTGATTTAAAACATAAAGAATTCACATGCATGTCTCTTACCTTGTAAATATCATTTGCAAGGGTAGACGAAGTTGTGTCTCATAAAGATATAGTGCCTCTGGGAGGTAGACTCATGAAAAGCCTGGGAAAGAACCATGGATAAATCATCAGGAAAGGACATACATGAAAACACACTAGTGAAGCCTTAGAAATGGCTCATCGCCCTCCTTCTTCAGGAGAAACTGAGGCACAGGTAGGGTAAGTGATTCACCTCAGGGCACTATCTGACAGGCGGCAAACTGGAAGAAGAACCTAGAAACTCTATTAACTTGTCCTCAAGCTCTTTCTGCTACATCATGGGGCTTCCATCAGAGTGATTTCCTTTTTATCAGGAAGAGCTTATGCTTTGTGATTTCCCAGGAGATTTATTCAAAATAAGCTCAAAGAAACAGGTGGCATTTTTTCCGTTCAAAATACACCTACCACAGGGCTTGCTGCCAACATTAGGAATATTTTGACATCTCTAGAATCATCTCTAATAGAGGCAGAGGTTTACGCTATTGCTTTTCTTTTGATAAATCAGGTAATACCCATATCTCTTCTATTCTTCTGGAAATCTAGAAAAACTGCTAAAACCTGTTGTGTTTCAGTCTTTGAAACATTAACCGAGTCCTTGGCAGTGAAAAGAAGTTAGCAAAATTTTGACTTAAAGTCTTGGGGAAATTATGCCTTATTTGCTCATTTTGCAGGTGTTTGACCTAGTGCAGACTCTTCAAGTCAAGATCTTAAGGAAGTTCTTATTCTAAAGGAGCCTTATTTCAGAATTGCCCTTTTCAAATTCCTATCTGATTCTTTAACAGGCTTCATAAGGAAATCCCTTTATCTCTTTTGGATTTCTGGAAATCCTGCTGGTTGTACCCACAAAAGTGAACAATTTTGGTTAAGTAAATTTCAGATATTTTAGCACATACTAATGTGAATATTTGCTATTAAGAGCATGTGTAAATATTTTATGAAAAGAATGCTTGCCTAAAATAAACATTTCAAAATGATCAAATGAAACTTTCATTTAGAAAGTACCTTTCTCTAAGGGTTTCAGAAATGCTTTATAAACACTTGCTTGATCATAAATCAAGATTTATTTTTAGCTTGAATCCATCAAAATACATTTCTTCTGTTGTATCTTACGCTTGAGTAGAGTCTCTCTTTAGGGGGAAAATGTCCATGATTTCACTCAAAAAATAATCTTACTATCTGGAAATCTAGAAGTTTGGCCTTTGGTTCTCTCTGTGCTATTAACCAGGTTGTTGACCTTGAGCAAAGCAGTGCCTCACTCTTTGTCTTAAGACCAGGAGGTTGGTTGTGAAACTTCTAGGAGGAACTTTCTAGTCTGATTGATAGGGGCTCATCTAACGCTAAACTCTGAGACTACTTTGGGTGACATCATCAGCCTTTGAATCTCATTGTTTTTGGTCAATTGTACTAAGGAGCGTTGCAATTTATTTGACAAAGATAAATCCCATTCAAAACAAAGCCCAATTTTCCATTTGTCTTTTTAGCATGTTTACAGTTTCAATCCAAAATTCTAGTTGACACAAAAAGTTGACTATGGGGTTAAGAAAAAGAATTGGGTCTAAACTCTAGCTCCTCCACATCCTAATCTGTAAATTGGAAATAATAACACCAACACCATAAAGTTGGCAAGATTTTTAAAGGAGATAAGATATGCCAGGCTCCTGGCACATAGTAAGCACTCGAGAGATGGCAGAGAGTCTTAGTATAGTTAACATTGACACTTTTATCCAGCTCATAAGAGGACTAGAAATAAGTATTTCCAGATGAGTTTAGGGGAAGAGAAGAGTGATTAGAAAGCTGAAAATAATAATGTTCATTTTTGAGAATAAAGAAACTTCTGGAAGCAAGAGGACTTCATAACTGAGAAGGATGCATTGTGCAGTTCAGAATAATGCAGGTTATAACGATGATCTGGACTTTAAAAGGATCTTACTTGATTCATAGAATGAAATAATAGATTCTTTGTAAATTCTCAGTAAATCCACAAGCCACTGAATGTTTTATGAAACAACAAAAAGATCCATGTGCTCCTGAAAATGACTGAGATTTTCTTTAAGTAACAGGCAAAAAAAAGGATGCTGAAAAAAGGTAATGTCAAATAGCATCATCAATGAAAATGGAATTGGAAACAATGATTTCTGAACTCTAAATTCTACTTCTTTAACTCATAATTATTAATGTATAGTCTTATAGATGATAAAAATCTCTCATTTATTTATTTGATACATAAAGACCACCAACCATATGCCAAATTCTGTAGTGGGCACAGAGGAAAAAAATATGGTAAGAGTTCCTGTTCTCTAGAATTCTAGAATCATCTATCCATACTCCCAAAAGATATCAGAAAACCCTGTACAATTTTGTTCTACTGGCTAAGCATCTGTAAGATCTCCATGTACTATGCTAAGTGCCTTCTACATTATATCATTTACCCTAACAGACACATTTCTGTCTCTGCTGGAAAATGACAAGACATTCTCCTACCCAAGTCCACACTCTCCACTTTTGAACAGATGCTGTAACCAAAATCTTCATCCTTATAACTTCTGCATAATCCCCCTGGAGCCACACGGTATCAGGCTAATTCTTTTTCCACATGCCAGCTGTTCAACGGATGTCAACTAACAAGGACCCTCATATCAGTTTCAAATTAATCACCCGCTTTCCAGATTCACTGTGTTTAACTCCTGTTTGCCGCTATATCCCTAGGAGAGTGTCTAGCACTTAAGAGGAGTTCAGAAACATTTTTTCTGAATATAAAATCCTAGCAACATACCTTAGATATACCACAGTTCACTGATATCCAACTCAGAAGCTAAAAGTCAGAAGTGAGCACACTATTCAGGTATCCTTTGAGCAGTACAAAGTACAGTACAACCCAATGAAACACTACCTTTTTGGCAAAAACCTCATCCATTCAGTTGGAGTGTGAAATTAATTCAGACCCTCAGGTCATGCTCATGGAAACATATTTTGGGGCACCGCCTTGCCAGCCCCTCATTTGTTTTGCTTTGTTCTTTTTAGTTCTAAACCGAGGTCTTTACATGTATCTTTGTTTATTTTTAATCCTATTAAATCTGGCCCAGTTTGCCTATCTGACTGATTTTATTTTAATTTCTCATGTGGTTTCTAACCTAACCTAACGCTTTCCTAATTTCAAGCCTCTCAAAAGTCTGATTGGAAAACTTTCTATATGTTATCTAAATTATTAAAATTTTGAATGAAGCAGAGCCTCACAGAATGCCACTAGTAACCTGGCTCAAAGTTGATGCTGCTGTACCACTCAACTTTTGAATCCCCTTAAATCACTCACATTTGGCAGACATTTTCCTCAAGGACATTATGTAAACTTTATCAAACACTTTGCTCAAATTTAATTACCCCAGAGAGCCTAACTAACACTGTAGTAATTCCAGCTTAAAGCCAAGAATGCGGGGGGGTATCCTGTATTTCAGTTCATCTAATCTATTTTTTATTGCATATATATAACACTCTGAATCCTTTAGGACTTCATATTTTAAAAGTAAGCCCGGGGTCTTGAGACTTAGTGCCTTAGTTCTGGGTACTTCTCTGCTTTTCTACCATACTTCCCCCTTACCTGCAGCAATGAACACTTATTAGTAAAGAAGAGAAGAGTAATTTGCTCAAGAGAATGGACAATAAAAGGGTCCATTTTAAGTGAACTTTAGTTAAAAACCTCAAAACACTACCAAAATATTATCTAGCTATATAGGCTTAGAAACCAATTTCTCTCACAGCTGTTTAACTTTTCTTCCTGATGAAAGAATCTCAATGCATGGACTAAATGTACACGATGCCCTTCTATCCAATTGTGAGTACAGTAATTGAATAATCACAAGAGGAATGTTTCTCGGTATTGCACACTGATTGAATATTAACATGTAGATTAATGTTTGCATGAAGTAAACTGGCCAGGAACTTTACCAGAAAGGAAAGTGTAGTTTTTTTATACAGGAAAAAAGATATTTTGCCTTTAGAACAATTGACAAATCTAGACTTTTAGAATATGCTGTCTTTAGTTGTTCTGGTTTTGCCATCTGTTAGTATAGAACAACTTATTTTTCTTGAGAGAAAGACAAATACCTATGACATATGTTTGCTTTAGAAGATGGTTTGTTTGAATTGTTAAAATAAATTGCAATGTCTTTTTTCTATTTTTTTCCTTTCACAAGGATTTCCACAGTCTCTATAAAATATATTTTTTTTAATAAAGGGAAAATATCCATTCAATGGATAGTTGAAGTTCTGTCATGTTTAGTCATCAATGTTAAACATTTATTCTGGAGGAGCTTAAAATATTATATAATAAGGATTGACATTAAGGTCAATTAAAATTGGTACAATAAATATCTACTGCCAAATTTTAATAGCTTATTTATTTATTTATTTATTTAATCTAACTGGTTATGTTAGTGGGATGCTAGCCTTTTCTTTTTGGACCTTGTAATATGAAATAATGAGTTTCTTGCTATTTTTAGTGCTGTTGAAAAGTCCCATATCAACATTTATGTTCTTCCTAAAACATCTTTTGTGATTGGATTCCTAGCTATAGTAGGCCTGTGACATTTTTCTTTATTTGATTCAGCATATATTTTAATGAAAAACAGGGTGCCCAAAACTCAATAACATGTGATTAGTAGTGTGATTTCCTAAAAATAATATCTCATGACAGGAACGCTTCTGATATAAATTATTTTAAAATACTCTTGTAAGCTCAGCTTTTTCATTGCTCTTATGAATACAATATCACTTATTTTGGTCTAGAGCAAGGATGATAAATAGAGAATTAATAAATTTTTAACCATAAATATTCATTAGAACTTGTTCCTGGTCAATCTGTGCATCTTTATTTTAGCTCATATTGTTCTTTCAGTTCTTTCTAGTACTTTTGCTAGAAGCAAAATGGCATAGTCATAATTCTGCAGGATTTGTTTTTTCTTACTGGTGAGGCTATTGAATGTGTATAACTGTGAAGGAAAAAGATTAAATGATAGATGAAGAGCTCACTGATGATGAATATCTTACTGATTCTAGATGAAAACTGGAATAAATTATTAGTTTAATAATATTGCTCAAGAACTGCTAGCCTTCTGAAAATATTAGCAAAATGACCTGTAATTACCAGAGTGAGTTCCTTCTCCAGTTGAAGATATTTAAAGATTGTAGTCCCTTGAGGATAAACTAATTTGAATTCTTCTGAAAGTCTAATACATTTATTTTAAAAAGACTTTTAAGTAAAACAATAAAGGAGTCTTCAATTTATTGATAATTTCTCCATATCACTCATTGTATTGCCATCATTTACAGATGAAAGATTTACTTTCAATATAGTCTTAATATTTATTATAGACCATGAAGAAGAGGCTTGGATTTTTATTTAGGGAAAGGGTAATAAAACAATTAAAAAGTATAAAATATTTTCTTATGTGGTTCAATAAAAGGAATGGTGTAGTCTGGCTAATCAAGTAAGGGATGTAATATAAAGAAACCTGTAAAATCCCAGTAGAGTTTTTATTTTCTTAAAGAATTTACTACATTGAGATTTCTATGGAACAGCAATGGTTGCTTTGAAACATACTTTAAGATTTTACAGTGCCTCACAAACATTATTACGTCATTAAAATGTAGATCAACTTACTCTCTCACACAAATATCAGCTGAGTATTTATTAGGTGTCAGGCTGCACGCTAGAACACAAAGATATTCAATCCATGTTCCCTTCTGTAAAGGAGCTTCTAGTATGAGAGGAGGAGACAGACAAAAAAATATACATCCAGCGATAAGTTAAATATGGTGTTTTAATTTGGATTTCCCCCAAAGCAGACTGTTACGAATACATGGGTAGAGGTAGTTTATTTGGAAGGTGATCCTTGGATCACAAATGAGCAGTTTACCATGTGGGCAGCTGAGGTTCACTTCCATGGGCCTTGTAAGGAACCATGTGCCACCTACCTCAGAATCAACCCAGTAAGGGATGGATGGGCTGAGCTTTCCATTAGACATTTCCTCATTGGTTGAATCTTGTCTCTGGAACTTCTAGGCTATCAGCTAGAAAACACCTTTAGCAGAGAAGCAGAATAACACAGGTTCTTAAGGTGGGAAGGCATTGGCATACAGGTGAAATTATTCATCACAGATTCAGATAAGCTCTGAAGTAGCCAAGAGGCTATGGAATGTAGTACCCACAGCCTCTGCTATGGATGATGTTGTAGCAGTCCATCATTGTGCACTGGGGATACAAAAAAGAAAATATTAGTTTTCTATCTGGTGAATCAGGAGAGACTTCAGATGACAACAGATGCCGAAGCTGAGTAGGTGTTCTCTGGGCAAATGTAGGGGAGTGTTATGGAGGGCTGCTGTGCTGTGCTGAGTTAGTCAGTCATGTCCGACTTTTTGTGACTCCATGGACTGTAGCCTGCCAGGCTCCTCTGACGTGGGGATTCAGTATTCTTGCTGGAGTGGAATCAAAAAGAGTGGGAAAAAGACCTAAACGTGCATTTCTCCAAAAAAGACATACAGATGGCTAACAAACACATGAAAAGATGCTCAACATCACTTATTATTAGAGAAATAAAAATCAAAACTCAATTAGATACTACCTCACACCAGTCAGAATGGCCATCATCAAAAGTCTACAAACGTTAAACATTGGAGAGGGTGTGGAGAAAAGGGAGCCCTCTTGCTGGTGGGAATGCAAACTGATACATCCACTATGGAAGATGGTATGAAGATTCCTGAAAAAACTAGGAATAAAACCACCATATGACCCAAGGATCCCACTACTAGGCATATACCCTGAGGAAACCAAAACTGAAAAAGACACGTGTACCCCAATGCTTACTCCTTGGAAGGAAGGTTATGACCAACCTAGATAGCATATTTAAAAGCAGAGACATTACTTTGCCAACAAAGGTCCATCTAGTCAAGGCTATGGTTTTTCCAGTGGTCATGTATGGATGTGAGAGTTGGACGGTGAAGAAAGCTGAGTGCCACAGAATTGATGCTTTTAAACTGTGGTGTTGGAGAAGACTCTTGAGAGCCCCTTGGACTGCAAGGAGATCCAACCACCATCCTAAAGGAGATCAGTCTTGGGTGTTCATTGGAAGGACTGATGTTGAAGCTGAAACTCCAATACTTTGGCCACCTCATGCAAAGAGTTGACTCATTGGAAAAGACCCTAGTGCTGGGAAGGATTGGGGGCAGGAGGAGAAGGGGACGGCAGAGGATGAGATGGTTGGATGGCATCACCGACTCGATGGACATGGGTTTGGGTAAACTCCGGGAGTTGGTGATGGACAGGAAGGCCTGGCGTGCGGCAATTCATGGGGTCGCAAAGATTCAGACACGACTGAGCGACTGAACTGAACTGAACCCCAATGTTCACTGCAGTACTGTTTACAACAGCTAGAACATTGAAGCAAACTAGATATCCATCAATAGATAAATGGATAAAGAAGCTGTGGTACATATATTCAATGGAATGCTACTCAGCCATAAAATGGAACTCGTTTGAGTCAGCTCTAATGAGGTGGATGAACCTAGAGCCTATTATACACAGTGAAGTAAGTCAGAAAGAGAAATATAAACATCATATACTGATGCATATACATATAATCTAGAAAGATGGCACTGATGAATTTATTTGCAGGGCAGCAATGGAGAAACAGACATACAGAACAGACACGGGTGGAGGGGAGGAGGGAGAGGGTGAGATGTCTGGAGAGAGTAACATGGAAATTTACAATGCCATATGTGAAATGGATGGCTGGTGGGAATTTGCTGTATGACTCAGGAACTCAAACAGGGGCTCTGTGACAATCTAGAAGGGTGGGATGGGGAGGGAGATGGGAGGAGAGATTGGAAGGGAAGGGACACGGGTGTACCTATGGCTGATTCTTGTTAATGTATGACAGAAAAGCACAAAATTCTGTAAAGCAATTATCCTTCAATTAAAAAATTAAATAAAATGGCAAAAAACAAAACAAAAAAATGAATACTGGAGTGGGTTGCCAAGTCCTCCTCCAGGGGATTTTCCCAACCCAGGGATCAAACCCAGGTCTCCTGCACTGCAGGCAGATTCTTTACCATCTGAGCCAACAGGAAAGCCCAAGAACCCTGAAGTGGGTGGTCTGTTCCTTCTCCAGGGGATCTTCCCGACCAGGAACTGAACCAGTGCCTCCTGCATTGCAGGCGGATTCTTTACCAGCTGAGCTGACAGGGAACCCCGAGGGCTGCTGTTTACTTGCAAATAAATACAGTGGACTATCAGATTACAGAGAAGCCAATACGCATGGAGTCCTCCCTCTGCAGTGGCTGGGATCAGATTCACTGCTCAGATACACACATACGTGCTTCGGCTTCGCTAGATACAGGTGCCAGTGGAGCCAGTTTTCAGTCATTGTAGATGTTTCAAGCTATTGACAATGTAATAGGCAGTTTCTTATGAGAATTACAGAAACAACTGCTTTACTTCTCAATCTTGTATTTTATCAGAAGATATGAAGGTGGAACAGGAAGTTGGAAGGAGACAGACTAGAGTTTGACTGCCTGGAGCTCTTTAGGTAGTGAGACTTCAGGAGAGAGACTAACTTGCAGGAGGACAGAAGAGGGCAGGGCGGGGCCTTGACCTCATAGAAAATAGGGAACTGGATGAATTTTCATGGCAGAGACTAGACTGCAAAGTATGAGGTAGAGGCCAGAAACACAGTTCTTGAAATTGTGCTCCAAATAAGGACAGAGAAACAAAGCAGGCTTCCACCGAATAGAACTGAGATGATAAGTCAGAACAAGAATAGCAACAAGAGTGATAGATCCAGAGCACCTAAGCTATAAAAGTGTGATTCCTGCATTTCCTTATAGACCGAGCAAGTAGTTTGGAAACATTTATAAGAATCATTTGGCAGGCTTATTTTAAATATGCAGATTCCCTAAGTTCCAACTCTACCCTGCCTGCCTATCACACTTCTATAAATTTGTAGAGAAGTCAGGAATCAGTATTTTTAACACGGGTCCCAAGTGACTCAAATGCTGGTGGTGTGTGCTTTATGTTAAAAACAAACAAACAAACAAACAAACTCTGTATTAAGGTAAGGTTGATTCCAGGATTTTGGGAAAGAAGTGAGCTTCAACTGACTGCAAAAATGCATAAAGCAGAGTGATAGATTCATCCCAGTATACCTAGAACTTCCCCAGTTTTAGCATGAAAAGTCCCATGTCCCAGAAAACCAGTCCTGCAAAGTTAGCCACCCTAGCATAAAGGGAATTTCCACTGAACCAGGTAGTGCATGGAACACCTAAGCATCATCACCTTACATATCGTATTACTTCTTTCTTGAGTCAAATTTATCATTTTTATTAAGGTAAGATCTTCTGTTTAAAACCTCATAAGATTCCTGGGTTGAGGTCCTGCATCCAGAGGTTACATACCTACCCCAAAGTCCCTTATCCTTATGCTTGGAAATAGAGGAACTCTAGAAAATAGAAGGGAATTAAAGAAAAGCAAATATAAGAGCACGCTAGCTTTTGAATGACTGTCTATAAAAACATCTTAATATCATGTGCAAGACTGGCTCTGGGGCCAGGTACCTGGGTTGTATCACTGCTCCATCACTCACATGATATGTGAACTGGGTCAAGTTACTTGTAGTCTATGGCTCTGTTTCCTCATCTATAATACAGATATATTAATATTAATCATCAAAAGATTCATAACAGTGTCTTATTCATGGAATTAAATTAGTCAACACATGTGTTGCCCTCAGGACAGTGTCTGCCACATAGTAATCATTCCACAAATACAAGTTACTGTGTTTATTAAAACCCTAAAATTGAATATGACTCCAAGTCATCCAGTTTCTTGCAGAAATAAACCTAGTCTTTCAAGACTTAAACAAATTAAGTTGTAACATTCAAAGTTATTTCATACAAAGAAACTTCTTTTCCTATCACCTAAGATACCATGTGGAAAATTTTACCCTTCACTTCAGCCTCTGTCTGGCACTGGTGGAAGAAAGGATGAATCAGCCCCTCACAGGATGTTTATTAGGGCCCCAGTTGAGCTTGAGCATCCAGAAAGCTCTCAAGCACAGGGAGGAGGCTTGGAGACACTTCAAAGCCTGCAGACACTCAGATTGCTTCCTGAGGCAGGAGGATTAGTATTGGTGGTCTGTCCTTAACCACATACTTCACCTCCATATGTCTTAGCCCTCTTCACCTTTCCCTCTAACTGTGACAATGAGAATATTGAAATCAATAAGTTTGCCCTCCTTGCTCCAAATACTCAAGTGCTTCAAAATGAAAAATGGTTCAGGAGGAGGAAGCCAAGGCAGAGGGAGGGAGGACATGGGTGAAGTTAGAACTGGCAATGACAACAGTCTAAAGGGACAGGGAGAGAGGACACTGACAAGAAGTGAGAAGACTCGGGTCTCACACCTGTTTTCTCACTAGCAGTAAAGGGGACAGGTAATTTTAATTCAACAGACCCTGCAATTTCTCCTCTGTATAATAAAGGAATTGGTCCAGATAAGCAGGTATTATGCCTTCTGTTTCCAAAAATCCAAAATATATACTGATGATAAAATGTCAGTTGGTTTTAGCTTTAGTCATCTCTTTCATATGTCCTCCTTCAATCTCATCCTGTTAGAAAAAAGCATTCTTCTAACATCCATTCTCAATTTGCACCAACTTACGTGTTTGTCTTCTCTGTTAGACTCGAGCTTCCTCAGGGGAAGATATTTTGTTTTAATCTTGTTTTATCCCCAGTGCTTAGAGCCTCACCTGACATGTAAGGATGTTCAGTAAGTGTTGTGGAACTGAATTACTGCACTAGCCTTCAAATGTGTATTAGTCAGGATCTTGGCTAGAAACAGATTGCCCACTCACACTGAGTAATTGTGGAGAACTGACTACAAGGGCTGTTTACAAGGTCTAATCAGATTTAAGGTGAATTTACCATCACTGGATGGTGAAGCACCCTAGGGCTGCAATAGCAAAGAGTTACACCCCTTCTAGCCCTGAAGAGGTAAGGGAAGAGAGCTGTTTCAGAAGCCCTGAGAAGGTTGCTAAAGTCATAAATACTGTGAGAGTCCTGCCTGATTGGAGTTGACATCCTCTTGAGAAGAAAGCAGCCAACCTGCATCCTAGCAGGAAAGGAAATGGGGGTCCCAACCTCACCCTCCCCTGCCCATCAAGCCTCTCTAGCTCCTGACAGTGCCTTCACTGACTGAACACAACAGGACGCTGACACCATGGCAGAGGGTCTATGACATGCATCAAGGGGAGCTATCGATGCACAAAATCGGTGACAAGGGTGAAGAGCAGATCCTGTGGGGTGAGCAGAGAACACCCAGAATACTCATTCCCTACATCACCACCTCCTCCTTTCAAAATAACTCTGAATGACTCTCCTTTCAGATAGCTTCTTTTCTCCACAAATATATGGGCATTTCTTCATCAAGTGTGTACACACTATATACAGACAGTCCCTGACCTACAGTGGTTTGACTTAATTTTTCAACTTAATGATGGTGCAAAAGTCATACACATTCATTAAAAATCTACTTTCAGATTTTGAATTTTGACCTTTTCCCAGGCTAAGAATAAGTGGTACAATCCTCTCTCATTATGCTGGGCATCATTTTCCAGCCCTCCCAAGATGAACAGCTGTTACACTTACAATCATTCTGGACTCATTTAACCATTCTGTTTTGCACTTTCAGCACAGTATCCAATACATCACAAGAGGTATTCAATACTTGACTGTAAAAACAATAGGCTTTGCGGTAGATGATTTTACAAAATGGTAGACTAATGTAAGTTATTCTGAGCACATGTAAGGTAGGCTAAGCTAAGCTATGATGTTCAGTAGTTTAGGCGTATCAAATGCATTTTATCACTTAAGATATTGTAAACTTGCAATAGGTTTGTCAGGATGTAACCTGACATCCAAGTCAAGGAAGACCTATACACATGTTTACACATTACTTCGTAAGTCTTGCTTAGTTTCTAGCATAATTTTTTTTTTTCTCTCACCAAACTGTAAGCTCCCTAGGGGCAAGGATGATTTCTTCTACTTCTACAGCCATCTCTAGTGTATTTTTGCTATACTTACAACAGGCACTCAATATGTGTAACTTTAATGACCATCTTTAACAATATTTTCATATATCAAATTATGCAGTTACCTCTGTCATGTTAGCCAATTTCTAAATGTCTAGAAAAAGCCCAATGAAATATAAGGTGTAGTTAACTGTCTACTACAGTGTTTCTGCTAAATAACACTCATGGTGGTAAGTTATGAGTCTCCTCCCTTAGAAGACAGGCTTTGCCTTTCACTCCATAGTAGTTTCTGGAATTCATTCATTCAACCTGACTTTATTAATATTCATAAGAAGAAAAGTGCTATAGAAGGCAGTGTGAGAAATCAAAGGTCAATTTGACTTAGATTCTGTCCCAAGGAATTTAGAGTCCACTGGAAGAGAGAAAGTATTGAAGTAACTAGGTGGAGAGCAGGAAAAGACAATTTTTTTTAAAAAAGATGAAAGGCTAGGGGAGTTCTAAGCAAGAGCAACATTTTGATGGAGGAATTCAGTATAGGTTTAAATTAGGTCTTTAAGAGCACAGGCTCTTCAGGCGAGAAGAGTGGAGATATTTTCTCCCAATCTGTAGGTATCTTTTCATTTTGTTTTGTTTATTGTTTACTTTGCTGTGCAAAAGTTTTTGAGTTTAAGTAGATTCCATTTTTTTAATTATTTTTGTTTTTATTTTCATTATTCTGGGAGACAGAATATCTGTCTTTCCAATTTGGATTTCCTTTACTTCTTTTTTTTTCTTTGATTTCTGTAGCTAGGACTTTCATATGATGTGACCAACAAGAGATTAATTTCCAAAATTTACAAACAGCTCACGATGCCTAACAGCATCAAAGCAAACAATCCAATGAAAAAAATAGGCAGAAGACTTAAATAGACATTTCTCCAAAGAAGACACACATTTTATGTGTGTCAATAAACACATAAAAAGATGTTCAACATTAATAATTATTAGAGAAATGAAGATCAAAACTGCAATGAGATATCACCTCACACAAGCCAGAATTGCTATCATCAAAAAATCCACAAACAATAAATGCTGGAGGAGAGGAGAGAAGGGAATCCTCCTACACTGTTGGTGGGAATTTAAACTGGTATAGCCACTATGGAGAACAGTATGGAGGTTCCTTAAAAAATTAAAAAATAGAGCTACCATATGACCATGCAATCCCTCTCCTAGGCATATATCCAGAAAAAAAACCAAAAAACTCTAATTCAAAAGGATATATGCACACCACTGTTTATAACAGCACTGTTTACAATAGCCACAACACGGAAGCAGTCTAAATATCCATTCACAGAGGAATGGATAAAGATATGAAACATATATGCAATGGAATATTACTCAAACATTAAAAAGAATGAAATAATGTCATTTGTAACAACATGGATGGACTTAGAGATTGTCATACTGAGTGAAGTAAGTCAGACAGAGAAGGAGAAATATCATATGACATCCCTTATATGTGGAATATAAAAAGATGATGAAAATGAACTTTCCAAAACAGAAATAGGTCCATAGACTTAGATAATACACTTATGGTTGCCAGGGGGAAGGATGGAGAAAGGGATAGTTAGGCAGTTTGGGATAGACATGTATACACAGCTATATTTAAGATGGATAACCAACAAGGAGCTACTGTATAGCACAGGAAACTCAGCTCAATGTTATATGGCAGCCTGGATGGGAGGGGAGATTGAGAGGGAATAGATACATGTATATGTATGGCTGAGTCCCTTCACTGTTCACCTGAAACTATAACAACAATGTTAATCAGCTATACCTCAAAAGTTTATATTTATACAAAATAAAAAGTGGTTTTTAAAAAAGAGATAGGGAAAAGGATACACTATATGCCTCGAGGGTTTCAGAAAAAAAAAATTCTCTTGGTTTTCCTGTAAGTTAAAAGAAAGTGTCTACTGAGTATGTGACTAGGAGAACAAAGTGCTGAAAGCAGATAAAAAGGGCCTTGGATGGCAGGCTGAGTCTGAACCACTTTTCTACTGGCAGGAGGGAACCACTGAAAGATTTGAGGTGGTAATGAGACCTGGAACTTTAAAGAAAAATATAATGACAATGTATTGAGTGATAATGCATTGAAAACTTTCTGTACCAAGCACTGCTATTAACACTGTTTCCCAGTTGTGTAACTAAGGGTCAGGGTGGAAGGAGCAGTCCCCTCTTGGACTGATATCATTTGGAAGTGCAACCATGTGAGTACAGGAAAAAGCTTCCAGACTTCCAGATGGTTTCATTATTCTTTCTAAACTCTCCATGGACAATGCATCCCTCCCCTTCTTGCCTGCTTCTAGGGCAAACCAATATACACATATTAACTCATTTAATCTTCAAAATATCGCTGTGAGGTAGATACCTTTATTATTGCCTGAGAGGCACAGAGAGATAAGAGATTTTTTTCAAGGTGACAAAGTTAGTAACTGGCAGAGCCAGGTTTGTGTGTGATTGATGATTCCAGGCCTAAAATAGTTGATCCATTTTTCCATATAAACATAGGATCCTAAATAACTCTATCCTGATTTTAAGTTGGTTCTATTTTGAGTCCCAATAGACATAAAAAGCAGGGTGTTTACTAACAATCCAGGTGTATTTGACAGGAACCACATAACTACAATTGTCTAATCAGGCAGGTGGAGATTAGTGCTATGTCAGCAGCTATATGGGCAAGTCAGGGAGTTAACATTCTCAATGGTTAAGTGAAATCACTTCTTGTTTTCTGACTGGACAGGCTATGACCATTTCTTCTCAAGTGGTCCAAGCACAATTATTCAAAATGGTTGCTCTTGATATTAAACCCTTCAACTATTATAAATGCCAAGGGCAGAAGCTCCATGTCAGAGTACATTTCAAGCATGATTAGGCATTACAAGAATTTCTTGTTAGTATTTTTACTCAACACTTACACTGCACTTTGGATAAGAAACCCTTCTCATTTGTGGATTCAGTACTCACAGTTTCAACTATGTGGTGCTTCCTGAATCCAGGTGTTCACTGAGCCTGCTTCTCTGCACCATGCCTGCTTCCCCCAGCCTCTCTTCTCTGCCTCTCAGTCACCATCACCGCCTGCCTCCACCATCACCATGCACTGTTGTCACAGTACCCAGTGGGACTATTGGCAGAGCTACAGAAGTTGGCAAATTATGAGGGCCTGAGCTTGGATCAAAGCCCTACAGATTAAAAGAATAGCAACAGCAACAATAATGACCACTGTTAATACCCATTTAGTGATTACCACTTCACCTGCACAATTTCATTTAATCCGCAAGTAACTCTAAGTAGGAACTATTCCTATCCCCATTTTCTACATGAAAGAAAACAAAACAAACAAACAAAACAAAATGAGACTCAGAGAGGTTCAGTGAAATAGTCAATATTATATTGTTCATAAGTTGTTGTGCCTAGATTTGCTAGGAGGCCTGTGTAAATTCAGAGTCCTTGCTCTCAGCTCCTTTGCTGCACAAAGGATTTCCCCTGCAATGGTACAATCCCAAGAAATAAAACAACAAAGGAAAGATGGAGAGTCTGGGGAAAAAATGGAACTGTTTGAAGCAATTTCTGAAAGAAGCAAGAAATCTTAAGATAGGTGATTCTTTGGGCAGGTAGGGCAAGTGGAAAGAGTTTCTTTTTTTTTTTCCTCTTGGGCTGAGTTGAGCATTTACAAAATTCTGTCATCCCCATAGCTGTGAATGGCTGACACTGTTACTGTTTTTCTCTATTAAAAAGTGATTTAGGAAAATTAAATCAATTTCTCCAAAATATGAGAATCCCAGATCTCTCACCCTCCCCAGTGAGACCTTGGTTTATTTATTTAGGGCATAGAACTCTTTTGCCTTGCATTAGCAAAATAAAGTTTAAAAAAAACAAAATGAGATTGTACCCGTAATATGTTAAATGGAACTCTCCAAATGAAGCTCATTTTTAAGGTAATTGAATGCTACTTTTTTTTTTTTTACTTATTTAAGAACAATTCCACCCACTTTGCCAATTAGCATATGAGACATCTACCAGCACACTGTAAATGGTAGGGTGCTTCACCTAGTCCATTCTTCCTGTAGTCAGCATGTCTTTTTAATCAGAGGAGAAGATGGAAAAAAACACACACACCAAATTTCCCTGCACAGCAATGCCAGACCTGAAAGCACATTGTAATGGCAAACATGTCCTCAATCCAAATGAACATGCTTCCTTTCCCCCTTGGCTTATCTCATTTTAATCTCATAATATATGTGTAGATCCATCTGGATCCAAATAAGGCAGACTGTCCACAGAGCTCTTTTTTAACCTCTTCCAGCTCTGCATCCCAGATACTCAGATGGCCCGGTACAGGAGAGAAAGATAAAGGGATAGAGGACTTTGTGCAGTAAGTTTTCTTGAAACAGGCAAGATGGCAGGTAGATTTTTTCATGTGGAATAATCTTGTGCAGTTCTTAGAGGCTGCTTGGAAAGTTGATTCAGGAATGTTGATTTGAAAATGTTTCTTTGACCATGCCAGGGCTCAGAAGGAGAGTGCTGTGATCGATTAGAGGTATCTTCCATAGGTGCAGAAAGGAGACTCAAAGCGAGGCAGTTTAGGGGCCGGCATAATATGAAGGATAAGATGATGATGTAATCAATCTTGATCAACTTCTGTTAATACTAAGGTTGGGTTTACCATAATCCATTTTCATTATTTGCCCCTGGGCTGTCTTATGTACACATTTCCTATCTAGGACTTGGAGTAATGGATGCAGTTTAAAATATTTAAAAGAATGCTGTGTTAACTACTGTATATGTATCCAACCGGTCCCTTTATCACCGTCTCCACTGATAGTATTATATTGCAAGGCACCATCACTTCACACTTGACTTTTGGAAATGACTTTCTAAAGAGCCCCCATGAAACAACTCTTCTTGGCCCTTCGCACTTCTCCTCACTACTGACAAAAGACTCATTTCAAAATATTGACTTGATCATGTCATACTTTGCTGAAAACAATTTGGGGGCTTCCCGTGGTTTTCAAGATAAAGTCCAGACGCCTTAATGAGATCGACAAGCCCAACATGCTCAGCTCCCAAATCTCCTTTCCAGCTTTATCTTTTATCATGTTCCACCTAATTCCTTTGAGCTCCAGCCACATGGGCCTTTCAGTTCCTCACATGCGCCCTACTGCCCTCACTGTGGGCCTCAGCACACCCTGCTCCATCTGCCTGGTATTCTCTTTCTTCCCAGACAATTCCCTCCATGTTTGTCAAGTCTCACACCCCAATCGTCCTTTCTCTGGGAAGGTCTTCCTGAAGTGACTATGTAACCTGTTATCCAAACCAGATTCCTCTAATGATCAAATACTACTTAAACTGTGGCCACCACATGTTTAAAAAATCAAAGATGTGGCCTTTTCTTCAAATTCTACCATGGGAGAGATTCAGTATGGAAAAGAGAATACATTCACCATGTGGGCCCTGGGTGGAGAGAAACAAACATGGTTATTTGGACAGATGTCCCAATTTCTATTTTCCACTTAGAATTATTTTAATTGCTTGTTTTGCTTGTAAAAATTAAATGTGCTCATTATTTTTAAAATTTTCAAACAAAACAGAAAAGCAGAAAGTAGAAAGTTAAAAAAAATAAATCCCCCAAACTAACCTTGTTTCATGGATCATTGTTGATAATGAAGAATCTATTCTTCCAACCTTATCTCTATGTCCAAACAAAATAGGTGTTGCTATTTCTGCAATGAGATTACATCATAAGCAATGTTCTGTAACTTGCTTTCATTTTTTACTGAATATATCATGGGTGTCCTCAGAGAAGGAGAAAAGCAACCTCTGACATCTGAGAGCTGGCCTGGTACTACAGTTAGAACTTGATGTTCTTTTGTTAAACATAAATGATTTCACAGAACATCAACAATTGACAAGGCCACTCTGTGACTGTGATGGATCAAGATAAAAACAAGACAACCTGTACCAGGTCTGAACATGGATGAAACATCAACACCGTCCAAGCCACCAGAAAAATAACCAGACATTCCCGTTTCCTGACCAGTATCAGTGACTGCTGCTTCTTTACCTTTTATAACCTTAACTTTGCTCTACTCTGTCTTCCTTCCAGAAAAGATTAAGATATACATTCACAGAATTGCTCCACTGCTTGACAGCATCCAATCCACAGCAAAGCCTTGTTTCCTTAAACCCACCTCCAGACCACCTGACACAAGAACAGGTGCCCTGTTATTCCCTTCTAACTTCCTCTAACTCAGATGTCCCACCGTTCTCCATGCTATGCGTTCCCTCCTTGCAACAAGGAATCCTAACTTGTTAAACTACAGATGTGTCCTGGTGAACATTAGTTGAAGAGAATTTGATGTCAATAGGCATACAACTATTTTTAAAGATAATTCTCTGGCATTCTATTATATGAATTCACTGGTGTGTACATACTCAGTCGTGTCCGACTCTTTGCAACCCCATGGATTGTAGCCCACCAGGCTCCTCTGTCCATGGAATTCTCCAGGCAAGAATACTAGAGTGGGTTGCCATTTCCTTCTCCAAAATGAATTCACTGTATTTTACTTAACTGAAGATCCACTGATAGATATTTAGGTGCTCCTGATGGCACTGCAATTAATATTTTTCTTTAGATATTTGTATACAATTGTTTAATTATTTCCTTGGATACATTACTAAAAATAATGCAGAGTCAAAGACCAGGCTCATTTTCATTTTATTTCAAACTAGTTTTTTGTAATATAAAGGTAATATATGATCTTGGCAAAAAATAATAAATCAAAAGTTGAGATGAGCATAAAGTTATAAATAAAAGCTCTGTTTCTCTCCGCAGTCCTCTGGTATAATTTCATAAAGATAACCATGTATATGATTCCGTAACTTTTATCCAAAGAAAAAATAGATAAAAATATAATTGTGTATATATGTATGTATACAGATGGTATCATTTTTTTAAAAAAGATTATGTTATACTTGTATTTGATTCCTGTTGCAAAATTATCTACTACAACATTTACATTCCTACCAACAATGCAGGAACATGTCTATTTTTCAGCATGTAAATTTAAGATGTATATTATTAGGAAGAAAAACCTATGGCTAAAATTTCTCAGCTTTGCTTTCCTTATTTTTAAAAGTCAATTAAATTATCTGTTCTGTAAGGCTGTTTTGGACATTACATAAGATGATTTATGAAGAGAAATTCCATGATTGCCTGGCCAAAAAAAATACATAAATAAAATAATAACTCTTATTTGTTATTATAAAATATTATTTATTTGTTATTATTATTATTGTTATTTGTTTATCTGCCACATTAAACTAGCTGTATGTAGCAGTCCCAGTTCTATTATTTAATGTTAAGAAAATAAATCTAACATTTCTAACATTAAAACCTTGAGTTACTGTCTTTAATAACAGGGGGCTAAGAAATTTAAATGTGAGTTGGGCTGGCTACAGTCTCTAGGAAAGAAGAATATCTTCCATGCTATCTTACTAATCAGTTCTCTGGCTACAATTTTCTATTGATCTCTCCCTTGGAGAATTAAAGAATATTCTAATACTGAGAACTCTGGCACACAGGCACTTGATAAATGTCTCCAGATTCTATCTTAAAGAGCAATAATGCAATTTGGGTGAAAATAAAGAGGCAGCCGGGCAGAGGCTCTGCAGGATGAACGGATAGATTTCACGGGCCCATTTCCCCATTACAGAAAGAGATATTTATTGCCTGCTGCACAGCTGAGGGACTGCATTTGGAAATGCCATAGACAGTGGTCTGTGGCTGAGGTCCTGGGGCTCAGCCCAGGATCAGGCATTTGGCAGGTTCAGGCCCAGAGTGGCAGGAAGCCTGCTTTCCAAACAGCAGCTGCAAAGAGAGGCAGAGTTTGTTAAAACTTATTTGGCCTCATTTTCATCTCCCCCGGCACCCTTCGGCACTCTCCCAGGCACAGTGCCGTCTTTGTAATCCAAGACAGAGAAGCAGGAGGGGAAGAGAGGGGGTGGGTAGGGAGAAGGACAGGGTAGGGAGAAGGATGAGGGAAAAAGAAAGGAAGAAATAGGGAGAGATTGAGAGGAAGAAAGGGGAGAAACCTGGAGAAAAGATTTAGAATTCACTTACTGATCATAAGAACCACACTCAAGATAATACTAACAAAGGGATCTTTTCCACAAAGGAAACCTGAGGTCTTCCTGCATTCAGGTCTCTAATCTGAATCTACAGATGCGTTATTATTTATATTATTATCATCATAATTATTTCCTTTGTTAAAATCCTTGATCGATACCTATTATTTTAACTTCTATAGTAAATAGAAGTTTTAAATTTTACAGAAGACACAGCACAGAAATATTAAGTCACTGTCCTAATGTACCTTCAGAAGTTGATGACCAAGAGGATATAAAGAAATAGATTCCAAGGATTCCAACCAAATCCATCCTATCTATACCAGCTTTTTGATTTCTCTGTTTCCCCATTCATTAACAAATTGATCACACCATTACATAATGTCACCTAATTGACAGAAATAGTTTGATAAACTATATCAGCTTCCATAAACAAGTCATCTCGGTACATGTTTGGATTTCAAGCATTAGCTTTGTCTCTACCACCCAAGGTCCTTATCTCTCTGGGCTATAGTTTCCTTACCCATAAGGCAATACCTGTAATAGGACAATAATGCCTATCTAAAAGGGTTATTATAAAAATGAAATAAGACAATGCTCATAAAGTGCTTAGTGCATGCCTGACACATAGTGAGGACTCAGTAAATGTTAGGGGAGGTAGTGGGAGTTCAGTACTCATAATTACTATCAGATTATATCAACAGCATTTCCCACTTACAAGCAGACCCTGAAAGAGAATTCTCATCATTGCCACTAAATTTTTCATGAAAAATGCAATTAAGATTGTCTGGACCTAGAGAAGAGAGCTGTTCTAAGAGAATAGAAGCAGAGGGCAAACTTTAGTCTTTATATAGTCAAAGTGCTGAAGTTTCACAAGATTGGAGGGTGAGAGGTACTATGAATTCTATGCTTCACTAGGGCAACCCTAGGAGTCACTCAGTGCCATGAAGAAAATCAGCCCAGCAAACTTGTGGTTCTTTACTTTTATAAAGAGCAAAATTTATCCTTTCAAGGCTCCGATGAAAGCTATAGAGAAAAATTTACAAACATGCAAATGTTGCATCCAATTTTAAGAATTAAGCTCCTGCAAGATGCCAAGCATGCCTTGACAGATGAAAAGAGATAAAAGATATATTAGCCAAAAACAGCTTTGCCTTTCTGCATTTATGATTTGCAACAAAGTAGAGTTTTGATCCTAGATTATTCTCCCTGCTGGCTTGATGCTTCGGAGCATCAGCATCTCCTCTAACCCATTTAAACGCTAAGTGTATAAATGAATATTAGGTCAGGAGCGGAGAAATAGAACAGAAGTAGGGGAGGAGATATAGCAAATATGTAGGTAAGAATCTAGAACTTTTTATTATGCCTCTCCAACTTTTTCAGATGATAAGGGGAGAAAAGAAAACAAAACAACAAAAAACCTGGATGATTTTACTCCTGTAACAAAGAAAGGTCTCTTCTAGTTCTGTGATTCTCTACTGAGAAAATTCAACCTCCTCCACACTTTCCATAAGGCATCAGACTCTTCATAGTTATTAGACAGCAGTTTATTATTAGCTCTATGGAAAATATTGAACCACAGTTGTTCTTGGGAATATCTTGCTGTTTAAGCATAAATATCACAAGATATTTGATCACAAATAGCAACAGGGAAGGCAAAAACCTACATACATCCCAGAAAGAGAAGAGAACAAAGAAATGACAGAGGTGGGCACAAAATGGGTCTGGGGATGTCAGAGACAGATAATACATTCTTTCTGGGAGTGGTGATTTAGAATGTGACTTGCAAACCTCTAGTTGTCTTCCTTTGGTTCAGCTAAGGTAGCCTTTCCTTGATCCTGAGGTATGGTGTTTCGTTATCATGTATTTGATAAAGTGGAGAACAAGAAATTTCCAGCACTGGGTTGGTAGTAGATGTCATCCTCTTTCTTTCACCTGGTCTCCCTATGAAAATAAATTCAGCATACCTAACAAAGATTTTCTAAGGATCTATTCAAAAGAAAATAAAAAAGTGTGACTCATTCTATGGATATTTTATGTATCTTTAAAATGTAGTTGATTCAAAGAATCAAAACATCTTGCTGTTGAAAGGACTTTCTAAAGTCACCTAGATTGAGCCATTTCAGATGGAGCAGAAGAAGAATAGGCAATGAGGAAAAGGACAGAATCAGATTTCCTTCCTTCCTCCATCCCTCACATCCTTCCTACATTTTAAGTAATGAAGTTTCATTAGCTCAGGCACGCTATGTATACTTGAGAAAATAGAAATAAGCTGACACAGTGTCCCTGAACAGAGAAACAACTGTAACATAGGTAAGGGTTGACAATCGTGTGTCAATTTCTTCTGTACACATAGATTTAGGATTTCCTAAAGGACTTGAAGATACTGTGTTTTTCAGTCTCCCCATAAACCTGTTCACCCCTGAGTCTGCTAGCCACGTTTCTTCTTTCCACATATAAGACAAAACCTCCTTTAATCCAGACTCTACTCATAAAATTCTGAATTAATGGGGTCTGTACAGGTTTTACTGTGCATACATTTCTGCTCATATGTCCTCAATTTTACCTTCAGCCCAGCCTCTTCTGAAATCTGTAGCAGTCTTCAAACTGCAAAACTTGTACTAGACCTGTGCACAGACTTTTCAAAAGTTATGGGAGCAAGAATAGTCTAAAGGGAATATATTTTCAGACCTTCAGTTTCCATGTATCCTTGTCTCTAAAACTCATCTGCCTAAGAAAGTGCTTCTAGTCAGCATCCGGCCACTTTTCATCTCTCCACTAGCCCTCTTTTCTCCTCTTTTACAAAGAAAAGAACAGCTCTCACCTATCCTGATTTTTACTATCATAAGATACATGAAATGGTTTCCAAATCTTTGTTTTCAGTGAAGCTAAAGGAAAATTAAATTAACATATCCATTAATACATTATTAAAAATAACTTCATAGATTATTATCTGACTTTTTTGCAGATATCTTTAAAAGTATTCATAGCATTGAGCAACACACTTATTTAAACAAATAAACACAGAAATCACAGATAATTGATGTTGTATAGTATCTCATCCTAACAATAAGTAATTTTTATCCTTGACACAGGAGATAAGTAAAAAAGAAACCTGACCCCAAGTGTTTCATCAAAAGATGTGTTTCCAGTACAATTCTACTCAGTGTTTACTGAAATTTGTATTATGTGTTATTTTGATCAAAGTGTTAGTCACTCAGTCATGTCTGACTCTTTGCGACCCCATAGATTGTAGCCTGCCAGACTCTTCTGTCCATGGGATTCTTCAAACAAGAATACTGGAGTGGGTTACCATTTCCTCCTCAAGAGGATCTTCCCAACCCAGGGATCAAACCCGCATCTCATTATGTCTCCTGCATTGCAGGTGGGTTCTTTACTACCAGTGCCACCTGGCAAGCCCCTGTTCTTAAAGCTTGCTATTGAAGCATTACCCAAGGACTCTGTCAGCATTGCCTGGGACCTTATTAGAAATAGAGATCTCAGGGTGCACCCTGAGACACGAAGAATCAGAACCACTGTATTAAGATATCCAAGTGATCCACATCCCATTAAAGTTTAAAAACTGCTTTACAAGATTCCAAGTAGGTTAGCTCCAAGTTAACCTACTATCCCCTTAACCTTCAACATTTCCTCCACTTGTTTTCCTGTCCCAGTCAATAGCAGCAGTGTTCAGATAACCCTTGCTAAGAAGCTCGGAGTTATCCTCAAATCTTCCTCCTTAGTTACCACTTCTCACATCCAACCAGTGAAGGGGCCCAATCAAGTTTACTTTTGTCATTAGTCTCTGTGAACCAAGGAATAAGGATAGAAAGTTAAATAATATATATTCTGGGCCTAGCCTGAATATCTGTCTTCCAATGCCCTCTTTAGAGGATAGACTCTAAGGTGACCCACCAACTGAACCCCACCTTCTGGTCTTCACACCTTTCTGTAATCTCCTCCCTTTGCTTTGTAGGGGGGGGCAGGGCTCAATGTGTGACTTGCTTCTAACCAATACACTACAACAAACAGGTCACCCTGTGATTAGTTTGCATTCTATGACCCTTTGCAAGCTCATTCTCGAGTCTCCCTCAGCAGCGCTGGTCTTAGCAAATGAACCGAGAGGATATAAACTGCATATGGAGAAGGCTACATGGCCTGGAATTGAGAGAAGCCTCTACGAGCTAAGGGCAGCCTCTTGCTGACATCTGTTAAAAAAAAAATACTGAGGCTCTCAGAACTACACCTGCAAAAACAAAGAAATGCATAAATTCCGCCAATAACCTGAAAGTATTTAGAAACAGATTTTTCTCCAGTCAAGCCTCCAAAAGAGAATACAACCTGACCAACATAATGATCACAGCTCTGTCAGTGATCCAACTGGGAGAGAGCCCAGCTAAGCCATTCCTGAACTCAGGAACATAAACTAATACACAGAAACTGTGGGATCTTGATATGTGCTAGGATAAATGGCTAAGTCTACAATAATTTGTTATACACTCTAGAAAGTTATGTCTGCTCTGACAATGCCTTAGCTGGACAGGTACAAGATGAGTTTCCTCACTGCCTTCAGTCCATAGTCTCTCTCCCTTCTTTATCTAGCTTGACACTGCCAGCAGGGTAACCGAAAAATAAACCTCACTTTTCACCATGTCAAACCCATGCTTAGAACACTTTAAAGGCCTAAAAACAAAGGTTTTCAATAAATATGTTAAATGAATAAAAAGATGAAAGTCCTTAGATGTTACCTGTAATACAATCTTGTTAGAAGCAATGAACCATTCTACTTAACAATGCACAGTGCAGGCCCTCCAGATACATAAAGGGAGATGATGAGGTCAGGGTAGTGGTTATTTTGCTTTATCTTAGCTTTACAGCTAGCCTTTGCACCCTTTGCAAAATTATCTCTGATATGATCGTCCTTTTCTTTGGTAACGAAAAGTGAGCAATCTTCCACAAGTGCCAAATTTATGTATTTTAAAGCCATGTCCAATTTCCAACTGCAGCCAGAAGAGAACTTTACCAAACAGACTCTCCTGGTGTACATTTCACTGGCTCCCCCTGATTTTGGGATCCAGCACATGTCCAGCCTATACATACCCAGCAGACATGCTTCCTCAAATCAAAGTAACTCCACATTTCCCTCCATTTTGCTTTATTCATTCACAGAGAGCTTTGAGTGTTGCCAAGTTCAAAATGTGTTGTTAAGAGACAAACTTACTCTATGGATAAGAAGCAGGAATCAAAGGCAACTTGCTAATGGATTCATTACTAACCCGTTTATCAACCTGGGAAGACACAAAGCTGCTCTGCCTCTTGGTTTTCCCAAATAGTAATTAGAGAAAAAGAAAAAAAAAACTATAAAGATGGATGTTCCATGCAGGGATAAATTGCTATTTAGTCTCATTTTGACAACACAGCACTGGGCTGCAGTTACCACCCCCACCACCTGTCTTACCTCTGTGCAGTCCATGCTACACACCAGTGGCAGGTTAACATTCAGACAGCACACCTCTCATCTTCTAAAGCCCTTCAGTGACTCCCTACCGCTTTAAGGACCCATTCAAGCTGTTCAGTGAGAGCCCTTTAGGATCTGGCTTTATCTTTCTGCTATAATTCTCTGTTTACCTTGCATGTTCTTTGCACCTCTTCCACCTGACTCCCTAGTTAACCCATGCCTCCCTATCCCAATATTTTTCTGCTGCCATTCTGCCTGGCTTAGAATGAATCCTTTCATATTTCTGCCAGTTGGAATTTTCCCCACCTTGAGATGTCTCTCTTGACAACATGCCCCCAACAGAAGTTGTCCCTCCTTCCCCTACTTCCTGTGACTTTTCTTTTTGCTGTCTTCACTATATCAGTTACAGTGTGTGTGACCATGTCTTTCCCCCACAACTAGTCTATTGAGCTACTTGGTTCTAGGTACTGGGTCATCCACACTTTTTTCCCACATGATAGCTCACAAGAGCAGACACTCAATTTGCTTACTGAAAAATATTTGTTGACTGTCTTATACTAGGTTCAATGATAAATATTTTACATGCATTATCTTCACTGAGATTCATAGTTCCATAATGAAGTTTCATTATCAGGAAGTTTGGGAAATGTTAAGTTAAAGCAATTTAACTTAGATTTCCTTTCTACAGGATGTTTTAGAACCATTAATAGTGAAAGATTGTTGTAAATCTACAAGAAAGAAGTAATGCAGTAATATGTAGCTTTTAGAAAGCACTTTGCCAAAAATAAATCATTCTTTTTTAAAAAAGAGATTTTTAGGTAAAATAATGTTCAACCTTTAGCAAACTCTGTTTCAGAGAAAAACTTAGGGAAAGCACCCCAAACACACAGGATCTTAATGATCTGATGCTGTCAAGCTTTCTATCTTCAGCATGAGCTCACCATTCCTTTTGCTCTATCCTAACAAACTCCTGGAGGTTTTTAAGATTTATTCATCTTTTGTTAGAACCTTCTCATACTTTTTGCTAGACAAATTTCTACTCTTCCTTCAAACATCTACTCAAAAGACAACTCCTCCAGGAAGCCTTCCTTGCCCATCTTCTTACCTCTCCCACCTCCCGCATGCCCCATAATTTTCTTTAGTTTGACCACAGTAGTGTCATCCTGTTTATTTAACTTATACACAGAGCACATCATACAAAATGCCAGATGGATGAGTTACAAACTGGAATCAATATTGCTGGGAGAAATTTCAACAACCTCAGATATGTGGATGATACCACTCTAATGGCAGAAAGCGAAGAGGAAATAAAGAGCCTCTTGATGAAGGTGAGGAAGAGATTGAAAAAGCTGGCTTAAAACTCAATACTAAAAAAATATAATGATAAGATCATGGCATCTGGTCCCATCATTTCTTGGCAAATAGAAGGGGGAAAGGTGAAAGCAGTGACAGATTGCCTTTTCTTGGACTCTAAAATCACTGAGGATGGTGACTGTAGCCATAAAATTAGAAGATGATTGCTTCTTGGCAGGAAAGCTATGACAAAACTAGACAGTGTGTTAAAAAGTAAAGACATAACTTTGCTGACAAAGGTCCATATAGTCAAAGCTATGGTCTTTCCAATAGTCATGTATGGATGTGAGAGCTGGGCAATAAAGAAGGCAGAGTGCTGAAGAACTGATGCTTTCAAATTGTGATGCTGGGAAAGACTCTTGAGAGTCCTTTGGACAGCAAGGAGATCAAACCAAAAATATTAAAGGAAATCAAGCTTTGGAAGGATTGATGCTGAAGGTGAAGCTCCAGTGCTTTGGCTGCCCCTTGCGAACAGCTGACTCATTGGAAAAGACCCTGTTGCTGGGAAGGATTGAGGGCAGAAGGAGAAGAGGGTGACAGAGGATGAGATGGTTAGATGGCATCACCAATTCAATGGACATGAACTTGGGCAAACCTTGAGAGATGGTGAGGGACAGGGAAGCCTGGCATGCTGCAGTCGATGGAGTTGTGAAGAGTCAGACATGACTTGGCAACTGAACAACAACAGTGTAATATCTAATTCACTTATCAGTCTCTGTCAACAGAATGCAAAGCCCTCAATAATACAGGCTTAAGCAAACTGATAAAAACAGAGCGTAGAGTGCTAGCTACCAAAGTGGCTGTGGAGTGGAAGAAATAATGAGATGTTGGTCAAAGGTTGCAAACTCCCAGTTGTAAGATGAATAAATTCTGAGAATTGGATGTACAGCATGTTGACTATAGTTAATAACAATGTTTTATACACTTGAAATTACTAAGAGGGTAGATCTTCAACATTCTCAACACAAAAAGAAATGGCAGTTATATGACATGATGGAGGTGTCGGGTAAAGCCTATGGAGGTCATTGTTTTGCGATACATAAGTGTTCCAAATCAGTACTTTGTATACGTTCAACTTAAAAAAATGAATAAAGCTAAAAGAAATATGTGAACATAAAATATGACATTAATAAATGCATACTGGCAATGGAAAAAATTTCTAAGAAGAAAAAATATATTTTAATATTATAATACAAAATCTTAAGTATCATTTGTTTTTGTATGTTCAAGGACTAAAACAGCACCTGGAATATAGGCGATAGTATTAAACATACTTCTGGATGAAAAAATGGATGAAACTAATAATAAAAGAATATCTTTCTTTACAATAAGTTACAAAATAAGAATCACTACTATATTGCTAGCAGAAAAACTATTATTTAAAAGGAAAGTAAAGTCAAGAGTTCTCTACATGAAGGAGATTTGATGACTAAAAGTATACATTAAGTATGGTTTCAGAATTTCAAATGGTTATCGTGAAATGAAAAATTTGAGTTGAATGCTTATTTCTCATAATCATAAATCCTACTATACATTTTTCACATTAGGATATAAAATATGCCTTGTTTCCACTGAGAAAAGGTCCTGTCAGCAAACATGCAGGAAGTTGTTGTGGATTGAATTATTTATCCTAAAAAGATACATTTAGTCCAAACTCCCAGTATCTGTGAGGGTGACCTTAATTGGAAATAGGGTCTTTATAGATGTAACCAAATTAAGATGCAGTCACACTTGATGAGGGGAAGGGGACTCTGATGCAATGTGACTCGCATCTTTACAAACACAGGAGATACATAAAGAACACCATGCAAGATGGAAGCAGATTAGAGTGATTCATCTACATGTCCAAGAACTTCAAGGGTTACCTACAACACCAGAAACTAAGATAAAGGCATGGAACAGTCTCCCCTGGAGCCTGCAGAGAGAGGATAGCCCTGCTGACACAATCTCCTGGCCCCCAGAACCGTGCAAGAATAAATTTTTATTGCTAACACCACCTAGTTTGAGGTGCTCTGTTATAGCAGCCTAAGAAATTTACACAGATGCTCACTGCTCCATGTAATTCATTTAAATCAGTGGTTCTCAGAATTTTGATTTCAGGTTAAATTTCTATAGCATCAGATTGAGTAGATCTGGGGCAAAGTTCAGAAACATGTAATTAATAAACTCTTCTGGTAATTCCAATAATGATGGATTACAGAGAAAATTTTACAAAACACTGATTTAAACTGCCAAGGTGTTTTGTTTTTTCCCTGGCTTTTATCAAAATCCAGGCTCTCTCTCCTGTGCTTGTTCATAAGTAATCTGGAGAACAAAAAACATACATGTGCCTTTGGGTCAATACTAACTCAAAATGGTCAACAACGATTTTAATAATAAAGCAGTGCTAGCTGAGCTGACATACCATGTCCCAAATTATAGACCAGAGGGAAAAGAGTTAGCCAAATGGCTCTCCCACTGAATAGGGGAAATAATGGAAATTCTGATAGATGCTTAGTTTGCACCAAAGGGAGCAGGTGTTGCAACAATATAGATGACTTGTGTTGCCAAAAGCTGTTCCCTTTCGTCCTGGTGGCTCACTTCAAATGTTTTAGAGTGTCCTCTCGCTCACAGACCACCAGCATGAGAGGAGAGGGCTATCGGGGCTCATCAGAGATTTGTTGCTTCCACAAAACCCTGACCTAGAAGCTCAGAGCATGGTTGGCCCCAAGTTCCTTGCCTAAAACTAGTCCAACTGACCCAATGCTGAAGAATGTGAGAACCATATTTTAGGTTGAGCTGGTTAAAGCTCAAAACTAACAGCATCAGGACCCAGATCTCAGTACTGAGCAGATCAGTTAATGTGTGTGCATGTGCTCAGTCATGTCCAACTCTTTTTGACCTCATGGACTGGCAGACTCTTCTGGCATTTTCCAGGCAAGAATACTGGAATGGGTTGCCATTTCCTGCTCCAGGGGATCTTCCTGACCCAAGAATCCAATCTGTGTCTCTTGCATCTCTTGCATTGGCAGGAGGGTACTTTACCACCGCACCACCTGGGAAGCCCTGCCATTCAAGTCAACAGGCAAACCAGTCTTGACGGGTCAATCACGGGCTTTAGAGCCCGGGACTTGTCAGGCATGTCTCTCCCTGGTGTGTGTCTTTAGCCCAAGTTATTTAACTCTTCTGAACCTCAGCAGCCCCATCTATAAAACAATGATAATTCCTACCTCCCAAGGGTTACTTGGAGATTGAATAAAGCAGTGTATGAAAAATTACCTATCAAACACTAGTTAGTATGGGTAGGGAGTCACACATATTTTCTTTGGCCATGGAATACACCATCAGCCCTAGGTGCCTACTTCAGAGAGTGAGCTCAAAAACACCTACTCAACCCACCACCATCACTGGATTGTGCTGTGGATAGCAGGTGTATCATGTATCATGATATGTACCTTAGACAGCAGAAACCCTCTACTGTCATCCATTGTGAACAGACAGGTGGTGGGTCGATTAATAAAATAAAAAATAAAAAATAAAAAGGTTAAACTGTGAAATCCTTAAAAATGATGCACATATACCTTACATTTATATTGCAATTTAAAGGAACAAATTAGATTCACTTCTAAGCTTTGAATGTAGGGCAAGTTTTGTTGCTGTGGTTGACTTTTAAAACAGTACAGGGATCAGAGTTCACACCACCTCTTTTGTATAAACAACTCAAACAGTGCATCATCTACTAGGATTTCCATGTTTACTTTCTATAAAGCAGATTGAGAAAGTAAAGACCTTTGTGAAACAATCTTAGTGCAGGCTCTTCCAGTTTTTATGATTCCCTCTGCCCCCAAGGTTTTTCAAGTTGTCTCACCCACATCTAATTCTATAGCACTTTTAGCAACTCAACCTTACTGTTTCCAAAACATTCACTGAGTCAACAACTCTCTTTCTGAACTTATATTAAATCAGTTGTGAAACATTTAATTGAAATATGTAATTACATAACAAACAGAACTGGCATAAATAGATATGGGCAGCAACACAGCTGACTCTTGGCAAGTAGACAACTGCACTGCTGGGAACAGAAGAACCAGGATAAAGCAGAGAGCAGCCCACTAGAAGGGAGCGATCTGCATTCTTCAGGCCTTAGGCAATGTTTTACAGTAGGAATAGAAAGCTCTGGTACATCAAATGGGTAGAAGGAGATTGGTTAAGAATTTCTGATACAGCAATCTGTCTAATAGAGAAGCACTAGACTGCCAGCAAAGAGAGTCTCTGCGGCCAGCAGAATTGCATGAACCTGACAGAGGCCATGGAGAGCTGCCTTCCTGGTATCTTTTATCTGAGGTTAGGCAGAGAGCTCTGGAGCTCTTTGTAAATTCCGTTTAACAAATGACTTATTTCATTAGATCCCTGGATACTGAGAGATTCGGTCCTCGATGAGGCTTCTGCCCATCCTGACCCAGGAAGAAAGCCCCGAAGCACCCTGAGTATCAGACTGTGAGGGCTGGCAGACATCTGAGCCTCCCTCCCTCCTACTTGCAGCCCCAGAAGGAGTCCCCAGGAGGAAACCCCCTTGCATGAGACCACAGGGCCAGATGAGCTCTCTCAGGACAGCTTCTTCCACAAACCAACACCACCAGAGTCAATAACAAGAGCTCTTTCTTATGTTCAGTCACAACACTAAGTGCTATAGATACATTTTCTTAGCTAAGCTTTACGATAATCCTATGAATATACTATTTACTCCCTCTCATAAGTAAGAACACTGAGGATCAGGAGAGCAAAAACTTATGAACATACAGCTGGTATATTTAAACCTTAATCTGTCTTACAATGGGACAAAAGTCTTTAATCACATGACAGAACAAGGAAGAGACAAAAGTATGGTGATTTATTGGAACACGTTACTCTTTTAAAAACAACAGTTGTACATTTTAATTATTTAAGCAGCATCCCTGAAAGCAGAGAGAAGCTTAAATTTCCAAATCATCAAACTACAGGTGATGCAAACCTACAGAGTGTCCTGGGCAAGACAGGGTGAGCATCATTCTCCTGATGAGGAAATCTGGACTAATCAGTTTGGAATGATGATGATGACATAGTGGGGGATAAAGGTACATGAAGAGAAGGAAATGTGTGTGTAGGGGTGGGGGGTGTTCAATATCAGGCAGAAAAGTAGCCATTCCAATTTATTATTTTTGCTGTTCTGCTTGAGAAAGTCTCATTATAAAATGACAGGGGTGAGCATCATTCTCCTGATGAGGAAATCTGGACTAATCAGTTTGGAATGATGATGATGACATAGTGGGGGATAAAGGGACATGAAGAGAAGGAAATGTGTGTGTAGGGGCGGGGGGTGTTCAATATCAGGCAGAAAAGTAGCCATTCCAATTTATTATTTTTGCTGTTCTGCTTGAGAAAGTCTCATTATAAAATGTTTCCCTAAAACATCACCTATGAAGCAGACTAAACCTTTGTCACTAAGTACCTTCATAGCATCTCTCTCACTATGATCAACAGAGGGGACCCTTATCCCTCTACCACAAGTTAAATGCTTTGGAATCACATCAACCACAAGTTAAATGCTTTGGAAAAGACTTGATCCTATTTAAAGAAAACTCATGTATATACTGTATCACTTTCTTTCTCCAATATCCCAGGGGGAATGGGAGAGAAGGTGTTAAGTGAGAAGCTCCATTTTCACAAAGAAAGATTTGCTCAATTTCACAAAGCTACTTACAGATACTAGAACCAGTTGTTTTCCCTAAGTACTCATTTGGTTAGAAATAAGAGAGCACAGGACGAAAAAAAAGGACTGACCCCAAATGAATATTTCCTACCGATATTTTCCTAGTTAAAACTAAAACTTAAATAATAAAGAGACGACCACGTTAATATTTTGAGATGCTTGGTTGAAAGGCACACCACAGAAATTCAAAGTCTAATTTGGCACATTCATTAAATATGTGTTCATTAAACACCTACTACATACCTGCCAAAGTGTTACGCATCAGGCACACAGTGGTAAACATGAGTGCAAGAGCTCTGCCCAAAACCTCCTCACTGTCCGCTCTGCGTCGTCCAGCTTGTTTACCAACAGACCAAATTCTCTAAGCAGGTCCATGGCTGGCAGGTCCATGGCATCAGTTAACCTTCTGAAAATAGAGAGAGATCTTTGGTTATTTGTGTATTTACTTTTCTAAGGAAAAGGTTCATAGCTTTTATTCATTTCCCCGATTCTTCACTTTAAAAGTTAACAACCAATAGTAAAAGAACCATGATTGAAATCAAGGAATGAACAAGCAGGTAATATAAGTGGAGGACCACTCTGCTCCTCTCCCTGTCTCTTCATCCCACCCCACTCTCTGGTCACATCTTACCTGAGAAATCCCAAGAGTCATTAGAGTGTAACTGTATGATACTTGCCTTGTAATCTCTAAAGTACTATACATAAATAATAGTGAATGCTATGGTCATTATTGCTAAATTTGTAGGTTTCTTCTTCCAACACTTCCCAAAAAAGTCAAATACTTCATGACCAACCACTGTCTTTCAAAGGCATTACCTTGCAACGCTGGTCATTTATGAAGTAAGAGAAGATAAAACTGCCATTCAAGCTACTGCACTGGACAGATAAGTTTGATCTGCTTTTCCTTTTCTCTTACTTTCTATCCTGCCTTCCTATGTTTCCTTTTGAAGGATACAGAGACAATGAAAAACAGGTTTTATGGGATTTTTAAATGGTTATTAATTCTGGATATTTTTAAATGATATTAGTGTATCCTGAAGCTAAGTGGGACCAAGTGGCTTTATGAATACAATAAATAAAGAAAAATGCATTCCCAAAGAGCTGGAAATAAATACCTATGTTCCAAAACCCTTCTAGGAACTAAGTGAAATTAATGTTTTTCATCATAAGAAGCCTAGGCAGTGTTCAGACTGCATCTGGTACTGCACAATGGTTGGCTAGATTTATCCTCCTCCTCCATCATTTGTTATACACTATAGTAAAAATCCTCTGAAGAATTTAAGCAAGCATTGTCAGATAATTGCAGCCTTTGAAGACAGACACCTAAACAACCACCACAGACACACACACGCACACACATATATACTGCTTTTTTACAGCTTACATTTCCAGACTGCATTGCCTATAAAGATGGCTTATTTTTTAGAAAAATCACACATAATTTGACTAGTTTTGCTTTTTTAAGACAGTGTGGCTGTATTCATTGCAAAAGCATTTGGAAATGGTTCCGTTTGTTTCTTCTATCTCAGCTCAGGCACTATCAATTCATCTTGTGATTATGATGGAAATAAACACCCCACAGGAATCCTCTATTTTCAAAGTCAGGTAGGTGGGTAGTGTCTCCAGGTTTTTCATGATTTAAAGCAAAGTATAGGGTCGCAAAGATTTGGACACGACTGAGTGACTAAGCACACAGGACATATCTAGAGAAAGTGCTCCTGCCTTGTGCTGCTGTTAAATTGAAAGGAAACACGGTTATTTGGCTTTGCAGAACCCAAGCAGTTCCCTTCCTCTGACAGCTCTTGTAACAGTGGCTGGGATAGAGGTAAAATCCTCAGGACGTGAAAATCAAATTCTATATAATCCGCTTACAGGGGAAGCAAATTAAAAGCTATTTTTGTGAGTTTTTGAGCCTGATACATGGTCTCCTCTGCAAATAGAATGTGATACTCAATCCATCCCTACCATCGACCTGAGGAATGTAAATGTGTCAAGAACCTTAAAATTAGCTAACAAGTCCACATGAGCAATAGGCTCCCCAGCCCAAATTTAAAATATTTGCTTAAGCTTTCTAAACAAAATCCGTTTCCTAATTTTTGTTGGTAGTTTTCCCGCAATTCACTTAAGCCTTCTAGGTTACTGTATTATCTCAAAAACAGCATAACTTTCTGCCTCTCTCTCTCAGTCATAAAATATTACAAAATCAAGTCTAAGCCAAAAACATAAGGCTGTCTGAAAGCAGCTCTGTTGAGATGCTATTATTTTGTTGTTGTTGTTACATTCAACCATGGAGGAGGCAGCAGATGAGTGCTGTGGCCTTCCTCATGAGCTCTGGCCTTCCTCATGATGACTGTTTGCTGGTTCACTGTGCTGGCCATATTGCTACAAACCACACTAACCACTTAGAAATATAAAAGGCAAGTTGGATTATTTAAACGAAGTGGAAATTTAACTGGAGATACTAAAGATTTATTTTATCTTATTGTATTGGGTACATACTGAAAAGCAAATGTTTCTAACGGTACAGCCTAATGCTTAAAAGTACAAGTTTTGTCATCAAATAGAATTGCTTCAACTCCACCTCTGTCACTAGTTAGCTGTGTGGCCTTGGGGAGGTTAACTACACTTTGCTGTGCACAGTCTTCTATTTTTATACGAGGATAACAATGGTATCTCTCATACAGTCATTGTGAGCAATAAACTATAAGATTCTATAACCCCTCCTTCTTGGGTTGTCTTTGGAAATTAGACACTCTCCAGTATTATCAAAACAGCTTTACCATCAACGGAGGAGTTAATAAAGAAGATGTGGTACATATATATACTGGACTATTACTCAGTCATTAGAAAGAATGAAATAATGCCATGTGCAGCAACATGGATAGACTTAGGGATTATCATACTGAGTGAAGTAAGTCAGACAGAGAAGCAGAAATATCATATGAGCCCTTATATGCAGAATTTAAAAAGAAATGATATAAAGGAATTCATTGACAAAACAGAAACAGACTCATGGACTTAGAAAATGAACTTATGGTTGCCAAGGGGCAAAAATTATAGAATCAGAGAGAAGGAAGAGTAGAGGATAGGAGTAGGAATCAAGGAATCCACTCTGCTGATGGACTGTGTGATGTCAGAGAGGTGCTAGATCCCTCCAGTATTCATACCATATCGAAATCTCTGAGAGGATCAAGTGCAGGATCAATGTTCTTGTCTTCTGTATTCATCCAGGAATCAATATGATGAACCCCTGGATCCTTAAGGTAGCCTTGAGTGTCTCTTCCCTACAATCACATGTTTCCCATCACACTGGGCATTTTGTCCTCACTACACAAGTGACTTTCAGGGAGCAGCAGTGGACTGTATCTGCACTTCTTCCTTACAAGGTAGCTGGGAACCATGCAGTCATCTTCAACTGTGAGCACACACATGGCTTCAATCAGAGCCCTAGCAGAAGATGTCAGCTGGCATACATCCCTCCTTGAAACTCACTATCTCCCTATCATTTCTCCACTCAAAAACAAGAACTAAGTGGGAAAGAGTCGTGCAATCCTTGTTGGAACCCCTGCTTCTCAAAACTGCTTCCTCTAATCCTAAGGAACAGTTGCCAAGGAGAATCACTTGAGCTGTCTCAGTCTACAGAGATCCCTACACCTTGATGGCACAACTCTCCTGCTCTATTCTTAATCAATTCTTGAGCAGTTGGAATGGTGAGCTTGACTTCAACTCACCATTTCCTTGACTTCTTCAGTTGTTAACCACAGCTTTCCGACCCTGAAACCAATTAGTGTTAGTCTTAGCAAACGTCTGCAAACTCCACATCCCAACCGCTTGCTGTGATTCAGCCTTCTCTACTGTCTGAGCCTAGGCTAACTATCCAGGTTTCTCCACCTCCCTCATCCCAATTGGAGGAGAGGATGAGATTCTACTCGGCTTCTGCTCTAGATACTCCTCAGCTGCAGGTAACGGCTCATATCCTCTTGCCCAGCCCTGGCACCGATATTCGAATCTGAAATTTTCACATCACTGCACTAGGAATCTGGAGAAGGCGATGGCACCCCACTCCAGTACACTTGCCTGGAGAATCCCAGGGACAGTGGAGCCTGGTGGGCTGCCGTCTATGGGGTCACACAGAGGCAGACATGACTGAAGTGACTTAGCAGCAGCAGCAGCACTAGGAATCAGAAAATCCAGGGTTTAGTCCTCAATCCATTCTTCTAGATTCCCACAGTGGCCTATTGATATGAGGACACTTCCTAAACGTCATTGATGTATTAATTTGCTACGGCTCTTAACAAAGTGCCAGAACTTGGGTGCCTTAGAGGGCAAATTTATTGTCTCATAGTCCTAGAGTCTGGAAATCCCCCATTAAGGTGTCAGCTGGGGCAGTTTCTTCTGAGGGTTGTGAGGGAAGTGAACTGAAACTGTTCCAGTTCTCTCTCTAGTTTCTGGTGGCCTTCAATGTTCCTTAGCTTATAGATGACCATCTTCTCCCTGTGTCTCTTCCCTCTATATGTGTTTGTGTTAAAATTTCCCCCCTTTATAGGACACATTGGAGTAGTGATCACATTGGAGTAGTGATCCATCCTACTCCAATATGACCTCATCTTAACTAAGGACATCCGCAGTGAAGCTATTTCTGAATAAAGTCACTTGCTGAGGTCCTGTGGTTTAGGGCTTCGATTTGTGAATTGGTGAGGCTAAGCAGGGAACAGGAGAAACATAATTTGACCTATACCAACTGGTGATCCCTGTTTTATCTCCTTGCAAGATTGATGTGAGAGAGACTGAATATAAAAGCATTTTGCAAACTGTAAAGTACTACACAAACACAAGGAATTATTAAGACTTACAATAGTTAATTAATGGAGTTTGTTTTTTGAGAGATACAGCACATGGCCATTCTACTGATTATTCTGTATACAACAACAGTCAAGAAATCCTCGTGCTACTTCCATGAAAGAAAATTTATTTTTTCTGCAAGTGATGTTTCTTTCTCATTCATTGATTTGCATAAAATGCTGCTTAATGGCTTAAATATTTATATTATATGGACTCAGTAATAGCTTAATTTCCACAAAATAAAAAGGTACATTATCTCTCATTGCAGAGTCCTTTTTTCCAAGACATTTACATTTCATTTCCCCCACCCCCCCAGACAGAACTTACGTAAATAGATGAGTAGCACAGAAACAAAATATAGTCTTTGCAGAGGAAAGTTTGATTGGAAAAAGGGCTTGTACTTTAAATCTGAATCTTCACTCATAAGAGTTTCCCCGAAGCATAAGTGGGTAGAGGAAAACTTGAAAATCAAACTACCTGAAATGACAGAGATTTATTATTTCCCCTAAGGAGGAAAGAGAAGGAAAGCTTTCTGATTCTATCTGGGTGCTTATCCTAGATGTTGGTTTTGGCCTCATCTTCTGCCTAGGGAAGGAATGGTAATAATCAACCACCATTTTCATAGAGAAGCTACAGAATTTTTTTTACATCTTTGAAAATTGTTTTTTAATTGTACAGTAGATTAGTTCCCTGTGGCTGCTGCAACAAGTTACCACTAACTTAAAATAACAGAAATTAATTTTCTCACAGTTCTGAAGGCTACAAGACCAAAATCTTAGCAGGACTATGGTCTCTCTAGGGGCTTTAGAGAAGAATCAGTTCCTTGTCTGTTCCAGCTCTTGGTGGGTGCCCCAGCTTTCCTGGTCTCTGGTGATATCACTCCAATCTCTGTCTTTGTCTTCACTTTGCCTTATCCTCTGCGTGACTGTTTCTTCTCCTCTTCTGTCTAGAATCTCCCTCTTCTCCCTCTTGTAAGGACACTTGTGATGGCACTCAGGGCCAAGAGGAATAATCCAGAGTTATGTCCTCCTCTCAAAATCCTTAAAATAATCACACTCACAAAGGCCCTTTTTTTCTAAATAAGGTAACATTCACAGGATCCAGGAACTTGAGGTGGGTATTTTCTATTGGCAGTGGGGCCACTTTTCACGTATCACACGCAAGAAGAAAAAGGAAAACTGCATCGTATTTTTTCAGTTCATTAATTTGCAAGCTTTTCCCAAGAAGCCTCGTGGCTGTGAGATGGAAGAGCAGGAGTTGCAGAGGAAGGTGAGCTGTGAGCAATCCTGACCCCCTCTCCCCTCCATCAGACTGAACATTTCTGCACTTCTCTTGAAAAATGGCACCCCGTGAGAAATACTATCTCAAGAAAGGATTCAGGGGCTTAAAAGCAAGGCTGAAAAACGTTGTTCAATATTGGTGATACCGAAAGTGCTTTTCTACATAAAATTCATAAAATTCTGGCTATATAAAATCTGGCTACATAAAATACTGAAAGTGCAAAAGAATTTTTGTAAACAGAACATGTACTTCATTGTGGAAAAGTCTTCTTAGCTGGTCAGACGGGGAGCCGTGCAATCTATATTCTAAGAGGCACCACAGTGATCTGATTTCCGCTCCAGGATTAGGGGTCATACAGATCCAGGTAAATCAAAGTCTTCATGGGCCTCTTCTTGATCCATTATTTGAAATTGTTGGCAATAGTGAGAGGGATCTCCAGCACCTAGGAAGAATAAGAAAGGGCTGCAGAGGCCATTTCTGTGATGTGAACATTTCAGGGCACTGTTTCTTAGGGGAGTATTGCCATTTGTTTAAAAACATTACAGTTCCCCACAAGAAAAAGTACTTATGATTCCATTTTTATTTGGTACTTAAAATAGTCCACATTCATAGAGAAAGAAGAAAGGTGATTGCCAAGACCAGGGGAAAGGGAAGACTGAAAAGCTCTAGTTTCATAGGTACAGAATTTCAGTTTTGTAAGATGAAAAGAGTTCTGTGCATCGATGGTGGTGATGCACAACAATGCGCCTGTACTTTATGCCACCGAACTGTACACCGATTAATGGTTAAGACATTCAATTTTATGTTATGTGTATTTTAACACAATTTTTAACCATTTTTTATGAAGCAAGGTCATGGGCAATGCTGGTGCTCCACTTAGATCCCACTTGATTCCTCTTTAACTTATGTGCACCTTTTTCCTGTAAGATTTGGATTCTAAAAAGCAGCACCCATAGGTTATCTTTGGAGAGCTTCCCTTAGGCTACTGTGAGCCACTCTTCACTCATGAATGCCCAGAAAGTGAGTGGGTGGCCCTTTTCCAAATCAAGGGTACTCACTGACAAGGACAACTCGAAGACACAGTTTATAAGCCAGAGTTCCCTTCAGGGTCAGGATGAATGAAGCCTCTGCAAGATGCTGCTTGAAATCTCACTTTTGCCTGACTTCCTCCCATAACAAGTTCCTGTCATACTTGAGAGCGTTTCTTTATGCACTTATGCACATGGACACACACACACACACACACACACACACACACACACACACACACACATGAAACAGCATTACTGTTTGCATTCTGACTGAGTCTGAGAGAACAAATTCATGCATCAGGACCAACCATATGATTCATTCATTGAAAAGTATAAAGAATCATTCTGTCTTCTAGAATTTGTTGATATTTTTTTAACATTCATAAATGTCATCAGGAAGTATGTTAAGAATGCCTTAGAGGTGACACAAAATGTTAAAGCACTTCAGTGTAGGAGGTAAGTAATTTAGGCTAGAATAACCAAGAATGGCTGCATGGAGGAAGAGACTGGCCCTAGGAAGATAAGAAGGATTTGGTTAAGTGAGGATTGGGGGATGATAGCTCAGAGAGTAGACAATCATGCCGGAAGTGAAGATGGGAAAACAAGAAACGTGTTAGAGGAAAGTCCATTAGAGAAAGCATGTTACATGGCATGCTTCCCTAAGCTACTCGGCCCATAGGCATTATGGAAGAAGTCTGAGATCAGAAAGTAGTAGGTTATTGCAAGATTGAGACTTAAAGGTGCTAAGCTGGAAGAGAGGGGAAAGCCAGGGACTAGAATCGGCAGGCCACAGGGGATAGATGCACAAGTATATGAAGAGAACAAATTCATAATAGACTTGAAACAAAATGAGATTCTGAGTATGAAAGGGTAATTTTTAAAAAAGAGAAAAATCATGCTTCTCCTACAAATATAAAATTAAAATGTTTCAAAGATTTTATTTATTTCATTAAGTAATGAGAGAACAAGTTGTAAAAAATGAGTTCAAAAGAGAATTCAAAGAACATATATAGGCAATAGGAATGCAGAAATAAAATTGTTAGCAGATGCATCTATGCAACTCCACCAGGAAAAAAAAAAAAAAGTGTATGTGTACTTCTAGAACGAGAATCATTTGCATTACTCTAGTTGTCAACAATCCACAGATCTATAAAATAGTTTGGTCGAAGACAGTAAAAGACCTGCTGCTGCTGCTGCTAAGTTGCTTCAGTCGTGTCCGACTCTGCGACCCCATAGACGGCAGCCCAACAGGCTCCGCTGTCCCTGGGATTCTCCAGGCAAGAAGACTGGAGTGGGTTGCCATTTCCTTCTCCAATGCGTGAAGGTGAAAAGTGAAAGTGAAGTCGCTCAGTTGTGTCCGACTCTTAGCGACCCCATGGACTGTAGCCTACCAGGCTCCTCTGTCCATGGGATTTTCCAGGCAAGAGTACTGGAGTGGGGTGCCATTGCCTTCTCTGGTAAAAGACCTAGATCCCTATAAAATCAAATAATCCAAAGGCTAAGAGGGTTAATGCTTCATATTCAATTGAAAGGACACCCAGAAATCTTGTGGCCATTTCAAAGCATTTCAACTTTTCCTGACAGTGATCAAATAAGTTTGAGAAGCACTGAGTTAAACAAAGCTATCAAGTGTCTTGTCTCAGTCTTCAATGGGTATTATACATTTAGAAACAACAAAAAGAGAACATAGTAAAGACTATTTCCCAAATGTATTTGTTCATGAGACCCTTTATCATGGTGCTCTTTTTAAGATATTATAAAATATCAATATAGAGCTGCTTAGGAAATCTGCACACAAGCACTCTAAGCTCTTGGAGCTAACAGAAGGAAACAGTGGAGGATATCACTCCCTTAGCCTGAGGATCTTCATGGTTTTCAGAGATTTCTACTCATTCCTGAGTGAGCAAATAGCTCCAACAAGTTTCCTGTAACTCGCCCTTATCTTTTCCTGCATTCCCACCTTCCCATCCCACCACATGGTACACAACACACCTTCAAAGTAGCACATGAAGGACTGAAAGGATTAGATAGGAGATGCAGGAGAGAAAGTATGCTTGTCCTTTCCTCCACCCTATTCCCCCATTCCACTTTTATATTGACATCTGTTGTTTGTGTCTGTTGTGGCTTGGGCTTGATTACAGATGGAGACATTTCTCAAAAGAAAGGAATGGTGACTAGGGTACACCTGCCACATTTCTGTCTGTCAACTTAGCTGTCTATTTTGAGTCTGTAAGAGCACTCACTGAAGAGTGAACAACTGTTCTCATCAGCAGTAAGCTGTTTGGAGACAAGGATATCTTCTTCTAACCTGGCTGAAAAAATAAAGCAAAGGCACCAAGCCTTCTTTCTGGGGCAAACAGAACTCCTGGTCATTCTGTGGACCAGGGGACAAAGCTTGGCATTTGAAACCAGAAGACTTAAATTCAAGTCCTAAACTCCTCATTAATTAATTGTATAACTTGAGCCCCTCTTGGAGCTTCTATTTTTAGAAGTTTGCTTTATACTTCAAAAAGCAAGTATAAAAATAACACTGAGTTCAGAGGGTTACTGTATCAAATGACATTGAGATAACATGTATGAAGCACCTACTGTATATCTGGCATATAATAATAACTCAATAAACAGCCCTCCTACTTACTACATTTATTTAAATACAATAAAACATTGTTATTTAGAGAACAGGCAGATGGTGTGCCACTGCTGATGGTACACAGATGGTTTTACTTGATATATATATTTATTTTTATACATAATGTGAAAAACAATACTTACCCTTTAAACCCACAGTTTCACAGATAATTTTGTTTAGGAAAAAACTGAAGTATATAAGTTAAAAAAAAACAAATCAACTATTAATAAAATGAAAATATTCAATTGATAGTATTACAGGTAGAGCATACATAGAGTACAATTGCAAAAGTGGTAAATCAGTAACAGAATTTTGGGAAACACTGATATTGCATGTGCTGAGTGACGCAAAGAATTTCTAGAAGCAAAAGGTGGAGGTTTCTGGAAGAACACTTCACTACAGAAGAGGTTTCTAAGATACTTGGACAAAAATAGACTGGACCAGATAAGTATCCTGCTCTTAGAGACATTCCAGCAGAGATGAGCAGACTTGTTGGCAGAAATGGCATAGCAGGGATTCATATGTCAGATGGACGATTAGAACACATGCCCATCAAGGCCCTTTTGAACCATATGTGTCTATGATTAGAAGGACTTCTGCTGTGGAAGCCTACAGATCACAAACAAAAATACTACTTCCAAGGGACTCCTTGGAAAAGATAGTCTTTGGTAGTTGAGGGCTTGGAGGTTCTCTGCTGTGTCCTGAGGGTCCTGCTGATGCAGTCACTACGGCCTGCCTCCATCTCTCTCTGCATGCCAATTTCCTGTGAAGGTTCTGCGCTTTCTATTCACTGAATGCTTCCTTTGAGAATCAAGTCCAGATCCTCTGCTGCAGTGATTTCCTTGGGGTGAGAACTATGAGAAGGCACAGGGTAATTAAAGCCCACACTTGCAAGCCTGTCTGACTGACTGATGTGTACTCCCCTTTGACTGGGGTCTGATTTGAATAAGAATGCCAGCTGGCAGAGCCAAGAGAAGGCAAAGGCATAAGGAAGCCTCTTTAAATTTTAAAAAGGAAATGTCAGACCAGGACCGGGTTGGCATCTTCAGCCACACTCCTCCACCTTCCTCCCATAAGACCCCACACACTCAAAACTGAAGACTTGTATAGCATTCCTGGGAGAGCCTCTACAGGAAAAAAAAAAAAAAAAAAAAAATATATATATATATATATATATATATGACTTCCTGACCTAAATATTCATACAAAACACATTTTATAGATTGTCAGAGTAGACATCTGCCCAAGCGGAATGCCTTCCAGGGAGCTAGAAAAACCCCTCAGATATCCCTTCCTGACTGAAATCCCTTTAACAGCTAACCACGTCTTTATAAAGCAACTGCCTCCAGAGAAAAGAAATGCCATGATTGAAATTCAGGCTAAGGTGGAAATGACCAACTTAATCCTAGACCAGAGAATTTTACATTAGGAATATTACTGCCACTGATGCTACTACTACGAGGACATGCCAGGCACTATCCTAAGAAATGCTTCTTTTGCACTGACCCTTTTTGCACCCCTGTCCAAGAGTTACAGGCTTTCATTATTCCCACTTTACAAATGAGGGACTTCAGAATTGGGGAAGATGAGGGCTTGTCCAAGTTCACACACCTAGAGATTCTTAACCTGACCATCTGCCTGCAAATCTATCATTTTAAACTATGAAAAGTTAACAGATTATTCAGACCAGCCCCTTTCTTTTAAAGCTAAGAAACTGAGACATGAAACTCTAGAATTAATGTGTCCACGAGGGTGCAGCCAGTAAGTGGAAGAGCTGGAACCCAAATCTAAATATTTCAGGAAAATCCAAATTCCAGGTTGTTTCTAATAAGCAGGTGAAATGTGGTGACAGGCAGAGACATCAAGCATTCTGGGTGCCTGAAATTTAGAAGACAGAAAAGAGTGACACTGAGAACAATCAGCACATAACACATCTCCTTCACAGTTTTGCCTTGATGGCAGTGCAGCGCACTGGAACTGAACCTTTTGAGCCTTTACTGTTACATGGCAGCACCTTTCTAAGAGGAAGCGTTGTGTTTTGATATCAACCGAGGCACAGGGTAGAACCCCAGGCATGCCACGTTATCCACGGGGCCTCAGATAAAGTACTTCCCCCGCTTGCCTGCAGGGGGAGCAGAGGCTGGCAGAGGGGAGGCCACTTGCCCACAGTCACAGGACCAGGGACTCGTAGAACACAGGTTCATATCTAGGTTTTCTACTTACAGGAATTGGGAAAATAGGATGGAGTAAGTAATCAGAGTTTCAGCTGTTGCTGTTTTGGTTTTTTGTTATTTTTGCTCATTTTTATCTGAGAGGCAGGAGAGGAAGAACAGTGTGCTGGCCTTCTAGACGCTGTGTCCTGGCTGTGCTCTCCCGAAATGGCAGAGCCCTGTGGCCCGTCAGCGGTGAGCCTGCCTCCCTGGCCATCCCCAGGCACCTGGTGCCACTCTCCCCACCAGGCCAGCTCTCGTAAGGAGCAGCCTTTCTGACTTCCTGTGGGAAAGGCTGCCCCTGTGACCTGGAACAGACAGAAGGGTCACTTGGAGAATGGAACAATTAGCTGCTGGGGTTGAACTGCTGTCATCAGTGACCTGGTAAGTGAAGGCCAAAGAGCCCTTCCCCCATCCCAATACTTCAGCCTTCAGGAGGGAGGCTGGGCCCGGAGGAGGTCTTAACCACTTGGAAGCCGACAATCCTAGCATCTGCTCTTACCCAGGATGCCAGGTCCACTAGCTCTGCTATAAGAAGCAACCCATGTGTTCCCAGGTCTTCCTGGCATTTATGGGGAGTGGATTTGCTCTAAGTAAGCAGCTGGATTGGAGGGATAAATGCCTCTCAGGGCCTAGGACAGGTCTAGGTCCCAGTGCCTCACTTTTCCACGCCAGGGTCCCATGTGGGGGACTGTAGCCATTAATGAGACATCTGGATGATGTTTAGGGCCCATGACTTCAATCCCTGTTAGGCTTTTTGTGTCTGTTTCTTACTTTTTTGACTGTTTTTAAACAAATCAAACCCTTCTGAAACTGTCTGCAAATGAAGAAATGACTAAAGGAGAGGAAGGTAACTAAATGGCAGCCTTCTGGCTCTGAAATCTTACAAACCTAGGTTTCAATCCCTAGTACCTCTCAACTTGTGTTGCTGCTGGGCCACTTCTCAATCTCTCTCTAACCCTTGGTTTCCTTATATGTAAAATGAGAATAATAACACTTCTTATTTGTATTATAATTGTTTTGAGACTACACAATAAATTAGCTATTATCATACTGTAATGCAATTCCCTATTCTTTTGTCTGTATTCCCGTGAGTAGTGAATCAGGTATATAAGAATCGAAACCACAGCCTCTCTGCCACTTGACGTAGGCTGAGTTCCCCTAAAAGTCATCCCCTAGACAAGTATTTGAGAGCAGGTAGTTTATTTGAAGCTAATCCCAGGAAGCACGGGTAGGAAAATAGAAAAATAAGGCAAGAATGGGGGAAGGAGCTGATAATGAGAACATGTATCATCTAACCAGGAACTGATAAGGGCAGCTGAGGTTCCATCTTATTAGTAAACTCTAGGAAGTCACACCTCCATGTCCCACGTCTCAAGGGGTGTGATTAGGGTGCTTATCCACCAACAACCTTTGGACGAAGGGAAGGGCTAAGTAGATGAGGAAACTGGGCTGTTTATGCACTAACACTTGTCCACCACTGAATGAGGGCTTCTCCCAAGGGGCATTAATTCCTTGGCACTCCCACCTGCTCTGGGCACTGGGTAGAAAACCCTGGGGCAGAGACTTATGGAGCTTCATACGACAGCATCAGCATGGATTGCAGCAATGGATGCCAGAAGGACAGGAGCAGGGCACCAGCAGTGTCGGCTACTCCTCTGTTACCTGGCCTTTGGTACAATGCCTGACACATGGGTGGTGTGTGGTAAATACTGAATGAACGAATGGCAGAAATAGACATGGACAACTGTAACACAAGACAGTAACTGATCTGACTCATACAAGAGGCAATTAAATCAGCAAGGGAGGTCAAAGGGAGATAAAGGTTATTTTTATCTAGGACTTATTTGAAGGTAAAAGGAGAATGGGGCGGCAGAGGATGAGATGATTACACAGTGTCACTGACTCAATAGACATGAATTTGAGCAAACTTAGGGAGAGAGTAGAGGATAGAGGAGCCTGGCATGCTGCAGTCCAAGGTGTCGCAAAGAGCTGGACACAACTGAGCAACTGAACAACAACAACAACAATAATTATTATAAAGGTTTCGAAGAAGAGATAGCAATTGAGTGGGGGTACTTAAGGCTATGTTATGGGCAGAATTGTATCCCCCAAGAAATTCATATGTGAAGTCCTAGTGCCCACTACCTCAGAGTGTGATTGGATTTGGTGATAGAGTATTTAAAGAGGTGATTAAGTTAAAATCTAATCTATCATCAGTCTAATCTGTTATGACAGATGTCCTTAGAAGACAAGGAAATTTAAACCCAGACAGCTACAGAAGATAAGACCATGTGAAGACACAGGGAAAAGACAGCCTTCTATAAGCAAAGGAAAGAGGCCTGGAACATACTCTTCCCTCATGAACTCAGAAGGAGCCAAACTTATTGACACTTTGACCTCAGACTTCTCGCTTCCAACACTGTGAGGATAAAACCATTTCTGTTGTCACACCACTCCATTCCTGGTACTTTGTTACAGGAGCCCTAGAAAACTATACAGGATTTGTAGCTGGGATTCTGCAAGGTTGGGTCTCAGCATAGCAGATTGCTTACATATCATAGAGGCTAAAAAACTTTATTCTGTGATGAATTTAGCTGAGTGGCAAGTGGAGGAAAGGGATTCTAACAGAGACAAGTGCAAGCATGGAGAACAGAAAGCATGGCAGCTGCTAGAAAGAGCAAGTTTAGTTTGGTTAGAGCCTGAGTGTGGCATGGTGTTGGGATACTAGATTGTGTTCAGAATGAATCAGTACCATGTTAAGGAATGTTGTTTGGCCCCTAAGTTGAGTTCGACTTTTTGTGAGACTGGGGACTGTAGCCCACCAGATTCCTCTGTCCACGAAATTCCCCAGGCAAGAATTCTGGAGTGGGTTGCCATTTCCTTCTCCAGGGGATCTTCCCAACCTAGGGATCAAACCCAAGTCTCCTGCATTGGCAGGTGGGTTCTTTACCACTGAGACACCAAGGAAGCCCCATTAAGGAGTGTGGACCTAATTAAAGGGTGTTGTAGCAATGACCCCCTGAAACAACTACAGCTCCTTGGATCCCTCTTTTGATTCTGGGCTTGACTAGGTGGACATTAGCAAGTATGGTGCAAGCCAAGTCATAAGAAGCCCTGAGACAGGTGCACTTCAGACAAGCTGTGCCAGGTAAGACTCCTAGACCCACCAGCCTACTCACACCGATACGTGAATGAAGCCATCTTTAGACATTCCAGCCCAAAGGAGCCAACCCAGACCAGAAAGACAACCCACCAAATTTCTAAAAGTAATAAATATTGATTGCATTAGTCCACTAAGTTTTGAATGGCTTACAGTGAAAGCCACTTGATATAATAGGGAAGTCACTGAAGGTTTCTAGGGGTGGCAAGGGGGTATAACAGGTTTTACAATTAATCTGGAAATAGTGTGCATGATTTAGAAGGCAACTGTTATAGCCATTCTCTAATAGGATTAGGTAAATCAATCTTCTGCTCTGCCTTCTGTGAACTTCTCTGGCACCAACACCAAGATGGGGATGAGCACTGGAAACCTTGATTATATAATGGATCTGTCATCTAGAGCTACAGTTCACAATGACTATGAGATCTGCTTTTTTGAATCTAAATTTCTCAAGCAAGAAGCAAATGTCAGAGGTGGAATTCCAAGGTAACAGAGCAATAGAATTATTATCAAATCCCAAAACAAGAGGGAGCAAAACAAAATAATGTAAAATTCATAGTGTCTGAACTGCAGGGGAAAAACAGTCTCAGCTGGAGTTTGGGTCCGACTAAAGAATGGCTCTCACAATTCAGAGACAGAGCACATGTCTGAGCTGACTGTGGCAGGTTCCTTAAAAGTTCTTGGTCCTGACTCTTTCAACCTTGGGAGACAGCCAGCACCACTTGGCATAACTGGAATGTGATGAAGATTTGGGGGATTATTTTTACTTCAGAGTTATGACAAAAAGGCTAAGTGAGAAAGGTGATGGGGACTTCCTAAAGACTCTGCCTGCCAATGCTGGAGACGCAAGTTCAATCCCTGGGTTGAAAAGATGCCCTAGAGAAGGAAATTGCAACCCACTCCAGTATTCTTGCCTGGGAATTTCCATGGACAGAAGAGCCAGCTGGACTAGAGTGCATACAGTTGCAAAGAGTCTGACATGATTGAGTGACTGAGTATGAGAAAGAAGGTATAAATCATTTCCTGATATTAGCCATAATATCCTTCTCCCTAACTTTTCTAAGAACTTGATGCACTGTACCATGCAAACAAATTCTACATTGAGACAGGATTCCTTAATAACAGTGCTCTTCATTTTTGAAGACCACCACTGGTCTTCAAATATTTCCAATCAATCAGAGTACCCCTCCCAGCAATTTTGTCCGGCAGCGCTGGGCTATGTGTTTCTTGTATTCACAGGCAACCCAGCCAAAGCCATGGGAACAATGTGACTTCCCAGAGGGTCAAAGCAAGCCAGAAGCAGAATCTAAATCAGAAACCATACCTCCATAAACCATGCCTCCTGTGTGACTTTATCCACAAAGCCAGTCTACCCCAACTTAACTATTCATAATTCCCCCAAAGATGATAATGAGGATAATTTATGAAACTAGAGAAACTGCATGCTTTGTTTTCCATTAAATTCCAGTGTACTCTTTAGCATGGCAAACCACAGGAGACTTCAGCTGAGATACAGAGCAGAGAGACAGTGAAAAATTTGGGTCTAGCTCTGCTAAATTTGTTTCACTCTAAAAAAAAGAAATCATATCCACTTTAATTATGATAAAGAACCCAGAAAAGATTCTCTTTCAACCCCAAATTCCCTCTACACACACATTTTTGAACTTCAAAGGAAGCTGATCCTCTGATTACTGGTAAGCAACATCACTGACGCATGTGTTGAGAGCATGAGTCTTTGTGTCTCTATGGAACCAATTATCTGCAGGGCTGGAAAATTAAGAAGTTGAATTATGTTTCCGTGGATGCATGTTTAGATGCTAGACATTAGTGCAGAGTTGAGAGCTATAATAATCCTCTCCAGATAAATCCTCATCAACCACAGGACTTCAACAATCTGCTCTCTTCACTTTCTGAGGATGTAGGGCTTCAGGTTCAGGCTAGTATTACGCACAAGGCCTAAATTTAGTGATATTTTCATAAATTTTCTCTAACAGTTTCACACATGTCTCCCACAGATGGTTAAGGGCACATTTCCTTTAAATGGGGATTAACTGGTTTCTGAACTTGGCCAGCTGCTCACGTATAGATATCCGATATCATACTCAGCTTTGAGTGAGATTGATGGGTTTTTGAATCTGTGATAAGCAAGCCCCAATTGAAGCATGTGCTGTGCTGAGCTTAGTCGCTCAGTTGTGTCTGACTCTTTGCAACTCATGGACTGTAGCCCATCAGGCTCCTCTGTCCATGGGGATTCTCCAGGCAAGAATACTGGAGTGGATAGCCTTTCCTTTCTCCAGGGCATCTTCCCAACCCAGGGACTGAACCCAGGTCTCCTGCATTGCAGGCAGATTCTTTACCAGCTGAGCTACCGGGGAAGCCCCACATGAAGCATAGTAGATGGATAACAATAGAGTCTTAGGAGAAAGGAAACAACAATAGCCCTAAGTTTTATTAATATGATAACAGTAAATAGTACGGCTAATATTATAAATAGTAATAGCAGATATCTGTTGAGCTCTTAGTAGGTGCCTATGTCCAAATACCAGCTTCATCACTTACTTTTGGTTTGACCTAGAAAACTTACAGTATTAGTTTCCAGCGCTGCTGAACCAAGTATCAAACTGGATAGATTAAATACAAATTTATTGTCTGACAGTCCTAGAGGCTAGAAGTCTGAAATCAAGGCACCTTCAGGGCCATGATCCATCTGCTGGCTCTAGGGGAGAATCCTTTTTGGCCTCTCCTAGCTGTTAGTGTTTGTTGACGATCCTCGGGATTCTGTGGTCTGTAGATGCATTACTCCAGTCACATGGCCATCTCCCCTCTGTGTTTGTTGATCTCCGTGTCTAAATTTTCCCTTTTTATAAGGACACTTGTCATACTGAATTAGAGCCCACACTAATGACCTCATTGTAACTTGATTAGCTCTGCAAAGACCCTATTTCCAAATAAGATCTCATTCTGAGACACTAATAGTTAGGACCTTAACATACGTTTGGCCGAGATGGAAGGGGACACATTTCAACCCATAACAGTTACCTAATCTCCCTTCTACACTCATTTCCCTTTCACAGAATGAGGATGCAATGAGTACTGACCTCCCATGGCTGCTGAGAGGATGAAATGAGATAATGTATGTAAAGTGTATCTATTATATGCATAATGCCTGGCATATAGCTGGAAGGCAGGAAATGTTAGCTATTATTATCCTCAAAGTGGGGATATAGATCCTTAAAGCTCAGTTTGTTTCACTTTGCTTTACAGAGGAGAAGCCCACGCTGATAATATTTTCCTCCAATTCTAAAGGCCATAATGATTTTTCATAACAGTATGAATTGATTTTGACATCTCTTATTTTACCAATGTGTTTGAAAAAAAAAATTTACTTTTTATTTGAATAATGCTATCTATTCAAACTATGATAAAATCACTTTGAATAAATACCTTACTCCTGGCAAGTAAATAAACCTTAAAGGTTAAAACTCTAATCAATTTTGAAAAGGTTAGTAAATCTTCTAGATTATCTCTAAAATATGAGAAATAAAGGCTCTAAAATGTAATATTAAGGACTTCCATTCCCCTAACAATGCTGATATATGTTAAATATATTGCAGATACTGGGAGATGGCCTCACAACACTGAAAAGAGCATAATTTTTAGGTTCAAGTATATCTGTGCTCACCTCATAATGCTACTGCTAAAGACTCTTACGGGACCAGGGGGAAGTTACTGAACTTTTGTTTTTTTTCATTTTTTTTACATTTTTTCATCATCCATGAAATGAGGATAATAATGTTCTCTCAAAAGTAAGACAGCCTAACCACTGATGGATAATGGATAAACAAAATGTGGTATATACCTATAATGGAATATTATTCGGTATTTAAAAGAAGGACATTCTGACACATGCTACAACATGGATGAAAGTTGAGGACATCACATGAAGTGAAATAAGTCAATCACAAAAAGACAAATACTGCATGATTCCACTTATATTATTCTATATGGATAATCAAATTCATAAAGACAGGAAGTAGAATGGTGGTTGCCAGAGGTTGGGGGGAGGGGGTTGGGGAGTTATTATTTAGTGGGAATAGAGTTTCACTTTTTCAAGATGAAAAGAGTTCTGGAGATGGATGGTGGTGAAGACTACACAACAATGTAAATATACTTAATGCCACTGAATTGTACTCTAAAAAAATAGTTAAGATGGTACTTTTTATGCCATGTGTACTTTACTACAATTTTTTAAAATATATTTTCAAAACTTAAAAAGAAAATGTTAGAAGGTCTAAGTAAAGCCACTAATTAGTATCTGGCATATGTTTACAGCAGGTAGCAACAGACACATCCCATGATGAATACTCTCCTTCCTCCCCACCAACAATCCTTGCAAAAAGAAATGGTGTGTGTGTGCCCATAGCAAGGGATTCAGTGTAAAAGACTGCAGATAATCCACTAACATTTGATTTTAAAATGAACCTAATTAAGTAGGTAGAAGACATTGGATAAAGTGATAAGAAAACTAGTCCATGTGCTACTGGTAATAGCTTCTTTGAACCTATTTTCTCATCTGTCAAATAAGAGGGTTGATCCATATTACATCCCAGTCCTTAGAAGTTTTCATTACATAAATAAAGCCAAGACATGGTATTCATGAATGAAGAGTCATAACTTAGTATGCTAATATGTCCTCTTCATGAGGAAAAGAGGAGAAGGGAAATAGATACCTTTTGTCATGCTAGCATGGTAAATTGACCAAAGGGAGAGAAATTGATTTAAAAACAGGATGAAATGAGCAACCAGTAGCACAATGTTATGCTATTTCACTGTTACTGTATTTAAAAGAATATAGAGCTTTGCAAGATGAAAAAGTTCTAGAAATCTTTACCCAACAAAATACATATAATAAACACCACTTTACTGTGCACTTAAAAATGGTAAAGATGGTATATATTTTTATTAAGTGTGTTTTTTTACCATAGTAACAAAAAAAAAAGAATGTGGGCACACGATTTTCTTTCTTTGACCTCCTTCTCACAAACAATACCAATGGCTTGCAAATTTTCTTAGGCAGCAAATTCATTCTTCAAAGGAAGTTTTATGGGAAAATGACTACTAAAAAAAAACAAACTGAAAATGGAGTACTAGATGGAGGGGGACTAAACTTCCCAGTCTAGATCTCTCCTCCTTGTTCTCTGGCCTACTCCTGAGCCCGCTGAGGACTCCTAGGTCTGCAGCAGGTGAGTTTGGACATCAATGCTGTGTCCTCTATAAAGAAATGTAGACGCCTTCTCAGTGCACTCAGTTTGGAATTAATCAATAATGGTAGAGCTTTACCAATCTAAGCCCTACAATCCATCTAACTATTTACTATAAGTAATGATTAAGTGGACCTGAGAGGAGGTATTTTATCTGTTTCCATAAAGAGAGTTCATGGGGGAAAGAAAGCATAAGTGTCTGCTGTGTTCACTAACCCCAGAGTTTAGCATAAGCTCAATAAAGATATGCATAAATGATTATATTCCAGAAGAGATCCAAGCTCTAGGAAAGATATATCTAGAAAAGAAGCATATTACTCATTAATTCATTCAAAATAAATGATTTCTTTACCATCAACTATATTCCAGTCAATTGTACGCACTAGGGATAAAAACATAAATCAATTTCTACACAGAAGGAGCTCAGTGTCTGATATGAGAGACATGTTTCAGGAGGTCATTCTAAAAAAACTGTGGGAAATGCAAGGAGAATTATGCACAGAATGTTATGGCAGTGCCAGACCAGCTGAGAAGGAGCCAGAGAAGGTTTGCTGAAGTAAGGAAAGGAGAGCTAGTAGGCCAATGATGGGAAGAAGATTGGCGGCAAGCCCTAAACATGAGTGCATGTGAGGGAATCTTGGAATATTGGGACCACAGAACACACATAGAAAGAGAGAAATGGGAAAGATGAAGCTGAAGAGCTGGGTCATGGTGAGTCTGTGCATGAGTAGGGCTCTGACTTTGCCTGGCCTCTTTCATCCATCCTAGGGAACCTCCAAGTGATACTTCCATGAAAATTCAGAATTCTGTAATCCACAGTTTACTTGTATTCCATGGAGTATGCAGGGAGAAAGAGCAAAGAAGATGGCTAAAAAGAAAAAGCAAGAAACATTTCACTTCCTCAATGGAAGCAACCATAAAAAAAAAAAAAATCACAACATGACATTTTCCCATAGAAGGTTGATTTACTTGGCATCCAGAAGGCCTGATCCCCAGGTCGCAGGTCAGTCCCTTCAGGTACTCTCAATACTTTCCATTCCTGCGACATGTCACTTCCCAGCTCTTTATAATAAAGACATTCACTTATGATCCCAGTTTCTTACCAAACATTAGAAAACTCAGGCATCATTTCTCTGCAGGGCAGTATGAACACCTGAGTAACCTTCCTCTGGTGTGAAGAGGTGGGCAGTGACAGGGGCTGGTGCTCTCCAGAGTTTGAGTCAAAATTCTGGCTCTAAGCAAGGGACTTCTTGGTACCACTTTTCCTTTCCTATATGAACGGCCGCAGCTAAACATCAAACAAGCACAGAAAATGAAAATGACCTAGGGAAGACTGGAATTAAAATCTGATAGTAAAGACCTCAGAATTCTCACTACTGTTTCTAAGAAAAAAGAAAAAGAAAAAAGCATGTATATCTTAAGTTTTAAAATTGTTTAGTTGATAAAAATCAAAGTGCTGCTTTGTTCCATGCCAGAGTACATGCACTGTTCTCGTGTCAAGGCACACCTCAGGAACCCAACAGTCCCATTTGCTTCAGAAAGACCACAGGTTACTGGGAGAATAGGGATTTCAGAATCAATGAAACTCAAAAGCAACTATCCTTTTGGAGTTCCCAAATCAATGTTCTAGAATCTGAATTATATTGGTAACCAGGGAGAAGCAAGCATTCTACTTCATTGCTCAAAGTCCTAACATTTCCCCTGTGGATTCAGTTCTCAATTTCAATTAATTAAAGAAGGAAGAAAAACATGTTGAAGTCTTAGACTCTTCTAGTGTCCCCCTTTTTCATTGTCTGAATAGCAAAGTGAAAGTGAAAGTCGCTCTGTCCGACTCTTTGCCACCCCAGGGATTGTACAGTCCGTGGAATTTTCCAGGGCAGAATACTTTCCCTTCTCCAGGGGATCTTTCCAACCCAAACTACTATATTATTCAGGACAATAGATTTTGCATATATTATAAGATAAATTTGCATATATTATCATATATTATCAAATAAATCATTTTTGTAACTAAATTTATTTTTTATTTTTTTAATAAATTTATTTATTTTAGTTGGGGGCTAATTATTTTACAATACTGTAGTGGTTTTTGCCATACATTGACATGAATCAGCCATGGGTTTACGTGTGTTCCCCATCCTGAACCCCCCTCCCACCTCCCTCCCCATCCCATCCCTCTGGGTCATCCCATTGTCCCAGCCCTGAGCATTTGTCTCATGCATTGAACCTGGAATGGTGTTCTGTTTCACATATAATATACATGTTTCAATGCTATTCTCTCAGAACGTCCCACCCTCACCTTCTCCCTCAGAATCCATAAGACTGTTCTATGCATCTGTGTCTCTTATTCTGTCTCACATATAGGGTTATCATTACCATCTTTCAAATTCCATATATATGCATTAGTATACTGTATTGGCAATGCCAAAGAATGCTCAAACTACCTCACAATTGCACTCATCTCACATGCTAGTAAAATAATGCTCAAAATTCTCCAAGCCAGGCTTCAGCAATACGCAAACCGTGAACTTCCAGATGTTCAAGCTGGTTTTAGAAAAGGCAGAGGAACCAGAGATCAAATTGCCAACATCCTCTGGATCATCAAAAAAGCAAGAGAGTTCCAGAAAAACATCTATTTCTGCTTTACTGACTATGCCAAAACCTTTGACTGTGTGGATCAGAATAAACTATGGAAAATTCTGAAAGAGATGGGAATACCAGACTATCTGACCTGTCTCTTGAGAAACCTGTATGCAGGTCAGGAAGCAACAGTTAGAACTGGACATGGAACAACAGACTTATTCCAAATAGGAAAAGGAGTACATCAAGGCAGTATATTGTCACCCTGCTTATTTAACTTATATGCAGAGTACATCATGAGAAATGCTGGGCTGGAAGAAACACAAGCTGGAATCAAGATTGCCGGGAGAAATATCAATAAACTCAGATATGCGGATGACACCACCCTTATGGCAGAAAGTGAAGAAGAACTAAAGAGCCCCTTGATGAAGGTGAAAGAGGAGAGTGAAAAAGTTGGCTTAAAGCTCAACGTTCAGAAAACTAAGATCATGGCATCTGGTCCCATCACTTCATGTCAAATAGATGGGGAAACAGTGTCAGACTTTATTTTTTTGGGCTCCAAAATCACTGCTGATGGTGATTACAGCCATGAAATTAAAAGACGCTTACTCCTTGGAAGGAAGGTTATGGCCAACCTAGATAGCATATTTAAAAGCAGAGACATTACTTAGCCAAAAAAAGTCCATCTAGTCAAGGCTATGGTTTTTCCAGTGGTCATGTATGGATGTGAGAGTTGGACGGTGAAGAAAGCTGAGTGCCGAAGAATTGACGCTTTTGAACTGTGGTGTTGGAGAAGACTCTTGAGAGTCCCTTGGACTGCAAGGAGATCCAATCAAGCCATCCTAAAGGAGATCGATCCTGGGTGTTCATTGGAAGGACTGATGTTGAAGGTGAAACTCCAATACTTTGGCCACCTCATGCGAAGAGTTGACTCATTGGAAAAGACCCTGATGCTGAGTAGAATTGGGGGCAGGAGAAGAAGGGGACAACAGAGGATGAGATGGTTGGATGGCATCACCGACTCGATGGACATGGATTTGGGTAGACTCCGGGAGTTGGTGATGGACAGAGAGGCCCGGTGTGCTGCAATTCATGGGGTCACAAAGAGTTGGACACGACTGAGTGACTGAACTGAACTGAATACTGTATTGGTGTTTTTCTTTCTGGCTTACTTCACTCTGTATAATGGGCTCCAGTTTCATCCATCTCAATAGAACTGATTCAAATGTATTCTTTTTAATGGCTGAGTAATATTCCATTGTGTATATGTACCACAGCTTCCTTATGCATTCGTCTGCTGATGAACATCTAGGTTGCTTCCATGTCCTGGCTATTATAAACAGTGCTGCGATGAACACTGGGGTACACATGTCTCTTTCAATTCTGGTTTACTCTCTGTGTATGCCCAGCAGTGGGGTTGCTGGGTCATATGGCAGTTCTATTCCCAGTTTTTAAAGGCATCTCCATACTGTTCTCCATAGTGGCTGTACTAGCTTGCATTCACACCAACAGTGTAAGAGGGTTCCCTTTTCTCCACACCCTCTCCAGCATTTATTGCTTGTATACTTTTGGATAGCTGCCATTCTGACTGGCGTGAAATGGTACCTCATTGTGGTTTTGATTTGCATTTCTCTAATAATGAGTGATGTTGAGCATCTTTTCATGTGTTTGTTAGCCATCTGTATGTCTTCTTTGGAGAAATGTCTGTTTAGTTCTTTGGCCCATTTTTTGATTGGGTAGTTTATGTTTGTGGAATTCAGCTGCAGGAGTTGCTTGCATATTTTTGAGATTAACTGTTTGTCTGTTGCTTTGTTTGCTATTATTTTCTCCCATTCTGAAGGCTGTCTTTTCACCTTGCTCATAGTTTCCTTTGTTGTACAACAGCTTTTAATTTTAATTAGGTCCCATTTGTTTATTTTTGCTTTTATTTCCAATATTCTGGGAGGTGGGTCATAGAGGATCCTGCTGTGATTTATGTCGGAGAGTGTTTTGCCTATGTTTTCCTCTAGGAGTTTTATAGTTTCTGGTCTTACGTTTAGATCTTTAATCCATTGTGAGTTTATTTTTGAGTATGGTGTTAGAAAGTGTTCTAGTTTCATTCTTTTACAAGTGGTTGACCAGTTTTCCCAGCCACTTGTTAAAGAGATTGTCTTTTCTCCATTGTATGTTCTTGCCTCCTTTGTCGAAGATAAGGTGTCCATATGTGCGTGGATTTATCTCTGGGCTTTCTATTTTGTTCCATTGATCTATATTTCTATCTTTGTGCCAGTACCATACTGTCTTGATGACTGTGGCTTCGTAGTAGAGCCTGAAGTCAGGCAGGTTGATTCCTCCAGTTCCGTTCTTCTTTCTCAAGATTGTTTTGGCTATTCGAGGTTTTTTATATTTCCATACAAATTGTGAAATGATTTGTCCTAGTTCTGTGGAAAATACCGTTGGTAGCTTGATAGGGATTGCATTGAATCTATAGATTGCTTCGGGTAGTATACTCATTTTCACTATATTAATTCTTCCAATCCATGAACACGGTATGTTTCTCCATCTGTTTGTGTCCTCTTTGATTTCTTTCATCAGTGTTTTATAGTTTTCTATATATGTTTTTTGTTTCTTTAGGTAGATATATTCCTAAGCATTTTATTCTTTTTGTTGCAGTGGTGAATGGTATTGTTTCCTTAATTTCTCTTTCTGTTTTCTCATTATTAGTGTATAGGAATGCAAGGGATTTCTGTGTGTTAATTTTATATCCTGCAACTTTACTATATTCATTGATTAGCTCTAGTAATATCAAATAAATCATTTTTGTGACTAAATTTAGATTATTGATTAAGTGATACTTGGGGGAAAAAGCTTAATTGATTTTGGTACCAATACTGGGAAAGATGGAGGGCAGAAGGAGAAGAGGGCATGAGAGGATGAGATGGGTGGATGGCATCACTGATGCAATGGACATGAACTTGGGCAAACTTCGGGAGATGGTGAGGTACCGGGAGGCTTGGCGTGCTGCAGTCTGTGGGGTCGCAAAGAGTCGGACACAACTGGGAGACTGAACAACAACAACCAATATTCAAGAAGAAAAATGCCTCTACGTTTTCAGTAAAACTACAACAAACTTTTTTTGATAAAAATGGAGACGTGGTTAAAGTTTGAAAATAAAAGTTTGAAGCCTTACATTGAAAAACAAAAGGCGACAGATCCACAATTCTATGAATTGTTGTAACAACTTATTTTTTTAAGGCTTTGTTTTTTAGAGCAGTTTTAGGTTCACATCAAAATTGAGTAGGAAATTCAGAGTTCCAAGGTACTCCAAACCCTGCCACATGCATGACCTTCCTCACCCATCCCCCACCAGAGTGCTATGTCCATTGCAATCAATGAACCTATACTGACACATGATTATCACCCAAAGTTTACATCAGAACTTGCTCTTGGTGTTATACATTCTATGGGTTTTGACAAATCGATCCAGCACTACAGTGTCATACAAAATATTTTCACTGTACTAAAAATCTTCTGTGCTCTACCTATTCATCCCTCCCATTCTTCATCCCTCAGACAACCACTGATCTTTTTACTGTCTTATAGTTTTGCCTTGTCCAGAATGTCATGTAGTTGGACTCATACAATAGTAGCCTTTTCACACTGACTTCTTCCATTTAGCAATATGCATCCATGTATGTTTCCTTCACATTCTTTCATGACTTGATAGCTCATTTCGTTTTAGTGTTGAATAATATTCCATTATCTGGATGTATTATACCACAGTTTATTTATTCATTCACCTATTGAAAGACATCTTGGTCATCTCCAAAGTCAACAATTCATTTTTAATCTCCAGTTTTAACAAGTAGCTATCTGAGATAAATTGTTATCTTTATTTCCTCATTGAATTTCTGAGGCAACCCAGCCATACTCTTAACAGATGCATGAATTCCCAACGACAAACAAGGCTGCATGATTGGCCTTGCTTGCTTCCTCTAAAAACTAACTCACTATTTTCATAAGGCAGCCCATGTCATTATAGGATGCCCCTAATTATTATTAAACTGTTCTTCCTAATGGCTGACTCCTCTGCATCTCTCAAAATAGTCCTTGTTCCTTTCCATGTATATTTCCAAATGTATTTTTTAATCAAAATCTCAGTATTTTTTCTATTGTTTAAAGGGAAAAAACAGAATTGTTTTATTTTTTTATCCACTTTTGCAATTTACTTTCTTAAAATATTCACAATCACAGATTTTCAGACAACTAATGTAATCTCTGACACACTTTTTTTTCTCCTAGATAAGCACTGCTAACCCTTGAAGCTTCCTCTCACATCATTTGGAGTCTCCCACATCATTCTGGCCATCCTCTAAACATGCTTCTTTTTTATAAATATATTTTTTCTTCAGACTTGGGCAAAATCTTCCATGAGTAATTGGGGGAATGCTGAGGAGAGGGAAACAATTATCTCTCGTGTGAAGAATATACATTCCAATTACTGCAGTTGGAGGCTGCATCAGCTTTTCTGCCACACTATTCTGAGACCACATTAAACCTACAGTTAATTAAAACTCACTCCTTTTCCATCTGCTCCACGGTACCTCCTCACTTCTTTGTCATGTTCTCCATCTTAAATTTTGTCCTGTTACTTTTAGACCTGTTTATTAATCTGAAAAGATAACTTTGAAAACTTTACCTACTATCCAAAGTACCAACCCTCTCACTCTGTTTTATGGTACTTGTGGTTTTGATCAATTGCCTTTAATTCATTCATCCAATCATTCATTCATTCAACCAGTACTAAGTTTCAATTACGGTGTCAGGCTCTGGGCCAGGTTCTGGGGCTACATAACACACATAAGTCTCTATTCTTAGGAAACATATGGTGTAGTGTGAATAGCAGATTATAACTGATCATACTAATACATGTGTAGTTACAAACTGATGTGACTGTTCTGAAATTTTTAAAACGAAATTGTATTAATGATTAAAACAAAGTAACCTAATATGGATATAAGCAGGGAAGTGGTAACGAAAGGCTTTCCTAGAGAAATGATGTTCAAGCTGAGACAAAAAGGACAAGTAGAGGTTAGTTAGACAAAGGTGTAGGGGTGGAAAGTATTTTAAACAGAGAAGTCCTGGAGGAGAAGGAAACATATCATTATTCAGAGATCAAACCGAGGCCAGAGTGATCTGGAATACAGAGTGATGGTCATGGGAGAATCATGCCACAGACATACACAGGACCAGACCCCGTAAAGTCTTTGTAGGGTGGATTGATGATTTGGCTGTACTCTGTCTTGTGCTCTTAGTTGTTCATTCGTGTTCAACTCTTTGTGGCCCCATGGACTGTAGCCCACCAGGCTCCTCTGTCCATGAAACTCTCCAGGCAAGAATACTGAAGTGGGTTGCCATGCCCTTCTCCAGAAGATCTTCCCAACTCAGGGATCCAATCCAGGTCTCCTCCATTGCAGGCAGGTTCTTTACCGTCTGAGCCACCAGGGAAGCCCAAGAAGACTGTAGTGGGTAGCCTATCCCTTCTCCAGGAGATCTTCCTGACCCAGGAATTGAAACGGGGTCTCCTGCATTGCAGGTGGATTGTTTACCAGCTGGTTCTTTACCAGTTGCTGTTTGTTTGTTGTTGTTACTTGTCTTAAATGCTACTTACTTCTGTACAATTTCTACACACAGTAAATAGCTAATCCATGTTTATAGGTTGTATAAGTAGCCACCTCTAAGAGTTCCCAACTGAATAAGACTATTGCTTTTGCTAGCACTGAGCTCTATGTAGTAGGCACAACAGTAACACCCAGTGATTATGAGACTCGGTTTCCTTAGAAAGGATGCTGTGGAATCTTCTGTGTTAGGAGTCTTTATACAATGGAGAAGCCAAACTAGGGCATGTTTCCTAATGTTTTAGGACAGCATTTTCCAAAATGTGTTTCACACTACTTAGGTTGTTGTTCATTCACTAAGCTGTGTCCGACTCTCTGCGACCCCACAGACTGCAGCACGCCAGGCCTCCCTGTCCATCACCAACTCCTGGAGTTTACTCAAACTCATGTCCACTGAGTCAGATGCCACCCAACCATCTTGTCCTCGGTTGGCCCCTTCTCAACATCAGGGTCTTTTCCAGCGAGTCAGGTCTTTGCATCTGGTGGCTAAAGTATTGGAGCTTCAGCTTCAGCACCAGTCCTTCTAATGAATATTCAGGATTGATTTCCTTTAGGATGGACTGTTTGATCTCCTTGCAGTCCAAGGGCCTCTCCAGAGTCTTCTTTAACACCACAGCTCAAAAGAATCAATTCTTCAGCATTCAGCCTTCTTTGTGGTCCAACTTTCACATCCATACATGACTACTGGAAAAACCACAGCTTTGACTCCATGGACCCTTGTTGGCAAAGTAATGTCTTTGCTTTTTAATGCTGTCTAGGTTTGTCATAGCTTTTGTTCCAAGGAGCAAGTGTCTTTTAATTTCATGGCTGCAGTCACCATCTGCAGTGATTTTGGAGCCCAAGAAAATAAAGTCTGTCACTGTTTCCATTGTTTCCCCATCTATTTGCCATGAAATGATGGGACTAGATGGCATGATCTTTGGTTTTTGAATGCTGAGTTTGAAATCAGCTTTTTTACTCTCTTCTTAATTAGTTAACCTTATTTTTCAACCTCTCATGTGGCAAGGAACAAATTCTTAAGCATGATTAATAGAAGCTTGTTCTTTGCTGCTCCCTACCAAACCATCCCAAGCTTTCCCAAAAGGCTCAGTACAATCCCTACTACTTCTACATATGATAAAAATGAAAGCAGCTTTAAAAAAATGTGAATAGAAAAACCTAGAGACACTGTGAGTTCCAAGTGAGATGACACTGGCTGTTGATGGTTATATCTAAAGCTTTGTTGCAGTCAAAAAAAAAACAGATGAAGCTGGTTCCAAAGTGGCACCATGCAGCAGGACGTTCTGAGACAATGGAAAGTTCTGTATTTTCTCTGTGCAGCATTGTTGTCGCTAGCCACGTGTATCTCCTGAGCTCTTGAAATGTGGTAATGTGATTGAGGCACTGAATAAATCTAAAATCTTATATAAACTTTGAAATTTTATGTAGCTTTAATTCATTTAAATTAAATTTAAATTGCCACACATTACTTTTGCTACTGCAAAAGATGCTGCAGTTCTAGAAGATATTAATGGTAAAGCAAAAAGTGGTGACATCTCACTTTTTATGGCTAAATGAAACCCCTGCCCCCAAATAAAATCAGTCCCACAGGAGAGTGGTAACACACTGAAGGTATTGCAAAGTGCACTGCAATTTAATCTTTGAATGCTATTTCCTGCAACCACCCCCCCACCCCGGCCGACATCTTTTCCTGTTTAAAGCCATATATACACAGGAGAACTTATTAATATCTCTAAATAATAGATTAGTGTTATTTATTACTTGTACTTGTGTGCTCATTTTCTCCTAAAAATATCACCACATTTTAGACATAAAGCCTTCCTCTTTGATGGAAGACAAAAGTTGGAAGGCAACAGAGAACAGAATTGGCTTGTGACTTCGTTTTGTCAATATGTAGCTGCAACTGACGGACACAGCAACTGTTACCTGCACTCCTATTTTTCATGTCAGTACTCAGAGTTCCTTTAAATCTGCTTTAAGCTCCCCAAGCCCTTTTAAATTACATCATACCAAGTCGACGTCCAGGATAAATGGCTGGGAATATATAGTCCATTAGAAATTCCCTACTGACCTTTTATTACAAGGTGTTTCTCAAAACATTCTGTTATTTGGTGAGATGAATCTTTCTTATTGATTTCACTCTTTAGCACCCCAGTCATGAAGAACTGAACTTATAAATGGTCCAAGGCAAGGGGTTACAATTTGCTGTGTTCAGATGATGCTACCTGTCATTATTTATTGCTTTCCTTCATTACTTCATTTTTGTCCTTGCCTCCTTCCTCATCTGTTCAACAAATTTCTCCTGAGAGCGTCTTATGTGCCTGAAACAGCAGCAGGGGCTGGGATACAACCAGTTAAGACAGAGACATCTCTATCTACATTCACAGAGCAATGGAACACTACCAGACACAGGACAGCATGCTGGGCAGTGTGGGGATATCAACAAACAGGTTTGGGAAAGAGATGAACATATGTGTCTGAAAAAAGAAAAAGGGAATAAAGAGAGGGGCTTAGAGAACCAGCACACAGGGCTCAAATTTCATCCAGAAATTTTGCCTTTGTAACAAGGAAAAGAAAGCTGTTTCCCAGAACTATCTTTAAGGTCCGCAGAAAGAACTATTTGAAAATTATTGAAAATAGCATTAAGACAAATCTTACTTCATCATCACATAAAGCAGTTATCCTACAACAGAATGGTGGAACAGACAAAATCTCTTTTAAGAGGTTTATGGTTTAAGGTTGATATGTGGACCTTTAAACCATCCCTAATCTAATGCTGACCAGATAGTCTAAAATCCTTAACCAGGCATTCAAGACTCTCCAAAATTTAGCTCTTACTTTCACAAAGTTGCACCTCTCTACCCTTCTCAGGAACCTTTAGTTACAGCCAGATGGGTCTATTCACTGTGTCCTTAAATGTTTGAGAATTTCTTGGTTTTCTTCCCAGATTCTTAGCAATTCTTCAAAGCCTAATTTATGTCAGTTCCTCTATATAGCTATACCTGATCACCCCAGCTTCTAAACGATGATCTCTTTGTCCTCAGAACTGGTAAGGGACTTAGTGAAAATGATAAATTTTTGACAGTGATAATTTATAACTTTGCAGATAGCAAATTTAACAGGTATGTATGTCAAAGTCATAAGAGCAATGTGCCTCAGAGCCTACTTTTCGTTAGTAACACATTTGCCTATACATTTATGGTGTATAAAGCATTTTGACAAACCTTACCTCATTAAATGTAAGCCTCACTATAATCCAGTTAGGTTAGTATTTTCTTCAACAGTGTATAGAGGTGGATCCAGAGGCCCCAAAACGGAAGCCAATTCATCTGAGGCTGCACAGTGAGTAAGATAATGTGTTAGTCACTCAGTCGTGTCTGACTCTTTGAGACCCCATGGGCTGTGGCCCGCCAGGCTCCTCTCTGGATAGCTGAGTTTAAAATGAGGACTTTTGACTCTAAGTCAAATGCTCTTTCTAGTAACAGTGAAGAGTTTTTAAACCTAGGACCGTTGGTAAATATGCCTCTGTGTGCTCCAGATAGTTTTGGTCACGTAGTAGGTATTTTATGGGTACATATGGAAAAACTTATTTGTTTCTGATTAATGAATAAAATGAGAGAGGTCTCTTTCAAAATCAGCTTCTTCAGTATCACAAAAGAAGTGGGCATGGGGATTCATCTCTGCTAGTACCATCCAGGATAATTTTTGAATTTAAAGAACAACTACAGAAAGAATTGCCTGTGATTTTGACTGTGGCTGCTCCAAATACTTCTGAGTCACCTAATCTTTAGATCTGCTTTTTCCTAATGGTTTCGGGACAAACTATCCAATCCTTTATGATTTAACAGCTCCTTCATAAATGGAAACAGGTCAGAACCAACTATTAATACCCAGGCAGATGCAGAAACCACCCAGATGGGTAATTTCATTGTTAGTACAAAATATTTAAAAGAGCTACAGAATGTCATATAGAAGATTAGCGATACAAAAGAGATAGAAGGCATTCATTTTTTAAAAGTTATTTTTTTTTTCTGTGTATCACCTGTACATTTTAAATAGAGCTTTTACAGCTTACACATGAATTCTACTTTCTAAGCAAGAGGCATCTTGCCTCACCATTAAGCGTGCCTCTGGGTTAGGAATGCTTAGTCATAATAGGAAGTAACAAATAGATTTAAGGGACTAGACCTGATAGACAGAGTGCCGGATGAACTATGGACAGAGGTTCGTGACATTGTACAGGAGACAGGGATCAAGACAATCCCCATGAAAAAGAAATGCAAAAAAGCAAAATGGCTGTCTAAGGAGGCCTTACAGATAGCTGAGAAGAGAAGAGAAGTGAAAAGCAAAGGAGAAAAGGAAAGATATTCCCATCTGAATGCAGAGTTCCAAAGAATAGCAAGGAGAGATAAGAAAGCCTTCCTCAGCGATCAGTGCAAAGAAATAGAGGAAAACAACAGATTGGGAAAGACTAGAGATCTCTTCAAGAAAATTAGAGATACCAAAGGAACATTTCATGCAAAGATAGGCTCGATAAAGGACAGAAATGGTATGGACCTAACAGAAGCAGAAGATATTAAGAAGAGGTGGCGAGAATACACAGAAGAACTGTACAAAAAAGATCTTCACGACCCAGATAATCACAATGGTGTGATCACTCACCTAGAGCTAGACATCCTGGAATGTGAAGTCAAGTGGGCCTTAGAAAGCATCACTACGAACAAAGCTAGTGGAGGTGATGGAATTCCAGTTGAGCTATTTCAAATCCTCAAAGGTGATGCTGTGAAAGTGCTGCACTCGATATGCCAGCAAATTTGGAAAACTCAGCAGTGGCCACAGGACTGGAAAAGGTCAGTATTCATTCCAATCCCAAAGAAAGGCAATGCCAAAGAATGCTGAAACTACCGCACAATTGCACTCATCTCACATGCTACTAAAGTAATGCTCAAAATTCTCCAAGCCAGGCTTCAGCAATATGTGAACCATGAACTTCCAGATGTTCAAGCTGGTTTTAGAAAAGGCAGAGGAACTAGAGATCAAATTGCCAATACCCACTGGATCATCGAAAAAGCAAGCGAGTTCCAGAAAAACATCTATTTCTGCTTTATTGATTATGCCAAAGCCTTTGACTGTGTGGATCACAATAAACTGTGGAAAATTCTGAAAGAGATGGGAATACCAGACCACCTGACCTGTCTCTTGAGAAACCTGTATGCAGGTCAGGAAGCAACAGTTAGAAGTGGACATGGAACAACAGACTGGTTCCAAATAGGAAAAGGAGTACGTCAAGGCTGTATATTGTCACCCTGCTTATTTAACTTTTATGCAGAGTACATCGTGAGAAATGCTGGGCTGGAAGAAACACAAGCTGGAATCAAGATTGCCGGGAGAAATGTCAATAAACTCAGATATGCGGATGACACCACCCTTATGGCAGAAAGTGAAGAAGAACTAAAGAGCCTCTTGATGAAGGTGAAAGAGGAGAGTGAAAAAGTTGGCTTAAAGCTCAACATTCAGAAAACTAAGATCATGGCATCTGGTCCCATCACTTCATGGGAAATAGATGGGGAAACAGTGGAAACAGTGTCAGACTTTATTATTTTGGGCTCCAGAATCACTGCTGATGGTGACTGCAACCATGAAATTAAAAGACGCTTACTCCTTGGAAGGAAGGTTATGGCCAACCTAGATAGCATATTGAAAAGCAGAGACATTACTTTGCCAACAAAAGTCCGTCTAGTCAAGGCTATGGTTTTTCCAGTGGTCATGTATGGATGTGAGAGTTGGACGGTGAAGAAAGCTGAGCGCCGAAGAATTGATGCTTTTGAACTGTGGTGTTGGAGAAGACTCTTGAGAGTCCCTTGGACTGCAAGGAGATCCAATCAATCCATCCTAAAAGAGATCAATCCTGGGTGTTCATTGGAAGGTCTGATGTTGAAGTTGAAACTCCAATACTTTGGCCACCTCATGCGAAGGGTTGACTCATTGGAAAAGACCCTGATGCTGGGTAGGATTGGGGACGGGAGGAGAAGGGGACGACAGAGGATGAGATGGTTGGATAGCATCACCGACTCGATGGACATGGGTTTGGGTGGACTCCGGGAGTTGGTGATGGACAGGGAGGCCTGGCGTGCTGCAATTCATGGGGTCGCAAAGAGTCGGACACGACTGAGCGACTGAACTGAATCATAATAGCTTCCACTTGCCAAATGTGTGAGCTCTGTGTTATGCCCTGTGTGGGAACTTCTTTACTCCTCACAATAACTCTGCGAGCTCCATGTTATAAGACTACTCCTGAGGAGGTGTGTGGGCTTTCCACGCCAAGCAATTCTGACACTAACTGCCTGCAATTAGGGCAGATCCCGCAGGTTACAGGCTTATTCCCACAAGACTGCCCCCCACTTCAGATGCAGATCTCCCTCTTCAGATGGAACCTAAGTATTGGGCCCCCAGATGACTCATATTTCTGTCCCATTTGGCTACAAATGAGTGATTCCTACAGTTTCTACCCTCGAGTTCTGTCATTCACCAGAGTGGTTCACAGAACTCAGGAAGAGTTTATTTACTACTGCTGACTTAGTACAAAGGATATTTTAAAGGATACATATGAATAGCTAGATGAAGAAGTACATAAAGCAAAGTCTGGAAGGATCCCGAGTGAAGAGTTTGTGTGTGGATTTGGGGCACACCATCACCACCATCCCTGTACACGAACGTGTTCACTAACATCGAAGTTCTCCAAACTCCATACTTCGGGGGTTTTTACGGAGACTTCACCACATAGGTATAATCAGTTACTAACTCCATTTCTAACCCCCTTCACCTTTCTGTAGAATGGGAAGCTTCTAATCATGGCTTACTCTTTCTGTTGACCAGCTCTCATCTAGGGGACTGCCAAGAGTCACCTCATTCAAATAAAAGATGCTCTTCTCATCCAGAAAATTCCAAGGGATCTAGAAGGTCTGTCAGGTAGTCAGGTACAGCGGGAAGAGATCAAAATATACAAATATTATTATTTCATGGGAGGAAGAATTCCCAAAGTGACTACAGGCTAGTTGAATGCAGGAGTATAGAAGGATTGTAACAGAGATTATACAATTACAGTATGGCTGAGATTTTTGAGGTTTGATTTTTATGGTAGAAATTGCTTTATTTATTTATTTATCTATTTTTTGATGTGGAGAAAATTACTTAGAAAATTATATTTAAGGGAAGAATGTTTGACATGATAGTTAAATTGGAAAAAATGATTAAGAACTCAGTTTTGTTTTGTTTGTTTTTTCTCTTTTAACAGTTTCAGAAGCCCTTTGATTCCATCAATTCTTTATGTGGATCTCTAGGGCCCAACTGTTAGCTCCTAGTAAGTTTCTCTTAAAAAGAAACCTGGTATTTGCAGAGAGTAACTGATCTCCTGCCTTGGAACTCAATAATAATATCAAGAAGCCTGGAACACTGGAAGTTTGCTAAAGAATAATGGTGCTCTTGAGACCATCAGGACAAATGGCCAGTTTAAAGAGACTCTTACCCACCAACTTAAGGCAAATTGAGCATCAAAAAGAGAAAAATAATTTTGGCTACATGGAACAAGTTTGAGTCTATGAGAGACCATGATTCTATCTCAATAACAAATGGGGAAAGTTAACAGAAAGTGAACTACAAGGTAGTTCTAATGCAAAAATAAGAATGGCTATAAGTATATATATTTACTTTTAAATTGGTTATAATAATTAAAAGCAAAACTATATGTAGGTGTGTTGTTTCTTCTATTTATTCTCCTGTACAGCTGCTCATAAGGTGTAGATATGTACTTGCTGTCTAAACAGAGAAGGGTAGATACAGGAATACTGGATCAGTCAAAGAATTTTTTAACTAAACCCCTAAATAAGAAATACTTATTATGGCCACAGGTAACCAAGCAAAATGAGGTTAAGTCAATGGTCATACTCAATGACCAAAATAGAAAGAGGGTTCAACAGACAATTTTGAGATGATTAGTTAGTCAAATGTCCTCATAGAGTTAGATGGCTCTACTGATAATAATAAGATACTAATAAGACATAGATAAGTTGCTAATAATACTTATAGGATAGGAAAATGTATAATTATCGGCAGGATAATTGATGATTATCTATTTGCTGGCCATGCAAAACTTAGAGACTGTGTCATTCTAAGGAAAAGACACAAGTTGCAAATATCTAAACCTGTGGAGGAAACACAGGATTAAGATCATGCCATTAATATAACAAAGTATGGTTTTATAAAGGACTGTGCCAAACAATCAGTGGCTCAGATTCAAATTAATTTGGAACAAGCAATCACCCCATTCATAGATAAGATATCAGCTTGCATTGGGTTTGTTTTGTTTTGGGGCTTTGGAGGGGGAACCACTAAAGAGCTTGCAATCTTGGGAACAAATCAGTATAAACTCTATTATAATCTACAAATTAACTTAAATATTATTGTAACCCTACAAAGGTGATTAAGAATGTTTATATATAGAAATAATAAACAAATCAGAAGAATTGATAATTTTGAACAAAGTTCAATTACAGAAATACGTTTAGTAACCATTATAATTGTTTTGTCTACCCTTTAAGGTATTTATAGTGTTCTAAAGCTTGTCACATTAAAATTTTAATTGTGATTTGTATTTTCTATGAGAGTTTAATTAACTACATGTATAATAAATTTTAAATGATCAATCTTATGTTTAAAGTTTTGTATGCTAGGTATGGACATTTTTTTTTTATTAAATTAGTTTATCTATAACTTTACAATATTGTATTTGTTTTGCCATACATTGACATGAATCCACCATGGGTGTACATTTGTTCCCCTTCCAATAAACTTAGCATTCTACAAAGTATAGATAGAAGTTTGTGTTCCTCTGTTAAATCAACCCCCAGGGGGGAAAAAATTAGCGATAGAAACAATCTCAGAGAGGTTAATTTGTCCAAGGTCACACTGGCAACCTAGATCTGTAGGAATATAAAGCCTGTGTTTGTATCTGCTGAACCACCAACTCTTTGTAGACATCTTTTGGAGTCTCTTTTCTCACACTATTTAGGGAACTTTTAATTTTTTTTTTTTTAACAGTAAGTGATTTTGATTTGTACAGACACAATTGTCCAAACAGATCTCTCATGAGCTGAATTAAGCCATTAGAACTATTTTTTAATAAAAATGAAAGAATTCATTGATAATATTTTAAGTAAAAGAATTTCTAACAGAAATGTAGATTTCTAGCTTCTGTTGAAAAAAATAGCAGATCTAGAAACCATGGGCTATTGTGTGACAAAAGTCAATGGAAACTTAGTGAGGGTTACCCTTGGAAGATGGAGAAGGAAATGGCAACCCACTCCAGTATTCTTGCCTGGAGAATCCCATGGTCAGAGGAGCCTGACAGGCTACAGTCCTCGGGATTGCAGGAGTCAGACACGACTTAGCCACTAAACCACCACCGCCACCACCCCTGGAAGGGGCACTTACATCCAATTTTCCTCTATGTGCATATAAGGTGCTATTTTTATAGCAGACTTGATGTACTGAAACCAACTGCACAGAGACCCTCAAGTATCTTCAGGCTTGTAGAATCCGTCATCAAAGGGGACTTTTGATAGCACCAGGCACAATATAGAGATGCAACCTATTTTAAGACCTCAAAGACAATGTTTCCCGTTCTAAGCTGCTGATTCTAGAATCATACATAACCAATCAATATGCTCTCCTAACATGGAATTGGATATGCAGATTATATAAACACACACACAATTAGACACTGACTGAATGAGAAAAAGCCAGCAAAGGTCACGGACAAAGAGCAGCCAAAGAAATCAAATGAAACTATAAGAGTTCATCCATCCATTCATCCCTCCATTCATTCATTCATTCATTTACAAAGGAGCTCTGCTAGGTACATGAGAACCTTATAACTCTTTCCTGAATCCATCATTCATTCATCCAGTGGTTTTCAGTGCCCACTTTGTTCTAGATTATGGAAGATGCACAGGGCACATAGCAGTAAACAAAATGCATAGGATCCCTTCCATCACCTAACAGACCCTAAATGGTTAATCATACAAATAAAACTGGTAAATCTTGTAAAAGATACTTAAAAGTTTATACAAGTGGTTGCCTACCCTAATTTAGGGAGTCAGAGAAAATTTTTCCAAGGACAATATATTAAATCATTAAGGCCCATAAGCCATTGATCATCCCTTTCTAAACCCTGGTTGGCTTCACTGTACGTTCACTTGCCAACTGAATAAATGATAGAAGTAGTTAACATAAACTAAGGACGTATCAGCTGAGCTTTGTGGTGAGTGCTTTACACAGATCAACTCTTTAACCCCTAATTCTATTTAAGATAGATACTCTGACTGTCTCCACTGTGTAGATGAGGAATCAAGCACAGTACTTGATTAAAGCTGGAAAACTCAAATCAAAACTCAAATCCAGATCTTCCCTTCTAGAGTGGCCATACCCTTAAACCTTGACTTTCTTTCTTTTTTTTTTTTTTTTTTTTTTTAAGGAGTGTTATCTGAAAAAGTTAATCTAGCTGGTAAATAGTTGCATACTAAACATGCACACACACATGCACGCACACACACCAGAGTAGCATTTCCTGAAAGAATAAATATCAATATATCTTAGTCCATTTTTATAGTAAAGAGTTACTCCAACAAGAACAAGCAAATTCTTCCTAAAATACCTCTTTATTAAGGACAAATATGAGCTAGGAGACATGGTGCAGCATCCAATCTCAGAAAGCAATTTTCAAGGATGGAGTATCTGCACTTTCTCTTGCAACATAATGAACACATGGACACCGCAGAATGCTTATCCAACATAGTTTGCTATGTTAGCATTTAAAATAGGAGAACATGTGCTGAGAGATATAAAGAAACATAACTCTACATATGATTTCTTCCCTATTTGGCTCAACATTGATCATTTGCTGTTAAGTAAACACTTTAAAGTAAAAAGAGTCAGTAGGAATTTGGATCTTTCAGAAGAAATTACATGGCAAAAGCTCACCATGGGGAGGTGAGAAAAGAGAAAAGCCTTTATTGCTGAAGAAAAAGTAAGAGAAGCTGATAACTTTGGCTGAGAAAACTCTTTGAGACTGAGTCATATCCATATGCAAGGAAGATCACTTTTTATGCAGTTGCATTGTGAAATAAGGAGAAAGCTTTCCCCCTTTATCCAAGTGTAAAGAAAGATCCCCTAGATTAACATTAGAAGTGTAAAAATATTTTCTCCCCAACTTTTCCTCCAGCTCCCAGCTCCAATGTCCCTTCTTAACACTTTGACACTCAAATTTTTAGTAAATATTAATTCCTCAAAAAGTTTTTAATTTAGTCTAAATTCTAATTATTGAACACTCCGCAAAGCACAGGGAATAACCACCCCCCCAAAAGATAACATGCAAGCTTAAATTTTCTCTACATATTTCAAAGTTAGAAAATCTGGACCTATTAATATGGTTAACATGACATAACATGTATACATTCTATTTAAAATTAACGAATATTTGAAAGAGTTTACAAAAAGCTGAAGAAGTATGATAGAACAGTTTTTGTTTGGGGTTTTGGGGTTTGTTTTTTTATATTGAGAGGGTGAGGAGAAAGAAACATTTTTTGAGTGCTATGATATGCCGTGATAAATTAGAGTAATATTTCTGAAGTGCATTTGATTACCAATTGGCTTAAGCTTTCAAAAGGATAGACCTTGTGGATAGACATGTCCTGAATATGAAACATTACTATATTAATGATGTATTAAATCATTTTTATAAAAAAAAAACAAAACAAAACACGATAGACCTTGTGGATAGACATGTCCTGAATATGAAACATTACTATATTAGGGAAGGAAATGGCAACTCACTCCAGTATTCTTGCCTGGAAAATCCCATGGATGGAGGAGCCTGGTCCATGGGATGGCAAAGAGTCGGACATGACTGAGTGACTTTACTTTCAATTTCACTTTCTAGAGTACATCAAAAAATGTCCACAGCTCTTTGTATATAGTATGTGAAGGAGAGAAAGAAGGTTTTGATAAATTTAAAACACCAGTGAGTTCAAGGGAGTGGGATCATCTGACCAAGGCTGTGTCCTCATTCATTTATCCCACAGATATTTACTGAGGGCTTATGAGGGCCCAGTACTCTTCTAGGTCTTGAGGACAACAGAGAAGGAAGCAAAGTCTCTCTTATCCTAGGGCGGGTGTTCTATTATGGGGAAACATGATAAACAGAGAGCAAACAAACATTCAACACAATGTCAAGGAGGGACATGGTCTTTGAATATAAGTACAGCAATGAAAGATAAGGGGCTGTGGAGTGGAAGAAGAGTGGGGGTAAATGAGGGAAGGGCTTATGAAGATAGTTTGCCATTGTCTCTAGCCTCAAGAAAGGGAGTGGTAAAACTGTGAAAGAGCTCTGCATTAAGAGCCAGGAGACATGGACTCCAGTTATGACCTTCTCAACAAGGATTCATTTTTGTTAGAAACTCTTATATTCAAGATCTTATGCAAGTATGGAAAAATGAGGAGGACTGAGAAATTCAGAAACTAGAAAGAGATCCTTCGGCACTGCTAGTTTGAAGACCAAGTCTGTTGCTTTATCGGAAAGCAGGAAAGAAAATAGGAGTTGGAAGCAGAAAGAGCGAATTCAATCTCTTCTTAGTCTTGTGATCTCAGGCAAGTTGCTTCATCATTCTAAGTCAGTATCCTCATCCATTAAAGAGAGATACACAACTACTTCAGGAAGTTTCCACAGGATTAAATGGGAGCAAGCATGCAAAATTAGCTCAATGCATGGTTCATGGTAAGCACATAATAACTGGGATGTGTTATTAATTATTTGTTGTCCTTTGTGTTGTTTAGTTGCTAAGCTGTGTCCAGCTCTTTGTGACTGCATGGACTGTAGCCCACCAGGCTCCTCTGTCCATGGCATTTCCCAGGCAAGAATACTGGAGTGGGCTGCCATTTCCTTCTCCAGAGGATCTTCCTGAGCCAGGGATCAAACCCACGTCTCCTACACTGGCAGGCAACTTCTTTACCACTGAGCCACCACGGAAGTCCAATATTAATTATACTAGATAACAACACAACAATGCCTTTGAAACAGAGCCAAAAAGTCCCTTCATTTTTCCAAGATGCCCCTTCTTATTCCCAGGTGAAAACAACCTGATTGTGGTACATTGCTTTCTTTAGGCTGAATGATATCTGTCATGTTATGAACTGGGACACTAAATACTGAGTTGGCCAAAAAGTTCATTTGGGTTTTTCCATTATATCTTACAGGAAAACCCAAATGAACTTATTGGCCAAACTCAATATTTTCATTTTTAAAATAACAGAACCTACTTGCAGCTATTCAGATAAGCATAAGAGGAAAAAAAAATCCATTGGAAATGTGTGCTAGTCATTCAGTCACTGAGTCTGAATCATTTACAATTGCAGGGCCTGGATTTCCCCAGATATGGACTCCTATGCAGACACTGGCCATGGGGAGAGAGGGGTCCTGGCTGAGTATTGAGAAGGTACATTTATATATGTCTGACTGGTTGCATCCTAAAATCAAATATAAAAATTAACTTTGATTCCTTCATGGATTATTATTACCTAGAGTCCTCTACTAAAGCTGACACAGATATTTGTTTACTTGAAATATATTTTTGTTATTTATAGACCCTTCTCAGAAACAAAAGAGAAAGAATGAAATACAGAAAAAAATTTTAAAGCTTTGCAAGAAAACAGCTAAGAGAAGGTTAACCATTTGGCACATGAGGGCAGCTGGGGAAAGCTTATGCCAGGAATGTGGACAGAATATGACAGAGAGACATGGTGTATTGGGATAAAAGCTGTTCCCAAGAGGTATCTCTTACACATGATCCATGAAGTGACAGGTGTTCTTGGAAATAGGATCCTATCTTTGTCTCGGGCCATGTCCTCTGTCACAGAGGGGACAGAGAATTGGAAAAATCATCACCACACTGACAATCCTCATTAACCTCTGGCATGGAATACCATGTTCATATCTACCAGCAATGGCTGCCCAGTCTGCAGCCCACCTCTTATCTCCATTTGCAGGCTGTGAAATTATCCCAGCCTCTGAAAATGCACCAACAGCAAACATCGCTGTAACCTGAACGTCTTTGGTGACTAAGACCCACCCTCCTGAGGCCCAGCAAGGAGGGATGAAGGTAAAGCTTTATCTTGTCGAGTACACGTCACACTGCCTGGGCTTTTGAAGGAAGGCCAGAAATTATTTCTCTTTGTTAGGAAAACTCACAAGGATTGAACATCAGTCAAACTAAATGAGGAAAGGAAAAGGGAGGACAGGTAGGTAGAAGTCTGTTGCCATATGCCCATGGCCACCCTACTGCCTCAGCCAGAATGTGAGTGTACTTGGGAGAGAAGTCACATCGTTCTCTCACCTGTAAGAAGACTCTAAAGGAGGAATGTCCAGTCCAGGACACTGCCCAGTCTCTCACCTACAAAAGGCAACTCTGATCGATGAGGACTGTTTTACTTGGGCAACCATAAATAGCCAGTTTCAACCCAGTAGTTCATGCACTCACTTACAACTGATCAGAACAGACACAGAAGAAATGTGCTTCATATATTTTAGATAAGAGTGTGGTATAATCACCATGCACCCTTTTCCCTATAGGGGATGAAATCCTAAAAAACTTGAGCTTAGGAATTAAAAAAAAAAAAAAAAGCATTCCTGGCTAGATTTCAACTCACATGACACCATTTTAGAAACCACATGATCTATAAAGGAAAATGTTTTCACAAAGTAGCAGATGTAAAGTCTTAAAATGTCAAGTGGATTTAGAAGAAAACTATAGTTCTAAATGGCAACAGGTGGTCTTTACTTCTCATACTCATTTTAAGAGAGAAGATGACAAAAAGAACACATTTCACCTGTCAACATGATAATGGATAATCAGGCAGGAGGTGAAAACATAATGTTACAAGTCAAAACACTTGCAAGAGTTTTTAAAAATGTGTTTTCTATGGCAGTCGGAGGTTTTCAATTTTTTTTGGGGGGGGGGGTACATATATTGAATCATTTCCAACATGATTCCTTTTCTCGAATAGAAAAAATCTTTGCAGAGAAGGGTCAACTTGTATTTTACAAGCAAAGGAAATGGAGTTGGTAGAGAATGAATGACAAAAAAATACTCAGCTGACAAATATTGCATGTGTATTCTCTATAGCAGTAATCAAACTCTTTAATGAAAGAGTTGAATGTATTAACATTTCAAAATATTCATAGCTAATATCCTACCTGGAAGAAAACTAAGCCTTGCATTTAGCAAGGGGTCACTGTGCAGCTAAAGTCATGAGGTTTTGTGCACAAGCAATTGTCTCACAGTTCCTTGTTGGCTGCAGTTTCAATTGCTCAAATCTAGCCATTGCACATAAGCAAAAATTGTCTCAGTACATGATATGATGAACTAATAATGTCTTGTATTACAAAATACAAGAATTTCAAGATGGAGAAACTCTACAGAAGAATCTAACCCATCTTCCTGCCAAAAATGGCAGTCTTGCTTGGCAGGTATTTTCAAGTGCTTTGCTTGGTCTTGTTTTAAATATTTCAAACAAGAAGAGTTTTTACTCCCTAAAACCTCTCATTGTTCAAGAGGTTCCTTCTCTTACCTTTAAATGTGCATGGGACTATATTTATCCCATTATGCCTTTTGGCTTCCTCTCTTTAGTGTCATGGCCCGGGTGTGGGTTGGAAAAGAATTTCCAGACATGAGACAGAATGAGAGGGAAATAAAGTTTATTAGAGTGGGAGACGCTGTTAGAACAGTGGACCAGCTCAAGGAAGAACCGACGTTGCAGAGGGGTCCTTAGTCCACACTTATAGCCAGGGTACAAGGAGTGGGATAGGGGTCTTACGGGTCATTTGCGGATTGGATGAGGCACATATACTGGGGGGAGGGGGGAGCAGGGAGTAAGCAAATATCTTCTCCCTATGGAGTAGGAGGGGAGACAGGTTATACTGCTCAGGAGGACCTGAAATCCATTAATAGTTACAACATGGGGGAGGCAAGCACAATATGGGTCTGGTTTTTCCATTCCTGCATTCCAAGACCCTCCTTGGTTTTATCTGCTCTTTTGTCCTTGCCTCACCACAGTTAGCACCTACTTTGTCCCCAACAAAAGTATGTATGGAGAGAGGAGAAAAAATAGGGAAATAAAGCATCAATTGTCAGACGCTTGGAAGAGAAAACACATACAGGAAAAGGCAGTTCAAGATGCTGGTAGGAGAAAATCCTGAACTCACCCCTTCTCCCCAGACACAAGTCTACAGCTATATATGGAAAAATCCCCTCTGAAAAGAAGCCAAGAAGTAGCTGAACCGCTCCTCCACAACAACAAGTAAAAGTGACACACTGAGACAGGCAGGAAAGGCAGAGACACCGATTCACCCAAAGCTTCACCCACTGCTCTACAATACGCAAGCAAGAGGGATCTCATCATTACTGAGCATTGCTCTGAGGAGCGAGACATTGGTGCTATGTTCTAATAGCTTTATTAGTTCACCCCTCAATTCATTGAATCCATACCACCATACTGAGGGCTAGAAGAGCATTTTCCTAGGTGAAGAGGCAGACATAGTGGTTGAACTCAGATTTTTCCATCTGTAAAGACTTCTTTGACCCCAGCTACTCACAGATAGCATGATGGGAAGCTCTAAGCTACTGGGCCAGGGGAAGGGCTTAGATACAGTTCATATTTGCTTTAGCAAAACATTTCACACAGAATCTTCCATAATCACCAGTTGTTAGGGGGACTGGCAATTATTTGAACCAATGAGTGCTGTTCAAAAGATCAATATTGAATTGGAAAGAAGTCTCTAAGATAGTGCCACAAAGTTATGTTTAGGGTCTAATACTCCAATATTTTAATCAATACATCTTGTTAAAATGTAGAATGTGCACCTAGGCAAAAAAAAATCTTTAGAACAAAACAAATCTGGAAAACAGTATTAAAATGGCTGACAAAATCATGTTTCAAAATCACCTCCACAGGCAGCAATGCTGGGCTAAAAACAATCAGAAGAAATTTAACAAATATGAAAGTAGATTCCTAATATTTAAGTTAAAAAAACAAAAACAAAAAACTACATGTAAGAAGAATAAGACCCAGATTGAGAGTCTTTTTAAAAAATTCATGACTTCCATCGTTCGACTATCTGAGCTCCACTTTTGGACAAGAGCACACGTGGGATGATGTTAGGGACTGAATACCTGTGTTTCCTCAAAATTCACCTGTTGAAATCTGAAGCCCTGAGGTAACGGCTTTAGGAGATGAGGGCCTCTGGGAGTGATTAGATCGTGAGGGTGAAGTCTTAGGAATGAGATGAATATCCTTGTATAAGAGGGCCCAGAGAGCTCTCTGACTTCTTTCCACCAAGCACAGAGGGAGAAGGTGGTCATCTGTGAGCCAGAAGGTAGGTCCTCAAGTAACACCATATTTGCTAGCACCTTGAGGTCAGACTTCCCAGTCTCTCGATTTGTGAGAAGTAAATATTTGTATTTAAGGCCCCCTGTCTATGGTACTTTGTTATAGCAACCTGAGCTGACTAAAACAGATACCATACTGGCAGGTGAACTGGAAACAGGAGTGCATGAGGCTAGATCATGGGTTGTAGAGATGTCTTAGAAGGAACACACTTGAGATCTGGCCATGCAGAATCTTGTTGAAGCGTCCCGCAAACAGGAGGAGGAAGAGCCAGAGAAAAACTGATACAAGGCATGTGACATGACAGGGATGTAGGTCTAAGGGTAGTGCTGGGCGATCTGGATGTGAAAAGGAGGCAAAGCCTTGAGGTACTAGAATGACTGACCATGGGGCTTTCCTAGGCCTTAAAAAGAGTGAGGTTGTGTCCCAATAAAAGTTTATTTAGACACTGAAATTTGAGTTTCGTGTAATTTTCTTGTGTCAAAAAAAAAAATCATTATTCTTTTGCTGTCTTTTTCCAACCATTTAAAAATGTAAAAAAAAAAAAAAAAAAAAAAACCACAACACACACACTCTTAGCTTTTGAGTAGCATAAACATAGGCAGCAAGCCTTAGTCAACTTGAGTGGTGGGCTGTAGTTCACTGAACAAATAAATGAAAATGATTTCTTAGGTGTTCTAGGGAACAGAGATAGCTAAGAGAAGGATTAATGGAAGATGAACTTCAAGAGGAGAAAATAATTCTATGATAATCTAGACACTTTAGGAAAATTCTAGGGGAAAAATGCTAAATTTAAAAAAGTACTAAAAATTCACAACTGTACGGTGGTTATCTGGACCAAAAATTCACCCCAGGAAACGTGAAACTGCTTCCTTCAAAAGAGAGGAATGTCATCATTCCATTCACTTCAGTCACTCAGTAGTGTCTGACTCTTTGCAATCCTATGGACTGCAGCACACCAGGCCTCCCTGTCCATCACCAACTCCCAGAGTTTACTCAAACTCATGTCCATTGAGTCAGTGATGCCATCCAACCATCTCATCCTCTGTCATCCCCTTCTCCTCCTTCAATCTTTCCCAGCATCAGGGTCTTTTCAAATGAGTCAGTTCTTCACATCAGGTGGCCACAGTATTGGAGTTTCAGCTTCAGCATCAGTCCTTCCAATGAATATTCAGGACTGATTTCGCTTAGGATGGAATGGTTGGTTCTCCTTGCAATCCAAGGGACTCTCAAGAGTCTTCTCCAACACCACAGTTCAAAAGCATCAGCTCTTCGGCACTCAGCTTTCTTTATAGTCCAACTCTCACATCCATACATGACCACTGGAAAAACCATAGCCTTGACTAGACGGACTTTTGTTGGCAAAGTAATGTCTCTGCTTTTAAATATGCTATCTAGGTTGGCCATAACCTTCCTTCCAAGGAGTAAGCGTCTTTTAATTTCATGGCTGCAATCACCATCAGCAGTGATTCTGGAGCCCGAAAAAACAAAGTCTGACACTGTTTCCACTGTTTCCCCATCTATTTCCCATGAAGTGATGGGACCAGATGCCATGATCTTAGTTTTCTGAACGTTGAGCTTTAAGCCAACTTTTTCACTCTCCTCTTTCACCTTCATCAAGAGGCTCTTTAGTGCTTCTTCACTTTCTGCCATAAGGGTGATGTCATCCGCATATCTGAGTTTATTGATATTTCTCCCGGCAATCTTGATTCCAGCTTGTGTTTCTTCCAGCCCAGTATTTCTCATGATGTACTCTGCATATAAGTTAAATAAGCAGGGTGACAATATACAGCCTTGACGTACTCCTTTTCCTATTTGGAACCAGTCTGTTGTTCCATGTCCACTTCTAACTGTTGCTTCCTGACCTGCATACAGGTTTCTCAAGAGACAGGTCAGGTGGTCTGGTATTTCCATCTCTTTCAGAATTTTCCACAGTTTATTGTGATCCACACAGTCAAAGGCTTTGGCATAGTCAATAAAGCAGAAATAGATGTTTTAGAGCCCCCCAAAATAAACTCTGTCACTGTTCCCATTGTTTCCCCATCTATTTGTCATGAAGTGATAGGACCAGATGCCATGATCTTAATTTTCTGAATGTTGAATGTTAAGCCAACTTTTTCACTCTCCTCTTTCACGTTCATCAGGAGGCTCTTTAGTTTTTCTTCACTTTCTGCCATAAGGGTGGTATCATCTGCATATCTGAGGTTATTGATATTTCTCCTGGCAATCTTGATTTCAGCTGTGCTTCATCCAGTCCAGCATTTCTCTTGATGTACTCTGCATATAAGTTAAATAAGCGGGTGACAATATACAGCCTTGATGTATTCAAGAGATGGGAATACCAGACCAGCTGACATGCCTCTTGAGAAATTTGTATGCAGGTCAAGAAGCAACAGTTAGAACTGGACATGGAACAACATCATTTCATAGTTTATGACATTCATTGAAGCTGAGATGAGGACGGATACATTAGAGTTAAATACAAACAAAGGACAGATAATAGCTTCTCCGAGACAGGACTGGATTCCCGGTTACATTTTCAGACTGGCAACACAAAACTTTTCCCCCCAGAAGAAAGGCTTTTTAAAAATAAATACAAATTAAATTATTTTCTAAAACACTCTGGATGACCATAACATTAGTTTTTGTTTTTGTTTTTGTTTTTTTACACCAACGGATCCATTTTGATTTCATTTTCCTTGCACTTAGCAGCCGAAATGGCAGCTGCCTCTTTGTTGAAAGAGAAATATGAGAACAAAGCCAAGGGGTTTCTACTAGATGTGTACTTTGCATGGAAAAATATGCTCCTGAGTCCCATAGAAATGCTCAGAACTGAAGATTTTCCAATGAATCATGTACTACAACTATACATTTGAATGCTATTTCCAACAAATATTGCTTTTATGTCAAATATGATGTTTGTAAATATGGAGTGTAGTTTACTAGTTTCTAAATGAACAATGTTAATACAAATTCTAGGGCAAGAGTGACAGTATGGTTGTATATTACACTGCACAGTTTGCCATCATACTTTTTACATTAAAAAATAATGAGTCTGGTCTCATTTGCAGGTTTCTTAAAAGCAAGCGTCACGTGGCCACATGAAAATATGATGCCACAGCTCATAAATAGTAAATGCAGACAGGATTTTCTCATCTTCCTGAACAAGTACGGCTGAAAGCTTTCTGGTCCTCAAGGGGCCCAAACTTATTAACAAAAGTTTGGAAGTTCAAGGGGAATTTTTTTTCAAGCCTTAAGGAAAGTGGTAAAATAAGGATTTGTTTCTCCCTCATTCTCTGGAAACCTACCATTCTACAGTTTAATTATTTTTAGGATGGAAAACCTCAATTTGATTATGTTTATTAGTAAGTATCACAACAGCTCCTTTTTTCCTAGAGTAGCTTTACGAAGCTATGGTCATTATATTTATCATAGTACTTGTATCAGTTTCTTATGACTGCCATAGCAAAGTACCACAAACTGGATGGCTTAAAAGAAATTAAATATGTTCCCTCACAGTTCTACCAGCTAAAAATCTGAAGTCAAGGTGTCAGCATGGCTGTGCTCTTTCTGAGCCTCTGGGTAGAATCGTTTCTTTCCTCCTCCAACTTCTGGTGGTGACTGTCAGTTCTTGCAGATCCTCAGCTTTCAGGTGCCTCTCTCCCATCCCACTTTCATCATTACCTGGCATTCTTTACCCTGTGTCTCTTTCTCCTCCTCTTAGAAGGCATCAGTCATTCTGGACTAAGTACTCATCATACTCTAGTTTGACCTCACCTCAACTAATTACATCTAAAGTGATCCTATTTCCAAAAAGATTTCATTCTGAGAATCTGGGGGTCAGGATGTCTTTTGGAGTGGGGCATAATTTAACCATCACAGTACTTAAAGAAATTTGATCCTAAAAGATTTCAGACTCTATGAATGAAGAATACTGAACATAAACCAAGACCATATCAACAAACATTCGTGTTGAACTTCTTCTGTGCAACAATAAGCCTACCTACTTCTTCCTGGGCATCTTTTCTATCACAGGCACTATATAATATGTCCCTCACACAACACTGTAGTAGTTAGTTAACCATACTACTACACTGCAGGGAAGATTTTTCACTTCTGGTTTACAGATGAGTGAAATGAAGATCTAAGTGGTACAGTAACTTGCCCAATGTCAAGTCAAGATAATAAGAGAAGCAAGCAATGAACATTCAAACTCAGGTTTGTCTGACAGGCAAAGCAGTGAGTAAACTTAAAGGGCCATGTGGTTAAATAACAATAAAAAATTATTATTAATTGGCAGTGGGGTAGTATGATTTAGAAGGATTGTAAATGTTGGGAAAAATTAGTGTATAGTCTGGAAGTCTTTATAATGTTTTATTCCAAACTCTATTACAGATTAGAATTACATTAAGAATTAGCAATCTTTGAACACTTATTATCTACTAAGCCTTGCAGTAGACACTTGAGACATGAGATCAAACAAGATATAGTCTCTTCCTTCAAGATGCTCATTGCCTAGTAGGTGAGAAGGACAATTAAATGGACAATTGAAGTTTGGTATAATCAAATAATAATAGGTAATGTTTATCAGGCATTTATTGCATTCTTGGGTCTATGATGAGGGCTTAATGTACATTAATGTATTAACCCTCACTTGTGCTCTGTGAAGAGGTACTATTTTGAATCTCTATTTTACAGATGAAGAAAGGAAAGGAAGGTTAGCTTAATGCAGAGCAACACTATCAGAGCATGGCTGAGCTAGATTTAAGCCCACAGAGACTGGCTCCAGAATCCATACCCTTAACTTGTTAAACTCCACTTTTTCTCAATAAAGTGTGGAAGAATAGAAGTAAGTAAAGATACTACAGAAGCTCAAAGGAGAGAAGTATAATGAAGGCTATAAGTTAAGCAAGGAGTGCCTTGCAGGGTAACAATACATGAGCAAAAACCTAGAAGCAAGTGAGATCACAACAAATTCAAAGATTTACGGTAAAATATGTGTACAATAATCTTATGTAGTTTCTGGGATTGTTACACATATTATATGGGACAAATCAGATTATGCCTCAGTTCAGTGCCCAACAATTAGAAAGCGCCTGAAACATACGGGTTTCCTTCACCATCACCAATATTACCCCCAGGCTGACCACCAAGAGGGGTGCTGTTAGAGGGAATTCAGACTCCAGCTGCGGCAGATGGAGGTGAATTTGATCAGGATTTCCCAAACCAGAACGGTTAACGAAAGCACTTCAGGAGACTTTTTAAAATACAGATTTTAGAGACCCATAACAAATTAATAATGCAGAACCTCTCAGCGGTGGAATACAGGAAGCGCAATTTGACAAAAGTCAGGTATGAGATTTGGGAACCACCAAACTCCATAACCTTTATCTTTCCAAGCCTGACACTCTATGATTTCAACCTAATGTTTGATCTGGTATCTAGAAATTTGGGAAAAGTGATTCAAGTGGGAAAGAGTGAGGTAAGAATATTAGAATGTATCAAAGAGCAAACAACAGGCTTCCACAGTTATTCTGGTGCAGGATTATTTGATGCTGCTCAAAACAGAAGTCTTCAAATGTAATTTTTAGAAAATCGCCCCTCAAAAACACGCTGGCATATTTATTATGCTAAATTTCAACCAAGGGCTGATCCTCAGTCCACCCTGAACCTGACCTCACCTCCTACTACATACTTGACTCTCTCACCATTCTTGACTCTCAAGCTGTCTTTAACCTCATGCTGTTCTTCAATCTTGTCCACAGTAAGGGTGGGATCTTGTCCACAAAAGGACTCAGGGGTAAACTGTGCCCAATCATGTCTGTTATGAATAATCCTTAGTAATTACACACAGTATTTTTTATGTGTGACCTAGCAGAGCAAAAATTATTAAAGTGTGAATATTCCAAGTCTTACCTTCCTCAGTGGTCCTCTTGTGACAACTCTGTCTTTGATAGCTTGGATAGACAGGATTTTGTGATGGAGAATTTGGGCAGTGTCTAGGCAGAGGCCAAATAGAAACAGATAATGACTAGATTAAAAAAAATTTTTTTTTTTCATGGTAGAACATAAAGGGAAAACAAGGACTTTCTTAAACTAAAAGAAAAAAGTTTGGAGTGTTGACAGTGAGGAGAAAAAGAAAATGTCAGGGTTAACTACTGGACTAAGACATATTTGAGAAAACTAGGGAAAGATGATTTAAACAAACAAACAAACAAACACAAACAAAAAAATTGGGAGTTTCAGATTGTGTCTGCCTTGACATTATTCAAGAGATTTCAGCAAAGATGCAAAGTGTTTAAAGTATTTTTTTATTTATGCAGTGTATTTTTCTTCTAAAGCTACACTGACAAGGACTGGACTATTAGAATACTAGCTTTTATTGTAGATACACATATTTCAAGACAGTCTTTTTGAAGAGACCACATCTAAATAACTTGCCTAAAAATTCCAGAAGCCCAGGAAACTGGATGGACTCTTTACTCAAGCCTCAGTTTAGATCTTTATAAAGTAAGAGCACAGATCCAACTGCCATATCTTCATAATGAAGAGGAAAATTTCTACTTAGTTATGTCAGTTAATTTGCCTGAAGACACAGACATCAACTGCACTCCTGTTCAATTTTTAAATTTAATGAAAACCTCAGTTTCTATTAGTTCTTTGCTTCTCAAGTGTTAAATTCCAAGTTTAAATGTACTTGCTAAAAAAATATCTGAACTCAAATTAATTATGTTTGGGGTGGAAGTAAATATATTAATCACAGTAATTTTTCTGAGAAAACAGGCCACGTGGCTATTTCATAGCTGGCAATGGAGCTGCTATGAGAATAAGACACAGGGGGGTTCAAATCTTGGCTCTATCTTTAGCATGATACAGACAGCAAGTAAAGAGATGGAACCTGGTTATAGTCCATGAGGGAAAGAGGTTCCATCCAGGCAACTTCAGAAGTTACTCAAGAGCCAGTGACCCATTAGCTGAGCATATGCATTTCTTTCACCAGGACATAGAGAAGGCAAGCTCCTGTGAAATGTATCTGATGCTCTGGACAGAAGTTCAAAGCATCAACAGAGAATTCAACATGAGGTCACCATAAATCCACCCTGAGAAATATCAGAGAAATAGCTTTCATCATCTTCAAATTAGCAAATGGAATACAGGACCTTTTATTCCTCTCACCTTTCCCAGGGGAAAAGTGAAATGCTTTCAGGTCACAGGCTGTTGAATATACTAAAACTTTCCACTGTGATTGGAAAACCTAATCCTCCCACCAGAATTATATAAAACACTCATATGTCATTCCTTTGTCTTCAGCTATTGATTACATTAAGTAAGCTGAGTCTTTCTTATTGTAGTATAAGTGGCTATTTACTACAAGTGTCAAGTTAAAGAATCCCTCTAACTATTGGCAAATGTACCTTGACTGGGGGCATCCTACTGATGGGAGCAGAATGTAACCCAGGGGCACGGAGAGTTCTGCAGAGCTCTTATTCATGTGAATTAGCTACTGTCTTGACAATATTTTTAAATGAAGTATTTCATGGAAAATTCTGGGTCTCCAGTTTCTCTTGGCAAAACCCACCCCACATTCTCACCAGATGACAGCCTGATATTACAGACTAGCAGCTGCCCAATTCAAACAGGGCTGTGCTCTCTAAAGTGCACAGTCCCTACCGGACCATTCTACTCACTTATCATCCAGTCTCCTGAAGACAACTCTGTTTGAGATTTCCGTAGTAAAGATTCTGACAATCCTTTGAGGCAAACCAGAAAAGCAGCAGCCCACTCACAGAATTCTCATTTAGTGCTATTTTTATCTATCTCCATACACTACTTGTATTTGTATCTTTTACAGCCCAGTGCCTTCCATGGAATAGTTGTCATACATTTTAGTCTAATAAATGAATAATTTAAACTGAAGACAGTTGCTAGAACTTCTCCTCCCTTGTTTCAAACATAATACTTCTTTTAATAAAGTCTGAAATCACATAAGCTCTTTTAGAAATTACAAACATCCTGCTGAACTCCCCCTTCTCAGATCATAAATATGAAACACTGGGAATAGCCTCTTATAATCTATGGGTACAAACTCAGAAACATCCTTCAAGAATCAGATGGTTCTAGTTATGCAATTTTAGTTCTCTCCAGGTTGGTTAAGGGAATATTCCCAAAAACCTGCTGATGAGCCATCTTTCAGAATCTATGGTGCCTTTAGTCATAGGTGTATCTGAAACATCTGATCCAGTCATCAGGAGAAGACACCTAATGTGAAGACCAACACAGCCATTGCACAATACCATATGTCAAGATGCTGAGTTAAAATTTGGCATAAAATCAGTGGCAGAAACTGCCTAATGTGAAAGTGATGGAGGGAGGCTAGATAAAAAGAGAAATGGGGAATTAATACAGGAGGAGTCAAGCAAACTGCTAATGGGTGACATTTTCTCCGCTAGCTAGTATTCTTAAAGAAAACTCCTTAGAGTTTACTAAATGGATAGAATGACTAACCTATTATGTTAACAGGGAATTATAAATTACAAAGAAGTTATATCCCCATTTGGCTAACGTGGGGTTGTATGTACTGGTTTATCACTGCTTATAAACTCCAGAACCCACACTGTTAAGTTTGTCAAAAAACAAAATTCTAACTGTGTTTGAGCATCTCCTGTGAGGGTACAGGGCAGCAGTGGACTGCCACAGGGGCAGGGGCTCTGGGTGCAGCAAACCTAGGTATGGTATAAGCCTTCTTGGAGGAGGTCACCATTAATGCCACCACAGAGCTGCCAGAACTTACACAGGACTGGGAAATTGACTCTTGGTGGGCACAAACAGAACTTGTGTGCACCAGGACCCAGAAGAAAGGAACACTGACCTGAGAAGAGACTGATTCAGACTTGCCCAGGAGTGTCCAGGAGTCTCCAGCAGAGGCATGGGTCGGTGGTGGCCTGCTACAGGGTTGGGGGCACTGAGTGTAGCATGGGATCTTTTGAAGAAGGTTGCCATTATCTTCATTACCTCCACCATAGTTTGGCCTCAGGTAAACAGCAGGGAGGGAACACAGTTCCACCCATTAACAGAAAACTGGATTAAAGATTTACTGAGCATGGCCCCGCCCATCAGAACAAGATCCAATTTCTCCCTCAGTCAGTCTCTCCCATCAGGAGGCTTCAATAAGCCTCTTATCCTTCTCCATCAGAGGGCAGACAGATTGAAAACCACAATCACAGAAAACTAACCAATCTGATCACATGGACCACAGCCTTGTCTAACTCAATGAAACTATGAGCCATGCTGTGTAGGGCCACCCAAGAACCCAAGATGGATGGGTCATGGTGGAGAGTTCTGAAAAAATGTGGTCCACTTGGGAAGGGAATGGCAAACCACTTCAGTATTCTTGCCTTGAGAACCCCCTGAACAGTATGAAAAGGCAAAAAGATAGGACACTGAAAGATGAACTCCCCAGGTCAGTAGGTGCCCAATATGCTACTGGAGATCAGTGGAAAAATAACTCTAGAAAGAATGAAGAAACAGAGCCAAAGCAAAAACAACACCCAGTTGTGGATGTGACTGGTGATGGAAGCAAAGTGACTGGTGATGGAAGCAAAGTCCAGTGTTGTAAAGAGCAATATTGCATAGGAATCTTGAATGTTAGGTCCAAGAATCAAGGCAAATTGGAAGTGGTCAAACAGGAGAAGGAAAGAGTGAACGTCGATATTTTAGGAATCAACTAACTAAAATGGACTGGGATGGGTGAATTTAACTCAGATGACCATTATATCTACTACTGTGGGCAGGAATCCCTTAGAAGAAATGGAGTAGCCCTCATAGTCAACAAAAGAGTGTGAAATGTAGTACTTCGATGCAATCTCAAAAAAGACAGAATGATCTCTGTTCTTTTCCAAGGCAAACCATTCAGTGTCACAGTAATCCAACTCTACACCCCGACCAGTAATGCTGAAGAAGCTGAAGCTGAACGGTTCTATGAAGACCTACAAGAACTTTTAGAAGTAACACCCCCAAAAAGATGTCCTTTTCATTATAGGGGACTGGAATGCAAAAGTAGCAAGTCAAGAAATACCTGGAGTAAGAGACAAGTTTGGCCTTGGAGTACAGAATGAAGCAGGGCAAAAGCTAATAGAGTTTTTCCAAGAGAATGCACTGGTCATAGCAAAACCCCTCTTCCAACAACACAAGAGAAGACTCTACACATGGACATCACCAGATGGTCAATACTGATATCAGATTGATTAAATTCTTTGCAGCCAAATGTGGAGAAGCTCTATACAGTCAGCAAAATCAAGACCAGGAGCTGACTGTGGCTCAGATCATGAACTCCTTATTGTCAAATTCAGACTTATATTGAAGAAAGTAGGGAAAACCACTAGACCATTCAGGTATGGCCTAAATCAAATCCCTTATGATTATACAGTGGAAGTGACAAATATGTTCAAGAGATTAGATCTGATAGAGTACCTGATGAACTCTATCATCATGACATATATCATGATGATGACGGAGGTTCATGGCATTGTACAGGAGGCAGTGATCAAGACCATCTCCAACAAAAAGAAATGAAAAAAGACAAAATGGCTGTCTGAGGAAACCTTACAAATAGCTGTGAATCAAAGAGAAGTGAAAACCAAAGGACAAAAGGAAAGATATACCCATTTGAATGCAGAATTCCAAAGAACAGCAAGGAGAGATAATAAAGCCTTCTTCAGGGATCAATGCAAAGAAATAGAAGAAAACAATAGAATGGGAAAGACTAGAGATCTCTTCAAGAAAATTAGAGATACCAAGGGAATTTTTCATGCAAAGATGAGCACAATAAAGGACAGAAATCATATGGACCTAACAGAAGCAGAAGATATTGAGAAGAGGTGGAAAGAATACACAGAAGAACTATACAAAAAAGATCTTCATGACCCAGATAATCACGATGGTATGATCACTCACCTAGAGCCAGACATCCTTGAATGCGAAGTCAAGTGAGCCTTAGGAAGCATCACTGCAAACAAAGCTAGCAGAGGTGATGGAATTCCAGTTGAAATCCTAAAAGATGATGATGTGAAAGTGCTGAACTCAATATGCCAGCAAATTTGCAACACTCAGCAGTGGCCACTGGAAAAGGTCAGTTTTCATTCCGATCCCAAAGAAAGGCAATGCCAAAGAATGCTCAAACTACCGTATAATTGCACTCATCTCACACACTACCAAAGTAATACTCAAAATTCTCCAAGCCAGGCTTCAACAGTACATGAACCATAAACTTCCAGATGTTCATGCTGGTTTTAGAAAAGGCAGAGGAACCAGAGATCAAATTGCCAACATCTGTTGGATCATTGAAAAAGCAAGAGAGTTCCAGAAAAACATCTATTTCTGCTTTATTGAGTATGCTAAAACCTTTGACTGAGTGGATCACAACAAACTGTGGAAAATTCTGAAAGAGATGGGAACACCAGACCATCTGACCTGCCTCTTGAGAAATCCGTATGCAGGTCAGGAAGCAACAATTAGAACTGGACATGGAACAACAGACTGGTTCCAAATAGGAAAAGGTACATCAAGGCTGTATATTATCACGCTGCTTATTTAACTTATATGCAGAGTACATCATGAGAAATGCTAGGCTGAATGAATCACAAACTGGAATCAAATTTTCCAGGAGAAATATCAGTAACCTCAGATATGCAGATGACACCACCCTTATGGCAGAAAGTGAAGAAGAACTAAAGAGCATCTTGATGAAAGTGAAAGAGGAGAGTGAAAAAGTTGGCTTAAAGCTCAACATTCAGAAAATTAAGATCATGACATCTGGTCCCATCATTTCATGGCAAATAGAAGGGGAAACAGTGGAAACTGACAGATTTTATTTTGGAGGGCTCTAAAATCACTGCAGATGGTGATTGCAGCAATGAAATTTAAAGATGCTTGCTCCTTGAAAGAAAAGTTATGACCAACCTAGACAGTATATTAAAAAGCAGAGACATTACTTTGCCAACAAAGGTCCATCTAGCCAAAGCTATGGTTTTTCCAGTAGTCATGTATGGATGTTAGAGTTGGAGTATAAAGAACACTGAGCGCCAAAGAATTGATGCTTTTGAACTGTGGTGTTGGAGAAGACTTTTGAGAGCCCCTTGGACAGCAAGGAGATCCAACCAGTCCATCCTAAAGGAATTCAGTCCTGAATATTCATTGGAAGGACTGATGCTGAAGCTGAAACTCCAATACTTTGGCCACCTGATGCGAAGAACTGACTCATTTGAAAAGACCCTGATGCTGGGAAAGATAGAAGTTGGGAGGAAAAGGGAACGACAGAGGATGAGATACTTGGATGGCATCACTGACTCAATGGACATAAGTTTGAGTAAACTCTGGGAGCTGATGGACAGGGAGGCCTGGCGTGACGCAGTCCATAGGATTGCAAAGAGTCAGACACGACTGAGCGACTGAACTGAACTGAAATGAAATGTGAAGATCTAACTAATTTGCTTCATTTCATGATTCACGCATCAGGCAGCATCCCATCTTAGCAGACAGAAAGGGGCTCCAAGGATCTGTACAAAATGAAAAACTTCTACAGGTAGAAGGAAGCAGGGCAAGGAATCTATTCTAATGAAAAACAGATTGCTTCAGGTAAGATCACTTTGGGAAAAGGGAGGTGTCTGTCAGGCAAGTTAAATCACCAGTACTGACCAGGTATTCCAGATTGACCCGTTAGAGGTCATATTTCTGGGAGAGGACAGAATTGCAATCAGGTTAGGTATGAAGTCTTGGTTTTCTGACAGGGGACTTAGCACAAGGGATTCCATTTTGGATCTGTTTCATTTTTTTAAACAATTTCCCCCTTATGATCAGATTCTCAGTTGAACTGACAATGTATCAAAGCTTAAGGCATTAGCACCACTCTCAGCTACCACTCTGTGTTCTTGCAGTTTTTGCTAATATGCCACATGGTACTCATAGGTCATGACATTTTTCCTAAATCTCTGTGGTATTCACAACTCATGACTTTAGGTTTATTCTCTCTCTCTCTCTTTTGAAGTTGGTTATTCTCTTTGTTCCTTTTTTTGATGTTTCAGTCTTAAGATTATTTTTTTTTGTGATTAGCACCTGAAAACATTCATTTAAAGATTCTGAGAGAATATAATATACCAGGGGAAACATTAAGACTATTATAAGCAGGATAATTCCCAGTATCTGGAACGTACTTCAGAACCATGATTCCCATGGCCCAAGCCAATCAAAATCAAGTAAGTCAAAGAAAGACTCTGTTGAAGGAGTATCTTTTTAAGCTAAGTGGATTGTTCAGTGATCTAATGCAACTGAGTTTCAACCTCCCCCAAAGTGTTAACCCAGGTACAGCAGGTGGTGTTGGCCACAGAACAGATACTCCCTAACTCACCTAACAGACAGTCAAGGGCAGTCCTGTTATCAAGAACAACTTTGGCCAGAGAATCCTAGGATTTTTGTTTGGCAACTATTATTTTAGCAGTGGATTTCACAGTACTTTCAAGAGTTAGGGAGACTCCTGATCACAGCCTCATGTATATTTACTCCTAACCAGGGAAATAGAGGCCTGTGAAAGGAAGCAAATACTGATTTATGAAAGTATCCTGGTAAGACTGTTCTAACTCAATGATGTAAAATCAAGGGAGTGGACTAGTGAGATGTCTCAGTCTGTCTGTGAAGAGTTAGGGGCACAGTTAGGTAACTTAAAAGCATTACTCTATTATACACTAGTTGCCCAAAGAATGGATGCTTTTGAATTGTGATGCTGGAGAAGACTCTTCAGCGTCCCTTGGACAGCAAGGAGATCAAATCAATCTTGAAAGGAATCAACCCTGAATATTCATTGGAAGGACTGATGCCAAAGCTCCAGTGCTTTCACCACCTGATAAGAAGAGCCAACTCATTGGAAAAGACTGCCATGCTGGGAAAGATTGAAGACAAAAGGAGAAGAGTATGGCAGAGGATGAGATGGTTAGATAGCATCATCAACTCAATGAACATGCATCTGAGCAAATTTCAGGAGACAGTGAAGGAGAAGGAAACCTGATGTGCTGCAGTCCTTGGAGTCACAAAGAGTTGGACACTGTTCAGCAACTGAGCAACATCATGTAGCCATTCATTAAAAAAAAAAAAAAAAAAAATATATATATATATATATATATATATATATATAATTAGAGCCTTTTCAATTGTATCCAGCTTGTTCACACATCAACATTTCTTTCCACAGATTCTTTTTCCACAAACCTTCTACATCTTTTTTTTTACATTCAGATTCTATTCTGTTTTTTTTTTTCCTCTTCCCTATTCTGAAATAATCAGTCTCACATTAGAACAAAATTACCTTCTTTTCTCTCAATAAAATGCACCTGTTACATGTTTCTTCTCTTGCCAAAAACACAATCCTACTTTCCATGATGCCCTTTTCCTTTCTAAAAGCATTAAACAGTTGTGAATAGTCTGTTACTGACAAATTTATGAATACATTCCATTAATTCCCCAAAGTATATTTTCCTCATAGTACATTTTCAATGTGGCACAAAATATGTTTACCATTAGATCCAAATATCTTTAGTTCCTCTGTTAAAGGAAGCCAAAAAAATGTGTAAACTTCTTTTTAGTAATGTTTCAGTGTTTTATATGGAAATGTTAGGTAGTTAGAATAGGAAACAGGAGTCCAAAATGGCGGTGGCTAAAAGATGAGGAAGAGAAAAGCCCGCGAAAATAGAACAAAGGAAGGTCAAAGGAAAGTCCGAGGCCCTGAGTGAGAACTTCAGGTAGAACAACACTCTTGGCTAAGCCCAATTTGCACAGGGCAGGCCCGAGGGAAGGGAAAAACATAAAAAAGAAGGAGCCAAAGTGCTCTCTACCTGCCCCCCACCCCCCACCCCGAGTGTGTGCACTTTTTCTCTTTCTCTCTCTCTCTTCCGCGCGCTGGGGCATTCTTCTCTTCACATCTTTGGGTCGGCATGCCCTCACGCTTCGAGGATGGATTTTCCTGTTATTATCTAAATAAAAGAGCTGTAACACTGATTCGTCTAAGAGCTATAACAAATTGGGCTTAGCCAGGAGTGTTGTTCTACCTGAAGTTCTTACTCAGGGCCTCAGGCCTTCCTTTGACCTTCCTTTGTTCTATTTTTGCGGGCTTTTCCCTTCCTTGTCTTTTAGCCACCGCCATTTTGGACTCCTGTTTCCTATTCTAACTACCTAACAGAAATAATCTAAATATTCAATAAATTTGACTTAACTCATCATTTAAATTGACTTAGCAAAACCTCAAGGCTACAAGTAACCAAAAAGTTTTGGAAACTCTGGTGAAAACTTAACCTAGAAACTCTGATCCCATTTAGATCTATTATATTCCTTACATCTTTAAACCACTTGTTCTTAATCATGTTCTGAATATCTATGAAAACTTCATTGGACATTAGACAAAGGTAATCATCTTTTTAAGCTATTTTTCTTGCCAACAAATGATGCCGGAGGTAACATGAATTTATTTAATTAGAAAACCCAGGTAGAATGAAAGTATTATATCTAATGCTAATAACTCTAAAGACATACCTGTTTTAATTAAACAAACAACCTTATACTAACCTTTATTTTCTAAAGATCCTATTATCAGGTTGTCAACTAAAAAATAGTCACAACCTAAAAGTTAAGAATTATGTTTTATTCAATGGGAATTTTTAGGACTTCAAGCCCCAGGAGACAGCATCTCAAGTGACCCTGAGAGAACTGCTCTGAAGGGAGAGGGGGACAGGGGACTGTGTGTAACAAAGGGCAAGTACTCCAAACATGAAAAGTATTTTTGTGAATTAAAGAAAACCTGACCTCTCAAGTTAAAGAATTTAGTGCTTTTCCATGTATGGGGCTTCCCTGGTAGCTCAGCTGGTAAAGAATCCACCTGCAATGCAGCGGAGACCCCAGTTTGATTCCTGAGTCAGGAAGATCCACTGGAGAAGGGATAAGGCTACCCACTCCAGTATTCTTGGGCTTCCCTTGTGGCTCAGATGGTAAAGAATCTGCTGCAATGTGGGAGACCTGGGTTTGATCCCAAGGTTGGGAAAATCCCCTGGAGAAGGGAATGGCTACCAACTCCAGTATTCTGTTCTGGGTCACAAAGAGTTGGACACAACTGAGCAATTTTCACTTTCACTTTTATGTTTGGGAAGATGTAATAGTCTGGGCTCACTGAAATCATTCCTTTCATATGTATCTCAGCTATCTGGCGCCAGCATCCAGTGATCTTTCACATTCTAAGTTCCTCAGTTCTCACTGTAGGGAATGACTACAGCCTGCTGGTTGCCTGATGGCAGGTATTGTTCTCCTTCCTGGTTGTCCTTAGGCTAGAAATTTACATTTGGAGGGTCAGAATTGCTGATGACTGAAACATCCTTGTTTACTGATATGGCAGGAAGTACTCCATTTCTCAAGGTGAACTTGAAAAACATCTGAGTTATACTTTTGCATTTCCAAGAGTTTTAAGAAACTTTCACCCACATAAGAACTTGATTTTCTTCAAGCCAATGAAATGGAGCTCTTTTACAAATCAATTTAATATCATTATATCATCCAGAGGTAGAAATTAATATACATCTATAACACATACACATAGATACACAAACGTACAGGCAAAGATAGATACCTTATAGCTTCTGTTTAAAAGTTTTAGCCATGAATTAGATACAATAATACAAAACTCACTAGTTATAAAAATGGTTGGATTCAAAGTACATTTCTGACAGATGGAATAATTTAAAGTTACCTGCTCAGATGGCTAAAGGCCTTTATTAATATTAGTGGAGAAGACACTTAAGATTTTTCATTTGCCTAAGTGTCAAAATAACCTTTCCCTTTTTAGCTTTTCTTCTGATAAGAATTACCTCCCTGAAGTTTTCATTTCAAGAAGATGGCCTAGATAAGAGTTCTAGGAGAAGACAAGGTAGAATATTTATCTCAAAGGCACAGAGAAAGAATGTAGTTCCTCCAAGAAGGACTTTTGTTCCCTAGGGCCAAAATTTTTACAATACCTACAATTTGTTTGTCTCTGTAATGTTTTACTAAATCTTTTCACAAAAGCTTCAGGTTTTTCTTTCCCTCTGGGCACACGGTTTCATTTTAGCTTAGGGGAGAAGGACTTAAAAAAAAATTCCTATCAGGCTATGAATATCAGCTTCAAATTTAGCCAAATTCTGATGTGAGAGATACTTTAAAAAAAAGGAAAAAGAAAGACATCCTTTCAAATATCTTTTAACTTTTTAGCCAGGATTAACAGTAAATAATTTTGGTAACGTAGAGTAATCCTTTTTGGATTAAAGAGATATCCCCAAAAAGGATGCAAGAGAGATTTTCTTTTCCTTTTTCTACCTAGTATTACAGACAGAGATTCAAGAGAGCAGATTTCGGAAAGAATTCTCAACCTTTACTGACTTCTGGTAGCAGGCATGACTTTACTAGTCCCCAGAGAAAGATTTTTAAATTTAAATGACCTCTTTTAAGAGGGTAGCAGATAGGGCCTGTCCTTTGAGGGTATAAGCAGCAGAATTGGAGATGACTTTGAAGATTTTTCATAGATCCTTGGAGGACAATCTTTTTTTCCCAGTGTCTTAGTTGATTACAAGTGAGACATCAATCCCTGGACCAGCATTTTGATGATGCTTGTGAGGGTGCAATGTAGAAGACCCAGGTGTTACTTTAGGTGCCAGGACTTGAAGCTGTTGTAGTTGTAAGGTCAATAGCTTAGCTGACTTTTGCTTGTGGTCTTGTTCCAAAATACTTTCAAAGTGCACAGCAATGGTCATGAATTCAGTCAAACCAATAGTCTCCCACCCTATTTTCTGCCCTTTTATCAGTCCATCTATCATAGGAGATAATTTATTTACAAAAAGGGCAGCTACAGCAGGCTATGCTCAGGCAGTCAGTCAGGTTCGACTCTTTGTGGACCTATGGACTGTAGTCCACCAGGCTCCTCTGACTATGGGATTTTCCAAGCAAGAATACTGAAGTGGGTGGCCATTCCCTCCTCCAGGGGATCTTCCTGACCCAGAGATCGAACCAGCATCTCCTTCACTGACAGGCAGACTCTTTATCACTAGCAGCACCTGGGAAGCCCAGAGCAGGTGGAGTGACTTCATTTATTGAATGAAACCTGGAATGCCTTAGGTAAAGCACTTTCAGACAGGCTTTACAAATTGCAACAGAATTATTTTTGTTTTGTTTGCATCTTTGAATAATACACCAACCTACATGGGCAGAGAAGACTCTAGGAATGGCTTTTAAATGATTGCTTGCTATTTCATGAGCTTTATTTTTTGGTTCATGAGGGAACCATGTTGATAGCTGAGGATCTCATTCTCAGGATTATGTCTTTCTGCTTCCCATATACACTTTTTGGTGACATCAGGTCCTACCAATATGTGCACCAGCAGAGTACTTCGGTAAAGGATAGAGGGGAGCAATAGGAGTCATGTCAGATTTATTTTCTCTATCTTAGGTACCTCTTGGGTCTTTAATTTTCTACTAGTGTTTTGCAGCACATTTTTTGGTGAGGCCACTTTGGAATCTTGAAGACTTTTGGATGCTTGTGCACACCAACTTAAATAGATACAACATTCTGTTTAATTCAGGAACACTTGCTTTCAAGTACACTTTTTAAATGACCGATCTTGTCTAATTGGAACATTTACCACAATGGCCACTGTAATTCTAGACTGTTTATAGTAAGAGTTTGCCATTTTTGTAGATATTTATAACTTCTGGGACCATAGTTCTTAGACATAAAATAGCAGGTGTACCAGAGACGGCATGCTCAACTTTTTTTTGGAATTTAAGTATCCCATTTTATTACTGTTAATCTATTTTAGCTAAACTTCTAAGTCTTTTGGAGCCAAACTATACCTAACAGGGATGTGTCTCTGGGCTGGGAATTGTGTAATGTTTTCCATTGTACCTTGTTGCACAGAAATTTTCTTGAGATTGACAGGTTAGTGTCAATCTAACCCATTCTGTGACCAACTTAATGTAACACAGGTGTGTTAGGTGATGAGCATGCTAAAGGCTTTTAAATGCTTGACTTATGTACATTTCTGTGACTTTCTGAGATCCTGATTAGCAATAGTTTCCACTTCATGTGCACATTAACATACCAGCATTATCAATGTTACTGTGGAATGGCCAACAGAAAGTCCTGTGTACATCAACAGCAATTCCCATGAAACTAGGGGTTAGATAAAGAAGTGAACCAGTGAATCCTAAAGAATGGGGGCTGCAGGACTGGTTTGCACAACAAACCATTTCACAACAAATGCTGGTGGTGGTGGTGGCTGGGGTGGTGGCGGGGGCTGCAGACTAAACTGCCAGCGGTTCCCATTGTGGATCTAGAGACAGAAACAAAGGCTGAGGTATTCCAATCCAAAGGGGAATTGCGAACTAAACCAAAGGCTTGGGTTCTAGATGGAGCCATGTGCTCGCTCATGCTGACCTACCCTGGACTGGAAATCCAATTAGATCAGGAGCTCAACACAAAGAGAACAGAGCTCAGAACTACAAGAAACTGACCCACAGCCCTCAGAAATGGTGAAAAAGAGAACTCAGAAGATTTTCCAGGTACTAGGCCTCTGTTTCTCATTTTCCTAGAAACCAGTGGAAGCGTTAGGTGCTCAGTCATGTCTGACTCTTTGGGACCCCATGGACTGTGGTCCACCAGGCTCCTCTGTCCATGGGATTCTCCAGGCAAGAATACTGGAGTGGGTTGCCATGCCCTTCTCCAGGGGATCTTCCTGACCCAGGGATTGAACCTGGATCACTCGCATTGCGGGCAGATTCTTTACCATCTGAGCCATCAGAGAAGCCCCATTGGAAGTCTCCTTCCATTCCACCATGGCCACTAAATTTCTTAAAAAAAAATTCAACTGAGTCAATCTGAAGATCTAATTTGCTTTATTTCATGATTCATGAATTGGGCAGCATCCCATCTCAGCCAATAGAAAGGGCTCCAAAGATCTGTACAAAATGGAAATTTGTAGGCAGAAGGAGGCAGGACAAGGAAGCAATTCTAGCAAAGCATGGATTGTTTCAGGTGAAGTCACTTCCTTTGGGGAAAGGCAAGGGGCTCTCAGGCAGATTTCCTCAGTAATACTGACCAGGTAATTCCAGATTGACTGATTCAAGGTCACATTCCTGGGAGAGGTCAAAATTGCAATTAGGTTAAGTATGACATCTTGGTTTGCTGACATGGGGCTTAGCACAAGCAACTCCATTTTGGATCTGCTGTTTCTTTTCTTTCCTTTTTTTTTTTTTTTTGTCATTTTAACTGTGTTTTCTCAGGCTCATGGCACAGAAAGATTTCTGCCTAGTTTGCATGGCAAAATGTATAATCTATCCTGTCTTTGTCATCTTTCCTTTCCACTAAATTTGCACATGGCAAGGAAATGGGATTAATGCCCATGCAGATAATGAGATTAAGATGCAATAATTTAGATAAGGGAGGAGGCTTCAAAAGCATATGATCTGAGCTACTTCCTATGATCTGTATAAAAATAATTCATCATGGTAGACCTACAGTTTAAAAAGTAGATTATAAAAAATAAACAGAGTATTTGCTGCATATTTTATCCCTAGGGCATTACAAACTAACTTCAGTATTTTGCGTTCCCCAAATTTTACCATCTTATGTTCTAGAAGCTTTCAGGAGATACCCAAGACATAAAAAGATCACACTTACACTTGGGAAGGTTATAGTTTTGTTAATAACTTGGAATTCAACTAGTGCAAACATTTAAAGAGAATTTCCAGAGCAATACACAAGCACAAATGATGGAAGACAAGCACATGTATATGAAACTTCTTATTTTTAAGCCAGTATAGTATGTTTCCTTAATTGAAGATAGAAAACTCCTAAAATACTTTATTTCCTTTCTGTGCTATACATGTTAAGCCAGTATAGTATGTTTCCTTAATTGAAGATAGAAAACTCCTAAAATACTTTATTTCCTTTCTGTGCTATACATGTGTACTATCTCATTTAACCTATTCAAACACATATAGGATAGATATCTAAATGACAGTTGCTTCTGTAGATGAGGGAGCTAAGGTTTGGAGAGATAATTAATTTGTCAAGGGTCATCACAATACCAAGAGCTAGGACCAGAATCTCAGCTACCCTTTTGAATCCCATTCCAGACCAATTTGGACCACATCACAGCTACATCCCAATGCAGTTTCTCATTTTAAACTCAGGGAGTTAAATTCCTCAAATGTAGAGAGGTTGCCTAATAGTGGATATAAAACCTGCTAGAATGATCAGCTTACTCTGGTCTAGTCTGACTTTACTGATTTTAGGCATCAAAATATTACATCCTGGGAACTCAGTCTCCCTTTAAAAAATAAAAGTTTTCTGCACCAGTAAACCCCTTAGTTGCAGGCAAACTTGACAATTGGCCACCTTACCCCTGGTTTTCCCACATATATCGGGGTAGAGTCAATCCTAACATCATTCTCCTAAGTCACCACCACAGCCTACATCCGATCACCTAGGGCCTACCTAAAGCTCAGAGCCAAAAACAACCCCTGAACATAGGAGAAACTCAACAAATATTTGCTGAATTGTGTCCATGTTGGTCAGGTTCCCCAGTTCATGGGCCACAGTGTTTTGCCTCCAGTCATTGTTCATCAATGTTTGCTGAATCATGTATAGATGAAATCAGTCTGAAATAAACATTAAGGGGAATCTTAAAGAGGTAAAGAAGATTCCAAGGAAGGAAGAGATCTGTCTCTTCATCTTGATGATGGTGTAGGACTTGGGGCTTGATTGTACATTTATGAATATCACATCTCTCTCTTCTAGAAGATCAATTAGTGGAGCCACATTTCCTCTCCTGACCAGCAACCTCCCCAAATTGCTGCTTGACTGCCAACACCAGCTGGGCTTCCAAAGGAGCAAAGGTCAAAGTAAGTGCCCCAATGACTGTCTAGACAACATTCCTCAAGTCTCAGGCAATGTGCTCATAATTAGCCCATCTAATGCTTGCAACATCATGACACCATTACTATTATTATTCCCATCTTATGGATAAATTGACTAAAGCTTCTAAGGGGGCTAAATCAGAAACCAAGCCCTTAGACACAAAGACAAAGAACATTCCACGTTATCATACAGTTGATGGACATGTCATGCCTAATCATGTGGTACCTCACCGACATCTATTGTATCTGAGTGTCTTAAAAATAATCAGAATATTTATTTTCTGGTAATTGAAAGATATTATGAAATTAAAGATTATGTAAACAGAACTTTGTATAATTTAAGGTGGCTTAACTTTGCTTGTTCTTTCTTCTGATTTTTGAAACTTTGTATTTGGAATCTGTAGGTCTGAACCTGTGCCTAACACTATAAGCAGTTTTCCTATGACTGCATCTGCAAGAACTAGCAAAGGTAAAATCCATCCCTTGAAAAGCCCAAAATACGTCGTTCTGAAAAACAAACAAACAAACTATACATCTTTGTGAAATATTCACTTTTCTTTCCCTTGCACTCCTTTTCCTTTCCTTTTGTGTAAATTGGATGTTCCTGTACAGATATATCTAACTGAGGGAATCAACCAAAATGTAAATGTAAATGAAGCCATACTCCAAGGCTTTAATATTCTTAACTACTGATAATTATAGAGAATATGTTGGAACTAGCTGAGTCCTATAGGAAAATACTTCTTTAAACTTCTCCACTTTAACCTTGGAAATGCATAGAATCAAAGAACTTTACAACTGGACAGATCTTAGAAATAATCTAATTTAGGGGTTTTCTAGCTTTGGTTTACAGAGCCATGGAAGCCTGTTCGATGAGTGACTGTTCAACAGGGTCCCATCAACATCAAGGAACAGTGACAAGAAGAGGTTAAATAGGGGTCCTGCTCATCATCAATGTGTACTGATGGCATGTATTATGAGTTGGCCCACCCAGTACCTACTCCAACCCCTTTCTAGCTCTCCTCCTGCCCTGTACAGGACCTGGGTTCAGTCAACAACACACACACATAAAAGTGAGCTACATGAAAGGGCAGCCCAGAGGCTGGGGGCTCAGATCTCCTGGCAAGGACAATGACAACCTTATTAGGCAGAGCTGTGTACAGTTTCTGGTTTCCAGTCTATAGTGTGGGAGGTATCAAGTGATGGGCAAATGACAATGTTGCTTCCACCAGAAGAGGGGCATTTTGGAATATTCTCTAGCTGCTTTGTTCCTTTGCCGACAAAGGTCCTGCTAGTCAAATCTATGATTTTTCCAGTAGTCATGTATGGATGTGAGAGTTGGATCGTAAAAAAGGCTGACGCCGAAGAATTGATGCTTTCAAAATGTGGTGCTGGAGAAGACTCTTGAGAGTCCCTTGGACAGCAAGAAGTCAATCCTAAAGGAAATCAACCCTGAATATTCATTGGAAGGATTGATGCTGAAGCTCCAGATCTTTGGCCACCTGATGCAAAGAGCCAACTCACTGAAAAAGACTCATGCTAGGAAAGATTGAGGACAGGAGGAAAAGGGAATAACAAAGGATGTGATAGTTGGATGGCATCACTTACTCAATGGACATGAGTTTGAGCAAACTGCGGGAGACAGTGAAGGACAGGGAAGCCCAGCACTCTGCAGTTCATGGGGTCGCAAAGAGTTGGACACAACTTAGCAACTGAACGATGAACAACAACCTCATGCCTGTGCTTGAGGTCATGGTCTATGGGAACCTCATGCTAGAAGCCCATGTCTCAGAGAATCTTCCAATTTCCTGGTACCAAGAAAAAAATGACTGACATATTTCACAGATTGCAAAGTGCTTCATTGAACAGTTTGACTTGATTCAAAAAAACAGCACTCAGGCTGGACTTTTCAGGGGGCACATTTAAACTGGTGGTTGGCACACTGAGAGGGACATGACTGGGCAATGGCACACTCATATCTTCTGACTGTAGTCCAGGACTCTTTAGAGATTTCTGTACAAGTAACATTTGACCAATATATTTGAATCAGCTCAGTTCAGTCGCTCAGTCGTGTCCAACTCTTTGTGACCCCATGAACCGAAGCACACCAGGCCTCCCTGTCCATCACCAACTCCCAGAGTTTACCCAAACTCATGTCCATTGAGTCGGTGATGCCACCCAACCATCTCACCCTCTGTCGTCCCCTTCTCCTCCTGCCCTCAATGTTTCCCAGCATCAGGGTCTTTTCAAATGAGTCAGCTCTTCACATCAAGTGGCCAAAGTATTGGAGTTTCAGCTTCAATATCAGTCCTTCCAATAAACACCCTGGACTGATCTCCTTTAGGATGGACTGGTTGGATTTCCTTTCAGTCCAAGGGACTCTCAAGAGTCTTCTCCAACACCACAGTTCAAAAACATCAATTCTTCAGTGCTCAGCTTTCTTTATAGTCCAACTCTCACATCCATACATGACTACTGGAAAAACCCATAGCCTTGACTAGACGGACCTTTGTTGACAAAGTAATGTCTCTGTTCATATATTTGAATAGCTAGTTCTAAACCAATTTATAAATCATAGGTTGTACATTTCAAAACCAAACATGTCTAAGTATGTGACTCAAGGCTGGTGTAAGGTAATAGGCAGGATGGCTTCTGAGATCATCTAAAAGTCCCTACCCCTTGAAAACAATCATCTTCAAGATTTGGTAATGTGTAGGCTTACTGCCACTCTTACACACCAGTCTGGGAATAAAAAATGATACCACCACTTTGGAAAACAGTTTGGCACTTTCTTAAAAAGTAAAAAAAAAAAAAAAAAAGCCCATGTACTATATGATGTAGTCATTTCATGTTTGGGTATTTACTCAGAGAAATAAAAGCATATATCCAGATAAAGACTTGAACATAAATACTCAAGAGTAGTGTTATATGTAAGAGGCAAAAACTGGAAACAATTTAAATATCCATCAACAGGTGAGTGAATAAACATACTGTGATACAAACACAACGGAGTTCTACTCAGCAATAAATAACAGACTATTAAAACACAAAACAACATGAATCTCAAAATAATTATGCTGAGTGAAAGAAATTATGGAAAGTATAAATTAACTTAGAGAAAGAAGGTGAGTTTACTGAATCTGGATTTGCGCAGCAAGAAGGGGCACAGAGAGTGGGAAGGAATAAAATACAGGAAGACACAAAGAACCCCTTGAGGGTGATGAATCTCTTCATTATCTCCATTGTGATGACAGTTTCATAGGTGTATACAGAGGTCAAAATTCAATGATAAATAAGTGAATTTATCATATGGCAATTGTTTCAGTTTGCTAGGGCTGTTATAACTAAGTACCATCAACTGGTTTAAACAACAGAAATTTATTTTCTGATAGTTCTGAAAGCTAAAAGTTCATGATCACAGTGTCAGTAGGGCTAGTTTCTTCTGAGGTTGTGAGGGAGAATCTGTTTTGTGACTCTCCACTACCTTCTGTGGCTTGCTGGCAAACACTGGTGTCTCTTGGCTTGTAGAAGCCTCACCCTAATCTCTGCCTTTGTTTTCATTCAGTGCTCTCCTCATGGGCATGGATGTCCAAATTGCTCCATTTTATAGGACTCAGTCATTTTGGATTAGAGGTCCACCCTACTCCAGCATAACTAATCTTAACTAATTACATCTACAATGATCTTGTTTCCAAAGAAAGTCACTTTCTGAGGTCCTAGATTAGAACTTCAACGTACGAGAAGGGACAATTCAACTCATACAAGCAATTACAACTGAATAAAGCTGTTTAGAAAAAAAAAAAAAAAAAAAACTTACCAAACCAGTTAAACTCAAATTCAGCCATCAATATTATGTAAGAGTTGAACTTTTCCCATTTTTTTTCTAAAATTAAGTCACCTCTGAAAGTGTGAACATGGTACTCATTCTGTCTCTCTCTCTCTAGCTTAGACTACTCCATGTTGTGGGGTGATTCAGTTCTCTTATCCCTTTTTTTCTCTCCCTTCACTTTTAACTCATGAAATTTCTGAGGAATCTTCTTTCTTGGAATGTGCTGACACATCATCTGGCCTTTACCTAGTGAGAAGACACCATTTATACATCAAAACCACCCATTTTCTCTCATCAGTTTCCGTACAAAGTAGTACTGTAATCAACATGGTCACAAACACAAAAACAGATACTGCCACTCGATGGCATTTTTCTTCATTCACTTATAAGGATGCCATTCAGTGATTCAGAATATGCTTACACTGACAGTAACTCTTCAGATTATTACTAGAATGCAAACAAATAAAAATTTCTTACAGCAACCTAGCAGACTCCTGAGAGTATAACCACAAAATTCTGGGAAGCCTGAGGATCCCAGTTAAAGCTATATTACTATTAATATTAGAGAAAGATTCCTGATCTAAAAATCAAAGAGACAGATTTTAAGCTTAAGTGTGTCTATTAACCAGCAGTGTGACCTTGGACAAGGATTTAAATCTACCCAAACTTCCCAGATGCGCTGAAGTACGTGGAAATGTTAGCATTCTTAAGACATGAACTTGCTCATCTGTGAAATGAAAGGGTTGAGCCAGATTATCTCTAAGGTTCTTTTCGGCTTCAATCCTACGGTACTTGCTGATTAGAACTTCAATATAGACTCAATTCAAGTGACCAGCCTAAGTCACCACTTATATATCACATGTCTCTCTGTGGCTTTTTATTCTCCCAAAGTCACAAAGCTCAAAAGCTAAGGCCCTTTTCCAAAAGACAGTGTATGGTGCAAGGTTTGGGCTAGATACAGACTCATGGGTACAATGCGAATCAAATTTCAGGGAATAATGACTTCAACAGATGATTATTCTGGTAGGCAAGTACTCAGTTATCCATGGAATACGGGCAATCCTTTACTCAGAAGAAACTGTTAACATGCTCAGAGATGTAAAACGTGAGCATCTTTATTATAAAATGAAGTGCACTCAAAAATGCAGACAAACTTGACAGAGGAAAGTATTGAATGAAGTGGAGGGAAATTCCAAGAGCTTCTGTATTTCTGCAGGATATGTGTTAAACGTCTGTGTCTCCTTTGCCTGATGATCTTTCTTTTATAGCCTGGTAGCCCCCTAGGACTAAAAGTAAATGTAGATACTAAATTTATGGTAATGGGGTACCAAATTCCCGTGCAGTTTTCCTATGAGGAAATATTCTGAACTTCTTTAAAGTCTTATAGTTACTGAGAGAAAAAGGATATTAATGAAAGCAGGAGTACAAGCTGCTGTGGGGGCAACTGACGGTCGCCTCTCCCTGCTTTAAGTCTTCAGGAACTTTCAGAAGGCAACAGAGTGATGGTAATCAGGTTAGCCATCCCCCAAGAACAAGTTTAAGAGGAAATGAGAGCAGAATACAGCCAATATTTTATAATATCAGTTGTGTCCAACTCTTTGCGACCTTATGGACTGTAGCCTGCAAGGTTCCTCTGTTCATGGGATTTTCCAGGCAAGAGTAGTGGAGTGGGTTACCATTTCCTCCTCCAGGGGATCTTCCCAACTCAGGGATAAAACCTGCACCTCTTTTGTCTCCTGCATTCACAGGTGGATTCTTTACCACTGAGTCACCTGGTGGGAAGCATAAGAAGAGAGGAGAATATGGCCAATATTTTATAATAACCATAAATCGAATATAACCTTTAAAAGTTACAAGTCACTATATTGTGTATCTGTAGCATAGACTATGAACTATACCTCAATTAAAATAATTTATAATAGAGAAAGAGGAAGTGAGAATTGGAAAGCCCTAACAGCTGTATTATAGTGTATTTTGTTTGCTCTAATGATGGCCTTGTCCTTGCTGTATGATCCTGAGTCAGTCATGTCCTGACTGACTGTCCATAAGAAGAAAATCTATGACAAACCTAGACAGTGTATTAAAAAGCAGAGACAGCACATTGTCGACAAAGGTCCGTATTGCCAAAGCTATGATTTTACCAGTAGTCATGTATGAACTGGAGAGTTGCACCATAAAGAAGGCTGAGCGCTGAAGAATTGATGCTTTTGAACTGTGGTGTTGGAGAAGACTCTTGAGAGTCCTTTGGACAGCAAGGAGATCAAAGCAGTCAATCCTAAAGGAAATCAACCCTGAATATTCATTGGAAGGGCTGATGCTGAAGCTCCAATACTCTGGCCACCTGATGCAAAGAACCAACTTATTGGAAAAGACTCTGATGCTGGGAAAGATTGAAGGCAAGAGGAGAAGGAGCAACAGAAGATGAGATGGTTAGATGGCATCACTGATTCAATGGACATGAGTTTGATCAAACTCAGGGAGATAGTGAAGGACAGGGAAGCCTGGCATGTTGCAGTTCATGGTGTCGCAAAGAGTTGGGCATGACATAGAGACTGAACAAGAGTAACAACATATGTTAGGCACATAAACATTTTTTAATGCTCACAAACCCCACCATATAGATACAAGGACAAACAAAGAGAATTTAAATAACTTGTTCAAATCCACACAGCTATGCTGTGCTGGAATATAAACCTCAGTAACATAAATAAAAGGCCCTAACTTGTAACTATTACAGTATATTACCTCTTTAGTAGGTGTATTACCTGGCACAGAGTAAATACTTAACTTATGTTACTTTATGTTATCTATTATCATACAAGCAAAAGAGAAATCAGAATGGAGAGCAAATAATTGAAAACAAACATATAAACTAAAATCTTTATAATATAAGAGCCAAAAACCTAAATAAACCTTTACTTATTAATAAGGTCTGGCTGCCTAAAAATAAATAGCAATGGAAATAGAAAAAAATTGAATATGTTAAACTGAAGCTTTGAACTATAGTTTATGCATCCATAGTTCAATAACCAAAATGGGCATTTCTAATGAGTAAGTTTATTACAACATCTGCAGTAGCAAATAACTGATAAGGCCTTATTTCTCACCAACAGAAGATTGGTAGAATTACATAGCCATAAAGCATTACAGTTTCAAAGACATTTTAATAATATGAAGAAAAAGCTCATGATCTAATTTGCTCTAATTATATAAAGACATTAATTTATTAATTGAGTCAATTCATCCATTCAAAAAATGTTTACTGAGTACTTATTATATGCTGAGTGCTGGGCTAGGAGATGGCCATCTGGTCTCTGCCTTCAAACAGTGTATAGTCTAGCTTTATAGAGTAAGCTTTGTCAATAGCCTGGCACAATCCCTTTATAAGACTTAGTTTTCTTATGTGTAAAATAAGGAGATTGGGCTAGATGACTGACAAGGGCTACGCAGCAATTAAATTAAGTGGAAATGGGATTCTTGATCCAGTTAGGCATAAAGACATTTTTTGGTGTATGTGCAAGGTTATAGCAGGACTAAAATTGCAAAAGTACCATAAACTTAGGAATGTGAGCTGTTTAGAACAATGAAAATCTTGATTTGTTTCAGACTGAGGGATTTCTCAGATGTAAAACTTTAGGACTGGAGAAGGAAATGGCAACCCACTCCAGTATTCTTGCCTGGAGAATCCCAGGGATGAGGAAGCCTGGTGGGCTGCCGTCTATGGGGTCGCACAGAGTCGGACACGACTGAAGTGACTTAGCAGCAGCAGTAGCAGCAGGCCTTAGAGTGGGGCTTCCCTGATGGTTCAGCAGTAAAGAATCTGTCTGCTAATGCAGGAGACTCGGGTTCGATCCCTTGATCGGGTAGACCCCCTAGGGAAGGAAATGGCAGCCCACTTCAGTATTCTTGCCTGGGAAGTCCTGTGGACAGAGGAGCCTGGCGGGCTGCAGTTCATGGGGTCGCAAAGAATCAGACACGACTTAGCAACTGAACAACAACAGGGCAGAGGATCGGGGGTTTGAGGAGAAATGGGGAGTGACTACTAAGGAGTTAATGAAAATATTTCAAAACTGATTGTTGTGATAGATGCATAACCCTGTGAATATACTAAGAACCACTGAAATGAATAAATGATTGTGCTTCATGGTATCTGAATTATATTGCAATAAAACAGTTTAAAAAATCAAAAAAAAAAAAAACTTTAGGACTAAAACCTCCAATGTCCTAGGCACACCAAGATAGTTGAACACCTTAGTTTCATGTCAAATTATTAACATAATTGCTGAAATAATTTACATTAATAATTAGTAAAATTATTTTGCTAAAATAATAAAAATTATTACAGAAACCTTAATGAATACCTTTTCTGTGTTGAAATGATTTCATATGCAATACAAAACTGAAAGAACAGAAACTATGGACATGCAGTAAACTCATTCAATTGTCAAAAATTTTTAGAGAAATAATATGTTTGGTGTGCAAGTTAACAATGATCACAACAATCACATGAGTTTTACAGTCATTATCCTCTAAAAGCTTGGTAATGATTGCTTTAAAACTATAATCTTAATTCAGAGGTTGTGTAAAATACTGACCACCAGAGAGAGACCACACTGTCTCTCTCTAATTGAAATAAATATTTACTCTTAAGATACATTAATATACTATTTAGTACTTATTATATTAATATTTACTATATTAAATAAATAATAATATTTTATTCAGAGAGACATTTCTTTATTATTATTATTTTCTACTGAAGTTTTTGTTCAGTCACTATGTCATGTCTGATTCTTTATGATCTCATGGACTGTAGCACTCCAGGCTCCTCTATCTTCCACTATTTCCCAGAGTTTGCTCAAATTCAGTTCCACTTAGTTGGTGATGCTATCTAACCATATAGCTGACTTACAATGTTGTGCTAATTTCTGCATACAGCAAACTGATTCAATTTTATGAAAATGAAAGTGAAAGTCACCCAATAGTGTCCGACTCCTTACGACCCCATGGACTATACAGTCCATTGACTTCTCCAGGCCAGAATACTGGAGTGGGTAGCCTTTTCCTTCTCCAGGGGATCTTCCCAACCCAGGAATCAAACTGGGATCTCCTGCACTGCAGACAAATTCTTTACCAACTGAGCTATCAGGGAAGTCCTCAGTTTTATCTATATATGTAATATAATTTTCAATATTCTTTTCTATTATGGCTTATCACAGTGTTTTGAACATAACTCCCTGTGTTATACAGTAGGATATTGTTATATATATATATATATATATATATAAACTATATATATATATCATATATATATATATGATAAACCATATATATATATCTTCTTTATCCTTTCGTCTGTTGATAGACGTTTAGGTTGTTTCCATGTTTTGACTATTGTAAATAGTGCTGCTATGAACATAGAAATGCATGTAACTTTTTGAGCTATTGTTTTGTCTATATATACATCCAGGCATAGGATTGTTGGATCATATGGCAAATCTAGTTTTTTGAGAAACCTCCATACTGTTTTCCATAGTGGCTTTTCCAGCTTATATTCCCACCAACAGTGTAGGAAGCTTCCCTTTTCTTCACAACCTCTCCAGTATTTGTTATTTGTAGACATTTTAATGAAGACAAGAATGTGTCACTGGTGTGAGGTGGTATCTCATTATAGTTTTGACTTGCATTTCTCTAATAACTAGAGATGCTGAGCAAATTTTCATGTGCATATTGGCCATCTGTATGTCTTCTTTGGGACTATGTCTGTTCAGGTGTTCTTCCTATCTTTCAATTGGGTTATTTGTCTTGTTGTTGAGTTGTATGAGATGTTTGTATATTTTGGAAATTAAGCCCTTGGAGACAGACATATTTTCAGCTTGTAAAAGTTATGGCTTAAAATCAGTTCAGTTCAGTCGCTCAGTCGTGTCCGACTCTGCAACCCCATGAATTGCAGCACGCCAGGCCTCTCTGTCCATCACCAACTCCCAGAGTCTACCCAAACCCATGTCCATTGAGTCGGTGATGCCATCCAACCATCTCATCCTCTGTCGTCCTCTTCTCCTCCCGCCCCCAATCCTACCCAGCATCAGGGTCTTTTCCAATGAGTTAACCCTTCGCATGAGGTGGCCAAAGTATTGGAGTTTCAGCTTCAACATCAGACCTTCCAATGAACACCTAGGATTGATCTCTTTTAGGATGAATTGATTGGCTCTCCTTGCAGTCCAAGGGACTCTCAAGAATCTTCTCCAACACCACAGTTCAAAAGCATCAATTCTTCGGTGCTCAGCTTTCTTCACTGTCCAACTCTCACATCCATACATGACCATTGGAAAAACCATAGCCTTGACTAGACGGACTTTTGTTGGCAAAGTAATGTCTCTGCTTTTCAATATGCTATCTAGGTTGGTCATAACCTTCCTTCCAAGGAGTAAGCGTCTTTTAATTTCATGGCTGCAATCACCATCAGCAGTGATCCTGGAGCCCAAAAAAACAAAGTCTGACACTGTTTCCACTGTTTCCCCATCTGTTTCCCATGAAGTGATGGGACCAGATGCCATGATCTTAGTTTTCTGAACGTTGAGCTTTAAGCCAACTTTTTCACTCTCCTCTTTCACCTTCATCAAGAGGCTCTTTAGTTCTTCTTCACTTTCTGCCATAAGGGTGGTGTCATCCGCATATCTGAGTTTATTGATATTTCTCCCGGCAATCTTGATTCCAGCTTGTGTTTCTTCCAGCCAAGCATTTCTCATGATGTACTCTGCATATAAGTTAAATAAGCAGGGTGACAATATACAGCCTTGATGTACTCCTTTTCCTATTTGGAATAAGTCTGTTGTTCCATGTCCAGTTCTAACTGTTGCTTCCTGACCTGCATACAGGTTTCTCAAGAGACAGGTCAGATGGTCTGGTATTCCCATCTCTTTCAGAATTTTCCACAGTTTATTGTGATCCACACAGTCAAAGGCTTTGGCATAGTCAATAAAGCAGAAATAGATGTTTTTCTGGAACTCTCTTGTTTTTTCGATGATCCAGCGGACATTGGCAATTTGATCTCTGGTTCCTCTGCCTTTTCTAAAACCAGCTTGAACATCTGGAAGTTCACGGTTCACGTATTGCTAAAGCCTGGCTTGGAGAATTTTGAGCATTACTTTACTAGCATGTGAGATGAGAGCAATTGTGCAGTAGTTTGAGTATTCTTTGGAATTGTCTTTCTTTGGGATTGGAGCGAAAACTGACCTTTTCCAGTCCTGTGGCCACTGCTGAGTTTTCCAAATTTGCTGGCATATCGAGTGCAGCACTTTCACAGCATCACCTTTGAGATTTTGAAATAGCTCAACTGGAATTCCATCACCTCCACTAGCTTTGTTCGTAGTGATGCTTTCTAAGGCCCACTTGACTTCACATTCCAGGATGTCTGGCTCTAGGTGAGTGATCACACCATTGTGATTATCTGGGTCGTGAAGATCTTTTTTGTACAGTTCTTCTGTGTATTCTTGCCAGCTCTTAATATCTTCTGCTTCTGTTAGGTCCATACCATTTCTGTCCTTTATTGAGCCTATCTTTGCCTGAAATGTTCCTTTGGTATCTCTAATTTTCTTGAAGAGATCTCTAGTCTTTCCCAAAGAAAAGAAATGCAAAAAAGCAAAATGGCTGTCTGAGGAGGCCTTACAGATAGCTGGGAAGACAAGAGAAGCAAAAAGCAAAGGAGAAAAGGAAAGATATTCCCAACTGAATGGCTTAAAATGGCATATTATAATTTCATTCTTACAGTACAGACATCCTTTAAAATATTATTCTAATATGATTACCTTCTAAAGATTCCATCTTTCCTTTTTCTGTTCTTTTACCACATATACCAGTACAATTAAGCTAATAGCAATTATAATGTTTCTTCAAACTGAAGCTAAAGAACCTCAAGGGGATAGTGAGGGATCCCAGAGGAATTTGTAGTGTCTCAACAAGGCCAACTCCAGGGGCACGAATGCCTCCCTACATCAACAGTAAGACCTAGCTCTCTTGGGAACTCTGGGGCCCTTCTATCAATCTCCATTCTCCTCCAAAGCCTCCAAGGTCTTCCAAAATGTAAGAAATAAATAAATGTTTACTAATAAATTTAGGACCCCAGTAATGGGTGAGCTCAGTAGGAGTAATTCAGATAGATTTGAGGATTCTACAAAGAAACAAATGAGTTTGGTTTAGTTATCCTTGTCTGTTGACTATTTTCTCTTTATTCATTCCAGTGACAAGGGGTTTTTAAATGTCAGTTGATAAAATAATCCTGACACCCATTTGCAGAGTTACAAAATGGCAGTTCCTAAAATTTGGACCCATTAAACATTTAAGCAGTTCATCACATTTCCAATGACTGCATCAAACTTCCGATTCCTTTATAAATTCTCTGTCTACATCTGTCTTCCTCTGTCCCACAGCCATCTTTCCAATAAATAGCAATCCTGGTCTTCCCCACCAACCAGGCTCCCTTCCCACCTCTGGCACATATCTTTCATCCTAATGATAATGCTGCTTATGTCAGGAGCCAAGTACATGCAGTGGTCAAGAGGAAATAGGCAGAGCTTCCTTTCTCATACTTGCTTTCAGGAAGAAGGAAAGTAGTTTAAATAAATGATATAGGGGTTTAAAAAGAAATGAATAGTGGAGGGACAGTCTGTTTCTCTCATTGGAGCTGCTAGAGCTTTTAAAATATTCTGTCACCTGTATCAGCTCTGTGAAATAATCATCCCACTTGTCTGACCTAATGACCTAATGAGGACCTAATTAGTCCTCAATACTAGGCTAATAATGCCTAATGCTTCCTTGTGCTGAAAGCTTACTTCAGTTCAGTTCAGTTCAGTCGCTCAGTCGTGTCCGACTCTTTGTGACCCCATGGACTGCAGCACGCCAGGCCGCCCTGTCCATCACCAATTCATGGAGTTTACTCAAACTCTTGTCCATTGAGTCAGTGATGCCATCCAACCATCTCATCCTCTGTCATTCCCTTCTCCTCTGGCCTTCAATCTTTCCCAGCATCAGGGTCTTTTCAGCTGAGTCAGTTCTTCACATCAGGTGGCCAAAGTATTGGAGTTTCAGCTTCAGCATCAGTCCTTCCAATGAATATTCAGGACTGAATTCCTTTAGGATGGACTGGTTGGATCTCCTTGCAGTCCAAGGGACTCTCAAGAGTCTCCTTCAACGTCACAGTTCAAAAACATCAATTCTTCAGTGCTCGGCTTTCTTTATGGTCCAACTCTCACATCCATACATGACTACTGGAAAAACTATTGCTTTGACTAGATGGACCTTTGTTGGCAAAGTAATGTCTCTACTTTTTAACAAGCTGTCTATGTTGGTCTTAACTTTTCTTCCAAGGAGCAAGCGTCTTTTAATTTAATGGCTGCAGTCACCATCTGCAGTGATTTTTGGAGCCCCCAAAAATAAAGTCTGTCACTGTTTCCACTGTTTCCCCATCTATTTGCCATGATGTTATGGAACCAGATGCCACGATCTTAATTTTCTGAATGTTGAGCTTTAAGCCAACTTTTTTACTCTCCTCTTTCACTTTCATCAAGAGGCTCTTTAGTTCTTCTTTGCTTTCTGTCATATGGGCGGTGTCAACTGCATATCCGAGGTTATTGATATTTCTTCCGGCAATCTTGATTCCAGCGTGCTTCCTGACTAGAAAGCAAGAACTGCACCAAGCATTTTACAAGCTTATTCTTACTTAATCAGCACAACCCCTTGGGATAGGTACTGCTATTAACCCCACTTTATAGGCAAGGAAACTAAAGTTTAAAGAGGTAAAATGACTTATCCCTGAGGGACACAGTTCATAACTTGCAATGCTGGGGTTTAAAGCAGTGTGAGCCTAGTTTCAAAGCTCATACGCTGGTGTCTGACTTGGTTTCTTCTTAGCTGGGCTTCACACCATTCTCATGAAGCCTCTTCCAAACCCTGGAGGCTGTCAGTGATCTTGGCTCCTAGTAATTCCTAACCACCATTAATTGCTTCAACTGGTCTCCAGGACTTACCTCTGTCAAATTCCACTGTGCAAAGTACAACACTGTTTCCCTTCCTCTCCCAGAAAGACAGTCTGAAAAACCTGAAGCAGACTCCCTAAGAAACCTGTGATCTGTCTTTCCCTTATCATTCAAGTTCTGTGTTTCGGCTAGATTCCCACCTCCTTTCAGACCAACTTCCAAGCTACATGTGATCAGCATGAGAAAATTTGACTCTTGGGAAAGGTTCTAGATTCACCTTACTTTGAAAGTTTTAAAATCTTCTATAGGCAGCACTCTCCCATTTTATTTGCAATGGGCCTTTTTGTATAGCTGTCCTTCTACACTTCATTTTACCTGTTTCCCTAAATCAAAATATCTTCTTTCCCTCAAGACTTTTAAAGCACACTATGACTCACTGATATCTATATGACAGTTTCCGGATAAAAGAAAGTAAATGGGCATTTGAGAGCATCAAATATTTATCAGGCATCTATGAAAGACATCAAGGAATGCTACAGGAATCAAGATATAACATTATTATTATTAAATGCATACCATATTTTCAAGGAATTTAAAAGATGATACTGTAATAATGAATTTATTCTTCCAGATTCCCCGGAAGTTCTAAACTTGGACATCAGAAAGAAATGTTGTCATATTCTCTTGCCAGAAGCCACTTGGCACTGAGGGGTTAATAATGCTCTAGCTTAAATCAGTAACAAGTACTAAGGGCTTCTCTGAAGTCTGGTTGCAAGGTGCCCACTTGGAGGATGAAACTCAGGTTCATGTGCAGTTTCCAAAAACCCGTTTCCACCCTGCACTTCAAACAGACAGCATTCTCAATCCTTCGCTTATCTGAACACAACTTTCACACCTAACAAATCAGAGAGCTGTAATTACGAAGTTTCAGAAACGTTTTCTGAAAGCGTCCCTAAATAAGAAGCTGTTTCGCCATCCATTTAAGTGTCATGATAGTCTCTTTCTGCAGCAAGGACACAGAGCAGTTCCATGTGCATATAAGTCCAGGTGTGCACACACAGCCCAAGAAATCTCCATTCATTTTAAGAGGAAGGGTCAGGTTTCACACCGAGACTTAGCTGTCTCCTGGGTTGAATTTGTCTGCTTCTCAGTGCCAGAAGTCCAAGTTCTATGTTGCACAGAAATCTGGCTCCATTGTGCCTAGGTGGCCTGGTAGAAAGGGTTTTTTCCTTTTTTCTTTTGGTACCTTTTTTGCTAAGAAACGTCAGTGTGCTCTGCCTGCCTAACCCAGCCACAGCCTGTCGTTCCCTAGACAAAAAGCGGTGGCCCGCTGCTCCCTGCAGCGGCCGCGGCGGCGACTCAGGGAGGCCGAGCCACCCGAGACCCACAGCGTTACGCTTTTGTTGGGCCGGCTACAGACGGTGCCCGGCACCGGGCTGAGTCGGGGGTGGTGCGGGGGGGGGAGGGGGGCCGGAGGGCCGGAGGGGGCGGCCGAGAAGGGGGTCGGGCAGGAGGGGAGGAGACCGCGGAGCAGCCAATGGGCGTGCAGCCCATCAGCTGACCGCTTTTGCTTACACCAGGTGCACGCCGGCTGCGGGAGCACAAAGCGGGGCGCAACGAGGGCGCCGGCAGCCAGCCGGCGAGCTAAGCGAGGCCCGTGCGCCCGCGCCTGCAGCGCCCTCCGGGCGGGGAGAGGGGCCGCCGGCGTCAGCGCGGGCAGCAGCATCCGCGCGGTGGCATCCGCAGGCGCCCCGGACGCCCTCCTTTGGACCTGGACACTCGCTGCCCCGCTGTCAGCATCCCGCTTCTATCCTTTATCCCAATCCTGCCGGATTGAGCCCAGGCCCGCGCAGCAGCTGTTGCTTGTGTTTACTGCCTCGCTTCGCATCTTGGTGCTCTGCCGCGAGCCCCCTAAGAAGCCAGTGCTTGTGGGTTTGGAGGGAGGTGCCGCTCAGCCGGTCCTCCCCCTTCTCCTCTTCCTCCTGCTGCCGCCTCCGGTGCCTGGTCCGTGCGCACCCCGACCCCCTTGCCAGCCGGGCCTCGGGGTAAGTGCGCTCGCTCAGCCGGGCAGCGGCGGGAGATGTGGGCGGCAGCGAGGGGAAGTCAAGGCAAACTTGGTGGCTTGGAGGGCCTAAGGTCTGGGGGACCATGGGACAAGATCGCGGGCCTAAGAGGTACGAGGGGGCGCGGCTCATGAAGCTGGGGAAAATGACGGATCCAGGGGAGCGGGAATCTAGTAACCTCCTTACGGGGGGAAAAAAAAATCACTGGGGTCTGAGAGAACGGTAATTCGGAAGGAAGGCCGAACAGAAATGAGCAAAAGGCAGTGACAGGAGGCGAACCCGCTAGATTCCCGGGACCGACGGCGGGGAGGGTGATGCCCAGGAATCCGGAAGAAGGAGGGCTGCTGGAATCTGAACTGAGGAATGCTGCCGGAGTCGGAAGGGGCCCCAGGAGTTGTAAGAGGGCTAAGAAAAGGGGAAAGAAGGTGGCAAGCTGTGGAAAGAGAAAAGAGAGAGGATGTCTTGGCGGTGGCCTTTTCGGCAAAAGGGTAAGGGGCGTAATTCACAAAGCACTTGAGTGTACTGAAGTGAGAGCATTCGAAAGAATCAACTCAGCTGTCGCGCGGTCTAAGTGGGGAAAGACCTCACCCTGCGTCGCGTTTTGAGTCCAGAAAGGGTGGTAGCCTCAGGAGGTTTGCCAGGGATGCAGAAATGTCTGGGAAACCTCGGTCCGCTCCAGGCATGGAGCCGGTGCTGGTTCCTGGCTAGGCTGGGGTGGATAACGAGGAAAGTTTGCCAGCGGGTGTCTTTTGTGCTGCGTGGAGAGGGGTGTGGGCAGCCGCCGACCCGGCACTTCCCAGGGCCCGGCAGTGACTACCTCCACCGAGGGGAGCCCCTGCCTGGTAGGCCCAAGTAGGGTGGAAAAATCGAGTAGCTGGGGGTCTCGGCGCACCCGGGACTGGTGGGAAAACCCGTCCCAGGACGGTTGTGAGGAAGCCGGCCTGGATACTGGCACTGGGAGGTTGGGCGGTAGTACCGCCTTCGGGAGAGAGAGGGGGACCTTGCCTGCGGAGTTCACCCCTGTAGCCATAGCGCCTGGAACTGAATGAATGAATTAGCGGGGTGTGAAGGTTTTGAGACATTCACTCAACTCTCGAACCCCACAGGCCAAGAGTTGAAGAAAATAGACCCTTCTCTAAATCGCACACCACTATTAGCATCTTCATTCCCAGACCCAGATAATAAAGAAAATGGAATTCATTCAGGGGACAGGTATTGCTGACTTGAGAGCTTTTTGCTTGTAGGATATTTGGGAAACACAGTATGTTTTTTGTTTTGCAATTTGCTCTGCCGCCATGGCCTAAAAAGCATCAACACTACTCGAATATGCCGATTATTTTTGAAAGCCAGCACTAGAGGACTGGAAAGTTCAGGAAGGTACTTTGATCAGTAAAAGTCTACAGTTAAAAAGTGGTGTTGTTGGCTCTGGGGCCATGTGTGTCCCTAAGTCTCTGATTTGCATGCAAATGTGAGCAAATCCTGGCAGATGTCTGGCCTCATCCATTCACATGAAGGAATTTGAAAAGACAAGGAGTCTTCAGTTAACAATAGACCTTAAGAAAATGGAATAAAGGCTCAGTGAGTTTTTCTCTTTGGGAATTTTAAGGCTTGCTGACACCTTTATTCAAGAGCCAAAATCGCTGAGTGTGATTGTACTGAAAGCTCCAAGTACTGCTTGCTCTTTACCTGGCTGTGTGTTTTTGTGCAATATTCAAGCTGGATATTCTGAGCTAGTGAGGAAAAGTGTTAAATGAAGCAGAAGGTAACTTAATTCCACTTCTGGTGGTTTGAAGTAATTTCTGAATCGACCCCTCAACTTTTATTTAGAGTTTCTTCTCTTTTCCTTTTAGTAACCCCACCTCCTGCTCGCATAGGCTCTCCATCCTCAGGGATATACAATATAGTTGAAGATAGTTACAGATGACTGACAGGAAGATCTCACTAGAAGATCTTCATAGTCCAGTCAAAATCATTTCAGTAATAGGCACCAAACTTGTAGAAGTGCAGGTGATGAAACCATCACACTCCTAGTCACCTGAGGGGCTTTAGGGCCACAGGACAGAACAGTGAATAGAGGGGCACTCATGTAATGGACCCCCAAACAGAGAAACGTCTGCCTTGCCTAAGAGTAGCTAACAGATCACTGCACTGCTCACCTCCTGGCATTGATCAACCGCTGAACAAAAGGCAGGCAGTGTGGTCTGCACTTGAGTCCCAGGGATCATACCTACTGACAAGCCAACCAGTGGCCTAGTCTTTTGTCAGCCTCAATCACTGTTGAAGGGAAGAAGAACCTATTCACTGAACAGCATTTGCCCCTGTAGTCCATATATTCACTGAAAAGAACATTAAAATACAAATTTTAAAAAAAGAGAGAGAGACAATATTGTTTTGAAGCTCAGTGGTGGGAGGGGTTTAGGGGATGGGTAACAGATGTTAGTTTGCTATTTTACCTGTTTTCTTAAGTTATTTTTGCTGGTTCAGTGACTTTTTTTAAACACATAAGGCAGCACTTTCCCAGAAGGGGAAAATTGAACTGAGCCAAATTTAAGTAAGAAAAGGTTATAGCCAAGATTACATTTTTCTGTCTTAGAGCTATCTAGAAGTCAGAAAGTTACAAATCATTATAATAAACTCTTATGTGACTTAAGCCTGGGATTCTGTCTTTATTATGGACTTGAAGGGTACCTATAAAATGCAGTTGGCATTTCTAAACTAGGCAATAAGCCATTTTATTGTAAAGTTCTCATCTAGATATTTTTGAAACAAATGTGGTAACTTTAAAGTGACCAAAGCCTCACCTTTTGTGAGAATTTCTTTGGCTGTTATCCTGGCTATGTGGGATCTTTGTTCCACAAGTCTAATGAAAGGGAAAATTAGGGCTTATTCCTTGGTAAATAAAAGTAATAATAAAGTACCTATTTTTAGAAAAGTGTCACTCTGCTAAATAAAATCTTAGACCAGATCCAACTGCATACTCTGGTTCTGAACAGAGTAGTTCAGCGCAGTGTCTGTAATTCCCAAAAAGCCGGGGGAAACACAACCACTGATTTCTCTCTGGTTCGAACCTGTTAAAGCTAGCTTTTTGACCTGAACTGTTAGAACAATTATCACATATTCTGAAGCAGTTATACTCATGGGAATGAACCCAGTAGGTACTAGAGAAAATCTGCCTTTACAGAATTATACTGCTACTTACCAAGCCAGTTGGGCGTGATTTTAAATAATCAGAATGGTAGACCTTTTTATGCCACCATAAACAAACCATAAACCATGAGTAAAATGTGGTAAATTATAGGACCTGGATGTCATTTTTTACTAGACTTTCATAATACTTTCTTATAATTTATTTTTATGTTACAAAATAATAGTTTTTTGAATGATTCACTTGAGCACTAATGTAAGGTTGCTCAAATATTGTATTTAACTTTTCAAAATTATTGTGGTGAACATCTATTTTGGGTTAAGGCCATCTAGGGATAAAGCAAATTCTATTTCAGAATCATAATCATATTTTGGTTTCTGGGAACAATGGAAGTATCTTTAACTCATGAATAGAGTTTTGATTAATATTTTATTCAGGATGAAATTATAATTATATAGATAAAGTCAGAAAAACATGTGTTCTCTCTTGTTTTGGCTCAAAGTGCAGAATAGAGACAAAAGTTAAACACTATATGTAAAATTCAGTACTTTAGTGACCAAGGAAAGCATTCGTTCTATAAGTCTTAAATAAAAATTGCTTTTTAAATTTTCTTGTTTTATCATAGTACTTTTTGCCTACTTGCTTCTCTTGTAGCTCAGCTGGTAAAGAATCTGCCTACAGTGCAGCAGACCCCGGTTCAATTCCTGGGTCAGGAAGATTAGCTGGAGAAGGGATAAACTACCCACTCCAGTATTCTTGGGCTTCTCTGGTGGCTCAGCTGGTAAAAAATCCGCCCGCAATGCGGAAGACCTGGGTTCGATCCCTGGGTTGGGAAGATGCCCTAGGAAAGGAAACGGCTACCCACTCCAGTATTCTGGCCTAGAGAATTCCACAGACTGTATAGTCCGTGGGGTCGCAAAGAGTTGGACACGACTGAGTTTCTTTCACTCACATTTGCCTACTTTATGGATCCATCACTGGATGCAGTATCCGAGTCTCAAAACAGACAAATGCATAATAAATTGTTTACTTACATTACAATTATAATATACAATATAATTATATAGTATATATTTTCAGACTTTATGGACACCCTTGGGCTTCCTTGGTGGCTCAGTGGTAAAGAACCCGCCTGCTAATGCAGGAGATGTGGGTTTGATACCTGAGTCTAGAATATCCCCTAGAGTAGGAAATGGCAAGCCATGCTAGTATTCTTGCCTGGGAGATCCCATGGACAGAGGAACCTGGCGGGCTATTGTCCAGGCTACAGTCCACGGGGTTGCAAAAGAGTCAGACATGACTTAGCGACTAAACAATGCCATGTCAACAGATGTGTTAAGCATTTTATTCAATAATTAAAATTTATGCCATTTTATATTCATAGTTTTTTTTTAAGAAACAATATGCAGGCTTTTATATATATATATATATTTTTTTTTTTTTTTTACTTTTTGAATATTTTCAAAAGGTCTAACAAAAGTAGAATATTATTAGCAGTTTTATCAGTTATCTAGTTGGTAACTCAGCTACCTAATCATAGGCAGGTGATCTTAGATCAGTTTCTTAACCCCACAAACCCTCAGTTTCCTCATTTGTATCTGACAAGGTTAGGTGAATGGAATCTTTACACTTAATACACTGAAAATCATCCTGAGATGCAAAGAAACTAGGCTTAAACTTGCACTGATACATTACTGGAGGTCTGTCAACTCTGACTTGAGGGTACCCTCCAAAGATACTGCTGCCTTTATTTATGACATATGAGGAGTGAAAACTGCTTTTACAGCGGCTTATTGCCTTCCATTTACACTCTTCATAGCTCAGGGGTTGAAATGTTATTTGAAAGCTCTGATTAATATAAATGACTGGTAATTTTCTGACCCAGGCCATCCTCGCTCACATCTATTATACCACTGGCAGACATGCGGACTCCACAGCTGCCCCCTCATTTGTGTATGAAACAGACACACTGGTGGCATTTTTTGATCACCATAGTGACACTAACAATATACATGTGACATGACATTCTTATACATGAAAGGTTTTTGTGGCAAATATTATGTAGACCTGGGGGTAAAGGACAACTGTGTAAAGTTTGAGGAATACATAGATTAATCTGTTGTCCATTTCTGGAGCCATCATTTCATTCATGGGAGGACAGTTGTTCTACAGTGAGATCCACGAAGAGGCAACTGCAAGCCTCTGACTAACAGATTTCTAAGGGAGGCATTTCCAACAATGCTTAACCTCTACTGAAGGATGTCTGTTAAGTATTCATTTCAAAATATTTGCTACTCCTACTTATGACTGCCCTTTGAGATAATGTATTAGTATAGTCATTTTTGATTCATATAGGGAAAAATGGACAGCATGAGTATTAGCATCCATCTCAGGAAGGCCCAGGAGACCAAAAAAAAGAGTCAGCGTGCAGTATTAAGTAGGAAGCACAAAGAGAGAATCTTCATTTAGGAAAACTAAGAAAGCTTTACAAAGTAAGAAAGCTTGCTTAATTGGTTTCATGCCTATAATTTTCCCCTCTAGAAAAAAATGTTAGCATGGCAATAAAGAATATCATTAACCTGCATTGTTATTTCACAATAGTAATAAGTCTTAATTTGCATCCATAATAATCACTGTAATCAAGTACTGGACAGGGATTCAGGAAGGCGCAGGCTCATTTCCCAGCTCTGACACTAATGACTGAATGTGTGACCTTCTGGATGTCCTGCATCCCTCCTGTGCTTTGCTTCCCTAGCCAAGTTGTGTTTTAAAGGATCCAAGCACACTAGTAGATGTTTCTAGTATTTCCACTGCAAAGAATGTGATTTCTGTCCTATATGTCATGATGAAACAGAGAGCTTAAGGTCTGGGGGACACAGGAAGGTGATATTCCTGGTTCCTAATCCCACAGTTTAAGAGATTGTTTTGTTCTTTAAAAATCCCCTCACCCCTCTCACCACAGGACAATTTCCCAGCACCTCTCTCAGATTCTTTTGAGGGAAAGAATTTTATTTGGGATACAGGGGGCTGCTTAGGATTGTAGAACACTTGTTCACCCAGTAAATATGTACTGAGCACCAGACGTATGCCAGGCACTAAAACCAAGAGAAATCAGCTTGATTTTTCTGCAGCTTGTACAGTAAATCATGATAAGCATTTTGTTGCCATCAGTCACATAATCTTCAAGTATTTATTGAATGCCCAGTATGAAAAGGCACTTGGCTAGATCTAGCAAGGAAGTTTTCAACTGGGGGTGACTTTGCCCCTTCACCCCCAGGGGACATTTGAAGACACTTTTGTCAGGTATTGTCACAACTGAGGATGGGGGCTGCTACTGGCTAGAAGTCAGGGATGATGTTAAAATTCCTAAAATGAACAGACGGGCCTCCACAGCAGAACAGTATCTGTTCCATGTGTCAGTCAGACTGAGGTTGAGGAATCCTGCTCTGGTGAGTTTAAGTCTAGTACAGGTGACAGAAAGGAGACTGGCAAGTACAATAAAGCATTCTGTGATGGTAAAAGTGTGAGCTACAGAATCTGTACAGCAGTAGAAGCCTTCATTCAAATTTTGACTGTCAGCAAATGCTTTAAGAAATATTCTGATTGATGCCCTGAACAGGCTATCACCTGGAACACCAATTCTCAGCAGGAGACAATTTTAGACCTAACCTTACTGAACATAAATGAGTTGGACGGTTGGCTGAAAGAGGGTACAAGCCTTAAATTTTCAAGAAGTCTACACTGGGGACAGAGCTGTTAATTCCTTGTAGAACTCAGAATTCAGAGTGTCTTGAGTCATCAGGAGAGGAGGCTGGAAACAGAATGAGTGTCAGTGACAAGAAACATAGGGCTGTACAAGCTGCTTAAAGAGGAGATGTGGCTGACAAAGCGAATAATGCCTCATGTTTCAGAACCTCAAATTCAGCAGAGTCCTTAAATATGTATCTCATTTGACCTGCAACATTCTGAGACACCAAATATTATCATTCCTTCTCCTTTTTTTTTTTTTTTTGAATAACTAATGAATCAGAGCCATGGAAAGATTCAGTGTGACCTTGGACAAGTCACTTAATATTTCTCGAAGGTTTATCTATAAAAGAAGTAGGGTTGCAAGGCTCTTCTTCGTAATGCACGTTCAGTTTGTCTAAGGTCACACATCTAAGGAACAACAGAGCTGGGGTAAGACCCGCCTCCCTGCCTCTTTCAGACCCAATGCCTTTCGCATTCACACTGAAGCTACTTCCTGGACCATGAAGTCAGAACAGGTAATAATATGACAGTGACTCAGCATTCTAGCTCTTGGGTTAACAAAGAGAGCAAAGATCTGGGATGCTTTAATTATAATGTATCATGCAGAGAAACTTAAGCTGGGTTTCCCAGACACCTAAGGACTAATATTTCTTTTTCTAATATTTTATTTCAAGTTGACCTTAAAAGCTTGAAAGAATACTGTGACAAGCTCAGAAGAAAGGTTCATAGAAGAGTGATGCTAGGGTAAGAAAATGACATAACCCAGAATATGTGGACAGAATTGAGGATGTTCTCCCTAGGAAAAGAGTTGCAGTAGTAGTGTGGTTTTCTGCCTTTGTTTTTGCTTTTTTTCTTTGTCAGGACTATTTTTGCTTTTCTCTCTGAGAATAATGACCAGTGTATACATACATACACTCGCACGCCCACATCCAGCAGGGATGACATGTTAGATTTCATACCAAGAAGTTTCTGTATTTGTTTTTAATAAAAGCAAAAAGAACGCGAAAGTGTCAGTCGCTCAGTTGTGTCTACTCTTTGTGACCCCATGGACTGTAGCCCACCAGGAGAGCTACATGGAGAATTCCATGGAATTCTCCAAGCAAGAATACTGGAGTGGGTAGCCATTCCCTTCTTCAGGGGATCTTCCTGACCCAGGGATCAAACCTGAGTGCCCTGCATTGCAGGCAGATTCTTTACAGTCTGAGCCACCAAAAGACTGGCACATTAAAAATGAGTTTTGGGGACAACCTTCTCTCAAGGTTTTAAATATATAACTACTTTTCACTTCTCTGGAATGGTGTAATGTTATCTTGTGACAAGGAAGACTGAGGAACTGCCTGACTGTTCAAGGTTTTCTCATCTTTGTAATTCTGTGATTTCCAAGATCATGAGTGAGAGTTATGTAGGCCTTCAGCCATGACCTGAGAGTTTCCAAGACACTAATGGAATTTATATTAACTTATCCAACCATGATAGAACAGCTGGAGACACTGGAGTGGCAATTAACTGGATTTCTCCACTTGTTCTTCCAGCTGATTATGGTTCTTTGCAGAGAGAACTACACGTCAGGTTTAAATTCCCAAAGGACCAGTTAGCTTTGCTGTGTCCTACAGGGATAGTCTATCTCTGGAATCCCAACCCACTTCTGCACATACTCACAAACCCATTATTTCTCACCTGGGAGACCAGGTGGAAAACTTGGGTCCCTTCAAAGCCATCTAAAGGAAAAACAGAAAGTACGTGGGCAAATGCTGGTGGGACAGTGTTCTCTTCATGCATTGAAGGATAACACTGTCCAAATAAACCCTACTGAAGAAGGTTCCAAATGATTTCACCCTCAAGATAGAGCAATGGAATGAGAGATTCACTCCATGTGTGAGATACTTTAGTTTTTAGGAAGAAAATATTATGTAGGACTCCCAGGTTATATCCCCAGGGCCTACCATGTTACCTAATATAAAATGTAGAAGCAGTAGGAGAAACATGTCCAACATTCTTGTGCCTTTCCAGTGTGCCCAGAACCATCCCACATACCTTACCTGCATTCCTTTATTTAATCCTTGCAATTACTCTATAATGTAGATACCTGCTTTACAACTCAGGAAACTAAGGGACAAAGCAATTAAGTAACTTGCCCAAGGCCACAAACTAGTGTGTACTCAATAGATACGTCGAATGAATGAATAGAATATATATGTTTTAGAGGAGACAGTCCTTTATTTGAACTCTCAGTTTTATAGCAGTCCTAGAATGTATTATTCTAAATACATTCTAAAGGCACTATATACTTATGACCTTATTTGCATATTATTAGACACTGGTTTTGGAAAAGGCAATGGCACCCCACTCCAGTACTCTTGCCTGGAAAATCCCATTGACAGAGGAGCCTGGTAGGCTACAGTCCATGGGGTCGCTAAGAGTTGGACACGACTGAGCGACTTCACTTTCACTTTTCACCTTCACGCATTGGAAAAGGAAATGGCAACCCACTCCAGTCTTCTTGCCTGGAGAATCCCAGGGACAGCGGAGCCTGTTGGGCTGCCGTCTATGGGGTTGCACAAAGTCGGACACGACTGAAGCGACTTAGCAGCAGCAGCAGCAGCTTTCTAAGCAGGGCACTTTCAAGAACTGGCTCTGGATGACAAATGAAGCCTTAGAGCTGGTAAGTGGCAGGGCAGGGATGTGAACTTGGTTTGACTTTGAAACTGCACTGTAAAAGTCCTTGGCTGTGTTTCTTTCTTTTTAATTGCAGCTGAAAAACAAAAGGATTGGACTAGACTAGCTTTCATAGCCCATCTGGCTCTAAAAATTCTATAATTCCATTATTAAGGGTTTATGTAAAATAAAATGATGTATTTATTACTTTAAATTTTAAAATATGATGTTTTTATTTAACCAATCATCATTGAATTATCCTTTAAAATTATATTGCAATTATTAACAGCATGTTTCTAAATTGTATTTAAGATAAGTAATTTTAAGTGGATGAAAATGCATACTTAAAGACTGCATTCTCCTAACCATTACCATCACATAGCATATTGAGTTATTTCATCTGTTTAAATTTAGAAGGTTTCTAAAAGTTGAAAAACATCTTTATGGTACACATAAAAAGGAAGTAAAATGACTAGTGAAAAAAAGTTATTTGATATTGGCAGAGATAAGTAGATTGCTGAATATTATGAAAAGTATTGAGTTTGCTATCCATATTAGAAACTACTTGAGATTTGCTTCTAAAGACTGCTTTGCTTTAAGAGATCCTTCTGGTGTGCAAGCGATGCATCAAAAAGAATGTGAGTCCCTGTCACAGTGTTACAGGATGTACAACCCAAGGCAGGGCTAAGAGAGTGGATAACCAGGCAGGTCTTAGAGTTGGGAAGAATTGGTTCCAAAACTGCATCCTAGCTCTGTGACCTGGAGTGAAGTCAGTGAGCCTCAGTGTCCTCTTCAGTAAAATGGGGATAATAATAGGCCTGCCGTACAGAATCATTGGACTCATTCAATGAGATCATGCACCTAAAGCCTTTTGCACAGTTCTTGGACCAACATACGTACATAGTAACCAGCAGCAGTGGGTCATAGCGGTATTATTATACAGAAACCCGGCATTATGATTGCTACAGTGTCTGGATGCTCTTTTGTAGTCAAGTGGAGGTATTTTAAGAGACAAGAAGATTTCAACTAGATGTCTGAGAAGTTGATTGTACACACAGTTGTCACCTTTTGTGGTGGACCCCAAGAGAGCTTACATTTGTCCAGACATGCAAGAAATCGTGAGTCAGTGGATGTACAATACTTTGAAAGAACTGGCAAACAGATGAATACATTAGAGCCTTTTTTTTGTTTCTAGATTGTGCTTTGTATCCATCTAGATTGTGCCTTTTCTCTCTTTGAAACTATTATAATACCCCTAAGCTGTGATTCCTAGAATCAGATTTTCTAATCAGAGAGAAAAGGTACAGTTCAGAGCTATCATTCTCCCAAAAAGGAGCTGAATTAAAAACTTTCTTACAATTAACAGACCCAAAAGCTTCAACTCTAACTCTGTAGGATCCACTGTTAAGATAATAAATCATGCTGCTACCATTATTATTGTTGATTCTTTGAATCACCATCTTTGTAATATTTACCTTCTTGCTTCTTGACTAAACTGCAAAACTCCTGGTTGGGACCAGATTAAAATCCAATGCAATGTAACCAGAAGTCCTCCTGGGAGCAGGTCAGTCACAAAGCAAGAGGAAGTACCAGTCTAGCCAAATCAGGTGACTCTTAAGGAGACCCTTGGTAAACTGACATAGGAGAAAGCTGCTATGATTCAAGCTGCTCTCCCTTGTTTCAGCTAGCAGATTCTAATTTACACATGAAGGGGAGGGTTGGAATACTATTAAGTGCCTCATTTTCTTTGAATTCTATGAGGGCTGGAATAATAATTATACACAGAGAACTTTATTGTCTGTCTCATCCTTCTAATCAGAGCCTCCCAACTGGTAGGTTGGGTGTACTTACAGGTAAATAGAGATACTGCTACTCTTAGCCACTGGGGACAGACAGCCAGCACCACCCAGTTAGTCACCTCTGGTTACTCTTGGCAACAAATAGCTTTTTCTAAGTGTGCTGAGAGGAGGACATAGCAACTCTAGGACATAGGTATTATCTCCAGTTTAAAGATAAGGAAAAAACCTGACACAAAGAATTTGTCCAGTATCTCACAGCCAGTTAGTGTTTAGGACCAGGTGCTTTTAACTCTGGTTTTCGTTCAGGCTGAGCTAGTCACATTGTCTTTGCTTTTCCCACATTTCCTTGTCCTCTCTTCAAGCATAGATTATCTTAATTTAAGATTATTTATTTACATCACTGTGATACCACCCCTTCCATTCAACAGCTCCTTGAAGGAAAGACTATGACTTCCTCAGCCTCACGTCCCTGGCACCCAGAAGAGTACACATGGAAACACACAAATATTCAGCGAATGAAAGAGGAAAGCGATTTCCATAGTATGTGTCCATTTCATTTTGCCATGCTGTTTCTTTCAAATAATTAAAAAAAAAATTATTTCCTAAAGTTTGGTAGAAATTAGTAGCTCTTAAACCTGTATTATACTCACACATGTGAGTACATTACTATTTTAGACAGGTTGTTACAGAAAGCTGAATTCATTTGGGGACACTTTTATGTTATTAATGCCAAGAAAGTACTATTAATCAAAAAGTGTTCATTAAATGCATGTAGAATATCAAGTGCTATTAGCAGGGTGATGTGGGGGGATGAAAAATAATGTAGAAGATGCTATTTCCATCCCAAATAAGCTTTGAGACTCATTGGGGAGATAGAATGAATAGAAACAAGACAAAATAATTAAGTGATCATCTGTGGAAATTCCATAACAACAGAAAAAGGGGCTTGGATGAGATGGGTCTAGGTCTGAATTTCAACTCTATCACATACAACTGAGTGATCTTGGTTAAAAGACTGAATTTATTTGCTGAACTCCCACCCCAAGTTCTCTCATCTGTGGAATAGAGGAATGATGTGATCTCACAGGGTTGCTATGAGGATACGTGGGCAAGCTCTTGCTGTAATGCTTAGAACATGACAGTCATTTACTTCAGCTACTTGACAGACACTAACAGCATCACCTCTGTCTCGGTGCAGATCTTTGTGTGTGGACTGAGGAGCCTTGTGGGCTATAGTCCATAGGGTCACAAAAGAGCTGGACGCACTGAGCAACTAAATGACAACACTATGGCCCACTCTCACATGCACTATATCTGGGGATATAGTGGTGAGCAGAACAAATGAAATGTGGTCCCTTCCCATGTGGGGCTCGCCTTCTGATAGGGGATAAAAGCATTAATCCAATTATCACACAAGGAAATGTGAAAGTATGGCTCTGTCAAGTCCAGTGAAAGAGAAGTTCAAGAGGCCAGAATAGAACATGCCATGGAGGCTTCTAAGAGAAGACCTCCCTAAAGAAGTGACGTTTCAACCAAAATTTCAAGGGTAAGTGAAAATTACCCAGGCAAAAGGGTGCAGGGGAGATCTTTGTAAGCTAGGACCTGGAGGTTGGAAGAAGCTTGATGGGTTTGAGAAACAAGAGAGAAGACCAGTGAGGCTTAGAATAGAACCAAGTATTGAGGGAAATTAGTCTCACCTTCCTTTACCCCTTCCTCTAAAGTACACTGGAGTTCAGACAAGGCAGGCTTATTATGAAGTTCTGCAAAGGAAGAGCTAACATTATGTACAGAAGGAATGGGATGTGTTGAGTTTAGTCATGGAAAGAAGACAGCAGAAGGCTTGAATTCCTGGAGAGATGAACTGCAGGAACAACAGTTGACTGGCATGCCGGTGCCTGACATATTTGGACTGACATGCCCATACTAAGAGCTAAAAAGGCACGAGGCAAGAAAGGTTCTCCTTGCTTTCTGAGTGGTCTTGGGCATGTTACTTAACTTCTCCACCTCTTGGTTAAAGATATAATGCATGTGAGAGTGGGCCATAGTGTTGTTTTTTAGTTGCTTGGTCACATCCAGCTCTTTCGCAACCCTGTGGACTGTAGCCCGCCAGGCTCCTCTGTCCATGGGATTTCCCAGACAAGAACACTGGAGTGGGTTGGCATTTCATTTGCTAGGGGATCTTCCCAATCCAGAGATTGAACCTGCATATCCGACTTGGCAGGTGGATTCTTTACCACTGAGCCACTTGGGAAGCCCAGTAAACTAATATACCCTCTTTTATTTTCTACTTTCTATTGCCTGTTTTCCCCCTTGACTGTAGATGTAATACATGCCCCTTTATTGTAGATGGACCTCTGATTAAGACACTGGCTAACTAACATATCAACCGTGTTGCCCACAGTTATAAAATTTTAAGTACTGGTTTAGGAGTATCATTTAAATAACTCCTCTTGCTTGGTATGCAAATATTTTAGGTGTAGAATATCATTCTTGTTCATGGTCTCCATTATAAAAGTTGCACTTAGCCACATCTGGCCGGTGTTAACATGAAAGAGGTGACTGATGTTGAATGTGCAAAGATCCTCTAAGATATTTAGATGGTAAGTAATTTCATTAGGGTGCTAATGACCATAAAACCTAGTTGTTATTGATTTGTCCTCCGTGGAGAGATATACTTTTCTGCCTGATCTCAATTATTATGGTTCATAATACAGAGATCACTTCAATACTGAGTTAGCGTGCTGCCTGGTAATAATTTGTTTTAGCTCCACCTTTATATTGACATATAACTTAATTCACACACTATCACCAAACAGTTATCAAAGGAGATGATGGAGATAGAGTCACTTTTTTTTCAGCGAGGTGCCTTTATCCTTTGTATTTGTACTGTGCTTTATGGCAGAACATCTCTGGCTTCCCTGAACCCTTTTATTATTATTCTACTTTTCTCTCCATGTCTCTTGAGATCTTAAGTCTTCTATACTAGACCTTTATGAAAAAATCATTCAAGTTTCTCTCTGACCATAACCTCACTTGCAAAATCCTGTCCTATATTTTCAAATATCTGCTGGATATTTTCACCCCTAAAGAGTTACAACATCATGGAAGGGTCAAGAGGAGGCAAAATGAGTTGTGGCTGTAAGAGAGGATACCATAGTGTTCTGCAGAGGAACATAGTCACTACACACTGGCCCAGCAGCGAGAGTTTGCTGAAACTCCTGTCCATTGAGTCAGTGATGCCATCCAATCATCTCATTCTCTGCACCCCCTTCTCCTGCTGCCCTCAATCTTTACTAGCATCAGGGTCTTTTCCAATGAATCAACTTTTTGTATCAGGTGGCTAAAGTATTGGAGCTTCAGCTTCAGCATCAGTCCTTCCAGTGAATATTGAAGGTCAATTTCTCTTAGGAGAAGGGACTCTCAAGAGTCTTCTCCAGCACCACAGTTTGAAAGCATCAATTCTTCAGCACTCAGCCTTCTTTATGGTCCAACTCTCACATCCATACATGACTACCGGAAAAACCATAGCTTTGTATGGACTTTTGTTGGCAAAGTGATGTCTCTGCTTTTTAATATGCCATCTAGGTTTGTCATAGCTTTTCTTCCAAGGAGGAAGCATCTTTTAATTTCATGGCTGCGGTCACCATCCTATCTTAGCAGACGTCGAATCTCATTCATAATGAAGTAGTTCTGATTCCATGTACCTATTTCAACTCTGCTACTTTGGTGCCTTAACACCAGTAGTGTGCTGGTAAATGTTTAACATCTCTCCAATAAGATAATCCTGATTCTTAGGGTTTGCCAATTTCTGTGGTGTACACTTAGCATCACCAGTTTCAAGCTAACAACACACTGTCTCTAAATTTGGATTTGAAAAGAAGTCCTCACAATTAGCTCAGGACACTACTCTTTGCTTACAAATTCACCTCCACCTAGGATGCCCAGCACCCCCACTGCCTGCCCCCTAACAGTGCTTTACACGGGAGAGCTTCCCAATCAACTATTTTCATTCATTCTGTTGTTCCTTTGAAGTGTACAGTAAACTAATTGCCAGCCACAAGTTGATGGTGATACTTCTGAACCCACAATTTTTTCATGAGTGCTAACATGGGTGCTTGTTAGATTTTTGAGACTTAAAAGTCCTGAAGCAAAATTAAGCTACCTGTCCATGTTTTATCCCAAGTTACCAAAGCTTACTATTAAAATTGCCTAATTCTCCAGGAAAGTAATTCTCATTTTCTGGTCTTGTGTTCAAATTATGTCTTCATTATCCTCATTTAAATGTAATATGAAGTAATAATAAATCAACATTAATCTATTTCATCACTGTTATAACCAGTTGAACAAATAGTGTACTCTTAAACTTAAAACCCTATAGAAAGCTTGTAAAGTGTACGTTAGTCCTAGATAGATAAGCTTGTACTGCATTTTATTCTAAAATGAATTTTATTAAAAAAGAACCTTCTTATTTAGTCAACCTTTCTAAGAGATAACTTTAGTTTTGATTCATTAAAAATATCATCCATATATCCAAAGTTTAAAAAGTAACTACTAAAGTAATAAAGATGATCTTATAATAGCATTGAATTATTTTATATTTTAATGGTTATGATGGCAATATATTATAGATATTTAACTAAAACTATTCTTTTTACTTTTAATTTAATAAGACACATGAATTGAGGAGATTATGGAATGCATTATGATTTACAATGCCTGCTGGCATTTTAATGTTCTCAGCTGTTCCTTTGCACTATTGATTACGTAAAGCCTAAACTGTTTAATTAAGGGACCGTCCCACTAATGTGTTGTGGTGGATTTATGGCGCCCAGGTCATCAACAATCTGAGCACTTTGTGTATTGGACCATTAATTTCAAATGCATACTAACATAGGCAAACACATTGGCATTAAGGAGAATCTATAATAAGAAGCTATTTCAAATTCAGGGAGGTAGCTTTCACCTGATTTTAATTTACCAAAACAATTTAAAAACCTGATTACCGGAAATCCTAATTAACTAGATTTTTTTTCCTCCAGGGTCCACTTTTAGGAAAAAATGGGAAATTGGAAGAAAAGAAGTTAATAACCAGGGGTCTAGATTTTTAAAAACAGTTTTCTAATATGAGTTCATTATCAGGGCCTTGAAGGAAAAAAAAAGTCTTTAAAACAAAAAATTAACTACCCTTATCTAAGGCAAGAAAATGGATATTAAAGATAGAAACTAAAAGCTTTCTAAGAAAGCTTTAAATTTGCAGATTCCCTGAGCTTTATCTTCTGCTTAACCAAGGTTTTACTTCATAAGTTAGTTTTCTTCTGTGTACCTACAGAATGCTGCAGTGGATTCACACTACTTACTGGAGGTCCAATAAGATCACTGAGGCAAATGGGTTCACAGAATGGATTCTGACTTCAGAATGTAACAAACTCGGGGGACTTCCCCAGTGGTCCAGTGGGTAAGACTCTTTGCTCCCAATGCAGGGGACCTGGGTTCGATCCCTGGTTGGGGAACTAGAGCCCTCACACAAGCTACAACTTATGTCTGCAGCTACAAATTAAGAGTCTGCATGCTACAACTACTAAGCCCGCATGCCACAATGAAGATCTTGCGAGCCACAGCTAGGAACCAGTTCAGCCAAAATAAATAATAAATACATATTTAAAAATAAATCACAATAAATGTACTTTAAAAATTTACATCTTTTTTAAAAAAAGAATGTTAACACACTTGGGTATGAAAGCAGCTCTTTCACCAGTTTGCTGTGGGAATTCTAGCAAGTCACTTAGTTGCTGGGCCCTAAAAGTTCATTTATAAAATGAGAATAATCACATTTGCCTCCATCTCATGCTGTGAGAAAGTAGGTAAAGCATCCTCCACAGTGCTGCCCTCTTGCTCTATATCCGGCTCCCGTCCCTGGTCTTTGGCTATTTTGGCATTCTTCTGTAAGAGCCACTGCCACCCCCACCCTTCAGAGGGAACATTTGAACAGACAGGCACCCTTTTTACTATATCTATCCTCTCCCAGTGATGAAAAAAATCAAGTTCTTTGAGTCCTTATTAGAATAAATAGTCATATAAAAATAGTTTAAGGGAAAGAACTTGAAACCACATTTATTTTAAGAGTTTGGGGACAGATGGCTTTATTTTGCTTCTTTAAAAAATATTGCAGTCTGTAGAAATACAGTGTGCTTAAGGTCTATCAAATTGAAGGGCAAATACTGTCACTCACCCAAACATGCAATCTTTAACCTTGAGTAGCAGGAACTTTTACACTGAAGATATGTATACCTCTGTATATCGGTCTCCAAATTTTACATGAACATTTCAGTGTGAAAGGGATATGTTCTTGCCATTTTCTCAGTATAAAGTTTAATAGCACTTATTCCTCTAGTTGGCAAATTCTAAGCAGTCAGAATCCTTAGAGAAATACCTCAAGATGAGATCTAAAAGTATATGGGCTCCCCTTAGAAGAATACTGGGTGTTTTCATTTTTTAAATAAAAATTTTGTGAAAATGTCTGTTAGCTAATAAAGATTACTACTGGATATAAAAATATAACAAAAGTTGGTACAGAATTCTCTTTGAGCAAAGAAAAATGCAAAAAATATTCTGACGTGGATGTGAAAATGTTTGCCATTTTTTTGATGAGAAGTTATTACAGACTAAACTCTCATTCAGGCTGGGAGCAAAAGAAAATCTGATACAGCCTAATGGAGTTGCTTGACTTGGTTGGCATCCAGCGATCTACAGTGTTGGTATTAGCAGCTAACATATTGCCACTTTCAAAACCAACCATGATGAGTCTATTTTTTTCACTGGTCTATCTGTAGTTTTGAAAGTATAATCAAGAGCCATTATAGCAGGTGGCTCCTTATGCAACATTTATTAACATGGCATGGTGAAATCTATGTGTGCAGTGAAAATATTAAGCAATATACTGTGAAGTTCTTAAAAAGAAGTAATGAAACAGCCTTCTGGGCATATAAAGGCTGCCAAACTAAGAATTTTTCATTTATTTAACATTTAATCATGTCGGTAATTACAAAGCAATTATTTTATATAGACATATTATGGGAGGAGAATGAAAATAACTTGTAAAAAGACTAAAATTAATTGATTTCATGGTAGTTTTTATGTCACTGCACTTGCTGATACTAAAAAGGAGCAATAAAAATAGCCCAGTTGTTGGTTCATGTTTTGTTCTGTTTAGCCTTCTGTTGGTTTCTCAATTCAATAATGTTAAATTGCTGCTTTATGATTCCAGTTATGCAAATAGCTCATTTCTTACAAAGAAAGGAAAAAAAGAAAAAACTTTCTTGATCCTGCAAGTGATATAAACAGGAAAAAAAAAAAGCCTAGTCCAGCTTCCTTTGACTGTCTTAGAATCTCAGGTTTAAAAGGGATTAGAAAGATGATAGGTTCAAGAATTCTTCAAACTGTATCTGCTTTATGACTTTCAAAACACTGGAGGAAAAATTATTTTGGCATAGAGCTGAGAGTTCATGAATAACCATTAGTCTTGCTTGCTGAGTCCTAGAGAAGAAGCTGTAAAGATCATCAAGTTTACCAGAGCTTTTAAGAATGAGTACTTCCCAATCCATAAGATGTACAGTCAATGGCAGAAAACCGCCTATTTTCATAATTAGTTTCTGTGTCATAGGTATGCAGTGGGAAGAAGGGTAAAGAGAGTCAGCAACTTAAATAAAATAAGGATTCATGGGAAAATAATTAGGAAAGTAGCTAATACACATATTTATTGTTTAGTCACTAAGTCATGTCCAATCCTTTTGTGACCCCATGGACTGTAGCCCACTAGGCTCCTCTGTTCATGATATTTCCCAGGCAAGAACACTATTATTTCAAAACTGTCATAATAAAGCATCAAGGCTTGGGTGGCTTAAACACCAGAAGTCTGCTGTTTCACTGTTTGGGAGGTTGGTAGTCTGAAATCGAGGTATCCAGGATGTCAGCAGTGTCATACTCCCTCTGAAACCTGCAAAGGAACCCTTCCTTGGCCCCTTCCTAGCATCTGGGGGTTTGCTGGCAAACGGGTGTTCCTTGTCTTGCAGCTGTGTAACTCAAATCTCTGCCTTCATTGACAAAAGGCATTCTCCCTGTATTGTCACTTTGCTTATTCAACTTATATGCAGAGTACATCATAAGACATGCTGGGCTGGATGAAGCACAAATTGGATTCAATATTGCTAGGAGAAATATCAACAACCTCAGATATGCAGATGATACCACTCTAATGGCAGAAAGCGAAGAGGAACTAAAGAGCCTCTTGATGAAGGTGAAAGGAGAGTGAAAAATCTGGCTTAAAACTCAACATTAAAAAGACTAAAATCATGGTCATGACAAATAGAAGGGGAAAAAGTGGAAGCAGTGATAGATTTTATTTTCTTGGGCTACAAAATCACTGCAGACTGTGACTGCATCCATGAAATTAAAAGACACTTGCTCCTTGGAGGTTAAGCTATGACAAACCCAAATCTTGTATTAAAAAGCAGAGACATCACTTTGCTGACAAAGGTCTCTACAGTCAAAGCTGTGGTTTTTCTAGTAGTCGTGTATGGATTTGAGTTGAACCACAAAGAAAGCTGAGTGCCAAAGAATTGATGCTTTCAAATTGTGGTGCTGGATAAGCCTCTGGAGAGTCCCTTGGACTGTAAGGAGATCAAACCAGTCAATTCTAAAGGAAATCAACCCTGAATATTCACTGGAAGGACTGATGCTTATGCTCTAATACTTTCGCCACCTGATGCAAAGAGCTGACTCATTGGAAAAACTTGATGCTAGGAAAGATTGAAGGCAAAGGGAGAAGGGGGCAGCAGAGGATGAGATGTTTAGAAAGCATCATCTACTCAGTAGTCATGAATTTAAGCAAACTCTGGGAGATGGTGAAGGACGAGGAGCCTGGTGTACAGCAATCCATGGGGTCGCACAGAGTCAGACACAACTGAGCGACTGAACAGCAACAATATTCTTCATGTGTGTCCCTGTGTTCACATCATCATCTCTCTTATAAGGACACAAGTTACATTGGATTAGGGGCCCACCCTTCACCAATATTACCCCATCTTAAGTAATTAACATCTTCAACAACCCTATTTCCAAAAAAGGTCACTTTCTGAGGTCCTGGGAGTTAGGACTTACACATACCTTTTTGAGGGAGGACAGTTCATTTGAGCCTTTTAACAACCCCATGAAGAAAGGATGCTCACACTGCTCCTGTGTGTAGAACTAGATTTTAATTCAATCTGTTGGCTCCAAAGTCTGAGTTTACTCTTATCTTCTAAAGAGTTGCCTTATCAGTTGACATGTTTTTCCTCCCCTTTCTTCTAGGTGGGAAATATAATTTCCTGAGTTCTCAAAAACAATTTCCACCTTTTCTACCATAATATGAATTTGCTTTGCTGGTTTTTAAACTTAAATTTATTTCATGTCTTCTAGTATTATCTGACCCAAGGGTATGATCCAGAAATGACAAATGTTTTTGATGAGAGCCAACTAAAATGCCTAAAACACAAAATAGTTAAGGCACAATAGCACCTAAAAGCTTATTCATTCAACAACCAATGTTGAGTGCCCCCTCAGTGCTGAGCACTCTACTATGCACTGTGTAGCAAATACCATCAAAAATTCTTAATTTCTGAAAGTTTCCTACACTCAGCCTTATCTGTATGAAATAGACAAAGAATTATGGCATTTGTTACAGAGTTAGACATTTTTTGTTTAGGTTATTTTCTATTATTTTCTATACAGAATGCTCTCGGATAACTGCTATTTTCAAAGATGGTAAGGAGAAAAATGGTGCACTCTGATACCTAATTTGAAGGCAGGAGTCTTACTTGCCTTATCCTGAGATTCTGGACAAAAGAAATCTTTTTTCGTAACTTTCTTTCTGTAGTCAAATTATGAATCTTTTAAAGAGAGCATTGGCTTTCTAGTGTTTACTTTTTGCAGTCCATCATCCATACATACACCTGTTTCAAGTGGACTTTGTTCTCTGGAGTGGCAGTCTCTTTAAGTGGAAGATTGTTGAAAATGTATTTTGTGATATATCTTCGTTGTTTTAGTCAACATTTATAGAAGATTCATAGGCCAGGCACTGTGTTAGGCACAGCAACTACCAAGAGGAATAAAACACAACTTTGGACTTCAGTTAAATATTAGCTTGGAGCTTGGGTCACCTCCAAAAACACTTGGATGAGTAGGTAAAGGACACAGAGTGACTTAGAGCAAAGCCAAGTCAAGTGACATCTTTACAGTTACCATGTAAAGATATCATCTGGCTGACATGCCTGCCAGATACTCTGAGCTTGTGTTGCTGACAGGGCAGAGCCCAGGATAGCCTGAGGCTGGAATTTTTAAACTTGGTGTGCTTTAGACCACCCTGTGGAGCTTTATATACCCAAGCCCTATCCAAGACCAACTTCATCAAAATTTCCGTAAGGCATGAGAATCTGCATTCTTAAAGAGAACCCTGGGTAATAAACAACTAAGTCTATAAATCTAGGGCTCTGATGCCCAATATAGTAGCTGCTGGCCACATCTGGCTATTTAAGTGCAATTGAAATAAGTTTAAATAAAAGTTTTAAATTCCATTCCTCAGTCATACCAGCTACATTTCAAGTACTCAGTAGCTACTCAGTCACTACCTCATTGGGAGGAGCGAACACAGAAGACTTCTGTCATCAGAGGGCTGGACTGGATGTTGCTGATGGATCTGTCACAGGCTGGCAACTCTCATCTCTCCTTCCCAAGGATCTACATATCTCTTCATTCCTTCCTTCCTTCTGACGTGTATCTTATTTTACAGAGTCATTTGTATATTTTGTCTTCTCCACAGGATTATAAATTATTTAAGCCCAGGGTCTGGTCTTTCTGGCCCTGTGACACAGTCAACACCAATGAGTATTTGTGTAATTAAATTAATCTAATTAAATTAGGCATCAGTTTATTAGACCTCTTTTGCATTTAGACTAAATCTTGATTTCATCGGACTCTGGAAAAAAGATCAGTCAGAGAGCAGGATTTTCCTAAATCACAGGCATTAGGATGGATGGGGAAAAGTTTGTATGCTAAATTGAAAGCTTTTTCTTCTTCTTTCTTAATTTAAATAAAAGTATGACCTTTAAAAGCACAAGGTTGGGCTGCCCTGGTGGTCTAGTGGTTAAGAATCCTCCTGACAATGCAGGGAAAATGGGTTCTATCCGTGGTCCAGGAAGATCCCACATGCCCATTCATCAAAACTACTGAACCCAGGCACCGAGAGCCTGTGCTCCTTCCACAACAAGAGAAGCCACCACAATGAGAAGCTCGAGCATTGCAATGAAGAGTAGCCCCCACTCGCCACAACTAGAGAAAGGCTGCACACAGCAGCGAAGACCCAGCACAGCCAAAAAAATAAAAGAAAATAAAAGCATAGGATTTGTATCAGCCCAAATTAGAAGAGACCAGTAGGAATGTGAAAATTGCTGGCTTAATATCATTGTCATATTTGGGCACTTGGAAAGGACATTTTAATTGATTCAGATATTTTTTTTATTTAGTAACAGCCCACTATGTAGATGCCAGGCCAGTGTCATCATGAACAAGACGGAAACAGGGTCTATACTGTGAAGCTCACTTTAGCCCTGGCAGATAAAACATTGCCAAGGATTTGCTCTGCCCAGACAGGCTGAGACAGTAGAGGAGCATGGTTCGGGCTCTGGTCTCAGGTGCCCGGATTCACACAGATCCTCCATCACTCTGCTGGCTCCAAGATCTTTGCCAGCTTGTTTCATTTTTCTGAGTCTCCATTTCATCATCCATAAAAATAGATAAATTAATGTTTCCTACCTCATAGGGTTGTGAACACTAAATGAAATAACTTATGTAAAGTGCTTAGTGCAGTGCCTGTGGCATTATAACAGCTAAGTATGGACTGATATTATTATTATGACTACTATTCAGTCAACACGAACCCACAACAAACATTAGGGGTAAAAATAAGAAGTGTCTACAAGGTTAGAAAGTAATTTATTTTTTTAGAAAAGATGCTTCCTATCTTTCTTGGGCTAACAATTTAATTCCCTTTGCTTCTTATTTACATCTCTACACCCAGAGGAACCAAGATCAATAGGTAAGTATGTTGGTAAATGCCCATCCTTTGCTTCATTTTTTGTTTCTTTGTTTTGCAAGGATTTAATTCATTTGGAACATTTCTAAGACAATTAGAAATGGAAATATTCTGGTTGTCATTCAACCTCTCAGTATAGAGAGGTATATGCACTTTTAAATATAGTGCTTCCAAAGGAGAATTCTTTCAAGAAGTTTACCATTAAACTGCAAAATTGAGATCCTACTTAACTAACATGCAAAGATTTAATTAGCATTGTCTCATTAAAATAAATATAGTATTTTCTTAATTCTAAAAATGATATTGCCTCTGAAAGTATGTTCTGGAAATGAGCATTGAACTTTGAAGGCAGTAATGAGATCATTGGAGAGTTTGCAGATTGAGTCTTTTCTGAGTCCTGCCCACTGTTTTGTCTGAGGGAGAAGGACAGCTGCTTATACACTTGTATTTCATATTAAAGTAAAATAGAATAAAAATCGTGGTACCTACCAAAGTCTCCTGTAAAGATTCAATCCAAACCAAACTGCAGAACTATTCTTGTGCCTTTGTTCTAAAATCTTTCTAGAATTCTAGAAAACTGTTTTATCCTTAACTGAGGAATAGAGGATGTCTCAGAAGGAAATGGCAACCTACTCCAGTATTCTTGCCTGGAGAATCCCAGGGACGGGGGAGCCTGGTGGGCTGCCATCTATGTGGTCGCACAGAGTCAGACATGACTGAAGCAACTTAGCAGCAGCAGCAGCAGCAGCAGTGGTACACGAGCATTTTGACAAAGAGATGATCCATGCCTAGATCTATTAAGCTCCAATCATGTGGGAAGAATCTGTATTGCCTTTAAGAGCAATAAATGCTCCCAGCCAGCCACTCTATACTTTTGATACTTCACTGACAGTCATACTCCTCTGATTCAAAATCTGGGCTTCTTTGAGATGATCATGTGGGAGGTCACATGTTACATGTGGGTGTTTAGGCCATGGGTTATGGAGCCAGGCTGCCTCAGTTCAAATCCTGTTCCATCAATTTCTAGCCATATATATTGAACACACTACTGAATATCTCTGCGTTGGTTTTTACTGTGTGAAAAGGGACAATCACAGCTCTTATCTCCCAAAGATGTTGTGAGGCAAAAGTAAAGCACTACATTAAGATTGGGCTTGAGAGAGAGAGGAGAAAGGAAAGAAAAGGAAAGGAAAGAAGAGAAAGGTGTTCCAGATAATTTTCAGGAAATGTGTTCATTTCCTTGTTGGAAGAGTAGATATTAACTCAGTTTTCAGCACCTGACTTTATTTTCTAAGTTGAGAACTCCAGAGTAAATGTGTGATTATTGAGATTCTGTTGAGATTCCCAGGCACTGCTCAAGACATGCTCTTTCATTAAATCTTCACAGCACCCAGGTGAGGCAGATAGACGAAGATCCCTTTCCAACAGATGAGGAAACCATGGCTCAGAGAGTTGAACTAATTTGTCCAAGGTGGTATAGATAGTGGCAGGATATGGACCTACCTCTGTCTGCCTCTTTAGACCATTTCTTTAAAAGAAAAAAAATTGCTAAACATAGTTTCTCTTAAAAAGCCAGGATTAAGTAGTGTTTTGCTGTCAGTCATAAGAAGGGCTGCTTACCTGGGTGCTACTATGAGTAGAAGCTCAGAAAAGAAGTGTCAAGTACCTAAAATCCTGGAGCTGCCAGAGTCCTAAGATATCATCTATATTTGGCCCCAACTCATCCCTTACAGGCAGGAAAGATGGTCAGCATGATCTGAGTTGGAGGCAACACCAGAGCTAAGGACTCAGGTCACCTAACTGTTGGTCCAATGCACCAATCCTGGTACCACTCTGATTTTCAAACTGCCTCCAAACCAGAAGATTCACAACTAGATAGCATTATGGCCTGAGCTTTATGTCCTTGACTCAGTCTTATTTGAGATCTTAGACAAGTTACTTGACCACTCACTCTATAACACATAGGGATGATCATATTATAGCATATACATGTAAGGCACTCACTATAGTGGTTAGTCCATAGTAAGTCTTCTATTAAAGTAAGTCTATTAATAAAGTTAGCTATATTCATATTATTATTATATTCTTCATGAGGCCTCTCCTACCTTGAGTGCTCAGTTCCAACTCCTACTAATTTTTCAAATCCACTTTACACTTATTATATTTGAATATCTGTGCCCTTTCTTACAAAGTTTGCAACATACACAATCCATCATCAAATTTTAAAAAGTTTAATTTATGCATTTTACAAATTAAACTTGTGATTTGGTTGTGCTTATGTAGAACAGATCAACCATTATAATCAATTCACTACCATGTTTTAAAAAATCAATAGACATTGTCTAGCTGACCTGACTTAACTTTTTGGAATAAACTGGCCATCAGCATGATTGATTGAGCTATCCTCTCTGTGATCCACCTAGGCGAAGGTTAAGATGGAGGTTACTAAAAAAGCCACTGCACTCTTCCTAAATTGAATGACATTTTCCTATGCTTCTAATAAATGGTAACTGATTAATGGAGTGCTGGAGGCCAACATTCTTCAGAGAGTTTTGGATCCTGCTCATTTAGACCCTGCCAGAATATGAATTTCAACTAAACCAAGACTAAGTGAAGCAGTGGGGTTCCATAAATAGCCCTGTGTTTGGAGGGTAGGAATGCAGTCAAGCTTGGCCTCCAAATATGTGATCTCACCTCTCTGAGGTGTCCTCTATGAAATGAAAGTTTGTTTTAGATGTGCCAGGTGATCTCCAAGGCCTTATCCAACTTTTATAGTTTGTATTTCTCATATTTCAAAGGGAGATGAGCCTGTTTGATCAGTTGAAATCAAATCAGATTCTGAAGTAGATGTTATTCCCCAGGGCTCTTCCACAAGCCCCTTCTCAACCATACCAAGCCACCTACTTAGATTTGAGTTCATCCCATCTGGCTCTGGGCTTCTGGCTTTTGTTTTCTTTTGGCCTTTTAAATTTTTTCTTTTGTAACTCTTCATGCATCCTAGTCTGTTCTGTTTACCATGCCTGGCCAACCCTCCCACATGGGCTAACGTGCTGTCCCTGCCCAGTTCCTCTCAGGAGCCTAAAGAATTGTGGCTCCAGCTTATACCCTCAGCTTGGAGACCAGCTGCACCTCTGAGCTTTTCCCAGAGGTGCTGGCTGATGCTTTACTTGCAATGAGATGGATTTGTTCCAGCCCAAAACAAGAAGGAAAATTCAGGGTAATCAAAAGATCATGTGTGGCCATCCTCTACTTTCCACACAATATTTGTACTGCCTAAGCATGCCAGAGGATTTTTGAGTCCTTATTAGTTAAGAATAACAAATACAAGAAGAAAATAAAATTATGGAAGGGATGATCACAATTTTCTCTAGGAACCAGAAAAACCAACACTGAATATTAAAGTGGCCAGATCAGGAACTGCTGAATTGAGGAGGCACTTGTGTTTTATTTCGTTCCCAGGAGTCAGACACAACTGAGCGACTTCACTTTCACTTTTCACTTTCATGCATTGGAGAAGGAAATGGCAACCCGCTCCAGTGTTCTTGCCTGGAGAATCCCAGGGACGGGGGAGCCTGGTGGGCTGCCGTCTATGGGGTCACACAGAGTCGGACACGACTGAAGTGACTTAGCAGTACAGCAGCAGGCAATTAACTGGGTCATGCTGGATCACTTAGGGTATCTCTAAGGTCCTGCCTTTTAAAGTAGGTGTTCCAAAATAAAGGGGTGTAAAATGAATTTCTGTAAATGTAATGCTCTTTTAAAAAGCACTAAAGTGTTGAAGAAGAATCTTGAGAATCCCTTGGACTGCAAGGAGATCAAACCAGTCAATCCTAAAGGAAATCAACCCTGAATATCCACTGGAAGGACTGATGCTGATGTTGAAGCTCCAATACTTTGACCACCTGATGTGAAGAGCTGACTCATTAGAAAAGACCCTGATGCTGGGAAAGACTGAGGGCAGAGGAGAAGAGGTGGCAGAGGATGAGATGGTTAGATAGCATCACTGGTCAATGGACATGAATTTGAGCAAACTCCAGAAGATGGTGAAGGATAGGGAAGCCTGGCATGCTGCAGTCCATGGGGTTGCAAAGAGTGGACATAACTGAGCAACTGAACAACAACAAAAGAAGTTTTCTTCAGAGCAAAGAGTCACACCCACACCTTAATACACTAAGCTTCTAATTATAGGTTTTCATGTAGGAAGTATTTGCCGATAATATTTGAAAACTGACATCTAATTATCAGATACTCCCATTAGCTCAGCATTATTGGTGGTATTGTTACCTATGGTGATATTTAAATAGTTCAGAGATTTCAAACTGGCCACATGCCATTAAAGGCCTCATAAAGCAGATAGTTTTGTTTTGTTTTGTTTTAGCTTGTACAGATATAAATATCTGTGGATGCCTTTTGGAGTGTATGCACTCTCCAGCTTTTTACATGATCATTATTTCCTTCTGTGTTCTACTCAACTGGCTTTACCCACTTGACCCCTGAAGGCACTGCAGTTTGAGATCCTTGACATAATCATCAAACGCCATGCTGCTGCTGCTGCTGCTGCTAAGTCACTTCAGTTGTGTCTGATCCTGTGTGATCCCATAGACAGCAGCCCACCAGGCTCCCCCGTCCCTGGGATTCTCCAGGCAAGAGTACTGGAGTGGGTTGCCATTGCCTTCTCCACAAATACCATGCCTCTATGACAACTTAATAACCAAAAAAGAGAAACGAAGGAAAGAAGGGAGGGCAGGAAGAAGGATTACCTCTCTGAAATGGCGGGAAGTGTCATTTTCATGACACTGGATAATGGGCTGATGAAATGACTTCCTGAGGATTGTGTTGGTCTCGGAAGCTATGACTGTATTTCCTCTCGACCCACTTACTGTGAGATAAATAAAATAGGACATAGAGTACTGGACTTGCTCAAGGTCACCTGAAAAGTTTGTGGTGAAGCCAAAATGAAGAATCGTTTCCCTGGTGGCCTCGTTCTGTTGCTCAGCCCATTCACACACACTGCTGCACTCTTTGCTGATGAATAATGTGGGCTCTCAGGAACAGTTCCTTATGCAAAAGAGCCTCTGCGAGCTCCATTGCATACTTGCAAGGGGATACACTTTATTGTTGCCTTAATGCATGATGGAGACGATTATAGCTCTTCCTCCCATACGCACCCTCCATCTGCGATCACTAACACACGCTACAGGGTGCTTCACTTTGGATAATGTGCGAACAAGGAGCATCATTTCGGAAAATTGTTGGAGAAAGAAATCTAAAAGTCAGAAAGGGTCAAGGGCCAGAAGAAAGTGCAAGAAACTAATGCCTTTAAAAACAGTTCTTGTAGATTCAGAGTTCAGAATGCATTAGCAAGACCTTCTTTCTTTCTTAAGGGAAATAAAATATACCCTTCATAAAGAAACCCCTGCAATCTCTCTCTCTCTCTGGTTCTACCTGCTGTAGCCATCTGCCTTGTTAGAAGGCCTCTGGCCAAGTCCTTTTCAGAGCTTGTAGTTGCTGATACCAAAATGGACCTCTACTGATTTCCACCACCCTTTCATCCTCAATGCCCTTTAAGAGACTCAGATTCAATATGAGACATCAAACCTGTAAATAATGATGGCTAACATCTGTTGAGCACTTGCCATGTGCCAGGTCCTCTACCAAAAGCTCCATATTTAACTCATTCTAATTCTCTTACCAAAGAAGGTTTTATGATAGCCATTTTCTTAAAAAAGGAACCAGACTTAGAAAACTTCAATAACTTGCTCAGGGTTACAGAGCTGAATTTGACACCAGGTCTGTTTCTCCAGAAACTGCACTCTTTAACTCTATGCTAAATTCCTGTTTCAAAAAGCTTAAAGACTTTGTGAATCTAATCATCAGCCATTTGTACCTGGAGCAGAAGTCAGTGGGCTTCAGACATAGGGGAGTTCCCTATGGGAGGTCAATCCATAGAGTGAGGTTGGCTCTCCTGTACCACCCCCACTTCAGCTCCCATACCAGGAGAGTGGATAGAAGGAGAATGTGTATGGAGACAATTATTGTTTCTAACCAGAAGGAAAGCTTACTTGAATAAAAATCCCATCTTTCCATTATTCAAGCCATTCCCAAAGAAGACAATCAAACCTGAATGCTGCATTAGCCCTGGATCTATGTGGGGAACAACAGAGCTAAAAGACTGATTTTTCTGAACATTATATACATAGTGTGAATTTGCCACCAAAGAAACTTTGCATAAAAGCATATGTCTGATGAAGGCATTTTCTTCAGCTTTTAGGAGGTCAAAGTTTTAGTTCTTCATTGCTGTGACTAATAGTGCCTATAAGATGATGTTAATTTCTGGGTGAGTGGTTTGTGTTTCACAGTTTGCTTGCCTGCAACAAGTTTTAATTTAGCTCTAGTGCAATATTTGCTCTCTGGGTTTCTAACATTATTAATTCCAATAATACTGGGTAAAAATATAATGGAAATGGTAAGCAATAATCATTTTTGAAATAATTACAAAAAATAACTCTTTTTCTAAATACCTGCCATACCCAAGACTCTTAAAGAGATTTGCTTATTCATTACCTCCCAATTGCACTGCAGGGTGAGAATGAAATTTAACGGGCAAATTTGATGAGGTTCCAGAGATTCAGATAAGGATTTGCGGTCTCAGTCTGTGCTGGACTCTTTCCCAGATTCTGGGCTGAATACTTTCACATAGACTATTTTATTTAGTTCCCACATATGAAGTATGTATAATTAGCCTTACTTTAAGCCATGGAAACTGAGACACAAAAAATGTATGTAGTTTGTACAAGGTAACACTTCTAGTAAGTAAGTGAAGAAGTCTGATTATGATTCCAGATTCAGAATCCACTTGATTCCCCCAGGACAGAGTCCTCTCTGTAATTTGAGAGCTATCTGGGTTTAGTATAACTAGAATTTGCACAACCATCATGTTACTGTGACTTGCTTATTTCTTTTGCCCAACTCCCTAAGAACTTAATGCATAAAGATTCTAGGCCAAATTCCTATCAACTATTGTGATTTTGTTAAACTAACATCCCATCTGCATGATTCAATGGGGGAAATGGGAATCAGTGCCAATTTCACTGATGGTGATGACCATGCAGTCCATTTCCTTTGAAATTTTATACGCAGAGCAGAGTGTTCCAAACATATATAAAAGAAGCATCAAATTTAATTATATAATTGTTCACGGACTCTTTGAAAGGCATCACTGGCCAATTCTGGGCCTTTAAAGCTATGGTTTGTTATTATTTAAGGGACTGTTCCTTTAAACTGCCACACTTGTTTATGGAAGACACTGTCTTCTCACATTTGACCAACTTTGGTCCAATCAGCCCTAGAACAAATCAATTTTACTTTTTAAAATAATCTGTGCTAGCCATTTGTTATTTGTTGCAGAATTTAAGATCTTAATTTGTGTGTGGGTGATAAAAGTTGGCCTGTATTATGATTAACTTACTTTATTATAGTAATAAGCCCTAACATTAAACTCTTTGCAATCCCACTGACTGCAGTATGCAGTCTTCCCTGTCCTTCACTTAAACTTACCATCTTCTATTTTCTAAGTGTACAGTCCCATTGTGTACAGAGCTCTCAAAACTTCTTCATCTTGGAAAACTGATACTCTGAGTATCAGTTTTCCAAGATGAAGTTTTAAAATTCTTTAAAATCTAATTATCTCTTTACCCTCCCTACAGTCCTTAGCAACCACCTCTCTACTTTCTGATTCTGTGATTTTGATTATTTAAATAATTCATATCAGTGGAATCTTACAGTATTTGTCTTTTGTGACTGACATTTCATCTAGTGTAAATGTCCCCAGGGGCCATCCATACTGTATATGTGACAGGATTTCCTTCTTTTTTAAAGCTTTTTAAAAGCTGTATAAGATCCCACTTTATCTATATGCCATGTTTTCTTTTTCCATTCATCCATCAGTGGAGATCTGGGTTGCTTCCACTTCTTGCCATTATAAATGACATTGCAGTTTACATTGGTGTGCACATACCTCTTTGAGATCATGCTTTGAATTCTTTGGGATAAATACCCAGAATTGGGGTTGCTGGATCATATTGTTATTCTATTTCTAATTTTTTGAGGAGCACTCCATACTGTTTTCCATAATAGTTACACAATTTTACATGCCAACCCATAGTGCACAAGAGTTTTAATTTCTTCACATCCTCATCGAAAGTTTGTTCTTTTCTGTTCTTTTGACACTGGCTATCCTTTTGGGGCCAAGCTTCATTCTTTTGCATCTGGATACCCACATCATTTGTTGAATAGACTATCCTTTCCTCATTGTATAGTCTTGGCACTCTTGACAAAGATCATCTGATAATATATGGAAGAGCTTATTTCTGGGCTCTCTGTTCCATTGGTTTGTATGTCTACCTTTGGTCATTATTACTTTGTAGTATGTTTTAAAATCAGGAAGTGTGATGCCTCCATCTTTGTTCTTTGTTTTCAAGATTGTTTTGGCTAGTCAGGGTTCCTTGAGATTCCATGTAAATTTTAAGATTTTTTTCTTTAATTATCTTCAAATATTGTCATTGAGATTTTATAGGGATTGCATTGAATCTATAGATCATTTGGGATAGATAGATATTTTAACAGTAGTAAGTCTTCCAGTCTATGAACATGGAATTTCTTTCCATTTATTTTTCATTTTCTTTTATTTCTCTTAGCAGTATTTTGTAATTTTCACTGTACAAGTATTTCACCTCCTTGGTTGAGTTAGTTTATTCCTAAGTATTTTATTATTTTTGATGCTATTGTAGGTGGGATTCTTTCCTTAATTTCCTTTTTGGATGGGTCATTAACATGTATAGCAACACAACTGATTTTGTGTCCTGCAGTATTGTTTAAATTGTTCATTAGTTTTAACAGTTTGGAGGTTTTTTTGCATGACATCTTTAGGGATTTCTACATAAAGATCATATCATTGGCAAACAGGGGCAGTTTTACATCTTCCTTTCCTATTTGGATGGCTTTTATTTCTTTCTCTTGTCTAATTGCTCTGCCTAGGAGTTCTAGTACTAGGGTAAATAGGAGTGGCTTAGCTCTAGTACTAAGGTAAATAGGAGTGGCAATCCTTGCATTGTTTCTGATTTTAGACAAAAAACGTACACTCTTTCACCACTGAGGATGATTTTAGCTGTGGGCTTTTCATATAGAGGTTTTATTATGTTGAGGCAGTTTTCTTTTACTCTTAGTTTGTTGAGTGTTTTTATCATGAAAGGGTGCTGGATTTTGTTAGGTGCTTTTTCTGAATCAAGTAAGATAATCATGTGGGTTTTGTCATTCGTTCTGTTAATATAGTGTATTACAGTGATTGATTTTCCTATATTGAATCATCTTTGCATTCTATGTATGAATCCAACTTAATCGTAGTGTATAATCCTTTCAAAGTGTCACTGAATTCAGTTTGCAAGTATTTTGTTCAGGATTTTTGGATCAATATTCATCAGATATTGGTCTGCAGTTTTCTTCTCTTGTTGCAATAATGGCTTTACTTTTAAACACTGTTAAAGAATGGTTCCTGAGACATAACCTATGTTTTAAAATGGTATAGGGACTCTATGAAGCTTTGTTCTATGTATAATGTTCAAAAATAAGTCTGGGAGAATACACTAAAGAGAATTTACAATGGTATACAAATAGAAACATCTTAAACACCTCCTTTTGTGTTAAGGAAGTTTTATTCTCAGTTCCCAAAGGAGCTGAATGCTAGTTTGAGAGAATATATCTTCCCTCTATGTTTGATATGATAGCTGACATTCTGAGCTTGTGTGGTGTGTTTGTTTAAAGAGGTTTGTGTATGTGTAAAGGAGAATTTTGAGTATTTCAATATAATAACCTCATCATATAAACTAAAATGGAGGGATTCTGAATGACAATATTCAAAGGATAGCCCCATAAAAGATACTCTTCAATGGTAACAGACTGTTTTGGGAGTCTCACACAACTTAAATATATGTTTTACTTTCTGCTAGGTTTTCTTCAGTTCAGTCAGAATTTAAAAATTAGTTGAAATTCCATCTCATAGTTATTAAAGATAGATTTATTTTCCTGGTTTTTCTATTATAAATTAAAATTAAGGAAAAATCTGTGGCAAAAGTGTTCTTAACTGAACATCTATTGTGACCACTGTCTCTATTTTAAGATTACTGTAAATGGAAACAAGAGTGGAATAAACTTGTGGAGTTAACGATATTTGGAAAATGCTATTCTCTGAGGTATGTTTTTATTTTATGGGGTTTCTTGATAAAAGTCACAATAAGGTAGTGGTAAACATTGAAAAGTTTTGCAGATCCATGATGTATGGTCAAGTATCCACATCAAGAGGAGGAGGATGTCAGTATGTTTCACCCCACTGAGGATAGTGAGCATCTAGCATTACACAGCACATGGCCTCCCTTCTCCCACTTCTGATTTGCCAGATCTGTACTGGATGGTTTTTAAAATTCCATCTTGTTAGACCAGTAGCTTGGTTTGTGTATTTCATAAAACAACCTGAAAAATGTACAATTTTTCATTCTTTCTACACACACACACACACACACACACACACACACACACACACACATATATATAACAAATAGAGAACTGCAGGACTGACTATTCGTAGTATTATGCTTCTTGGTCCCTCACAAGGATAACTGTGTTTTATAAAGAATGAGGGTAGTAATAGTAGCTAATAAGAATTGAGAGCTTGCTGTGCATTGAACACTAGGCTTCAAACATGTTATATGCTCTACTTTATTGAATCCTTACAGTAGTCTTCCGAAGATAAAGAAAACACTAGTCACTGAAGTACCTTCAGTACTCAAAGCTGAATTGCATTACAGCAAGTGTAAGGAAATATATATCTCTACTTTTAATATCTTAGCAAATGATTGGACTAGTCTTGGGAGAGCAGGACAGACACTGAATCCATAATGACTTTTACGTGTGATGTAATCTAAAAAACCAGTGGCATTAGCTACTGTATGATCTTTACAAGCAGGTGAGCAATGCATATTTGATTCCAGAAAACCTTATCAAAATCAATAGATGATACATGGCTGAATAAAATCAAATATCTCCAGCTCTCCTTCTTTCATTTATCCTCCAATAACCACTGCATAGCTAAAATTAAACAGATGAGAGCTATAATAAGATAATAAATATAATTAACTTTTATAAGCACTTAATATCTGCCAGGCACTACACTAAGAGCTTTAAATAGATTCTTTTAGTTCTCTCAATAATCCTATGAGAGAGATACTTTTATGACCAATCCTGCTTTATGGTTGAAGAAGCTGAGGCTTTAAGAGGTTAAATAACATGCCCTTGTTATTTAACATGTTAAATAAGGTTGAATAACATACCCTTGTATAGCTCTTAAGTGACCATGTCATTTCCTATGAGAAGGATGAAATCACGCTTGTGAAATTATATATATACATGTATAAGTGTACTTGTATTTTTAATGAAGACCAGTAGTGTGGTGGACTAGAGTCTCTTTACAATTTCATTCAGTCAAAATCAGATGTGTCTATGAGAATACAAGAAAAACTGATATTTTTCTTTTGTAGTTCTGTTAAATTAATTTTTTGCATAAGAATAATTGAGCTAGATCAGCTGTGGCTGAATATGTCTACCATTTGGAAAAGAGAATTCGTGAAAACAATTGAAGAATCAATTAAAATACAAATAACTAAAAATGAACTTTGACTTTCATGCTTTGCTTTTATGAGGAATGACCTTTTAATTTTTTTTTTTTTGAGCCATAAATATATGTAGTTTCTAAAGTCACCTTCATCTTGAAAGAAATGACATCTGTGGACTTTTCCAAGTGTTTTTATTAAGTTTGTGTATATATGTGTGTACCTGTGTGTTTAATGATTTCACTCAATAATACAAGAAGTCCCAACTTAATTGTAGAAGTGAAGGAACACTAAAACTAGTTTAGTAAGTGTAAGAATATATTAAAAGTATTCTGCAAATTAAAAGCTTGTTTAATTACTTTGAACGCTATTAGATTTATAAGTGATTGTCTTTTCAGTAGACAAAGAAAAGCTATAATGTAGAATGTATATGGAGTAAACATAACATTTGTCCTAATCTGATTTTCAGGCACATCTCCAGACTTTGATTTGGCTGAAATAACTTATGCCATAGAGCTGTGCACATGCCTGGAATTGAGAGATACAGGTAAAGAGACTCCAGATTGCTTCCTGCCTTTTGAAACGCCAGGAAATCATCCCTTCAGACTCTGGAATTCTACAGTTTTCAACAGAGACTTTGCTTAAATGTTTACATTTTTGCTTGCTGTCTTTCATACCACTATATAGAGCTCGCGTTTTGTTAAAACTTAACAGTTGTCAGGAGTTCAACTTGCTTGGCAAGCCAGCATGGCTAGGGTGAGCTTTGTTTTAGCGGCTTACCTGATGATGCTGAGCTTGCTCATGACTTCATTAACTGGGTCTTCCCTACAAAGTAGTGAGTGTCCACAACTTTGTGTATGTGAAATTAGGCCCTGGTTTACCCCTCAGTCAACGTACAGAGAAGCCACCACTGTTGACTGCAATGATCTCCGCTTAACAAGGATTCCCAGCAACCTTTCCAGTGACACTCAAGTGCTTCTCTTACAGAGCAATAACATCGCCAAGACTGTGGATGAGCTACAGCAGCTTTTCAACCTGACAGAGCTAGATTTCTCCCAAAACAACTTTACAAATATTAAGGAGGTAGGGCTGGCAAACCTGACCCAGCTCACCACTCTACATCTGGAGGAAAATCAGATTACAGAAATGAATGATTATTGTCTACAAGACCTCAGCAACCTTCAAGAACTCTACATCAACCATAACCAGATTAGCACTATTTCTGCTAATGCTTTTTCAGGCTTAAAAAATCTTTTAAGGCTCCACCTGAACTCCAACAAACTGAAAGTGATCGATAGCCGCTGGTTTGATTCCACACCCAACCTGGAAATTCTCATGATTGGGGAAAACCCCGTGATTGGAATTCTGGATATGAACTTCAAACCTCTCTCAAATTTGAGAAGCTTAGTTTTGGCCGGAATGTATCTCACTGATATTCCTGGAAATGCCTTGGTGGGCTTGGATAGCCTCGAGAGTCTGTCGTTTTATGATAACAAACTGGTCAAAGTCCCTCAACTTGCCCTGCAAAAAGTTCCTAACTTGAAATTCTTAGACCTCAACAAAAACCCCATCCACAAAATCCAGGAAGGGGACTTCAAAAATATGCTTCGGTTAAAAGAACTGGGGATCAACAATATGGGGGAGCTCGTTTCTGTGGATCGCTATGCCCTGGATAACTTGCCTGAACTCACAAAGTTAGAAGCCACCAATAACCCCAAATTATCTTACATCCACCGCTTGGCTTTTCGAAGTGTCCCTGCCCTAGAGAGCTTGATGTTGAACAACAATGCTCTGAATGCCGTTTATCAAAAGACAGTAGAATCGCTTCCTAATCTGCGTGAGATCAGTATCCACAGCAATCCCCTGAGGTGTGACTGTGTCATCCACTGGATTAACTCCAACAAGACAAACATCCGCTTCATGGAGCCCTTGTCTATGTTCTGTGCCATGCCACCTGAATACAGAGGGCAACAGGTAAAGGAAGTTTTAATCCAGGATTCCAGTGAGCAGTGCCTCCCAATGATATCTCATGACACATTTCCAAATCATTTAAACATGGATATCGGCACAACAGTTTTCCTAGACTGTCGGGCCATGGCTGAGCCAGAGCCAGAAATATACTGGGTCACTCCCCTCGGGAATAAGATAACTGTGGAAACCCTTTCAGATAAATATAAGCTAAGCAGTGAAGGTACATTGGAAATATCTAAAATACAGATTGAAGACTCAGGAAGATACACTTGTGTTGCCCAGAATGTGGAAGGGGCAGACACTCGAGTGGTGATGATTAAGGTTAATGGAACCCTTCTGGATGGTACCCAGGTGCTGAAAATATATGTCAAGCAGACAGAATCTCATTCCATTTTAGTGTCCTGGAAAGTCAATTCCAATGTCATGACATCAAACTTAAAATGGTCATCTGCCACCATGAAGATTGACAACCCCCACATAACATATACTGCCAGGGTCCCGGTAGATGTTCACGAATACAACTTAACACATCTGCAGCCTTCCACAGATTATGAAGTCTGTCTCACAGTGTCCAATATTCATCAGCAGACTCAAAAGTCATGTGTTAATGTCACAACCAAAAATGCTGCCTTCGCGCTGGACATTTCTGATCAAGAAACCAGTACAGCCCTTGCTGCAGTAATGGGTTCCATGTTTGCCGTCATTAGCCTTGCATCCATTGCTGTGTATATTGCCAAAAGATTTAAGAGGAAAAACTACCATCATTCATTAAAAAAGTATATGCAAAAAACCTCTTCCATCCCACTAAATGAGCTGTACCCACCACTCATTAACCTCTGGGAAGGTGACAGCGAGAAGGACAAAGATGGTACTGCAGACACCAAGCCAACCCAAGTTGACACATCCAGAAGCTATTACATGTGGTAACTCAGTGGATATTTTGCTTCTGGTAGTAAGGAGCACAAAGACGTTTTTGCTTTATTCTGCAAAAGTAACAAGTTGAAGACTTTTGTATTTTTGACTTTGCTAGTTTGTGGCAGAGTGGAGAGGACGGGTGGATATTTCAAATTTTTTTAGTATAGCGTATCGCAAGGGTTTGACACAGCTGGCAGCATCTCTAGGCTTCCAGTTTGTGTTTGGTTTTTATTCTTATCATTATTATGATTATTATTATTATATTATTATTATTATTATTTTGTTTTAGTTGTTGTGCTAAACTCAATAATGCTGTTCTAACTACAATGCTCAATAAAATGATTAATGACAGGTTGGGGTTCCCCTGTGCTTTTACCAGTAGCTTGACCCCTTCTGAAGCCATCAGCAGACAGTACCATGTCCTCCAAAAAGCTAACACAAGGTTGTGAGCAGCACTGAAACTTTTGTAGCAATCTGGTCTATAGACTTTTAACTCAAGAAGCTAAGGCTAGACTTGTTACCTTTGTTGAATGATGTTAGTTGACTGTACTGTAATGTTGTATCAACTGAATTGAATGTTTGCTTTTGAACAACAACTTTTCTTTTTGTAATAGTTAAAAGGCTTAGAACAAGCTAACAGGCAATAGAAATATGTATATCAGATTTTTTATGTAACAAACTACATGTTAATTGTTACCTTATTCTTTTTATCTTTAGTAGACACTTTTAAAAAAAAGACAATAATTTTGTTGTGTTTAACTCACCAACATGTGGTGTATAATGAAGACAGAACTATAATAAATTAGTTTTGTTCTGATTTTTTAGAACACTTGCAATAATGTATCATTTATAGTTCTTGCTATTTCCAGTGGTGATATTTTTCACATCCCTGAAAACAACCACCAAAATAAATTACCTACAGCATGTTGCTTTTTAAAACTAGGCCAAAAAAATATGATTTCTTTTTCTAAGGGAAGAAATAAATATTTTAATGAAAAGGATTTCTATATTTTAAATATTACTGATGAGCCCTAATGGAAGGAAAAGTTCATATGAAGAAAAAAGGTGTATTACTGTATCCCATGTAGAGCTAAATGTAGCAAAAGACACAGATACATTGGATATGTCACATTCCTTCTCTGTAAGGGTCTTGTTAAAATCTGATTTTTTTTTAGTAGTATCCATACTCCCCATCAGTCTAAAACATAAGTTCCAAAATGTATCACATGTTATTCCTCTAACAGCTGTCATTATGCCTAGATACATGATAATCCACCTATCAATGGGGAGATATCTACTGAGAAAAGTAAATGATTAATAGAAGAGAGAACAACTTCTCTACAATTGGCATTTTACATCCAAATAATATATATAAACAGTTTTGCAGAATAATGTGTTTCCCAAATAACGTGTGTGAAATTTAGAACAGAAGGAGCCAGATTTAGGTAGGAGGCCAGATCCACAAAGTAGGAGAGGGAGAAGATTTAAAGGTATAGTTAGAGGAAAGAGGACCCACTTGAAGATGCAGATTGATACAGCAGAGAAATGTTTTTAAAAGACTGTTCCAGATGGCACCTGCTCCCAGAGACATGCTGTCACACCAGGAACGATGAGATTGTAAAAAGAATTTGAGAGCAAGTGGGTGCCAGCTGAGCAAAAGCAAGGGAAAGGGAGAACAAAGTGCAGGTGACGAAGGATGAAGGGTTTCTTTGTAAAATCCCTTTTCTGTGTGAGTGAATCTCTTAGAAAAAAAAATCATCACCTTCCTTCCCATAGTGTCTGCTGTGTAGAAGAGAAGTTCAAATGCGGAAGCAAGTGAGCTGCATAGAAAAACAAAGAGCATCCGAATAAGAGCATTTCTTTCCACAGCCTTCATTTGTTGGCAGAAAAACTGGGGCCCGGGGAAGGATTGTAACTTACCCTGGTCAGACTTTTATCCATGGGGAAGGCTGCCTCCATCTGTTGCTCTGGGACCAGCAGCCTGCTAGACTGCAATGCAGAGCTTCTCTTATGGTTCTCACAATCTCTGGTGTCCTTGCTTCACAACTGCCTTGTATCTTCACGTTCCCATTTATTCAGGACGTATTTTAGCACAAGGGCAAACCAAAGGGCCAGGAAAGCTTCTGCCTCATGGGTATTTGCCAGTTACATGTGGGATACATCGGGGACTAGAGATACTTTGGATGCAGCCTTGGTGGGGGAGGGTTTTCTGCTGGGGACTCTTGTCTTCAAGTATCTACAGAGAGTAATGGACTATCCAACAAACTCTTCTGCTAATTCTGCAAACTGTGAAAGGAGAATGATGCCAAAACATTAGGCTCAGAGCAGGGAGGAGGTATCGTTTATCCCATACAGCAATGACTTGAACCTGGCACATAATCAGCACTCAAATATTAGTGGCATAAATGGAAAAACAACAACAACAACAGCAACAAAACCACTTCCCTATTCTGGATATGTAACAAGGGATCGCACGAGTCGGACATGACTTAGCGACTAAACCACCACCACTACCAACAAGCAGCAGGAAATCCAAGTGGTTTTTGCCAACTATCTTCTGCCAGGTCAGTTTGGGGGTAAAACCCTTTAACTCCTTCTCCAATAAAATATTCGAGCTTCTTTTTTCCTTGTCTCTGCTACTTGGTTTGGTTTTCAGTCAAGAGAAAGCAAAATGGCATAGCATTTTTTTTTTTTACCCTAACCAAATATTTTCTCATTTGTACTTAATTTAATTTGATACATTAGATAGCCAGTGAAATTAGACATCAAACTAGGTCCTGATTGGTAATGGAAGTTATATCACCTTTACCAATGAAGTGACTATTATAGGTCACTTTCTAATTTCATATTTTTCCCTTTCACTTCCTGCTGCCCTCAGGGCATGTAATGTATCTCTAACTTGATTTTACAAGGTTATTTTTGGATCAGTTTCTTAAAACAGGCATTTCCAAATTTGCCTAATTGAACTGATGCCATGAATATAAAAACAAATGTAATGCTTGATTATCAAATTTTCTAATTTGCCTGTGTGATTGGCCAAAAGGAATTATATCCATTCTTTCTCAAACAAACAATACTGAAGTCTGTTATCTTCTCTCATGTGGTTTTCTATTTATTCATTCATTTATTTGCAAGGACACCACGATCAGTGCTTTACTTGGTGTTTGCTTTCTATCTCTGTAGTCATGTTCCAGGGCATTTTCTTTTCTTCATTACTGGGGAAAAAATTTTCACATCCCTAACATTTTGCCAGGAAAACCATACTTTCTGCCTTTCTATTCACTGAAAAGGGGAGTTTAACTACTTCTGATGCATCTAAATACAACTGAAAAATGCTTTCTTCACTTAAGTTCTGTCACTCTCACCCTACTGGCAAATAGACTTTTTTTTTTTTTTTTTTTTTGTTATTCATAAGGGATTACCTGCAGGGAAAATGTTTCTTAGAAGACTGTGACAATCACCATTCACCCAGAGCTCTGGAATGATTTTGACCTAGAATCCCTGCAGGACTTGATCTAATCTGTTGCGGGCAAGATCTCTCTGCCCTGCCCCTCTTGCAGTGATACCAGCTCCTTCACTCTGTACTCCAAGTCAGGAACTTAGGGTACATGGTAAGAATAAGGAGATAGCAAGGGGGTGCTTTATTTTTGTACCTGCTTATTCAGCATTGCCCAGCACAGGTTAAGAGAACTAAATGGATGTCTAGTATTGTAGAGCTCCTCAGACACTTGATGGTACTAATATGAAGTACATAGCATTTCGCAGTCATTTCACCATTAGGATATTTCAGGCTACTATTCTGTATTACAGATCCTGAGAATTTGAGGATTTAATTTAATCTCCAAAATACCCTGATAAACTGGGTATTTATTCTTCACAGTTTTATAGAAAAGACAGCCAAGGCCCATTTGGTGGTGGTGTTCAGTCACTAACTCATGTCCAGGTCTTTGCAACCCCATGGACTGCAGGATGCCAGGCTCCTCTGTCCTCCACTGTCTCCTGGAGTTTGCTCAAATTCATATCCATTGATTTGGTTGTGCTATCTAACCATCTCCTCCTCTGCTGCTCCCTTCTCCTTTTGCCTGACGCCATTCATTTCTGTAAGTGGGTGATCAGGATGGGGCCCTTCACTTCCAGTCTCCTCCACGTCCACCTGGCACCCTTCTACGGTGGAGAGGGGAGCATCTACCAAAGGTGAGAGGCTGGAGGTCACAAGCGAGTGGAGAAGGCAGAAAAAGCACATACCGGAGAATTCATGGGAGATGACTCTGCAAACTTTTATATCTTAAAGTTCTTCTCTCTTCCCCTCTAAAGCTTTGTGCTAGGAATTTCTGAGATACCCATCAAAACTATGTTCACATGAGGCTTAACTTTAATTCTAACCTTCAATTCTCCTATAATCTCTCTGTTACATGCTCAGAAAATTTTAAAGATTTTGTGGAGGAAATTCCAAGCTCCTCCTTTCCTTAGCAGCAAATCATGGAAGGTGTATGTAAAGTTAGTAACAAACTCAGTCTTTAGCTCTGAAGCTTAAAGAGGGAAGTGTGGAATTCCTATAACTGGAAGGGTGCGTCTGACATACTTGGAAAAAAATGGGTTTTGTATAACCACCAAGTTTATGGAGTTGGCTTGCAGACCATTTTTGTGAGATCTTTTTGTTCAGGGATCTCTCTGTTCCCCAGGGAAAAAAAGTATCCAGAGGCTGAAAGACATTAAAAGGATGTCTTGATTTCTTGTTTTTAATAAATGTGATAGCCCTCTTGACGTACTCAAGTTTTGTCAGTTGTATACTACTTAATATGAAGTAAAGCCTGTTTCACTCCCTTCATGAAGTACTTCTGGGTACAGAGTGGGTCAGACCATGCAGTCCTCCTCTTTCCACCTGGGCCTTCCTTTCTCCCAGAAGATTAAAATGACAAGGTGAATTTCAGCCTGGGCCCTGATAAAATGGTCATGAATTTCTAATTAGCGGACTGCCCTGAATCAAGCAGCATTTTAATGCGTCAGTCTGCGCCTTAGCATGTCTCACTAATATAAACAAGACAGGATGGTCCTGGAGGGAAGAAAACCAAACTTACAGTGGTGACTTATGAAGGAAGAAGGAGGGAAAGACATTTTTTTCTGTTATGTAGCCCTCTGCTAGGAGCTGCACATGGATTATTTACGTTTAATATTTTTAATTGACCCTCCTCCCCCAGGGAGTGGGTACAGGGCAGGTAGCATTGTCCCTCCACTAGAGAGGAGAAAAATGAATACTCAACCTCAAAAATGCAAGCAATTTACCTGAAATCATACAGCTTCTAAGAAGGAGAACTTAAACTCAAAGATTTATATAAATAAAACTTGCAGTGTTTCCATTATAAAATGGTCTGCAAGCTAAATCTGGACCAGGAGTGCAGAACACTGAGCCCAAAAGCCAATTTGGCACTTGAGACAGAAGGAAAAATGGAGCAAAAGGAGGCACTGCCCAGCAGTGGGGCCTCAGAGTACAGGGATCTAATTTAAGACCCAAACTTGAAATCAGTATACAGAAATAACAGTAAGCCAGAGAGAGGCAAAAGTAAAGGACTATTTCTGATAGTAAATCCATACAATCAGATGGAAGACACTGAAGCTGAAGAAGAAAAAAACAGTTTAAAAAAGAGGCAGGGGGCGATGGGTAGGGGTAGAACTTGGAGTAGATGCCATATTTTGCCATATATGAAGCACTTATGCTCCAGATGTTGTACTAATCACTTGACCCATATTATCTCATGCAACCTTTAACAGTTTAATGAAGTGGTTATTTTTATGAAATACATATATCCTTATTTTTCACATGGAGAAACTGAGCCTCAGTTCATCAGTCTTAATTTGAAGTCAGATCTGAAGCCAAGATTTTAGCCCTGGCTGTGAGACTCTAAAGCCCATGACTGACCACTGAACTGTTTTTGTAGCTAAGAGGCACCCAGAGGACTGGGCTGGCCAGCTCCTTTGCTTGATTGATTTGGTTCTTCCCTGAGAGTGAGGAGCAAGAAAAGGGGTAGGTTTCATGACCTTGTGAGGATCGTGAAAGGACCTTCCTACAAAAGGTGTATAAACATGGAATTAACACCACAGACTTCTGGTAAGAAGAAAAACGCTGCCTCATTCTTTTTCTTTTGTAACCGTTAAGGTTAGTCTCACAGTTTAATCATTTCTCTGATCTGCCTTTTAAAGCTATGCCACATCATTGAGAGCACAGAGAACACAGAGATGCTTGCATAATCTAATCTTAACTTTCTTGTAAATCATTCAGGGGGTGGGGGAAGGGAGACCAGAAGGGGAGGAAAGGGAAGATAAACTCCCAGGGGACCCGTTAAGTGAAGCTGTTCAATACTAAATCCCATATCTTTGTGATCTCAATAGCCTTTAATTTAAAAATACATTACTTTCTATCTTATAAGAAGCAAATTGGTGTAAATACCTCCTGTTCTACTGATGAAAGTATAAAAAAAGGCCACTATGAGGAGTAACTAAAAATGTATGCTCCTGTATTATTTTTCCTCTGATTAGAATATGACACATAACAATGCTGTTTCGCCAGATTTTATTCTAACTGGCTCAGATGTGCCCACGACATCTTAAGATAGTCCTCCTTGCCATTCATTTTTAAATGGTAATTTTTTTTCCTTTGATTATAACAGTAACATACATTCATTATAGAGTATCTGGAGAAAAATAGTAAGAAAAAATAGTGTTTATCAAAACAACCAAGTGAGATTTTGGTATACTTTCTTCTAGTCTTTTTTCCCCTCTGTGTGTATATTTATATATGTATATATACAACAATTAGAAAAATATACATCTTTATGAATATAGAATTTAGAATCCTGGTATATATAGTCCTGTATATTTTTTTCCCCTTCATGCAAAAAAAAAAATAAGCATCTTCTTATATTATTTATTAAATTCTCATGGAAAGCCTGTTGTTAAAGTCTGTATAATCCAGTGATTATGGATATCTTGTGGTTGAAAAATTCCTTCTCTTGGGAGCTTTTTACCTCTCTCAAGCACTAGGGGCATAAAAATAAACATCATGTGCCCATGCTCTCCAGGGCACAGTCACAAAGGAAGATGAACATCCACAAACATGATCACCCAGTATGAGCTCGGCCACCAAGAGGATCAAATGATGGCATGAAAGCACAGGAAATAAGAACTCTGGTTAGCTGAGGAACTCAGACGTCAAATCTCACTACCTAAGCTCAGATTTAGAAGATGAGGTGAGCATTCCACAAGCCAACAATCAGAGAGAGGTGGCCTGGGTGAAGGGAGCAAAGCCCCATGATCATAGAGTGTCCCAGGGCCTGGAAGAAGGCTTCTCAGAGAAGCTGGGGGTTCTGGAGGCACTCTGGTGATGAGGAAAGGGCTACTGAAAATACAGAGTAACTCAACAGGAAGCTGAGTTAGGAGAACAGGTTTTGTGCAAGGATGAGAAGGTGAGGCTGAGTAATACAAGGAGGGTACCAAATCCAGAAGGAGTTTTGTCCCCAGGTTAATTGCTTTTAGCCTTTCCACACAATCCCTGGAGGAGGGCCTTCCTGGGGAGATAAGAGAAGCTTGCAGGAGCAACCTGATAAACCTCCCAATCCCTGGGGCTTCAACGTGGAGTCTCAACTGTGGAGATAGGTAAAACCCAAGCATTACACAAATGAGAGATTGCCCTTATTGCTACCATCAGAGGCCTGCAATTAGTTCACATTTCCTTCAGTGATACTGGTGTCAACGAAATAGGAAGTGCATGTTTGGAAAACGGAAACTGATTATGTAGGATTATAAAGCACAAAAATTCTCTGTTCAACTTGCTCTTTACTCACTAAATACAAAAATTTCTGGTTCAAAAATAATCTGATTTTTTAATGTAATAAACTAGGCCTTGGGCTGGCAATAGCAATAAAGAATAAGCTGTACCTTGATACTTCTACCTCCAAACTCACACACTGCACCACTCTGTTCCCCAAAGTAAAACAGATCAGAGACACTGTAGTGTAACTTAATATAAAATACTTCTGAATCTAGAATCTACTCATACGAGATTTCCTTTGGATTTTTAATTTGATTAACTCCTGAGAATAGAAATTCATGACAGCAAGAAGAGTTTGGTAGAGAAGTTTCTTTTTCCTAATTCTGCTCTTAAAAAGTATATTAGTGGACATAATATTTAGTAGTATTTTTTCGTTTTGTTTTGTTTTTTCTATTGGGAGATCTGTCCAAGCCTGTTTATACCTTCCATCAACTCACTCTCTGAAGTATTGGTCTCTTTCTGGAGAAAGATTCAAATAACCATTCTACAGATATCTTCATTCCAATCATTGGGAATCATCTTCATTCCCCAGACAGACAGTGTAAGTTATAGTTAGCCTCCCATTAGGTATATAAATTGAGACAAGCAGTTTTGTAGACAATGAAAAACACTGGGCAATCCAGAAGTCAATAGTGGTTTGTTGAATGAAAGAATTCATTCACAATTTTGACTATGGAGTGAATGACAAGTTTTTGCTAGAAACAGATTCATCTTCCTAGTTGGATTTTCTTTTGTCTGGTAATAGATTTTTGGACTGCTGCAGGGAGCAAGCTGCATTTGGTTGATTTGGGGAACAGACTGTTCTTCCTATATTTTCTATTCCTTCTTTCTTTTTTTTTTTTTTTTTTTGTATTGAGGACTGGGAAATTTTGCCTTAACTTCAACCCAAGTCTGTGGGTATCGTGCAACCTCAAACATCTGCTTGGGCTGAGCCACTTGTGGTGACCCAGGATTGTTGGGATTTCCTGAACACACCACACAGCAGCTTACACTGTCTGGGCATATAGCAACTATCAGTGGATTTGACAGCCTCAGACACTCCCCATGCAGATGAATACATATTCTGTTTAGTTTGCTGGAGTACACCTTCCTAATGCCGCAATTTTGGAAGCTTTGTTCAAAATAGCACAGCCACCCTTTTGTTTTTGTTTTTCTCATAAAACCTTGTCCTTTGAAGACAAACAGAAATTCATATTCAATCTACCTCATATTTCACAACTACCAATAGCCAGGCTGGAGAAGAGTTTTGGGAAGAGTAATGCCACTAGAGGAGAAATGGAAAGAAAGCCTTGCAATGCAGCCACTGTAGAAATGCCAAAAAATGGGGACAATGTAGACAGACAACTATCTAAGGAGAGAGAGCAGAGAGATATCCACCTCCCTAAAAGCTCTACCATGCAACCATAGTAGGAGCAGACAAAGGACAAAGTTTGCTGAAAAAAAATAGAGCCTTTTAAATGGATCTTTTGTGAGTCAGTCTACTTTCCCCTCCCATTTTCTTCATTTTCTCTAGGCAAAGTGGTCTGACATTTCTACAATCACTCCTAACTCCCCTCTCAATTGGGTTTTCTGTTGGAGAGTGAAGAGAACTTCTAGCTGGACCTAGAAGAGTAGGTCCAGCTTTGACTAGACAGGCCTTTGTTGGTAAAATAATGTCTCTGCTTTTTAATATGCTGTCTAGGGTGGTCGCAACTTTTCTTCAAAGGAGCAAGCGTCTTTTAATTTCTTGGCTGCAGACACCATCTGCAGTGATTTTGGAGCCCAGAAAAATAAAGTCTGTCACTGTTTCCACTGTTTCCCTGTCTATTTGCCATGAAGTATTGGGACCAGATGCCATGATCTTAGTTTTCTGAACGTTGAGTTTTAAGCCAACTTTTTCACTTTCCTCTTTCACTTTCAAGAGGCCCTTTAGTTCTTCCCCACTTTCTGCCATAAGTTGGTGTCATCTGCATATCTGAGGTTATTGATATTTCTCCCAGCAATCTTGATTCCAGCTTGTGCTTCATCCAGTCCACCATTTTGCATGATGTACTCTGCATATAAGTTAAATAATTAGGGTGACAATATACAGCCTTCAAGTACTCCTTTCCTGATTTGGAACCAGTCCGTTGTTCCATGTCCAGTTCTAACTGTTGCTTCCTGACCTGCATACAGATTTCTCAAGAGGCAGGTCAGGTGGTCTGGAATTCCCATCTCTTTCAGAATTTTCCACAGTTTGTTGTGATTCACACAGTCAAAGGCCTTGACGTAGTCCATAAAGCAGAAGGAGATGTTTTTCTGGAATTTTCTTGCTTTTTCGATAATCCAATGGATGTTGGCAGTTTGATCTCTGGTTCCTCTTCCTTTTCTAAAGCCAGCTTGAACATCTGGAATTCCACGGTTCACATACTGTTGAAGTCTGGCATGGAGAATTTTGAGCATTACTTTGCTTGCGTGTGAGATGAGTGCAATTGTGCAGTAGTTTGAGTATTCTTTGGCATTGCCTTTCTTTGGGATTGTGATGAAAACTAACCTTTTTCAGTCCTGTGGCCACTGCTGAGTTTTCCAAATTTGCTGGCATATCGAGTGCAGCACTTTCACAGCATCATCTTTGAGGATTTGAAATAGCTCAGCTGGAATTCCATCACCTCCACTAGCTTTGTTCGTACTGCTCCTAAGGCTTACTTGACTTCACATTCCAGGATGTCTGGCTCTAGGCGAGTGAGCACACCATTGTGATTATCTGGGTCATGAAGATCTTTTTTTTTATAGTTCTTCTGTGTATTCTTGCCACCTCTTCTTGATATCTTCTGCTTCTGTTAGGTCCATACAATTTCTGTCCTTTATTGTGCCCATATTTGCATGAAATATTCCCTTGGTATCTCTAATTTTCTTTAAGAGAACTCTAGTCTTACCCATTCTATTGTTTTCCCCTTTCTTTCATTGATCACTGAGGAAGGCTTTCTTATCTGTCCTCCCTATTCTTTGGAACTCTGCATTCTAATGGGTGTGTCTTGCCTTTGCCTTTGGATTTTGCTTCTTTTCACAGCTATTTGTAAGGCCTTCTCAAACAACCATTTTGCCTTTTTTGCATTTCTTTTTCTTGGGGATGGTCTTGATCACTGCCTCCTATACAATGTCAGGAAACTCCATCCATAGTTCTTCAGGCACTCTATCTATCAGATTAATCCCTTGAATCTATTTGTCACTTCCACTGTATAATAGTAGGGATTTGATTTAGGTCATAAATGAATGGTCTAGTGGTTTTCCCTACTTTCTTCAATTTAAGTCTGAATTTAGCAATAAGGAGTTCATGATCTGAGCCACAGTCAGCTTCCGGTCTTGATTTTGCTGACTGTATAGAGCTTTTCCATCTTCTGCAAAGAATATAATCAATCTGATTTAAGTATTGACCATCTGGTGATGTCCATGTGTAGAGTCTTCTCTTGTGTTGTTGGAAGAGGGGGTTTGCTATGACCAGTGAGTTCTCTTGGCAAAACTCTATTAGCCTTTGCCCTGTTTCATTCTGTACGCCATGGCCAAACTTGCTTGTTACTCCAGGTATTTCTTGACTTCCTACTTTTGCATTCCAGTCCACTATAATGTAAAGGACATCGTTTTTGGGTGTTAGTTCTAGAAGGTCTTGTAGGTCTTCATAGAACCGTTCAACTTCAGCTTCTTCAGCATTACTGGTCGGGGCATAGTGTTGGATTACTGTAATACTGAATGGTTTGCCTTGGAAACGAACAGAGATCATTCTGTCATTTTTGAGATTGCATCCAAAGTCTTGCTTTTAGTTCCTATAATATATGTGCAAAATTCCTTTCTGTTTTTGCTTCAAAACCTTCTCCATAGCAATAGTGCTGAGTAAAACTACAGGCAGCAGCACCCCTACCCCAAGGCCAATTCTATTCCTGAAAAGAAACATTATTTTCAAAATTTAGGGGACTTCATCTTTTTTCTACCATCTTGTGAAGTAAGAAGATAACAAGACAGAAATAATCCATCATAATCTGTTCAAATAACAAAGCATTCTGTTTTCTATCCAATCATTTTTAACCTGAACCATGAAGTGAAAATGATAGCTGTCATAGAGAGAGCTTCACATATAGAATCCCCAAACCCAACTTATATTCCTGAGCCAAAAAATACATCTGATTTGTCACCAAATCCTCCCTAGGCTCAAAGCTCAAAGGCTCTTCAAATCTCACTATACACACTTTCTGGGAATTTCAATACAGGATGAAATGAGGTCTTCAGATGGAATGATACACATGGTATCCTCAGAGAGTTCCTTTCACTCCACACAGATCCTTTCCTTTTTTGAGCATCTGCTGAGTGCTGGACATGATCACAGAGTAGTTGTGTGCACCAGTAGAGGCTGAGCAGCATGTTGAGGAGGACTGACACTAAGATATGGGGAAGGAAAAAACATGCTTCAGATCTCAGCCAGTGGGAGTCTTGGAGAGCATCCTTGATTCAAGTGGCTGCCACTTTCACCTTAGGAAAAAAAAAAAAGTCAAGGGGATATAAAGAAAAGAGAGGTCATTTAGAAATGCGGGGAGCAGGAAAAGATGAATTACTTTTGTGGAAGCAGTGTTGCCTATCTAGGAGGCAACACTGTGAGAGGATACCAGAGAATGAAGAACATTTGAACTCAGGAAAGAGGGGAAGGAGTGAGCAAAAGCATGAGGCAGAAGATGTCTCAAAGAAAATATAAATTATGGGGTACTCACAAAGGAGCTTGCAGCAGTAATTAGTCCAGTTTTCTGGATCAGGGGGAGAGAAAAGTGGTAAAAATAACAACCTTCTGTTGAGCCTTTATGTTGTAGGCATAAGAGTAAGCCCTTTTATGCATAATTTTAATGAATCTTCAAAACAACCCCCATGAGACAGTTTCCACTGTTTGCTCCATGAGAAAACTGGAGGTTTAGAAAGATTAAGCAATTTGCCCAAGGTCATCCAAGAGGCAGAACCAGATATTTAATCCCAGAATCTATGCTCACAACCACAACACTATTCTAGAATTTGACTGTAAGAACACTTAAGGGCAGAGCGAATGCTTAAAACTTTATTCTTCAAGTATTAGGGAGCTGGTGAAGGGTTTGAACAATAATGACATAATCAGTGTCATTCTTTAGAAAGGTAAAGAGATTAATAATCACAGATCAAGGGTCCAAAATACACACACACAAAAGACCTCCAGAACGTACACAGAGTGGAAAAAAAAAGTACAGTGTTCAAGAACAAAGGCTCTTTCCCAAGCTTGACAACCATTAAGGAACTGAAGCAGTCTGTGAGAGTCTCCATCCCTACCCACCCTCATTTCATGTATGTCTCTAGGTCATCAATCTTTGGGCAGCAGACCAAAGGAGGCTAGAGAGACAGGTGACTCACATCCTCACAGGTGGCTTATGGAAGGTTTAACACACACATTGCCTCAACTTTTAAAGCTGCATAGAAACAAAAATAAATCATTGGAGAAGTAGTACACAGGTTGAAGATTTTCTAGGGCAAATTATTCATCTCAATGCATATTCCTACTATCTCCTGACCTCCTTTTTTGCGTCAGTACTGGGAGCTATTTAGATTTTAAAAACTAAAAAAAAAAAAAAAAAGATGCACTTTTTAAGCAATTTAAACAAAACAAAACAAAATGTGAGAGGTCTTCTCCAGAAAAGTAAAGAGATAAGCAAATTACTTTTCAGATTTAAAAAGAATCTATTTGGTGAATTGTCTATTTCAGTGCTACCAGATATGTATAATAAGGCTCCTTAGGAATTCCCCATTGATATAGGACAGACCCACATGTTCACTATCACATGTCAGCTTATTTATTTCTTGTCCATAATTGGTATCTTTAAAATCACATTCATGGGAAATTGTCTATTTAATTATTGGAATTTGAAAGCTCATGAGCAGTTATTAAGCATCTTGGCAAATGTGATCTAATACTATCATAAAGGAACAGGAAGATTAGGTCATGGTTTATATAGTTCATTCATTTCATCGTTAATAGGTCTTTACTGAGCTCGTACTTTTTGTCAGGCACTGTGCTGGGTGCTGGGGACACAAGAAGAACAAAGCAGACTTGGTTCCTGCGTGCCTTGAACCTTTATGTTTCTGACAGGCAACCGGAGATAAGTTAAATAATTAGTGAATTAATTGCAGCTTATGACAAGTCTTATGAAGAAAATGAAAGTACTGAATAAAAATAACTGGTGTGGGACAAAAAGGTTGGTCTGCTCCTTTTCCCCAGCATGGCTATGTACAGTACACTGTAGATCTTGCTCATATGAGAAGACACAATACCCTGGGTGCTGGCACTGCAGCAAGAGCTGACTGTACACTGATGAGGATGCTTTGTTAGTTAAATATCTCCCTAGAAAAGGATGCACAGCAGTTTGCAAATGGCATTTCCATTCATCACTGCAGCACTTCTGAGAGGCAAGAGAGAGAGGTTCAAGCCTCATTACCTTTTCTTCAAAAAAACAGGAAGGGCAATAACTAGAGAACTACTGCCAGCCAAATACCAAGGAGCAAAGCAGCTGTAGGGCTGATGCAGTAGCTGAGCTCAACTCCCCTGCTCCTAGCTGTTTCCGCTAGACTGTTCATCCTACCCTTCAGTGTGACTTCGGAACTCATACACGGCTGGAGGTTCTGGAAATAAGCCAGCTCAAACTAACTCAGCAAAAAGGGCCAATTTGTTACACCAAGAAAATTGTTCCCAGTAGTCATTCATATGAAGTTTGATTACCTAAACTTATAAAATTTCCTATGTGAGAAATCTAAAAAGTGGAATCACAGACTAAATAATTTTCTTGAATATTTTGCCTGGTTTTTCCCCTCTTTTACAACAACAACAACAACAACAACAACAAATAATAATAATAACCTTCCATTGGGAATTTCTTTGATGTGAATCACAGTTCCCACATCCAATGGAATTTATTATAAGGCAAAGTCATCATGAATCCCACATCCAGAAGAAAAGATCCAGTTATTCAAATAACCAAAGAACGTTAGAGAATCATAAATGAGTGTCTAAAAGGGATGAAGTAGGAGCAAAGAATAGTTAAAAATCTGTAAGATTCCAGACATGGTTTGAAGCCAATAAAAGTAAAATAACTTATCAAAGGTTGTATAGCTATTGAGTCAGAACTCAAATTCCAGTTTCTTGGTTCTCAATCCAGTGCTCTGTTGTAGGTATTAGAAACTCCACTCAATAGTCAACACATCCCTGGGACACAGTGAAGAAATAATGTGGCTTAAGAAAGTCAAGGACATACTATTTATCACATATCAGGACAACAACCTGTAGGTAAGCAGGGCAATGACTCCATTACTGAAATGCTTAATACTTTTTACATTTTAAAATTTTTGCCACAATTAAGACATACACAAACACTACAAAAATAGTACAAAAAAAATTCCCAGATACTTTTTACCCAGATACACCAAATGATAACATTTTACTACATTTGTTTTATTCTCTCTGTCTCTCTCTTCTGGACTATTTGTTTCTTATATGATGTTTCTTCATCCTTAAATAATTCAGTGTGCATGTCTTAAAAATAAGAAAATTCCTCAAGTATTCTAAGCACAAAAAATAAGAATATTCTTGTACATAACCACAGTACAATTTATAAAATCAGGACCATTAATACTGAAAAAATACTACCATCTAAACCCTTATTCAGATTTTTCAGTTGCCTTAATAATGTTCTTTATAGAAAAATAAAAACTCAAGATCATGTATTTCATTTAGTTTTCATGGATTTTTAGTCTCCTTTATTCTGGGATAGTCCTTGAAATCTTACTTTGTAATCTATGACATTGACATTTTTTTTAAGAGGACAGGCCACTTATTTTATAGGCTGTCCTTTAATTTGGGTTCTGTCACTTTTTTTCATGATTAGATTTAAGTTATGCTGCTTTGGCAGGAATACACTGAGATCCTCTCAATTCATCCTATTGAAAGGCACATAAATATGTCCTGCTGACCAATTAAATAACTTGATTAAGGTGGTATCTATCACATTTCTCCACTGTCAAGCTATTCTTTTACCCTTTGTAATGATCTTGCAGAGAAATACTTTGAGACTATGTCAACTCCTGTTTTCCCCTGGTTTTAGCATCCACTGAACTTTCTTGCTTGAATCAGTTATTAGTATAATATTTGCCAAATAATAATTTTGTGATTCTATCCTTCCTTCTTCATTTAGTAGTTGGATTTAGCTGTAAGGAAGAACTTTCCCTTCTTATTTATTTGTTTGTTGATTGTTTATCAGTGGACTGGTAGATTCTTACTTTATTCAATAGGTTGTGATCATTTATAATCATTATTTACTGTCTAGATTTGGCTAGTGGGAGTGCCTTCAAGTTGGCTCCCGTGTTCTTTTGACCTACTCTCATCATTTTAGAGTACTCAAAGATTCAGTCTTCTAAGCATTTACAGATATTAAGCAACTGAGCTAAGAAGACCCTGAGATTTGAATGCAGGTATAGATCTTCCTTGACTTGCTTTGGGGTTATGTCCCAATAAACCCATCATAAGTTGAAAACATAGCAAGTTTAAGGTATACTTCATATATCTAACCTACTGAACATCATAGCTTAGCCTAGCTTACCTTACATGCATTTACAACACTTGGCCTATAGTTGGGCAAAATCATCCAACACAAACCCTATTTATAATAAAGTATTGAATATCTTCTGTAATGTAGTGAATACTATACTGGAAGTGAAAAACAGAGTGCTTGTCTGAGTACAGAATGGTTGTAAGTGTATTGGTTGTTTATTCTTGTGAGTGGTTGACCAGGAGATGCAGTTCACTAAAGCTTCTCATGCCAAAGCCTTTGATTGTGTGGATCACAATGAACTGTGGAAAATTCTGAAAGAGATGGGCATACCAGACCACCTGACCTGACTCTTCAGAAACCTGTATGCAGGTCAGGAAGCAACAGTTAGAACTGGACATGGAACAACAGACTGGTTCCAAATAGGAAAAGGAGTACTGAAGAATTGATGCTTTTGAACTGTAGTGTTGGAGAAGACGCTTGAGAGTCCCTTGGACTGCAAGGAGAGCCAGCCAGTCCATCCTAAAGGACATCAGTCCTGGGTGTTCATTGGAAGAACTGATGTTGAAGCTGAAACTCCAATACTTTGGCCACCTGATGCAAAGAGCTGACTCATTTGAAAAGACTCTGATGCTGGGAAAGATTGAGGGCAGGAGGAGAAGGGGACGACAGAAGATGAGATGGTTGGATGGTATCACTGACTCAATGGCCATGGGTTTGGGTGGACTCCAGGAGTTGGTGATGGACAGGGAGGCCTGGAGTGCTGCGGTTCATGGGGTCGCAAAGAGTTGGACACGACTGAGCGACTGAAATGAACTGAACTGAAAGCTGCTCAAAATCAAGAGAAAATACCACATATCACTAACCCGGGAAAAGATCAAAATTCAAAATACAGTTTCTACTGAATGTATATCACTTTCACACCACTGTAATGTAGAACAATCATTAGCTGGGGACCATATGTATTCGAATTTGGGAGAGTATTCCAGGAAATAGGGTGTAGTGAAAAAGGAAAAGGTAAGGAAACCAGGAAAGGGTATATTAATGAGCAAGTAACTAATGTGGATAGCTAGAGCAAAGCCCTGCTGGGAAAGTCTGGAAACTGTACAGAATGTATGCTCAGAGCCATCTCACTCAAGGAGTGGTGGAATTGGGGTATTTTACACTGAGATAGGCAGAATTATGACCCCCAAATATGTCCATGTTCTATTGACCAGAACTTGTGGATATGTTGTTACCTTATAAATGGGATGTGCTGGTGGGATAAAATTAAGGAAGGACATTGAGATGAGGAGATTATCCTATTTTATCCAAATGGGTCCAGTGTAACCCTAATAAGAAGGTGGCAAGAGAGTTGAAGTCAGATAAGAAAATATGACCATGGAAGCTAAGGTCAAAGTAATTTGAGGCCACAAATCAAAGAAGTTTAAAAGCTAGAAAAAGTGAGGAGACAATTCTCCCCTAGGTCTTCTAAGAGGAGAACAGCCCTGCTAATACCTTGATTTAGTTCTATCGGACTTGTGTTACAGAGTTCTGACCGTGAAAACCGTAAGATAATAAATTTGTGTTTATTTGAGTTTGTGGTAATTTGATGAAGAGGAAACCAATACATGTACCAACTCTTGTAATCAGTTGTTGGTTAGGGACTGCTCCTGGGCTGATAATGTCCCCGTCCTTCCAGTTTAAAGGCAGGCAGTGCACTAAGGTGATCAAAACAAGCCTTCAGGCAGAGAGAAGCTTGTAGCTTCTACACCTCAGGTTGGTGTACCTCCAACAATGGAATAAGGGCAGAACACCCATTCTCTCTACTGTTATCACCAAACCCCAGCCTATCTCCTAACCCCCTCCCAGGGCAGCAAACACTCTGTTTTCCACCACAACAATTCAATCAGTAAGTAAACAGTGGGGAATATTATGGAAAGAGGCAGAAGAACTCTTGGCCATGCCTCTCTGGGGATCTCATCATGCGATGTTATTTTCTTGCTAAGGATTCTTCTAAATTTGAGATAAATGGCCTTGTCTGTTATCACTGGAAAAGGCCCCAGATAAAGACAGTTCAGTTCAATTGCTTGGTCCTGTCCGACTCTTTGCAACCCCAAGGACTGCAGCATGCCAGGCCACCCTGTCCATCACCAACTCACGGAGTTTACTCAAAACTCATGTCCATTGAGTCAATGATGCCTTCCAACCATTTCATCCTCTGTTGTTCCCTTCTCCTTCCCTCTGCCTTCAATCTTTTCCAGCATCAGGGTCTTTTCAAATGAGTCAGTTCTTCACATCAGGTGGCTAAAGTATTGGAGTTTCAGCTTCAACATCAGTCCTTCCAATGAATGTTCAGGATTGATTTCCTTTAGGATGGACTGGTTGGATCTCCTGGCAGTCTAAGGGACTCTCAAGAGTGTTCTCCAACACCACAGTTGAAAAGCATCAATTCTTTGGCACTCAACTTTCTTTCTAGTCCAACTCTCATATCCATATATGACTACTGGAAAAACCATAGCTTTGACTAGATGGACCTTTGTTGGCAAAGTAATGTTTCTGCTTTTTAATATGTTGTCTAGGTTGGTCATAACTTTTCTTCCAAGGAGTGAGTGTCTTTTAATTTCATGGCTGTAGTCACCATCTGCAGTGATTTTGGAGCTCCAAAAAATAAAGTCAGCCACTGTTTCCACTGTTTCCCCATCTATTTGCCATGAAGTGAAGGGACCAGATGCCATGATCTTAGTTTTCTGAATGTTGAGCTTTAAGCCAACTTTTTCACTCTCCTCTTTCACTTTCATCAAGACACTCTTTAGTTCTTCGCTTTCTGCCATAAGGGTGGTGTCATCTGCATATCTGAGGTTATTGATATTTCTCCTGGCAATTTTGATTCCAGTTTGTGCTTCATCTAGCCCAGCATTTCTCATTATGTACTCTGCATATAAGTTAAATAAGCAGGGTGACAATATACAGCCTAGAGGACAGGGACTTGTAATTTACTGGTGTCATTGATAAAATTTCGCTTTACAACATTTTCTGCAAGGTTTAATACTAAGTATCACAGATAAAACAAAAGGTTAGTTTACAAACATCTACCGAACGATGGACAGAGGAGCCTGACAGGCTACAGTCATGGGGTTGCAAAGAGTCAGACATGACTGAGTGACTAAAACATTCACTGTTTTTCATTTTTTCCCTTTTTTTCACAGAGCCAGCTCAGGAAAAGTGAAGGCCCTCAATTTATACTAGAGTCACAAAAGGAGACTGTAAAAATATTCTAAAAGATATTGGAGAATGTTACTATTTAGCACTATTCATAGAAGGAAATATAGAATCTAAGCAGTATATACAGATATGGAGGATATGTAGAAATTGAAGTTCTTGTCCATTGCTGGTGGGAACATAAAATGGTGCTATGAAAAATAGCCTGGAAGTTCCTCAAGAGGTTAAATATAGAATTATCATATGACCCAGAAATTCCATCCCTAGATATACACCCAAGAAAAAACATATGCCCACACAAAAACTTATAATGAATATTCATAGTGACATTATAATAGCCAAAAAGTGGAAACCACTCAAATGTCCATTAATTTATGAATGGATAACAAAATGTGTGTGTGCTAGTCACTCAGTTGTGTCCAACTCTTTGCAACCCCATGGACTCTGACCCTCCAAGCTCCTCTGTCCATAGGATTCTCCAGGAAAGAATACTGGAGTAGGTTGCCAGTTCCTTCTCCAAACAAAATGTGGTATATATTATAATAAAATATTATTCTTCCATAAAAAGGAATGAAGTACTGGTCCATAATGGTACATGGTTAAACCTTAAAAACATTAAGTGAGAGAAGCTATTCACAAAGGGACATCGATTATACAATTCTTTTTACATGAAAAATCAAGAATAGGCCAATCCTTTGGGGGGAAAAATCTATAGAAAGTAGATTAGTGGTAGTCAGAAGCTGGGGGATGGAGGGGAAGATCGGGATGACTGCTAATGGTTATAGTATTTCTTTAGGGGTGATGAAAAGACTCCACAATTAGTGGAGATGGCTACACAGCTTTGTGAATATACTACACATATGTGTGAATATAGCTACACATACTTCGTGAAAAACGCCGAAGTGTATACTTTTAAGAGGTAAATTTTATGGTACATGAATTATATCTCAATCAAAATATATAAAAAACAATAGAGAGAGAATAAATGATATACTACTTTATTTCAAAGACTGAAACTTCTACAGCAGCCATCATATGTATAAAGCATTATGGCTCTTCCAAAAATGCTGCTAAATTTTAATTAATAAACCATGTTATTTTCCAGAAATCCCTGAAGGAGAAGGTATACTTGTGATTGGAAATTTTCTACTGAATCTTGTTTCTAAGTCAGTTAAGTTCATGTTATTATCTACCCAGCACCAGCCTGACTCTAGGTGAGGATTTAAGAAGAATAGAGGGAATATTATCTGAGCATATTATTCTTTTGCTTAAAAACCACCAGTAACTTACCATTCCCTATAATGTAGTCTCCTGGAGGAGAGCATGGCAACCTACTCCAGTACTTTTGCTGGGAGAATTCCAAGGACAGAGGAGACTGGCAGGTTGCAGTCCACAGGATTGCATAGAGCTGGACACGACTGAAGTGACTTAGCACGCATGCATAACTAAGTCTATCTTTCTAGCATGCCATATCACGCCCTTCACAATCTGGTCTATTTCCATAGCCCCTTTGCCCACCAATCCCCAAGAGGCTCCCTCCCTCCAGGTATCCCAGTTCATCTTCACACCTCCTTAACTTGCATGCCACACCATCCTTTTTGCATTGCTAAAACCCATCCCTTTATATGAATGCTCCTCACCTCCCACCCTGTCTGGGACGGATAACTGGATAACACCTGTTAATGCTCGCCACCTATGAGGATGTGTATTCAAGGAAATGCTTGGTCTCCACTCCTGATCTGCTAGAGGTGGGACCATTAGTTTATTCTGTGTATCTTGGTTCCTGGCACAAGTGTGACACATAGGACACATTCTGCAAACATCTGTTAGCTGAATGCAAGAATGAACATTTGGATGAGATTTCTAAAAATCTAATTTAGAAGGCAAGAGGCAGTGTGATCTAGTATCCAAACTTCTCATCTGACAGCAAGCAGACTTGCCTTATAATTCTGGCCCCATCCTTCACACGCTGTGTGAACTTAGGCAAGTCATTTGCATTACCCAGGCCTTGATTTCTACATTTGAAACTGAGGAACTTGGACAAATGATGTGCAATGTGTCTTTCAATTCTAACTTTCTAAAATCTTAGAATTTTAGGCAATCTTGTAGCTGAGAATACTTAGACAGCAGAAAGTCAAATACTAAATTGTTTAATTGAGATTCCTACATCTGAGGTTCAGAGGAAGAAAGGATAGATGGGGAAATTTTGTAGAAAAAGAAAACATCAAACAAACCTTTCCTATGACCTGCTAGGATCTGCTTCACATTAAACCATGTATATAGAAAGAAGTCCAGCTGCACATTACTCTATCTAATAATTCTATTCTTCCAATTCTTCTTTCATGCTTTGCTCCTTTCCCCCTCTTTCTCTAGAAACACAGTACTCCTGAGAGTTGAAAATTAAGTTTTCAAGAAGAAATGAAAAGAAGTGACTTTATTTTGCCTAAAGAAACCAAGTTGAGAGGCAGCAATAACTGTACACTGTTAAGAACAGATAGCAGGCTTCTTCACTGCAGTTTCATCAAATCCCATTTTTCACCAAAATGATCTACAAAGTTGGCATCTTGAAACATGAATTAAAGATGCTCAAGACAAGAGTGCTGCATTTAAAGCCCTCATTTTAATTGCAAAGTTTTTAGGAGTACAGGCTCTGGAGGCAAACTGCCTAGGGTCAAATATAGGCTCTGCTGCTTACCTTGGACAAGAACTTAACCTCTTCGAGTCTTAACTTCTCTGAAAAATGAAGATAATAATAGTAATTCCCTCCATAGGATACTACTATAAAAATCTAAGAGATAATATTAATACATGTAAAATAATCAGCATAGAGCCGACCTGCAACCTATAAGCATAGCTGATATTTCTCAAACATGTAATAATTTTAAAGGAAATAACATATTCTTAGATGTATAGTCTTTTTCTATTAAATTGTTAGGCGACAAGATTGCCATTCTAGAGACTTTTTTTTTTCTATTTGAGATCTATATAAAAGTTTCATATGCAGACAATGGCAAAATTTTTTGAACACAAATTATAAAAATATCAGTTTAGACAGACCTTTGAGGAAAATCTTTTTAAAAGATGAATTGAATGCTAGTATTAGGGCTTTTCAGGTGGTACAGTGGTAAAGAATCTGCCTGCCAATGCAGAAGACACAGAGACACAGATTCAGTCCCTGGGTCGGGAAGATCCCCTGGAGGGGAAAATGGAAATCCACCCCAGTATTATTCCCTGGGAAATTCCATGGACAGAGAAGCCTGGTGGGCTATAGTCCATGGGGTTGAAAAGAGTCAGACACGACTGAGCACACACACACATTAATAATACTAGCAATAAAAAATTCTTGCAGTTTACAATGTAATTAATACTTGTCTTTTGATTCTTCATTTAATCCTGAATTAGGTAAGAAAGTTGTAATAATCTCAGTTTACAGATTCAGAAACTAAGATGCAGAAGATTATATGGTTTGCTCAAAGTCACAAGTAAAGTCTCTTAAATCTTGAATAGAGGACACATAATCTGCTAGGCCAACCGGGGGAGGAAGCCTATCTGGGAATCTAACAGGCCCTTACCCCCCCTGGTGGCATCTGCCTGAATTACAAGTACACTTCCTGAGTCTAGGGAACGAATGTACTTTGCAAAGTAAACCTTGCCAAGTAATAATAAACATGACAGTGTTAATATTAACAGTAATAAAACTTACCGAATAATATAGTACATTCAAGGTCCTTGACTTAGATTATCCTTTAATAGTTGGTATAATCTAACGAAGTAGCTACTGTTAATTCAGATAATTACACAGAGGGGGACATGGGGGACAAAAACAGGTTGACTGATTTGTCCACACAGTAACTGGGGGAAAGGGAATGTGAACCTAGGATTCTCTGATTCTGGAGCTGAAACCTTTCAGCAGTGTACTGTTTCCTGCAGCATTCATACAAACATGTGTCTGTTCAGCTCTAAAAACCCCAAAGTGTTACAACACATGTAGTTGTTCTCAACTGACAAAAATCATGGGTTATAAATCTAGTGGGGAGCAGGATCCAGCCATTTTCCCTTTTCTTTCTAGGGCAAGACCACCTATTTATGGGAGTTAAGTGAAGATATAGGCATTTAGGGAAAGAGTAGTGTTCTGAATGTCCTGTAATTCTATTTACAGACCATTCTCCTCTTCCATAAAACAACTCTCTGTCTGGCTAAACCAACCACTGCTCCTCCTTGTAACAGGCTTCTATTTTACTCCCAATTGTTACTCCCAATTGTTTTACTCCCAGGTGACTCCCAATTGTTCTTGGAGATTTTAGGTCCCAACTCAGGGTCACTTTCTCCAATGCTACTCTTGTCGTAATTCCTGGTGACTTTAATATTGCGTACAGAACACTTCCAATTGCCTGGCACCTTAGTCTCTTAATGTCTTTTCTATTTTTTCAGTGTACTTGTCCCCCATGTGACCTTAGTCACTCATTCTCACAGCCATATTCTGGACTTCGTCATTCCTAACAACCCTTTACAGTCTCAATTACAAATTTCCACTCTCCACTATCACCTCCTATCATTCCAGCTTACTTCAATTAGTCTTTGTCCCCAAATAGGACAAGCAACCCTTAATGCCATTTCCCTGTCTCTTTCATCTCCCATGCGTACTCACTTGCTGCTTACCCAGCTAGCATTCCTGGTATATCATTACATTCCTGATGTACATGCAATCCTCATTCTCCTACCCCTTCTTCTTGTTTTTGTACTCTTCAACCAAATCTTACACTAGCTAATTCCCCCTCTATACAACCCTGAATTTACTCTTGCATTGTTGAACATGGCTGGGGGAAAAGAAAAAGAAAAGACAATGACTGGAAATGTTCTGAGTTTATGACCACTAAACTCAAAAGGGTCTCAGGGGTAACTAGCAATCCTGCAGCATTGCCCAGTCATTCCCTCTCCTGAGATAATTGTTTCATGCCTTCTCCCTCCAACTCTTAAACTCCTCCTACTACACTTATTCAGTCTCTCAGTCATGTCCGACTCTTTGAGACCCCATGGACTGCAGCATCCCCATCCTTCACTATCTCTCAGAGTTTGCTCAAATTCATGTCCATCAAGTTGGTAATGCCATCCAACCATCTCATCCTCTGTCACCCTTCTCTTCCTGCCCTCAATCTTTTAAGCATCAGGGTCTTTTACAATGAGTCAGCTCTTCCCATCAGGTGGCCAAAGTATTGGAGCTTCAGCTTCAGTATTCATCCTTCCAGTGAACATTCAAGGTAAATGTCCTTTAGAACTGGATGGTTTGATCTTGCTATCCAAGGGACTCTCGACAGTCTTCTCCAACGTCATCAATTCTTCGATGCTCAGCCTTCTTATGGTCCAACTCTTACATCTATGCATAACTACCAGACAAACCTTAGCTTTGACTATATGGACCTTTGTTGGCAATGTGATGTCTCTGCTTTTTAATATGCTATCTAGGTTTGTCACATGAACCGAGCTTGAAGGATTTTGAGCATTATCTTGCTAGTATGTAAAATGAGTCCAGTTGTTTGGTAGTTTGTACATTCTTTGACATTGCCTTTCTTTGGGATTGGAATGAAAACTGACTTTTTCCAGTCCTGTGGTCATTGCTGAGTTTCCCAAATTTGCTGACATTTTGAGTGCAGCACTTTAACAGCATCATCTTTTCGGATTTTAAATAGCCCACTCCTCCTTACCCTCAGCTAATAATTTTCTTCCTATTTTGCCAGGAAAATGGACATAATAAGAAGAGACATTCCAGATGTTCTCACCACCACATCCATCCACCCATCTGCATCTCCGTCCATACATTCTGCCTTGCCTCCTGTTACTTCTGTTTGCTTTCTGAGATAATTGTCCTTGCTCCTACCTAAATTCATGCACCTCCTCACTGTTCACTAGATTCCAGACCCTCTTGCCTACTTTAGGATATTGCTTTAGCAGTTGTTTCTTCTCTTTCATGCATAATTAAAATTTCCCTCCCTACTGAATTATCCTTGTCAGCATTCAAATATACTATAATTTCTTCCATCTCCACAAACCAAAATAATCTTGACCCACTTCTCCCTGCAGCTATGACCTCATTTCTTAGCTGTCCTTTAAGACAAACTCCTCTCTACTTCTTTCCCTCTCATTCTTTCTTTGACTCCTTCTCTGAAACTGATCTTGACAAAGACACCAATGATCTCCATGCTGCCAAATCCAATGCTCCACTTAAGCCCTCATCTTACAGCATTTGACACAGTCAATCACTTCCTCCTGGAAACAGTTTCTTTCCTTGGCTTCCAAGGCATCATACATACCCTCTTGTTTTTCTTCCCATTTTATTGACCAGTCCTTCTCAGTCTCCTTTGCTGGTTTCTCCTTATCTCCCTGACATCTTCACAGTAGAGTGACCTGCAGGTTAATTCTCACACTTCTTATCCACACTCACTCTTGTCTCGGGGCTTTAATTGTCATCTGCACATTCACAGTTCTGACATTTCTATCTCCAGTTCATACTCCCCTCCTGAATATCAGTTTTCTGCTGGAAGACTGTAGCAGCTTATTTGACATCTCTACCCTGATGCCTACAGTCACCTTAAAGTTGTGTGTGCGTGCTCAGTTGCTCAGTTGTGTCTGACTCTTTGTGACCCCATGAACTGAAGCCCACCAGGCTCCTCTGTCCATGGAATTTTCCAGGCAAGAATACTGGAGTGGGTTGCCATTTCCTCCTCCAGGGGATCTTCCTGACCCAAGAAACAAACCCACATCTCTTGCATCTCCTCTAGTAGCAGGCGGATTCTTTACCACTAGCACCACCAAATTAACATGTTCAAAACTAGACCCCCAATCTTCCTCCAAAACATGCTTTATCTCTAGTCCTCCCCATAGCAGTTAAGAGTCTCCATCCTTCATTTGGTCAAAACTTGAAATCATCCTGGACTCTTCTTCCTCTCATACCACCTAGATTTTATTTACTCATTTATTTGTTGCCTATTTCTCTGAACTAAATTTTAGGTGCATAAAGGCAATAACTTTACTTTGTTTTCATTAGTTTATCACTGTGCCTAGAATAGCATTGGTAAATAGTAAGAGCTTAATAATTACTCAACAACTCACCAAAGTGGCCTGGAATAATTTATCATCCATGTTTTGGCCTCAGCTTTCTCCTTCCTCCTACTATCCTCTTATACTGTACTGGTTAGTTTTCTCACTAGTACTTATAACAGTTTATACAATCTCTTATTTGTTCATGTCGTTATTGCCTATCTCCACAGTGGATGGAAAATTCCCAAAAGGCAGGGACTATGTTCATTCTATTGATTTAACATCATGCCTGGCATATAGTTGTTGCTCAGTAAAAAACTAGTCTTTCTGGGTTATGAAGCAATAAAGTCTGTCACCCAATAGAGGCTCAATAAGCATTTTTTTGATGATTACATAATTATTTAATCTTCCAAATGAAGGACTTTCACTAGGTACAATGTGAAGGTCTCTTAGTGATTCTTAGGGAAGTGTTCAGATATGGGTCCACACAACTGCAGAGATTCCAGAGAATGGGCAACTCTGGTGTGACACAGTCTTGTAGGCTCGTGGGCCCTGAAAGGCCCTGGGGGTGTTAGGTGCTCAGGAAGACCTTGCATCATACCTGTAGGTCAGCTGTGACTGTGGCCTGTGCTCCTTCACTGTCTCGGGAGGTTTTCTGTTGTGGAGGAGGCCATTTTGTTCTAGTGATCTTGTGAATAGGCTCTGGAGGGCCTTTTCTTGTTGTTAATGCTGTCATCTTCATAACACCTGCCAACTGTGTTAAATGGGCATCCTCTGCTCAGTCTATGGCTCTCCTTCGACCCTCATCTGTGGCTCCAAAGGGGAAATTCCTATTAACAGGCCCTACTTTTCTTCATTATGTGCAGCTTTAGAAAGCAGCAGACACAAGACACTGCTGCCGCTGCTGCTAAGTCGCTTCAGTCGTGTCCGACTCTGTGCGACCCCATAGACGGCAGCCCACCAGGCTCCCCCGTCCCTGGGATTTTCCAGGCGAGAACACTGGAGTGGGTTGCCATTTCCTTCTCCAATGCATGAAAGTGAAAAGTAAAAGTGAAGTGGCTCAGTTGTGTCCGACTCGTCACGACCCCATGGACTGCAGCCTACCACCTCTGTCCATGGGATTTTCCAGGCAAGAGTACTGGAGTGGGGTGCCATTGCCTTCTCTGACACAAGACACTAAGTGGGCAGTAACCTTTCACATTTAGAGTTCATAAAGTATGCTTTGCTGCTTGCAGAAAGTGGGAGATTTTTCTTCCTGTTGACAGATTTTTTTTTTTTTCCACAGAGATTCAACATTTCCTAAAAGGCATCCACTAATCCCCCAAGAACTTTTCCATAGAATAGAACTGGATCCTAAGATTATTATCTTCATTTAAGAATCCAACTTAGAATAAATAATATCTCTTGCTTAGTCATTTAAGAAAAATATATAATCTCCTCCAAGTCATCTTACTATAGGAAAAATTATACCAGGCCTTATTTTGGTATCTCCCAAAGTTACTTTTCTTCTTCTTCTTCTTGTGACCTTAATGCTGCTAACAATAATCAATAATGAAATACATGTTTGTGATACAATTTCATCAGTGTCAAAATCTAGTTGACTTCACAAATTTGTAATTTATGTTTTTTAATTCTAAACTGAGGCTCTCACTTTCTATTGATAGATCCATCAATCAAAAGCTTGAAATTTCAGCGGGCCTAAATCGTGTCTTCAGTGCCCTGTTGATGAAATACAATGTAAGTCACAGTTTTCATAGACAACAGAAAAGGACTGTCGCTTATAGATGTCTGTTTTCAAAGGGTAATTTCTACAGCTGTTCCTCCTCACTCAGACAGATCATGTGACAGCCTGTGGAATTCCAGATAACCAACCTCAGGAATTTGTAGTTATTTACTGTCTCTAACATGAAAATCACCTTTAAAAACCACCTATAAATCCAAAGAAGTATTTGAGTTTCTAAGTCTCAGATCGGCCTCCCTTTTGATCCCCCTCTGATTTCTTATTTCTGAAAAACCACTGACAGCAGTATACAAATTAAGTTTCCAGAAAGGCGGAGAACCCCTTACTGATGAATTAACTTAGGATAACGTTTTGCTTCTGCAGTCTTGCTCACTGCTAAATGGCTTTAGTTCACAATAAACTCGGTGATCCTAAAATAAATTTAATATTCTCTCTTGTTGGTAGTAAACCTTATGTGGTGGTGGTGGTTTAGTCACCAAGTCATGTCTGACTCTTGTGATCCCATGGACTGTAGCCTGCCAGGCTCCTCCGTCTATGGGAATTCTCCAGGCAAGAATACTGGAGTGGGTTGCCATTTCCTTCTCCAGTAAACCTAATACAGCTGTTAATAAAATCTTAGTACACAAAGTGAATTTGAAGTGGCGTAACAGGTAAACCTACAGAGTATAACAAGTAAGTGAGATCTTCTTCTTATCAAGGGTATTAAAGACACAGATTGAAGGTCTAACAATATTACTAAGCAGAATTATAGATCAAATCTACTGTAATGAAAGCTCAAGAATCATTTGTATCATTGTAAGTGGTTTTCTTAAAAAGAAAGCTTTTACTTTCCAGGTACCAAAACAAATTCCTCAATTTCTGGGGGAAAATGCCTAAGGTTGTACTATACTTTACACGAACTTCCAGGTGGTTTCCTGACCAGATTAGCTATCCAGGTGGCATTTGTGTTCTCTTTAGTCTGCTGTCCAGAAAGAACAGAGGTGGTAAAAATGAGAAGGGGGTGACAGTGAATGCAGGGAATTCTCATTTAGAGCACTTGCATTTATTTGTCATGTGTCTGAGGCTTTTGTAGTTTTTATTCATGTAATAAACCAAGATAGGGTCAGGAGAGGAGGTGTGATATGGTGAAAATCACCCTTGCTCGAGGTCAGGAGACCCTGATTATGGCCCTTAACAACATATAACTACTGTGTGACTCTGAGATGATGTCTGCCTGCTATTTTCCTCTTCTACTAAATTAAAGGGGTTGGAAAAGCTGTTCTCTAAAGGTCTCTTCCAACCCTCAAATTCTATGATTAATGACATATAATGACTTATGTAAAAGTACAGATAGAATTCATTCAATCAAGTCATACTGCCTTAACCTAAATGATTTTTGGTTTCAAAGTTCAAATGTAATTATAAAGAAATGGTGGGGACAGAAACAAGTTGCCAGTTAGAGCTAACAGGCATGCCAGGCAGCAGCTCACTTTCTTGAAAAGTACGTTGACAATTAGCAATTAACATCTTCTGGAGACAGGCAAATGATCAGGAAGCCTTCTGGCAGAAGAGAGTCATAAAATTTCATTGTACCACTTAACAGATTTTTTATCACATGACAAATCAGGCACCTTTTCATCCACAGTGAGAATATATTTTCTACCATAATTAGAGATGATTCAAGGCCTGATGCACTCTGGCTGGGCCTGAGTCTGAACAAGACAATTTGCTTGTTCAGTAAGATTTTGGTAGGTTTGTGCCAAAAAAAGAAAAGACCCATGAACTCCTCTTATGTTGTGGTGCCTGTAACAGCAAATTGAACCCCCAAACTGGCTCGCTTGTAAGGAGAATCCAACCCTTGGCTTTGCTTCAGGTAAGGATAGATTTGGGAGCTGACATATGTCACCAGGACCCAGTCCTTCCCTTCCTGGGCTCTGCTCTGCCCTGTGCTGGCTAATTTCCACGTTCTACAAGTAGTAACATGGCTGACTGTCAATAACACGGGAAAGTGCCTGCATTCTCCCAGGATCTAGTTCAATGCAAGTGAGTACTAATACTTTTCCCCTGAAAGTCAGAATAAAAATTCTGAGTATGGTTATTACCGGCCTCAATTAAGTCACATGACCAAGCCCATGGCCCAAGAAATAAATGTGTGATGAGCTTGGTCCTAGGTCACATGCGCATCCATGAGGGAGGTCATCCCCTGCCCCAAACGCTGCCAAGTAACAGTGGGGAAGACAGTTTCCTCAGGGAAATTGCAGTTGTGGTAGCAGAGTGATTTGTGGCAAATTACAGATTTCAATTTCATGCCTGAAATAACATGTGCTCTTAGAGAAGAGTCACAAATTTGGACAGCTTCCTAGAGATTGTAGTCTCATCTCCTTGTTTAAGGCTGACGATGCTTAGACTTAAAGGAACTGAAATAATCCATAAGGAATAAGTTCATAAGCTTTGCAAGCAGCCAATCCTAGCTTTAAGTTCTGATTCTGTAACTTATTAGCTCTGTGACTCTGGGAAACTTACTTTCTGATCTGAGTCTCATTTGGAACTAGGAGCAGTCATGAGGTCTACCTCACAAAATTGATTGGAGGATTAAATAAGACAGTGGACTTACAGCACCTAGCAATGCTGCAATTATTTCACATCCAATAAAAGATAGCTATTATTAATAGAGAGGGGAAAAGACTTGCCCAAAGTCACACAGCTAATTAACGGCAAAGCTGAAACTGAAAATGAGTTTCTTCACTTCTAGCTCAAAGCAAGAAGTGAATCAAACTGAAATTTAATGGCACACAAGTCAGTTATATCTAAAACATCACAGAATAAATCAGTTTCTTTCCCCAAATTGCTATCTGGAGGCTGACAGTCCCCATTTCATAAAAAAGTCACATAATTGCCAAGAGTCGGACACGACTGAGCGACTGAATTGAACTGAACTTGGTCTCCAAACACTAAGTCCCCATTCCCCATCCCCCCTTGGCTTCTGGTATCATATAAATGAAATCAAACAGTATTTGTCTGCACCTAATGAATATTGGTAAACACCTAATGTATATTGGTAAACCTAATGTATATTAGTAAACACCCTCTTCCAACAACATAAGATAAGACTCTACACATGGACATCACCAGATGGTCAACACTGAAATCAGATTGATTATATTCTTTGCAGCCAAAGATGGAGAAGCTCTATACAGTCAGAAAAAACAAGACTGGGAGCTGACTGTGATTTAGATCATGAACTCCTTATTTCCAAATTCAGACTTAAATTGAAGAAAGTGGGGAAAACCACTAGACCATTCAGGTATGACCTAAATCAAATCCCTTATGATTATACAGTGGAAGTGAGAAATAGATTTAAGGGGCTAGATCTGATAGAGTGCCTGATGAACTATGGACAGAGGTTCGTGAAATTGTACAGGAGACAGGGATCAAGACCATCCCCAAGAAAAAGAAATGCAAAAAAGCAAAATGGCTGTCTGAGGAGGGCTTACAAATAGCTGTGACAAGAAGAGAAGCCAAAAGCAAAAGAGAAAAGAAAAGATATACCCATTTGAATGCAGAGTTCCAAAGAATAGCAAGGGGAGATAAGAAAGGCTTTCTCAGGGATCAATGTAAAGAAATAAGAGGAAACAATAGGATGGGAAAAACTAGAGATCTCTTCAAGAAAATTAGAGATACCAAGGAAACATTTTATGCAAAGATGGGCTCGATAAAGGACAGAAATGGTATGGACCTAACAGAAGCAGAAGATATTAAGAAGAGGTGGCAAGAATACACAGAACTGAACAAGAAAGATCTTCACAACCAAGATAATCACGATGGTGTGATCACTCACCTAGAGCCAGACATCCTGGAATGTGAAGTCAAGTGGGCCTTAAAAAGCATCACTATGAACAAAGCTAGTGGAGGTGATGGAATTCCATTAGAGCTATTTCAAATCCTAAAAGATGATGCTATAAAAGTGCTGCACTCAATTTGTCAGCAAATTTGGAAAACTCAGCAGTGGCCACAGGACTGGAAAAGGTCAGTTTTCATCCCAATCCCAAAGAAAGGCAATGCCAAAGAGTGCTCAAACTACCTCACAATTGCACTCATCTCACACGCTAGTAAAGAAATGCTCAAAATTCTCCATGCCAGGCTTCAGCAATATGTGACCTGTGAACTTCCAGATGTTCAAGCTGGTTTTAGAATAGGGAGAGGAACCAGAGATGAAATTGCCAACATCTGTTGGATCATTGAAAAAGCAAGAGAGTTCCAGAAAAACATCTATTTCTGCCTTATTGACTATGCCAAAGCCTTTGACTGTGTGGATCACAATCAACTGTGGAAAATTCTGAAAGAGATGGGAATACCAGACCATCTGACCTGCCTCTTGAGAAACCTGTATGCAGGACAGGAGGCAACAGTTAGAACTGGACATGGAACAACAGACTGGTTCCAAACAGGAAAAGGAGTATGTCAAGGCTGTATATTGTCACCGTGCTTATTTAACCTATATGCAGGGTACATCATGAGAAACTCTGGGCTGGAAGAAGCACAAGCTGGAATCAAGATTGCCAGGAGAAATATCAATAACCTCAAATATGCAGATGACACCACCTTTATGGCAGAAAGTGAAGAAGAAATAAAGAGCCTCTTGAAGAAAGTGAAAGAGGAGAGTGAAAAGTTGGCTTAAAGCTCAACATTCAGAAAACTAAGATCATGGCATCCGGTCCCATTACTTCATAGCAAATAGATGGGGAAACAGCAGAAATAGTGGCTGACTTTATTTTTCTGGGCTCCAAAATCACTGCAGATGGTGATTGCAGCCATGAAATTAAAAGACGCTTACTCCTTGGAAGGAAAGTTATGACCAACCTAGACAGCATATTCAAAAGCAGAGACATTACTTTGTCAACAAAAGTCTGTCTAGTCAAGGCTATGGGTTTTCCAGTAGTCATGTATGGATATGAGAGTTGGCTATAAAGAAAGCTGAGCAATGAAGAATTGATACTTTTGAACTGTGGTGTTGGAGAAGACTCTTGAGAGTCCCTTGGACTGCAAGGAGATCCAACCAGTCCATCCTAAAGGAGATCAGTCCTGGGTGTTCACTGGAAGGACTGGTGTTGAAGCTGAAACTCTAATCCTTTGGCCACCTGATGAGAGGAGGCAACTCATTTGAAAAGACCCTGATGCTGGGAAAGACTAGGGGCAGGAGGAGAAGGGGATGACAGAGGATGAGATGGTTGGAAGGCATCGCTGACTCAATGGACATGAGTTTGCGTAAGCTCCGGGAGTTGGTGATGGACAGGGAGGCCTGGTGTGCTACGGTTCATGGGGTTGCAGAGTTGGACACGACTGAGTGACTGAACTGAACTGACTGAATGTTAACATCACCAGAAACCCTTGAGAAAGGGCCAGGAGAAGCCCATCGTATTTTACTCTACCAACCTTGAGAAGGCAAATTAGAGAAAGTTACCATTGACCCAATACACACTGGAGACCCTTGGGAAGATGTGGCTAACCTGTCCAATTAGCCAAGTATTTCCTGAGTACTCTCTGTGTATCTGGGAATGTATGAAACAGCAAAATAAAAGCATGGTCTCTGCATTCAAAGACCTTATTCTTATCAGGAAATGAATTTACTGGGTGATGGAGATGAAAAGTATTCAAGTTGTTAAGGGAGAAAGGATCGGACAGGACAGGTATGGACAGGTATGGAAAATGCATGAGCAGCTGGGGCAGATTTGATTAAGAAGAAAGAAAGAGGGAGAGGGAACCTTCCAGGTGAGGGGTTCAGCATAAGCAAAGGTACAAAAAGAGATGAATATGATGTGGGAGAGCTGGTAGAGAAGCATGAGGGTAAAGTGAAGAGCAGGAAATGAAAGCTGAGAAGGTAGCTCTGGATTCAGGATTGAAGAGGCTGCATGTGAGTGGATTAAGGCTCAGGAGCACAAACCAGAAAGAAATGACTCTAGTCACAACACCCACTAGGTCTCCAGGTCTTTACCTCAGTCCTCAAGGTCTTTCATGCTCTGATTCATGCCCCACTTGTCTTTTCTTCCTCTTCTAGATATGCCTCATACTCTTACCCAACCATGCCGATCATTGTTAGCAAAACCTTCCTTGACAGAATCCTGTCTGTACTCATTTCCACATTTCACAGTGTGTTTCTTACACTTAAAATGCCTTTCCTGTCTCACCTCTGCCTGGCACATTTTACCCACTGTAATGTCCAAGTCATGAAACCCTATTCATGAATAATCATTCTTTAAAATTGACAGTAGAAAATAAGAGTTAACTAACGACTTTCATGTCCACTATTTCATTTAATAATACTCTTCCTGGAGCGTATCACATTCCAAATTAATTTTGACATATCCCTTTTCCGAATTCCATGCAAGAGTAATAGCAAAAATCATAATAATGGTGGTAATGGAAATAACACAACTATTTAATAAATACTAAGCACTTTGCATGCATTATCTAATTTAGTATTTAATAACTCCATGAGCAATTCTGTCATACCCATTTTATAGATGAGAAAACTGAGACTCAGAGAGGGTGAGTAAATTACCCAAGCCCACAAAGCTAATAAATGGCACAGCCAAGGTTTGAACTCCAAAGTCTCTGTTCTTAACCCACCGTGCTATCAGAGAAGATTGTTGTCCTCTAACAGAAGGGATCATGTACTGCCTTTGATATTTACCTATGTATATGTCTTAACTTCTCCATAATATTTAACACTCTTTGGAGGAATAGAGCATGTTTACCTGTATTAATAATAAATAATATTTGAATAGTAATTGTGTAACTTACAAAGCACTTTAGTATACCAGTACACGGGATTCATACCACAATATTGTGACATTAGATTTATGTTCACCTTGCATATGAGAAAATGAAGTTTAGATGACTTAAGTGATATCATCAAGAATTTACTGCTAGTAAGTTACATACTTTTCACAAATAGTTCTCAACCAAAATCTGGTGGCAGTTGCTGGAGTTGTATAAACACTGTAATCCTCTCACACCTCCACTGAGATAGCTTGGAGGTGTGTGTTCTACGCCAGTCCTCAGAGGTCCCCAATGGGAAGAAACTCTAGTTACCTACAGTGGTGACCTACTTGACCACATACTCCTTATTGCCTCCTTCCTTATCTCACTTCCTCCAGCCCCAATAAACTTGCTTTCACTCAAGTTCTTCTCTTAGTCTGCTTCTAGGGAAAGCAAAATTAAGACATTCTTCCCGAAGCAGTGTTCCCAGTGGATCAGAAGGATGAAGTTATGGAGACAAAATAATCAGAAATTTTAGACCATGCAATTTCCGTATTCAGTTCTTTAAACAAAGAAGAGAGGGAGCTGTTATAGTCAGGCATTTGATAGCCTACAGCCTGTTAAATTCACGGCAAGTCAATATTTCTGCTTAAAGAGGCCCTAGTATTAAATTGACAGTTGCCTTGGAATTCAAAATAGAACTCATTAGAACAGACTAGAGAGATTTCTTTTTTTGCATTTCTCTAGTTATTTCCACTGCAGAGAAAAACACACTTCTGTCACTTGCTCCTTTGCTCTGATTATAGCCTACAGTAATTTCTGAGATTCTTAGGTTAAACTGGAACTCCCATTTATACCAGATAGCATAGCTCATTCTGAAAGTCTCAAAATCTTAGCCTGAATCAAAAATCTTGATGTGGTCAAGGGTATTAAAAAAGAAAAATGTGAAAACAATTTAATTTGATGAAGAAATATTTTGGAAAACAGAGCTAAAAATGCTCACACATAAATACATGCACATTGGTCTAGGGGATTATTTGAATCCAGTGGTGGCTTTATTATTCTTATAAAATTTCTGGCCGTTTCCCCAGAGGAGAAAACTGGAGCAGAGAAATGTTAAGTCAAGTGGCAGAGCAGGGCTGATGTTTCAATAGCCACATCATGAAGAATACTTCAGACTTGGGGAAAGCATATTCCTCAAAATCATAGCTTCATCTTCCATTTATGAACAGATACATTTATATCTTAAGAAGCACTACACAGGTATAAATATTTTATTTCATATGATTTTAAAAATCATATTTCCAGGGAGAGTCCTGTTCAAAGTATGAGGTGGGAAGCTAATTGCAAGCTCTTGTTAAGATGTCAAAGATGATATCTGCTTTAGAGATAGAAAACCTGGCACAGAGCTGAGAAGTGGTGTTGTTCACTTGGCCCTACAGCTAAACCAGTGAGAAAACTAAGAGTAAAACCTTTGTATCTTCAAAATCCTCAGGGTTAGCCTGGCACATGGAGAGTGAGGGAGTCTGGGCTCTGTGACTATGTATTAAAACTGGGAACATTATTGAGATTCTCAGAGCATCTTTGTTTAGAGGTTTATCTCAACACAATGATTTCATTTATTCTCAGACTATCTCTACAAACTACAGTTAAAAGACACTGCTTTTCTCTTCTAAGCAGGAAACAAAGAAAAAGGATTGCAGGAAAACTGTCATGGTCCCAAGAGGGACTGCAAATTAGATAAAGAAGAGTTATGAAGATTTTTTTTTACCACTAATACTCCATGTCTCACAAAGCAAAATTCTTAAATCTGGAAAAAATGAGAAAATTAGGGACTTGGGTGTATAGAAAAGCGAATCCCTGAGAAAAAGTTTTAAAAATTCTTACTGCATTCTTAGGAAAGATAAAGGAAGCTAAAGCAAATTTCACCTGCTCAGATAAAGGGTTGAGTGGGTCTGGTCAATGTTCTGCTGTGCTAAGATGGGTTCTGTTTACGACACCATCATGAGCAAAGCAACAGCTGTGTTTTGGGAAGTGTTGAAGGCATCCTCTTCAGTACATCTGGCAATTTCTCTCACTCAGTTATCCTAAACTGGATAGGTTAAATAATGGTGACCATGAGCTTGTTCTCATATTATGCAGCATACTTGGTCTTCCTCCATATTCTATAGAAAGCTGCGGCCAACACTTAAAATAATCTAAAGAAATGCAAATTAAAATTACTTTCATTAAGAGAAAGCCCCAACAGAGATCAAAAATTTTACTTAAAACCACATTGGTTTCTCAATCTGGTCATTTATTAAATTTATGTTTATCATATGGGGTAGGCTAGTTAGGTTATATTAATTCCATTTTAGAGATGATTCATAGTAATGAAAAGATATCAAGTAATTCTTCAGATTTAATAGCATGAAGCCATGTAGAAAGTGCCATTTACTATAGTGGAAAAAAGGCACTTTCTTTTGTATGCTTGTTTCGATTGTACTTCAACCAGGAAAGTCAAGGGAATGGCCTAGATGTTTGATATTGACATTTCTATTCTTCTCGTAGGCTGTGAGGCTGACTCTTTCCATTACTGATTCCTCCATCTTTTCAAAGGTGGACTTGTAATGGTAATTGCCAAAGTAATTCCTCTATTATTGCTCTGCTCTTTGGGTGCCCTTTTCTTCAGCTAAAGGTTATTGCACCCACTAATCAGAAATATGGAAAATGCCCTCAAAGGTCATTTATGAAGCCTTGTCTTAAAGAGAAATCTCTTTTGCAACCAAGTCAGGATCTTTTGCTATTTCCCCAAGAAGATAACTTCATGGACATTATTCTCATTTGCAAGAACTTAACAATATTAATTGAAAATTTTCAGGGGGGAGAATTAAGTTGGAGTCAGGAGACCACTAACTGGCTGCATGCTCTTGGGTAAAGCGTTTAATTGCCCCAGTAACAAAATCTCTTATTTGCAAATAAGGGTGTTGGAATGATCTCTGGGGTACATTTCAGTTTTAGATCCATTATAATTCTATGTCATATAAGTTGTTACTAAAAATAAAGAAAAACACTTTATAATTGACTCTAACAGTACCAAGAACTTAACAGATGTTCAAGCAGGGTTTAGAAAAGGCAGAGGAATCAGATATCAAATTGCCAACATTTGCTGGATCATAGAGAAAGCAAGGAAATTCCAGAAAAGCATCTACTTCTGCTTCATTGACTATGCAAAAGCCTTTGACTGTGTGGATCACAACAAACTGTGGAAAATTCTGAAAGAGATGGAAATACTAAATAGACCACTTTACCTGTCTCCTGAGAAACCTGTATACAGGTCAAGAAGCAACAGTTACAACTGGAAATGGAACATCTGGTTGGTTCAAAATTGGGAAAGGAGTATGACAAAACTGTATATTGTCCCCATCCTTATTTAACTTCTATGCAGAGTACATCATTTGAAATGCCAGCCTGGATGACTCACAGCCTGTAATCAAGATTTCTGGGAGAAATATCAACAACATCAGATATGAAGATGATACCACTCTAATGGCAGAAAGTGAAGAGGAACTAAAGATCCTCTGAAGATGGTGAAAGAGTGGAGTGAAAAGGCTGGCTTGAAACTCAACATTCAAAAAACTAAGGTCATAGCATCCAGTCCCATCACTTAATGGCAAAGAGAAGAGGAAAAAGGTTTTATTTTCTTGGGCTCCAAAATCACTGTGAACAGTGCATGACTACAGCCACAAAATTAAAAGATGCTTGCTCCTTGGAAGAAAAGCTATGACAAACCTAGATAGCATCTTAAAAAGCAGAGACATCATCTTACCAACAAAGGTCCTTACAGTCAAAGCTTTGGTTTTTCCAGTAGTCATGTGTGGATGTGAGAGTTGGACCATAAAGAAGGCTGAGAGCTGAAGAAATGATGCCTTTCAATTGTGGTAATGGAGAAGACTCTTGAGAGTCCTGTGGATTGCAAGGAGATCAAACCAGTCAATCCTAAAGGAAATCAACCCTGAATATTCATTGGAAGGACTAATGCTGAAGCTCCAATACTTTGGCCACTTGATGTGAAGAGCTGACTTACTGGAAAAGACCTGATGCTGGGAAAGATTGAAGGCAAAAGGAAAAGGGGGTGGCAGGGGATGAGATGGTTAGATAGCATCGTCAACTCAATGGACATGAATTTAAGCAAACTCTGGTGGCTCAGCTGTAAAGAATCCACCTGCAATGCAGGAGACCTGGGTTCAACCCCTGGGTTGGAAAGATTCCCTGGAGAAGGGAAAGGCTACCCACTCCAGTATGCTGGCCTGGAGAATTCCATGGTCTGTTTAGTCCGATGGGGTCGCAAAGAGTCAGACACCACTGAGCGACTTTCACTTTCACTTTCTGGGAACTAGGAAGATAGGACAGAGGAGCCTGGTGTGCTGCAGTACATAGGGTGGCAATGAGTTGAACATGACTCAGTGACTGAACAACAACAACAACAACAACAACAATGAAATCTTAGAATTCTATTAACTAGAGATAAGGAATTACTGTCTATCTCTTGAGCTATAAAAGTTTTTTGTGGGGATCTGTTTTCATCTCAGAGACTGAGGAGAGGAAAAAGAAAAGTTTGGTGTTGGATAAAAGGAAGACTTAATTTACCCATCTTAGTTACTAACGCTTTAACAGTTGGTAATGCTTCATTCACCCTTGAGATCTCTGACTAGAAGGCAATCATCCAGGGATAAATATAATTCATCTCTTGCATAAAACATGGAGGTACTTAGGGAAGGATGCCCTGTTTTCAAAATGGCAAGATTTCTAACCATTTGTTAAAGCTAGACATCCCATTTTTACCCACAGTGGTCAGAAGATTAGAAGGAGTAGTCCCAGAAAACAGGATTTTCAAAAACCACTAAACCCAGATCAAACACCTTTGAAGACTTAAAAGACAGAACAAATTGATATTAAAGAAGCCACCCAACAAAGTCAAAATGAAATGAAATAGTGATAGGTATCTTAGAAAGCTCATATTTATCCTTGTGTAAGTGGAAAACATGCTACCTCCTGGGGCCTTTCTAACTCTAGAATCTTAAGATTTTGTGGCTTTATGATTGCCTAGATTGTTTAATAGATTAAAGGAAAATAGTCATTTAAAAATAATGTCAAATTAACTATGATTCTTCTGCTCTTTCAGACATAGTCCCTTTTGCTGGGATTTCTTTGTTGACCATAAATCACTAGAATAACAGAACAACAGACTTAACCCAAATACATTAATATCCCAGATTTTCAGGTCATTCCCTCTAAAACTGAAGCTAGATAGAAGTGTCATTGGCCTGACTTCATTTATCATATTTACCAATTCCACTGATCCATTCTACAAACTGTTATCCATTGTTTTTAAAGTCCACTTGGTTTAGATGGTATTTTTCATAACAGTTAGAAATGCAGAGTTAGATCTCAGAGTAAAGGCTTACAATGTAATATTAATAGTTTGTTTTCCATTATCCAGTGGACTATTGTCCTTCTGACATTAATTAGCATGAACTCTGACCCAGCTGTTACTTGCTTGGCCCTGATGAAGTGAAACAGTTCCAGTTTTCAGCTTTCCTTGGGGTTTCTTTGGATGGCTTATACCTTTTTATGAAGGCTATTAAGAATGTGTTTTAACAGTGATTTTTATCTTTGAATGCAAAATACATAAAATAATTTGCATTTGCCAGGTTAGTAGGCTACAATTAAATTAGGCATCTGTGAAAGTCTATTGTAAATGATAAAATACTTCACCACTATTAACGATAATAATAACAAGTGTTTGATATGATGTAGGGTAGTGACATGGAACAACAGACTGGTTCCAAATAGGAAAAGGAGTACATCAAGGCTGTATATTGTCACCCTGCTTATTTAACTTATATGCAGAGTACATCATGAGAAACGCTGGGCTGGAAGAAACACAAGCTAGAATCAAGATTGCCGGGAGAAATATCAATAACCTCAGATATGCGGATGACACCACCCTTATGGCAGAAAGTGAAGAACTAAAGAGCCTCTTGATGAAGGTGAAAGAGGAGAGTGAAAAAGTTGGCTTAAAGCTCAACATTCAGAAAACTAAGATCATGGCATCTGGTCGCATCACTTCATGGGAAATAGATGGGGAAACAGTGGAAACAGTGTCAGACTTTATTTTTTGGGGCTCCAGAATCACTGCTGATGGTGACTGCAGCCATGAAATTAAAAGACGCTTACTCCTTGGAAGGAAGGTTACGGCCAACCTAGATAGCATATTTAAAAGCAAAAAGTCCGTCTAGTCAAGGCTATGGTTTTTCCAGTGGTCATGTATGGATGTGAGAGTTGGACGGTGAAGAAAGCTGAGCGCCGAAGAATTGATGCTTTTGAACTGTGGTGTTGGAGAAGACTCTTGAGAGTCCCTTGGACTGCAAGGAGATCCAATCAATCCATCCTAAAAGAGATCAATCCTGGGTGTTCATTGGAAGGTCTGATGTTGAAGCTGAAACTCCAATACTTTGGCCACCTCATGCGAAGGGTTGACTCATTGGAAAAGACCCTAATGCTGGGTAGGATTGGGGGCGGGAGGAGAAGAGGATGACAGAGGATGAGATGGTTGGATGGCATCACCGACTCGATGGACATGGGTTTGGGTGGACTCCGGGAGTTGGTGGTGGACGGAGAGGCCTGGCGTGCTGCGGTTCATGGGGTCGCAAAGAGTCGGACACGACTGAGCAACTGAACTGAACTGAACTGAGGGTAGTGACATTGCATGGGCTTTCAAAGCAGAGTAAACTGGGGTTGAAGCTTGCCTTTGAACTTTACGACTTTGGCGAGTTTGTTAACCTCTGAGTGAGTGCCACTTCTGCTGGCCTATAAAGTGCAAATAATATCAATACCTACATCTCAGCATCTTCCTCAATGCTAAGTGTAGAGGATATTTTTTAAAGGACTTACATAGTGTCTGCTCAATACATGTCAACTATTATTATTAATTATATTAGCTCAACAAATATTTGTTGATAGAAAAAAGTACTGATATATTAATTAATCAATGAATTATTGTGAGGACTAAATGAGAAAATGAATGCAACCAACTTAGCATAAAGCCTAGATGATGCTCTATTCCACTACCTCACAGAAATCACCCATCATAAGGTACACCATTATTGTGTGTTCCTCCAAGAAAGAAAAATTTCTACCGATTAATTTTAAGACATCAGTAACTTGAGACACATCCCTATTGCAGAGAGAGAAAATTCTGGGAAAAATGCACTTTAGAATCGATGAAATATAATAGTTTATATAAATAGTACTATGATAAGAGATAGGAGGGAAAGGAAAAACAGAAAATTCTCAATAAACGTTATTTCTCAGCAACCAGATCTATCTGTGAATTTTACATTTATTTATATCTCAAGCTATAATTCTTGCTAGTGAAGAAGAAAAAGTAAGGAACTTGCCAGAGAGAACCAACAAAGAATCACAGTGACAGTGACAAATCTCCCATAATATGCAGGGAGTCCTTGAAGGGAATGAGTCCTTGGGCACCAGTCCCCCACCTCCTAATGCAAGTATCTCTTCTACAGTATCTCTGACATACGTGGATGATAGTTATGTTGTGTTTCATTCCTGAGCCCCTTTCAACAGGTCTTAGAGTTGCTTTTGTGGAAATGTAAATCCCCTTCCAGGGGCTGACACTGGAGTAGGTGGGGAAAGAGTGGCAGTGTGTGGGGGTGTGCTAATCATCAGTGCCAACCTTGATGGGAAGGTGGGTGACACTTGCTAATTCTAAATGGCAAAGGGGGGAAGCAGCATTTTAAGTACAATTCAGGTAGTGCTGGAAAATAAACGACACAGAAAAAGCGGCAGAGCTCTCATTTATTTCAGAAAACTCTTCCAGCCACTGAAATAGGTAGGAGAGAAGAGGAGGAAGAAGATGTCTGTGAGAATGCAGGAATATCTTTGAGCAAAGGGACTAAGAGAAAAAAATACAGTTGTTGCTCTTGGGGGGGTGGTGTGTATGTGGAAGTGGAAGGGGGCAGTCAGCAACATTTTAGGACACAAACATTTTACCCTACCAATCAATCAGCATGTCAATCTTGAGCAAGTCCTCATGGCCAACAAACCAGTCCTATTAGAACCTAAACAAGTTTGAGAATAGAAGAAACACTGGAAACCATCTAACACAGTGGCTCCCAATCCTGACTGTACACTAGAATCATCCAGAAAGCTTTATAAACACACAAGTTCTTGAGACTTACCCCTAGGGATTCTGCTTTAACTGGTCTTGGATGGAACCCAGCAAATGGTGTTTTTTAAAAGCTTCCCTAGGTGACTCTAATATATACAGATCTAATTTAACCTCTTCATTTTACAAATAAAGAAACTAAGGCCTAGAGCAGTACAGTGGCTGCCCATGAATACATAGCTAAATGCTCAAACAGAGCTAAGATTCTGTGGTGGTTCAGTCATTGATCTCAGTTCTTCATTTCTCTGAAGTCACGGTGTACCTCTATAACCAAGCTATGGCCTCAGAGTGGCTGGAGTATAGGCCTCTGCCCTTTGAATTTGGACTTTGCCATATGACTTGCTTTGGCCAATGGAAAGTTCACAGACATGACATGAGCAATGCCTTGAAATATGCTAGCGTGGGTGGGTCTGTCCTCTTGTGCTCCTGTATTTTGCCATGAGAATAATATATTCTGGGTAATCAGTTGCTGATTGAAAGAAAATGAGAAACTCACTAAGTAGAATGAATCCAGCCAAGCCTAGAGAACCCAGACATGTATGAGTCAGAAATAAATGTTTATTATTGTGAGCCAATGAATTTGGGGTTGTTTTTAATGCAGCATTAGTATGGCAAAAGCTGATTGGGGCAGACTCAAGCCCAAGATTTGTAGTGTGCAGCTTACTTCATTGCTGTATCTCTGACGGCTTACTATATGTAGGCCAGGGGGTACAAACTGATGGTGATCTGCCAGTGCTCATAAAATAAAAACTAATCAGATTCCTCAGGTATATAGTACATCAAACCTTGACATGTATAAGTCAAGTGTTTTTTTTTGTTTGTTTTGTTTTTTTGATCAGCTGTTCAAAGACAGACTTTTCCTCCATTGGAACACTTCTTAGCTGCTTCCATATTTCAGTCACTCCTAGATAATTATAACTAAAAGGTTTTGAGTGCTCACAATATATAAAATTTATCTGATCCCAAGAAAAGGAAACCCTCCTGAGATGGGTATCATTTATTAATCCAATCTTACAGATAAGGAAATCAAAGCCCTAAAAGATAAATAATTTGCCCAAAGTCATATGCCAGACAAAAACTACAAAGGCTATCTGCTTAACTACTATGCTATCCTGACTCGACCTTAACTTCACTTTTGTGACCAATGCAAACTACTAATATTGATTAATTTGGAAGAAATGCATATCACCCCAGTATAATGTTCATAGAAAACTGCTTTTTCTTCAGGTATTAGGCCTACATGTTGACTGTTCTTACTGCCTCTTTACAAATTGTTTGACATTTAACTACAGGTGTCTGTAAAGTCCGAAAAATATAAATTAATTTTATATTAACAATTCAACTCAATTTTGATACTGTCTACCTGGAGATAGTATCAGATCCCATAGTTTAAGGGTTCAGACCTATAAGACTGACCAACTCCCATTTCAGACACCAAATTATAAGTCTGGGTGTCATCCCTGATTCTGACCAACTGACTGTAAGCTAGAAGTTCCATCAACTCTTTTCCTGGCTTCAGTTAATTTCCTACAATGGCTCACAGAGATCAGAGAAACATTTTACTAACTAGATCCTCAGTTCATTACAAAAAGATATAACTCAGGAAAAAGTATATGGAAGAAATACATAGGACAAGGTGTAGAGAAAGGACACAAAGCTTCCTTGTCCTTGTTGAGTGCATTGCCCTCCCAGAATCCTCAGCTGTTCACCAACCCAGGAGCTCTCCGAACTCTGTCCTTCTGGGTTTTTATGGAGGCTTCACTACATACACATGATTATCATTGGTCACTAGCGATAAAACTCAATCTCCAGCCCCTTTCCCCTCCCTGGAGCTAGTGAGTGGTACTGAAAGTTCCAACTCTCTAATCACAGGTTGGTTCCCTTGGCAGCCAGCTCCCATCCTTAGGTTACTTAGGGACTGTCCAAAAGTGCCTCATTAACATAACAAAAGAAACATTTATCTCTCCCATCATTTCTCATCCAAGTTTTTTACTCTCTGTGCTAGAAATGGGAATGAAGACCAAACCATATATATCTTATTGTGGTTGGTGTTGTTCAGTCGTTAAGACATGTCCAACTCTTTGCAACTCCATGAACTGCCACACATCAGGTTCCTCTGTCCTTCACTATATCCCCAAATTTGCCCAAATTCATGTCCATTGAGTTGGCGATACCATCAAACCATCTTATCCTCTGTTGCCCCCTTCTTTTCCTGCCCTCCATCTTTCCCAGCATCAGGGTCTTTTCCAGTGAGTCAACTTTTTGCATCAGGTGGCCGAAGTATTGGAGCTTCAGCTTCAGCATCTGTCCTTCCAATGAATATCCAGGGTTGATTTCCTTTAGGATTGACTGGGTTTGATCTCCTTGCAGTCCAAGGGAGTCTCAAGAGTCTTCTCCATCACCACAATTCAAAAGCATCAATTCTTTGGCACTCAGTCTTCTTTATGGTCTAACTCTCACATCATGACTACTGGAAAAACCATAGCTTTGACTATATGGACCCTTGTCAGCAAAGTGATGACTCTGCTTTCTTTTGAACTTTTTTATTTTATATTGGGGTATAGCCAATTAACAGAAATCCCAGGTTGCCGTAGTGCTAAAGAATCGCTTGCTATTGCAAGTAGATGTAAGACATGCAGGTCTGATCCCTGGGGTGGGAAGATCTCCTGGAGGAGGGCATGGCAACCCACTCCAGTATTCTTGCCTGGAGAATCCCATGGACAGAGGAGCCTAGTGGGATACAGTCCATAGGGTTGCAAAGAGTCAGACATGACTGAAGTGACTCAGCACATAGCCAATTAACAATGTTCTGATAGTTTCAGGTGAACAGTGAAGGGACTCAGCCATACATATACCTGTATGTCCATTCTCCCCCAAACCTCACTTTCATCCAGGCTGCCACATAACATTGAGCAGAGTTCCCTGTGCTAGAGTAGGTCCTTGTTGGTTGTCCATTTTATTAAATATAGCAGTGTTATCAAGTCCATCCCAAATTCCCTAACTATCCCTTTACCCCAGGAACCATAATTTCTTTTACTAAGTCTGTGAGTCTCTTTCTGCTTTGCAAGATCTGTTGTATCATTTCTTTTTGGATTCCACATATAAGTGATGTCATACAATATTTCTTCTTCTCTGTCTGTGATGCTTGTGCTTTTTAATACACTGTCTAAGTTTATCATAGCTTTCCTTTCAAGGAGCAAGTGTGTTTTAATTTCATGTATGCAGTCACCATCCACAGTGATTTTGGAGCCCAAGAAAATAAAATCTGTCATGCCTCCATTTTTTCATCCTTCTATTTGTCACAAAGTGATGGGACTGGATGCCATGATCTTAGTTTTCTGACTGTTGAGTTTCAAGCCACTCTCCTCTTTCACCCTCATCAAAGGATCTTTAGTTCCTCTTCACTTTCTGCCATTAGAGTGGTATCATCTTCATATCTGATGTTGTTGATATTTCTCTCAGCAATCTTGATTCCAGCTTGTGAGTCATCCATCTTGGCATTTCACATGATGTACTCCACACATAAGTTAAACAAGCAGGGTGATATTATACAGGCTTGTCATATTCCTTTCCCAATTTTGAACCAGTCAGTTGTTCCATTTTCAGTTCTAATTGTTGCTTCTTGATCCCCAAACAGGTTTCTCAGGAGACAGGTAAAATGGTCTGGTATTCCCATCTCTTTAAGAATTTTTCATAGTTTGTTGTCATCCGCACAGTCAAAGGATTTAGATAGTCTATGAAGCAGAAGCAGATGATTTTCTGGAAGTTCTTTACTTTCTTGATGATCCAACGAATGTTGGAAATTTGATCTTTGGTTCCTCTGCCTCTTTGAAACCCAGCTTATACACCTGGAAGTTCTAGGTTCCTATAGTACTGAAGCCTAGCTTGAAGGATTTTGAGCATAAACTTGCTAGCCTGTGAAATGAGCACCACTGTACAGTATTTTGAACATTCCTTGGCATTGCCCTTCTTTGGGATTAGAATGAAAACTGACTTTTTTCAGTCCTGTGGACACTGCTGAGTTTTCAAAATTTACTGACATATTGAGTGCAGCACTTCAACAGCATTATCCTTTAGGATTTGAAATAGCTCAACTAGAATTCAATCTCCTCTACTAGCTTTGTTCGTAGTAAACCTTCCTAAGGCCCACTTGACTTCACATTCCAGGATGTCTGGCTCTAGGTGAGTGATCACACCATCATGGTTGTCTGGGTCATTAAAATCTTTTTTATATAGTTATTCTGTGTATTCTTGCCACCTCTTCTTAATCTCTTCTGCTTCTGTTAGGTCCTTACAGTTTCTGTCCTTTATCATGCCCATGCTTGCATGAAACATTCTCTTGATATCTCCAATTTTCTTGAAGAGATCTCTAGTCTTCCCCATTCTATTATTTTTCTCTAGTTTTTGTATTGTTCATTTAAGAGGGCCTTCTTATATCTCCTTGCTATTCTCTGGAACTCAACATTCAGTTGGGGATATCTTTCCCTTTCTCCCTTGCCTTTCACTTTTCTTCTTTCCTCAGCTAGTTGTAAAACCTCCTCAAACAACCACTTTGCCTTCTTTCCTTTTCTTTAGGATAGTTTTGGTCACTGCTTCCTGTACAGCAGTGCAAACCTCCATCCATAGTTCTTCAGCCACTCTGTCTACAAGATCTAATTCTTGAATCTATTCATCAACTACACTGTATAATCATAAGGGCTTTAATTTAGGTCAGACCTGAAAGGGCTAAAGCCTGAATTTTGCAATAAGGAGTTCATGATATGAGATATATATATATATATGTATCTCTCTCTCTCTCTATATATATATATACATATATATATAGTGACTTATAAGGAATATATCTTACTATAAACACTATGTATGTTATTGTTGTTCAGTTGCTAAATTGTGTCTGACTCTTTGAGACCTCATGGACTATAGCAGGCCAGGCTCGCTTGTCCTTCACTATTTTCTGGAATTTTCTCAAATTCATGTCCACTGAGTCGATGATGCCATCCAACCATCTTGTCCTCTGATGCCCCGTTCTCCTCTTGTGCTCAATCTTTCCCAGCATCAGGGACTTTTTCAGTGATTCGGCTCTTCCCATCAGGTGGCCAAAGTATTGGAGCTTCAGCTTCCGCATCAGTCTTCTCAATGACTATTCGGTGTTGATTTCTTTTAGGATTGCCAGGTTTGATCTCCTTGCAGTCCAAGGGACTCTCACGAGTCTTCTCCAGCAACACAATTTGAAAGCATCAATTCTCTGGTGCTCAGGCTTCTTTATGGTCCAACTGTCACATAATATAAACTATTCCATTTAAAATTTTTCATATTTTTTACTTTTTGATGCTATAATCTGTCATTTCTGCTGACCTTTTTTTCCACAGAACTTTTTGAAATCTTTTGGTATATTCTATCAAGAAGAATACCATCCTAAAACATTAGAAAAACCCTTCAAGAAACTCACACTTTATCAGAATTAGAGAAGTTATCAAAGGTATTGAAATAAGTCACTGACTTTCAAAATCATCTCTTATTTTTCAAGAAGAAAGCAATGGAGAAACAAATTCTCTTCATTCAGTGAGTCCCCAGTTTGGGTTCTGGGAAGCTTAGAGACATTGTGAAGTCAAATCTTGTGTTATTTTTTTTTTTCCTCTGGGTTCACTCTTTTTGAGGTTTATGAGCAATATGTCTAATGAGACATGATGGCCTCCTAAGAAAAACTTTTTCAGGAAACAAAAAAACAAAATAATACCCAGAGAAAAACCTATCTTTCCTGATAATAAGTGAGAAGTATTGAGAACATTTGTAATTGGTGCCCTTCTAAACTCCCTTCCTCCAGTAAAGCAGATATATAATGAATAGTAAATGCAGTGGTTTGAATTCAGGCACAGCCCAGCCTGCTTATAGCAGAGAAATAAACTAGTAGGTGGTAGCAGCAGAAGGAACTCCTCAGATTGAAGCCTACTCACTTAAAATCTGCACGGGAAGAGACAGAGCATGACATACCAAGTGAAGCAAAAGGGACACAAAATAGAAACAGAACTAAGATTCCTAGATTTTGATTCCAGATGATCCTTTTGAAGCAGGCAGTGATCCTTTTTGCTTATTACCTCATTGACAAAAGGGATGAAGACAGATTTGACTGTATGTTTTTTTTCAAGTGGATGACAGAAATACACAGTACAAGGAAGCAGTAGCTCTAAATTGTTTGATTCAATATGTTTTATAAAATAAAGATACTGTGAACTAGGATAAAAACATAGGATGCTCAGTTAAATCAGAATTTGAGATAAATAATGAATATTTTTAGTATAAGTATATCCCAGATATTTCATAGTAACTGCGTAGTGTTAGTCGCTCAGTCGTGTCTGACTCTTTGCAACCCTATGGACTTTAGTCTGCCAGGCTCCTCTGTCCATGGAATTTTCCAGGCAAGAATACTGGAGTGGGTAGCCACTCCTTTCTCCAGGGGATCTTCCTGACTCAGGGATCGAACCCAGGTCACCTGCATTGCAGGCAGATTCTTCACCATCTGAGCTACCAGGAAGATCTCAAATATTTCATGGGATATACTAAAAATTTTATTTGGTGTTTTTTTTTGGATTCTATTAATAACATAACAGAGTATTTTGTATTGTAGCTGGCAACCCTAGAGGAAGTAGCAGTGTGTCATTTCAAAGATTAGATCATAAAATGCATTATTACTTCCTCCTTCCTCTCTCATTGGGATCACTCTCTCCGGGTGAGGCCAGCTGCCATTTTGTCAAGACACGCAAGCAACCCTATGACTAGATCCACAACTGAGGCCTCTAAAGAACAGTCAGCAAGGAACACAGTCTTCCTGACAAGAGCTTTTAGATGATTGTAACCCCAACTGACATCGTCACTACAACCTCATGAGACACTAAGACAGAGCCACCCAACTAAGAAGAATTCCTAACCAAGAGAAACTGTGAAATGATAAACTTTTGTTGTTTTAAGTGGCTAAGTTTGGACTAATAGCAAGAGACAACTAATAGAGCCACATCGCTTGAATAGATGCACATCTGTTCAGAATTATGGTCAATCTTTCTGGCATATAATAAATCTTTGTTTAAAGAAAATTTTCTTGCAAAATATCACTTAATAGCAGTCTCCTGTCAAAGACAGATCCAATATAATACTGACTGAAATCTTTAAGGAAAAATTAATCAAGAATAATGCTTTTAGAGAAAATTTTAAATGAAAAACAGAAACAAAAACTAAGTACATTGTCAAATACAACAGATTTTCAATCTGCCTTAGAGATTACAAGCTTTCACACTGATTATGATATTTGATTACTGAAATAAAACAAAACTATGAATCCCCCCAAACCCACAAAGCTTTAGAAGTTTCAATGATATGCTAAAGTCATACTGCTAGGATGCCAACACAGATCTCAACCATTTTATTTTTTTTAAAGTGCTTCTCACACCTGCAGAGTGTCCCTTTCTGACACTGGCCATTGATCTTAAATGATCTTCTGTTTCAGGCAGTTTTTAATATCAAAAATGTTAAAATGGAGTATAGAAAACTGGTCATCAATCATGTGAAATCAAATAATAGTGAACTCCTGATCTCTGAAAATTGAGTTTTAATTTTCCTCTAATTCAGCAGCCATGGTTGACAATGCCATTGGTGGTCAAGAGTTGACTCAGTCCTTCAGCAAGTCCTGTCATGCTGTTTGGCTTGACATTTTCTATCATGAGAAGCTGTCCTGAACAACAACAACAAAGTGACAAATATCGGGATGAACCTGTCATAAGCAGGAAATGCAAGACAAAGAAAAACATGGTGAAAGTGCAATTCTTGTACTTCCACGCTTGGAGTTTTCATGCATGACTCCCCAGTGTCCTTCCCAGGAGCACTCAGTGTTGACTAAAGCCAAACTATGTAAGTTGTGCTATATAATTCATCATCAACTATTTGTCAATTACATTATTCAACTTCAATGTACAAATATGTATTGGAATCTTATTTTAAAATTTGAATTAAGGAAAAGCTTTATTTATTCTGTAAAACTGTTACATATTCAATGGGCAGTATTATAAATGGAAGGGGAAATAATTATAAAAGGAAAGAGAAAGATATTAAAAGTTGGTTAGTAAAAACTTTTTTAAGTGAATAAACTCAGGTAAATAAATTCAGGTCACAGTCAGAAATCATGGTGCAGAAGGGAAATAAAACAGTAAGAGAGTCAAGAGGAACTTCAAAAGAATTTGCTTTGAAGAATAAGGAGCAACCAAGAACACTGGAGAGAGCTGAACCAATGGAAACCTGTTCCTCTTAAACACTTCACTGTGGACTCCTACTTGTCCTGGCATTAAAATGAAAATATTTGCACATAAGTCAAGTGTCTTAGTCCAGGCTGCTATAACAAAGTACCATAGACAGCATGACTTGTAAACAACAGAAATTTATTTCTCACAGGTCTGGAGGCTAGAAGTCTAAGACCAATGCACCAGTATGGTTTGATTATGGTAAGGCCCTTTCCCTGACTGCAGTCTGCCAGCTTCTCTTTGTATTATTACATGACAGAAAGTAGACAGAGGAAGCAAGTTCTCACATGACTTTTATAGGGGCACTAATCCCATTCATGAGGGCACCACCCTCAGGACCTCACCTAAACCTAATTATCTCCCTAAAACTCCATCTCCTAATACTAAAACATTGGAGGACAGGGTATCAACATAAGAATTTGGGGAGGACATAAACATTTAGTCCATGACATGAAGCAAATAGCAATTAGAAGGGGAGCTACAGGTTATCTCTACCTTGAGAAGAGGTCTATGGAGGACTTTGAAGATAACCAAAAATAAAAATAAATCAGGAAGGAGAAAAATTTAGGCATTAACAAAACAATTACTTGAGCTAATAGTATTAAATAGATTTCTAGATTCTGCAGACTTATTGTTTCTCTCAATGCTGGTCAAGAAATTGTAGGCAAAAAATAATGTGATTGCTTATTCCAGTTCTCTTAATTCTTCTACTCATAAGCATTGCTGCTTGAAAAGAAGTCCCAGGAACCCAGAACTCACTCTCCTGGAATCCTTAATGGATTCAATGAAATGGAGCAATAGCACATCCTACACTGTTAACTGGACTTTCTTGGTGGCTCGGACAGTAAAGAATCTGTGTGCAATCCAGAAGGCCGGAGTTTATCCCTGGGTTGGGAAGATCCCCTGGAGAAGGGATTGGCTACCCACTCCAGTATTCTTGTCCATGGGAATCCCATGGACAGAGGAGTCTGGCAGGCTATGGTCCACAAGGTCACATGAGTTGGACATGACCAAGTGCTTAACACTTTATTTTTCACTTTCACTCTCTTACCATGTCACAGAAATGAATGGTGTCTCTGCCCCAGATATGGAGCAGAGTCAACACTGACCTTTTCCTCTGTAACAAGAGGAGTGTATCAAATAAATGCTCACGAAGCCCCAAAGTTTCTGCCGGGTACACTGCTTGCTTCTGAGAAAACTATTATAGGAAGAAGATTATCCAGAGAGTAGCAGGCTTTTTTCTATCTTCCCAGGCCAAATTAACCACGAATGATTGAAGTTCTATATGCTGGGAAGTGACTTTTAGGGTGACTTTTAGGGTGTCCAATAGGAATGCTTTAGATTGCTAATGACCAACTATTCCAACTTTTGATTTTCCTCTCCTGGAGAATTAGAATGTAAGATAAACAAAGAGGATTGGAAATCAACTCAGTAAGGGAGTGGAAACAAACAGGAAGAAAAAAGTCTGAGTCATAAAGGTAGCTGACATAAAGTTTGTTCCTGGGTCACTAAAACCCCTGCCCTACTGTGAACATTAGAGCTCTGAGTGAGGCATGTCTATATATTTACTGACAGGGTTTCTAGTCTTTACCTTATAGAATATTCTAACAGTAAAATCTCTCTTGTCTGAGGTAAAGTAAACATGTATCTCCTTCTTCCCATCAGGGGAAAAAAAAAAAAAACTCGTTTAAGAAAAGAGCCTTATAATTTTCAGTGTTTCCAGATTTGTCTTGGCAACCTGGAACCTCTTCGCCAAATCTTGTTTAACAATTATATTAACTCTAATTGTTAAGAGTTTTGCTTCTTCTCCATGCCTTAGCCCTTTATATTTCCTACAGATAAGCTTTGTGTGTGTTCACATGTGTTTCAGACACCAGAATTTTTCTGATACTAGTTGCTCAGCCTTTGGCGTGTCAGACAGCCAAGAAAAGAAGCCATACAGCTTAATGGGGCCTCCTGAAATCTGCCTTCCCAAATATTTTTATGAATGCCTTCAAATGTCAAGATCTTTGGGCTTTAGCAATTTCTAATTTGTCTCAAAAAGAAAGTAATTGAAGACTGAAGTACCAAACAGCTGTCCAAAGTTCAGACACAATCCTTACATGAACAATTCTGACCCCAGACACAGATGGAGGGCTGCAAAATACATCAGATTTTGTGTCTGCTTTTCAAAGGCTGATGTAGAGCTGGTATTCTCTTCTAAGTGGAGAAATAACTGTGTATAGTGAAATCTTAGTATGACTCCTAAAAATACCCTCATGTTCCTCTATTCTGTGAATTTTAACTGCAGAATCCCAAAAAGCAGATGAAATGAAATTGGTAGGAGAATAATTATAGACCCAGAATCCCACCCCCCATCCTAGTTAGGTAGATAACATCCATTTCATTAATGCTACCTGTCTTTCTTTTCTATCACCTGATCACATGAAGAAAGATCTAGAGGAAACAAAATCAGCAGCAAACTTCTTGGCAGATGGCACTGTAAAGCATCCTGAGGTCCTCTTATCCAACACTTCAAACGGCTTTATTATTTTCCCCTCTCTCCACACCAGTCCCAACCAAGCAGGAGCTAGTTGCACTCACTCAATAAAATGTACTTTTATTGAGCACAGCTTGTGTCTTGGCAGCATGCTAGATACAAGGAATATAATACTAAACAAGAATGTATGATGCCTGCCTTCTTGGAATGTATATTCCTCCATTGGTTCTCAACTAGGAAAAATATTCACTCATACACAGAATTTGGAAATAAATGGTGGTATCTTTGAGTGTCAAATGACTTGGACAATCTACTGGCATTTAGTGAGCACCATATGGGATAATTTAACACAATGAAGAATTGTCTTGAACAAAATGCCAAAAACTCTCTGACTGAGAAATAAACAATTACAATAGAATGTGTTAAGTGCTATTATGAGAAGTACAGGAAGCCTTTGAAAGCACATGTCAGGGACACCAACACAGTTTGGAGGTAGGAGCCAGTTTGCAACATTTAAGCTGAAAGAAAACCAATGGGAAGAGTTAGCTAGGTGGTAGTGGGGTAGGAGAACTGAGTTGCAGACAATTTTCTAAAATTACTGAATGAATAACTAAGTTTATGAATAACAGATGGATGATTCTTGTTTATCTCTGATTTTTATCCATGAATTGTTGGTTTGGGTCGATGACTCCCTGTTTGTAATGTTATTTTAGTTATAAATATTGTCAATTATTGGGTAAGTTTGCATTTATAATACTCATCATTGTTTGAAGGAAGAGAGTAAAATCTCCAAAAGGTAAAACTTTACACTAAACATTTCCATGGACTGGACTTGAAATTTTTCTAGTTCACCTTCCTTTTATCTACTGTATCTTTACACTTCATTCAAGTCCATATATCCTTCATCAGAGAGCAGGCAGTGCTTTATCATTCTCCAATGTTCATAGCTTCCTAGTTAATAGTCAAACCTGAATGGGTGTTAGGTTAATTCTGAATTAAATAAAGCCATATATTTGCTATTACACATTCCCAAGTACTCCTAAGTTCTTAAACGCTTCTGTTTCATAAAGGCTCAGCTATTACCTGTTTTCCTCAAGTCTCAGCTCTTGTTTGGCTGAAAAATTCTACTGGACATAGTCATTATCTTGCTTCAGCCAAGACTCATCAAATGTCCCCAGAGAGCTGCTCTCAGACATATCTGTAGGCAAAGATGGGTGTCCCTCAGGGCCAGAATCAGACACAAAAACCAGCAATGTTTAAAATGTGTAGGTGGCCAATTTAGGTCAGCTTAATTTTTTTTTTTTTAAGAAGGAAAATAAACTGCATATACACACTATTTCTCTTCAACCCATCCTCAAGTAATCTGAGGGAAAGACAAAGGAGAGAAGGAGTTAGAAAAGTGAGTTCCATGCATGGAGATTCCATCAGTATTGGGTTTGATATAAAGCATTCAACACATCTAAAATCACAGAATGTTTGAACTGGAAGGGTCTTAGAGATAGAGCCCAGTGCCCTTGGTTTACAGACGAGAAGAGTGAGAATAAGAGCTGGTAAAGAACTAGTCCATGTCATCATGCTGGTACTAAGTACCAGCATGGTTAAGAGCATAAGCTCTGCAGTCAGGTAATCTGAGCTAAGGTTCCAATGTTTCCACTTATTTCATCCCACTTAGTTTCAATTGCCACCCAAGTAATTGAATTATAAGGATTCTAATATATTTAGATTATAGGTTTAGTGTAAGAATTAAATAAAACATACACATAGAAGATTTAGTACAGTGTGCAGCAGGTAGTAAATGACCACTAAACATTAGTTATTAGAATAATTATCTATGATAGAGAGCCACCCTGAAACATTGGGGGAGTCAACCGTACTATCTGGGGAATCCTCCTTTCCTTCAGTTTTGCACCAAGGCACTGGGCCAGGATAGGTCCTGAAGGCCTGAGATAGAGATGGGGGATGGATTCTGGCTACATTTTCAAACTCCTCTTTAAACAGTCCTCCAATCCAAAGACTTCACTATTCATCCCACACTTCCCTGGAGGTGTAAGATGACAATCACCATTTTTGAATATGAAGAGACCCCAATCACAGGTTCTTATGCAAAAAATACCTTAGATATAGTTTAGTGTAATCATAGTTTGTTTATGGAATTCTCAAAAGCAAGGCCTTACTTCCCTATTACTATTATGTAGTTTTTGGAAGGTCAAAGATTCCATTACAGTGCTATGCACATAGAAAACTCAAAGAAAGTTTATGGAAGGTAGGAAGAGAATCATTTATTGGTCCTTCTGCCTTGCCTTTGTTTCATGGGGTTACCTTCATCCAAGAATTCTGTGGAGCAGTCATTCAATAGTACCTTCAAACTTTGAACTGATGATAACAGCAGCCAACATAAAGTGTGTACGTTCTGAGTAGGCTATGGCCAACAACTTAACATAATCTCCTCATAACAAATCTCCGAGAAAAAGATTATTATCATTCCCATTTTACATTTCTCATTTTACATATAATATCATCCCCAAATTATAGCTTGGAAAATGAGGCTCAGAGAGTATAAGTAATTTACCCAAGGTCACACAAGTGTAAGAGTGGTGCCAGGAATCAGACACAGGTAAACTTGAGGTCTTAACATGTGATCTTAGACTCTGAATAATTTGGGGGCTGTAAACGACAACAAATGCATCTAATTTTTCCCATACTACACAACCCCAGCAAAGTCATGCAGTTCTTTTACTTTAGCCATAATTTCTACCTTTAACCAAGGAAGTAACAATAGGATATTGTATATTTCATTTTTTCCATATCCATAGGTTTTTCAGTGCCACTGTCAGAAGTGGTCACTTGTTCACCCACATATCCAACATAAGTCACGGCACACAGGAATGATAATAACAAAGAGAGAATGCACTAACACTACTGCCACACTTGTGAACTGCCCTTCACCAAAGGAAATCAAGTAAGTTTAGGATATATATTGCAAATGAAGGGCAAAGCTGTGTGTTTACCGGCACTTGAGGAAACTGACGTTCAAACTCAAGACCAGACAGTAAATATCATTACGTAAGGCACCAATGCTGTCAAGTCCTTGCAAGGCTTAACAGCCAAATTAGCAATAAATTCTGACAGCCCCATCTATCAGCTCTATTTAGCCAATCTGATGGCAACTTCGTGTTTCTTTGCAGGCCCAGGGAACACACACTTGTGGAAGGAAAAAAAATACACTTGATTAAATTTAGTTTTGAATAATTGGGTCATTGAAATTCTTCGGCTAAAGAAAAATGACATTTGTAATTTATAGAAATGACTATTTAAAATACAGTTATGACTGCTTAGAGAACTCCTGAAACTAAATAAATTCAAGTCAGCACATTTAAGGAAGCTGTTAAGAGGTACCTAATGACAGCCCCTCCAATTACCACTCCAACAGAGCTGATGTGGAAACCTGCCCTACGCCAGCTCCCCTCCCCTGCAGTCATGCCAACTTGATGCTTGGGAGCCCAGGTGGGGTGGATCAAGGGCTCTCACATCCATCAGGCAAGCCCAGGTACTTGATGTGGCCTGTAAAGAAGCAAGACACATTCTGGACAGAAAAGATGGGAGAGATTTTTTAAAAATTGATTGGAAGTCCCCAAACCTCTTTGGGAGGATTCTTTCACAGACGTTGCTTGCAAATGTCCCTACTAACCTGTGCTGGGCTTGACCTCCTAATTAAAGCTACTGTAGCATTTTAGAAAGCCAGATTCCAGACCTGTCTGCCCATTGAAAAATAATGTGGAGGGCTTCCCTGGTGGTTCATTGGTAAAGAATCTGCCTGCCAGTGCAGTAGACACAGGTTAAAAACCGGATCTGGGAAGATCCCATGTGCCACAGTGCAACTAAGCCCATGCACCGCAACTATTGAGCCTGTGCTCTAGAGGCTGGGAGCTGCAACTCCTAAGCTCATGTGCCACAACTACTGAAGCCCATGCGCCCTAGAATCTCTGCTCAGCAACAAGAGAAGCCACTGCAATGAGAAGCCTGCAGGCCACAACTAGAGAGTAGACCCACTCACCGCAACTAGAGAAAAGCCAGTGCAGTAATGAAGACCCAGCACAGCCAAAAATAAATAAATAAATAAAATTATTTTTAAAAAAAGAAAAATAACATGGAAGTATTACTGCATATAATATCTGAATGAGAAGGAAGAGTTTACACTTCTCCAGCCCTCTTCTATGGGCACATTAGTATGATGCAGACTTTATCATGTCTCCTAATAGCAACACAAAAATGCTAGCAGGTGATATGGGAGAGAAAACATCTCCAGGTCTCGTTGGCAAGCAATGCTTCTGCAGATGAGTTAGGGAGTCAGCCAGGGTCCCCATACAAGAGGAGTAAATTTCTTTCCTCCTTGCATGGACCAGTAATTCACAGATAACTGGTACAGCTTGGATGTGTGATAGGCAAGAAACATTCCCCTCATTTTTGAAATAGCATAGAATTTGACTGAGATAAACATAAGCTCCTACTTTTTGGTTAATTCAATTGTGTTTGATGGATGGCAGGCAAGGAGAAACTTGACTTATTTGCAGTTGGTAAGAAAAAGACCTGCAGGTATTGATCACAACTGAGCCAACAATGTGCGTGGTTGTTATTTGCTCTACCACAAACAGTGCAGTGTTCACAGATACATACGGTCTAGGAGAAGGAAAGGTGAGTCCCACGCGATGCCACTTTGATCATACCAGGTCCAGCATATTATATGCATCTCTGAATCACACATTTTAAGAGGCAATACAGGTAGAGACTAATCAAGAGGGTCAGTGGAAAGAAAAATAATAACTGCAACAGCAGCAATAACTAATCCTTCCTACAAATGAGGATGCAGACTTGGAGAGGTTAAGAAACTTTCCCAATATCGTACAATTAAGTGATAATGCAGAATTCAAATATGGGCTTGTCTGATCCATGCTTCATTACATCATGTGTATTTGTTTTCTTAGCTACACCAAGAGTAGCTTTATAACTGGGCCCATATTAGTCATTTTTTAAAAAATAAAAATCATATACTTATGGTATATAACATAATGATTTGATATACACAGTGAAATGATTACTACATCAATCTAGTTAACATATTCTCTGAGAGGAGTAAACTTTTAACTCCAAAATCCTGCAAGCATCCCATTTAGCTAAGTTGAGCCCACTCCCAGAAATCCACCAACTTCAGAAAAACAATGAAATCAGGTGACCTGGTTTGGCCTGATCTCATTGCTGTGATGAGAAAACATGGTTCTTGTCTTTTGATTCAATGTGGTCCATTTCCAAAATTGCATCTTTGAGGAGTAAATGAGACCTTAGTTTTAAGGAAATGAGGCCAGACTGAAAGATGTCCTTCTACAAGAAGTTTAGCAAGTGTGGAAATGACATCTGCAGTCTTATCATTCCCAGGCTCCTGCCCGTTTTAGTCAAATAGGCCCCTGGTCACCACTTTTAGTAACACTCACTGTACATAAACCAGAATATGGGCAGAATTGGGATAGAGGCAGAATTGCCTTTGGCATCACTATGATAGACACAAAAATGCACTGCCCAGATCCCCTTCAAGAAAGGCCTCACTTCCTAACTGCAAGAAGTGTGATCGGCAGACCGCGTCCAGCTGTCACTTCTCTGGGGCTGCCTCAGCTCCAGGGGGCAGGCTCACTGAGGTCACACCTTTTCTAGGACAGCCTGTATCCAGTGACTAAGCAAAGTAGGGTACAAAGGCCTTACTGTTTAGCTGGAAGAAAGACTCTCTGCATGTGTAAAGACTTCAAAGTAGATTTTGCCTTCTACCTGGCACCGCAAGATCAAATGCATAACAGTTTATAGTGTACAGAGGATACTGTGGTTGGGACCCTAACGTCCATCCTACCTCAGATGACCAGTCCAATCCAGTCATCCCACTCAAGTCCTCCAGGAATCAGCTGGTCCAAAGATAAGATACAAGTCTTCACACGGCCCAACCAGCCTGAAGAGAAGGAACTATACTGTGTGGTTGGCTAGGAGATTTTCTTCTCTCACTGCATGTGGAAAAAAAAAAAAAAGCATGATGCTCCAGTTTACTTATAGCTCCCATGAGAACCAGCTATGTGAGAGAATGCAGATCAGAGACTGAAGGCTCCTGGGTTCCTAATGACATTGCTGAGTTGCTGAATTGCTGAAATATAAAGCCTGCACTATCTCTCTTCTTCCTGTTATATAAGATAATACATGTCTTTATTGTGGAAGCTATTTCAGTCTGGGATTTTGTTACTTTGAATATGCAGCTGAAAGTATCCTAACTGACAGTGAGGAAAACATTTAATACACAACCACTCCTATCCAGGGTGTTTTTTTTTTTTTTAATCATTAGAGCTATATTGGAGAAGGCAATGGCACCCCACTCCAGTACTCTTGCCTGGAGACTCCCATGGATGGAGAAGCCTGGCAGGCTGCAGTCCATGGGGTCGCTGGGAGTCAGACACGACTGAGTGACTTCACTTTCATTTTTTGCTTTCATGCATTGGAGAAGGAAATGGCAACCCACTCCAGTGTTCTTGCCTGGAGAATCCCAGGGACGGCGGAGCCTGGTGGGCTGCCGTCTATGGGGTCGCACAGAGTCGGACACGACTGAAGTGTGTTAGTGGAGCTATATTAGAATTACTGCAGTTTTTAGTAGAAAGGGGCCATTTACTCTGAGTTCTTCATTTATAGATTAGGAAACTGAGGTTCAGAAAGCTGAGTGAGTTGTCTGAGGAGATAAAACTCGTAAGTAGCATAGCCAGGTTTAGACTTTTAAAACTCCTTGACACCCAGCATCCAGACATTAACCTATTCATTTAACAGCATTTATAGGTATCTACAACATTTCAAGCACTGTATTCTCAACTTGGCAACATACTGCTTCCCAAAACACATCATGGAAATGAACTTGAAGGACAATATTTGCAATCTGAGCGAGAGGACAATGATATGTTTCACAAAGCCCTATTAAGGCAAAGGCACTTGCAGAATGCTGCAAACCCTCCTCACCAACCAGAAAATCAGAGTGATCTAAGGAAGTGATGGGGCTTCCCTGGTGGCTCAGTGGTAAAGAATCTGCCTGCCAGTGCAGGAGATGTAAGAGATGTGGGTTCAATCCTTGGGTCAGGAAGATCCCCTGGAAGAGGGCATGGCAACCCACTCCAGTCATCTTGCCTGGGAAATCCTGTGGACAGAGGAGCCTGACGGGCTATAGTTGATGGGGTCACAGAGTCAGACACGACTCAGCATGCATAAGCATGCATGCAAGGAAGAGATGGGAGGAATGACAAGCTGATAGGAAAGATTTATCAGATTTAAAAAGAAATTCCAGAGCACTAGGAGGAAAGAGATATTTAACAGGATTGTCCATGCTCATTCACTTTTTATGGCTATTGAACTGTAAAATGCATTCCTATAAAAATCATATAAAAATGAAACAGAAGGAAAATAAATGTCATTTTACTCCAGGCATGTATACTAGAACTCAAGTCCGGAGGGCCACAGTCCATCAACTCAGCTAAAGAATATTCGTCACTGAAAGGAATTTTGGCAGGTATGAGTGGAGGTGAAAACAGGTACCAGTTTTTCAACAATAACAGCAGTGAAGGTTCATGTAGGGCCTGCCACCTTTTCGCACATAAAGCACAGCATATCAAAAGCTGAAATGCCTCACTGGAACAGAGAGCAGCTGAACCCATTGTGGCTTCAACTCTATCAGAAATATCTCAGTGACCCTGAACAGGACAGTCTTCAAAAAGAGATGCGCATGTGGGAGCCAAGTTAGAGAGCACTGACCTGGGTGGGTCAGTCACGATACTTCCCTCTCACAGCACTTTCTGAGGGAAGCAGTTCCTCAAGCAGGGAAGGCTATCTCTTGTACAGAGGACTCTGGCTTCATTTCAGTCACAACTTTCTGAACAGCCATTGATTCATAGATATGACTGAGCATCAAAATCTTCACTTAACAGAGATACTAAAGATAAGAATTGCAGGGCATAGACAGGGAATAATGGGGAGTTATAAGAAGCACCATAAATGATGAATTTCTGAGAACATCAGGAATTTTAGTAGATGTCAGTACTCTGGGACGAGTAGAAGGAGAAATTCTAAGGTACATAAGAAACTTAAAGATCATCCGTGGACACTACTCTCAGAATCGTACGTGGGGCTTATACAAAATGCAAAATCCTAAAGTCCAGCCAGAGCCACAAGACCAGACTCCTGAGGATGGGTTCCCACACCCTACACTTCAACAAGGTGATTATTATGCACAAAGTTAATGTTTTAAAAACACTGAACTAATTACAGCCCTTTGTTTTATCCATGAAGAGACTAAGGCACTGAGAGGTCACAAAGACAAAGCAGGACACACTGTGTGCATTTATTCACTATTTCTCCTGAAGACGTTGCTCTCACTTTTTCCTCTGATGGACTTCATTCACAGTGCCAGAGCACCTTCATCTTGCTCACAGTGGATTTCCTTTCCATGTGTTTGCATTTTGTATTCATTCATTTAGCAAACACGTAAGGAGCATCCCTTATGGACCGAGTCTCTTCCTAGTCTTCAGACAAACAGAAAGAAACAGAATCTCAGAATCAGTGATGAAAAAGATATGCATTGCCTCCACAAATAAAACTATAAACAGGATGTCTTTCCAAACATTTGAATCTCCCTTCTTTCTAAATACCCAAGTGCTTATTGTACGATTAATGCTTATTATGCAATTAATAAGAATTGTTGACAAAATAGGCCCACACTCCCGTAAGACCCCCAACCCCAGTAAAAGGTCTACTTAAGTGAAAACTAAACCTTGCTTGGGCTCTCATCTAGAAACAGGTAAAAAGAAATACGACTTCCTACAATGAGGCTTTAGCTAATGTAGCCAGATTTCAAACTGCTAAACCAGATCTAAGACCACCTAAAATTCTAACAGTAATAGTCATTAAACATCTAATAATCACCCACACACAAAGACCATTAGCTGTTCAAAATGCCTTGCACCCAGCAAAGGCGATCTGAGCACATGGTGCCTGTTGCTTTCATTTAAAATATGTTTCTCTGTTTTACTGCCTGAAGATTATCATGAAATGATACCAGCCAATGCAAAAGGGCCACCATTTTTATTAAAATGGAGCACATAAAGAGATCCCCTCCCCCAAAAAATGAACAAGAAAAAAAAATACCTTCCTACAGAGGCAAGAAATAGGTCATAGGAAAGTGAGATATGAGAGAGAGGACTTGGGAGAGTCAGGTTTACTAGGCCAGGATGCTGAAGCAGGAAAAAGTGGTGACTCAGATGGAAGGTTCTGAACACAAGAATGCTATGAAATAGTCAGACAAAAAAGACACAAATATGCTGCCATTATTTCATTCATGGCTTTAAGGAGAGAGGCAGGCAAGGAAGAGAGGGCAGGGAGTAGCGTGGTCAAGCCTTCTGACCTCCACTTACTTGCTCCTCATTGTTAGGAGCAGAACAGAAGAAATAACAAGAACAGTGCAGAGGAGGAAAGAAAGAGAAGGAAAAAAGTGTTAGAAGGAAAAACCCAACCTGACCCTTGCATAATTTCAGAGAAAGCCCAAGGAATGAATGTAAGCTGTCAAAGCAACAAACAGTCATAACATCTGCAATCTTTAAACATGAACTTCTCATTTTACAGAGTGGTAAAGAGTTGTTTTTCTCTGTTTTGACCACCTCACTCCATTTCTCCTTAAACCCCTGCCTATAACCTCTGAGTGCTGATGTCTCGCTATGTCAGTGAAATGACATGTTGGTTCTGACCTGTCATCTCTACACTTTTGTTTCCCACCAGCAGAGGCCCCAGAGGAGCTGTAAAAGCAGAGCAAAGTGGGCTAGGCCTGGTTATATATAGTTCTGCAGAATAAACTAGTGCGTGTGATTCTTTCGCCAATATGTGTATAGTAGATACTGACACCAAGTATCATAGACATAATCCTGTAAACGTTCCCAGGAAATCTGTCATATGGTCTGGATTGCTGGATAAAGCACTCAGCATCACTAACAAAAACAGCACATGGGAAGTAAACCTACATAGGGGGAAAAAGTCCCTCTCAGTGTGATGTAATAAATGCAAAAATCACCATTAATAAAGACCCAAAGGAACTTGAACTGAAATGAGAGTCAGGGTGTTCAAGATCAGTGAACTATGAATCCAAGTGTATTTAAATATATAATGAAATCTCCCTTCCAATCTACATAGTCTTTGCTAAGAACATCACAGGATTCCTTAATAATGGCTGATGGGTTTCTTTGAAAACAGAGTTCCATAGTCTGTAGTCACACAGACATTGCTGCCACAAGCCACATTTTCTTCACATATATGAACTTGCATTAGTCTCCTGTCACCATTAAAATAATAAATAGCAATTTTTCATAATTTTTATCTTTTAAAATTATCATCAAATTTCATGCCTGCAACTGAGGATTCTTTCTTCCTAGTTTCCCACTTAGTTCTATTTTAAGGGACCCTATTAATGATATTTCTCTACTTGGAATAATTGGATAATCTAAAACTGAGAAATAAGCACTTTCCTTTCCTCATTGTTTCCCCGTCTTCTTTATTTTAAAAGCCCCATGATATCACAAACATTTGTCCTTAGGGCAATATCAGCAGTTAATGATTCATGTTCAAAGGCTTGAAGTTGTCTAATTAACAAAAAGCAATGTTTTACAGAAGCCATTTTTGCTTTCAAGTTAATAGCACACAATACATACTAACACTGGGTTGCAAGCAAGTCTCCAAGCCTATGATGAGCTATTAATTCAAAACTCTCCAATTTAATTTTATCTAACCCAAATTTCAAGTCATTAAAAATGCACCATTTTCATTCTGATTTATTGGCACTTTTATGGTACAGTTCACATATCACATCCTCCTATAATGCATATTTTTATTAAAATATGCACTTGATTAATGAAAATTATATCAGCATATTTTCTGTGAAGTATATTCTTAGTAGGATCAATCATTATCAGTATCAGGATCTTTTAAATAGTCCTTCTTTAATGTAAATGGTGGCATGGATTAAATATTTCCTCAAAAGCAGACATTTGGTAAAATTTTTGGTACTTATCACTGTGACATCATGAATTTTTATGGAGTGTCTGACTTTAAAATGATAAATACTGACATTTTTAAAGCTCTAGTATGTATGTGTGTTTCTGATATCAGTGACTCTGGAATCAGCAACAATCCAGACTACAGATAAAACTTTCATAGGTTTATCACGGTCTTAGATTTCAGACCAAAGTTGATTCCAGGGAATTAAGTGCTTGTTTCTCCAAAATGTCTGGATACTTTGCACATCCATTTAATATAACTGTTTATCTTTTCTGTGTCCACAGGAGCATCAGGAATTCTACCTTTGTATCTCTACAGTACAGTACAGTGGATAAGAACATGCACATTCAACTGAAAGCTGACTTGATCTGAATTTTAGTTTCCCTGTTTTCTACTTTACGTAACTTGGACAAGTTACTTAAAGTGTAACTCTTATCTGATAAATGATCATTAGAACATCTATTTTATTCATAAAACTGATGGGGAAAATAAAGGAGACATATTTTGAATGGGCTTGAACTTGGTTAATACTCACCCCCAAATTAGCTATTATTATTTGCATCCCTAGTGCACACAACTCAGGGATGAGAATATAGGAAGCTGTCGTTGTTTAGCGTCTAAGTCACGTCCTATGCTTTTGTGACCTCTCTGGACTGTAGCCTGCCAGGCTCCTCTGTCCATGCAATTTCCAAGGCAAGAATACTGAGGTGAGTTGCCATTTCCTTCTCCAGGGGCTCTTCCCGACCCAGAGATCGAATGTGCATCTCCTGCACTGGCAGGCAGATTCTTTATCACTGAGCCACAGGGAAGCCTGAAAATAATAAGTACTTCATATTTATTAAAAGAGTAAATAAATTAATTAGTAAGGCAGTACTAGCATTGTTGTTTATAGATGAGCTAAACCTGCTTTAACATAGTAAAGAAACTTGCCCAAGGTCAGTGAGTGAGTGAGTGGCAGGACCAATTTTCAAACGTGGGTCCATCTGTGTCCAAACTTCAGCAGAAGACTTGTCTCCCAGAGAGGTCTCTGAGTTTGCTATTGACTGTGACAACACCTAAGTTTCAAAATCTAACCAAGTGGATTTTTTTAAAAAGAATGATTAAAAATTATCAGGCAGAAATGTCATGAGACTCTTTCCCAAATCACTGCCAATTTATCTGTGAAGGAGTAATAACTATGAAATTGGGACTTTGTTCCCAAATACTCTCCCAAATTCAGAAAAATGAGGAACAGATGATATTCTGACAGCTAACTTTCCCACTTAAGTCTCTGCCACTCTCAATCTTTGTCAAAATGTGTTTATCATAATTAAGAATCATGGTTTTCAGAGAAGACAAGTGGCAACTCAACAGCTCAAAATCTGCTGAAAAATTCCATTGCATATTGAAGTGCCCACACACTTGAGCATTCTCACCCATCTCTCTAGTCCTAAAGGCTTTGCTTTGTGAAGAGAGCAAGATAACCATCTATACAAGAGTACTTTAAGTAGGTGTTCTCATTCTGCAGTGATAATTACTTGAGTTACTACCCTATACCTTGCTATGAAGAAAAGGATATTTTTTATGAGAAGGAAATGAATTCATTTCTTAACTCTTGGTAGATGAAATCCTTCATATGTGTTCATCTAGTAGAAGTTATTACTAATAATACATTGTTCTTAATATATACATCATAAGGAAGATCCAGTTTTCACGGCAAAAGCCCTGCTGCTCTACCACCCTAATAGATATGTAACTTTTCCTCAAATGTTCTCAGAAAAGTGGCTAAACTTATATGTAAGAGTTTTTCATTGTACCTGATATATCTACATTTAAAGAGCTTTGTTCTCAAAGTACATGCTTACAAGATTTATCTTTTCCTTTCATACCTTGTAGTCATTAAAGGGAATTGGGTTTTATTCTTCCAGAGCTAAAAGATATGAACAAATGTAAAATATTAAAGAATCGTTAATTAAAAAGTTGCCTGAGAAATGTGATGGGTGGATTTCATGCAAGCACTCGTTCAGTAAGTATGAACTGATCTGCTCTAACATGCATGAGGCATGTCCTGGGGATAATGATATCTTCTGTAGCCTCCTCTATAGTCATAATGACTACAAAAATGTGGCAATGTCTCTAGACAACTGAAGATTAAAAAATAACTCTCTATTTGCTTTTGTTGAGGGCAACAAAGGAAAATTCCTAAACATTCAAGTTTCACAATATATCTCCCATGGACCATGATCTCAGAAATTATTGGAAACAGAAAAGAATCAAAATTTAGAAAGAAAGAAGTCTTTTTATAAAAGATGGCAAAACTATCAATCTTTTAATATCTATACTTTCTGTATGCCTTTCCTCCCATTAATCCTTGCCCCTAAAACACATCTATTTTCTCACCTATAATGTATGTGTCTCTTTCTTGCATTATTTTCAACAGCATACAAACACAATTTGTATCACCCATCAAAAATTTGTGTATGCTTGGGGAGGAGACTGCATTATTACTCCCAAGTAATCACTTCTTCCTTAAAAGACAAGTACACATACCTCCCCAGAATCATGAGAAGTGCAGCATCTTCTGCAGAGGAAGATACACCTCTACATCAGTGACACTGAGCTTAGTCACGTAACTTGCTTTGGTCAATAGAATGTGAACAAATACAAAGTATGACAAGTGCAAGCTGAAGACTTCAAACATAGTACAGTTCTGCTTCTTGCTCCTTCCTTCTTCCCTCAAAAGAGAATATTCTGGATTGGGAGAGCTCTGTCAGCCTGTGTCTAGAAATCAGAAGACCCCATAGTGCAGGGCCCCGGCTAATGCTAGCTGTGAAGGTGAAAGTGGCTCAGTTGTGTCCGACTCTTTGCTACCCCATTAATTATATGGTCCATGGCATTCTCCAGGCCAGAATACTGGAGTGGGTAGGCTTTCCCTTCTCCAGGGGATCTTCCCAACCCAGGGATCAAACCCGGGTCTCCCACATTGCAGGCGGATTCTTTACCAGCTGAGCCACAAGGGAAACCTGACAGGTAATATAGCCAAGTTTTTTTGTGATTTTAGTTGGTTTTGTCACTGCAGTATAACCCATTCACCATATTTCTCTGTTCTACCTCTTAGCTAAATTCCTGAAAAAAACTTATCTAAATGAATATATTTCTGCTTCTTTGCCTCTAGTCTCCTCTCAATCCTTTATAATTAGGTTTTTCCCCCCTATCCCTACCCCAATCCCAATTCCACTGAAACCACTTTTATTGAGGTGTTTTCCACATTTCTAACTCAAATGATTATTTCACTATACTCATCTGGCCTGACCTCTCAGCAGCATGTAGCACAGTTGTCCATCCGTTTCTCTTGAAATATTCCCATCTCTTGATTTCTCCCAATTTGCCTTCCACCTTACTGGTCATCCCTTCTCAACCAGTTTTGCTAGTTTCCTCTCCTCTTTTCAATCACTGAAGTGTGAGTACACCAAGGTTTATTCTTTGTCTTCTTTTCTGTCCAAATATTCTCCCAAATGACCTCATCTGGACCTTGGTTTTAAACACAGTCTGTATGAAACAATCCTCTAGCCCCAACCTCAAGCTCAAAACTCATCTCTCCAATTACCTACTTGACATCTTCATCTGTGTGTCCTACAGGCATTTCAACTGGAACTTGGAAAAACAGGACTGTTATTTTTTCCTAACTTTCAGATCTTTTCCTCCCACAATCTTTCCAATCTTAGTTCACAATCACTGTTATGGGCTGAATTTTGTCCCCCATTGTAATGGTAACAGGAGGCGGGGCCTTTGGAAGACAACTAGGTTATGAGAGTGAAGGCCTCATCAGTGAGGTTAGTACACTTACAAGAGGAGACACAAGACAGCTTGCATCCTCTCTCTCTTTCTCTCCCATGTGAGGATGCAAGAAGACAGCTGTCTGCAAACTGGGAAAAGTGTCTTCATTAGACACTGGCTCTCACAGAGCTCTGACCTTGGACTTCCAAGCCTCTAGAACTGCGAGAAATAAATATTTATTATTTAAGCTACCCAGCCTGTGGTCCTTTTACTATAGAAGCCCAAGCTAAGACAATTTTTACACACATAGTTTATTAAGCCAAAAACCAAGATCAGAGTGCTACGTCTACAACCCAAGGAATGCCAAAGATTGCCAGCAAACCACCAGAAGATAGGTAAGAGACATGGAACAAATTCTTCCTGACAGATCTCAGAAGAAGCCAACGCTGCTGACACTTCATCTCTTACTTCTGGCCCCCCACAACTGTAAGACAATACATCTCTGTAATTTAAGCTCTACCAGTTTGTAATACTTTTTTACAGCAGTCCTACCAAAGGAATGCAAGTCTCCATCTTGCCAAGTTGTTGGTAGATTCAATCACAACCACTAGGGCCATTCTTCCTACCCTCTATCTCATTCTCTAGATGTCTTTCCAGGTTCCAATGTGATAACTGGGTCAAGCCAAGGAGGTAATATGGGGGAAGTGAGTCTAGGAAAAAATAATCACCATTGACCAGCTTACCTATAGATTCCACAGTCTGGACACACCACCATTACCTTCTGAGACCCCACCACCTAGCTTGCTACTAAACTTCAGCTCCCAATCATTCTGATTCTTTCATATCTGTCAAAACAAAATATAAACTAATATCTCAATAAATTATCCTGCCAAAGTAGAGATGTCAGGCAAAACTTATTTAACCAAGTGATAGCTTCACAATGATAGTATCATACCAAGATGATCACCCTGTGATGAGCTCACAACTAGAATCCAATTGTCCCATAATCTGAGTACCAACTGAGCCATAATGTTCTATATCATTCAAAAACAGTCCTGTTGTTCCAAGTTCCAGTTGAAATGCCTGTAGGACACACAGATGAAGATGTCAAGTAGGTAATTGGAGAGATGAGTTTTGAGCTTGAGGTTGGGGCTAGAGGATTGTTTCATACAGACTGTGTTTAAAACCAAGGTCCAGAATGGGAATGCCTCATTCCCATTCCACGGAAATTCTCATCTCTCTCTTTGTTCTGCCCCTTCTCAATGAGAATCATAAAAGCCAAGTAGAAAAATTGACTTCAAGCAGCCTCTGCTGGGCCTAATAAATGTCCCTGAGAGGAAGAACAAAAAAGACTTGGGCACCTTATGCAATGGGCTTCTCAGATGGCACAGTAGTATAGAATCTGCCTGCCAATGTGGGAGATGTGAGTTCAATCCCTGTGTTGGTAAGATTCCCTGGAGTAGGAAATGGCAACCCATCCAGAATTTCTGCCTGGAAAATTCCATAGACAGAGGAGCCTGGTGGATTACCATCCATGGGGTTGCAAAGAGATGGACATGACTGAACATGCACACATGCATGCATACACCTTCTGAAAAGAGAGACCAAAATTCTGTAAATATCACACATACAGCTCCCAATCATTCTGATTCTTTCATATCTGTCAAAACAAAATATAAACTAATATCTCAATAAATTATCCTGCCAAAGTAGAGATGTCAGGCAAGACTTATTTAACCAAGTGATAGCTTCACAATGATAGTATCATACCAAGATGATCACCCTGTGATGAGCTCACAACTAGAATCCAATTGTCCCATAATCTGAGTACCAACTGAGCCATAATGTTCTATATCATTCAAAGGAATAAGCTGCAGAACAGAAATAACTCAAGTTGCTTCTAGAAACCCAGGCATTCACCTGTCTCCTCCCATGCTGTTTCCTCTTCTCTTACCATCTCATTTTTGAATTTTTAGCAAGTAGTATACAATTATAAGAGATCAAATGGTGTGCTCTACATTAGTAAGTTCTCTCAGCCATTTTTGTTCTCTGCTTACAGAAACTTCCTACTTACTGTAGATTTCAAACCTCTCTGTTTCAGGAAATAAATCTGTTTACTGCCTAATGGTACATTCATTATAATGCTGTTGTTCCTGAGAAGAAAGTTGTCTAAGGTAATTAAATAAGAGCTGAGTAGGTTTCTATTGAAGCAGAAATGCATAGCCCACTGCTTTTCCTATTGATAAAAGAGATTTTTCTCAATAAAATAATTTGGTATGGATAATGTAAACTGGACTTTTGTCATGTTCATTAGTTATCTTCTGCATGCCTACACTATTATTTCCCATTTTCTTGTTGGAATTTGGCATTCAGTGTTACAAAAGAAGTAAAGATGTATGTATTGTTCTCATACAAGGAAAAAAATCTTTTGGATAGGAACCTAATATATGTTTCTTAGTAATGCTACCAGCAGATGTACTATAACTACCAAGAAGGGTGTGGTCTATTATATTTTATGGCTCTTCTTATTCTATTAATACCTGCAAAGTATATGTTACATCATTTCATTTAAAATGGACAAAAGAAGGAAAAATTACTGGAAACTTGAATGTTTTCCCACAGTAACTTTTCACAATAGGTTTAAGTAAACTGCATCTCAATCCCTTATTCTACAAGAATAAGCTGCAGGAAATTTGAATATTACTCCTACTGTGTACAATTACAAGGAGGAATAAATGTCACATTGTCACTTTTGGAAAATGCAGACAGCAGTTGGATGCCTCTATGACCTTCTTCTGTACCAGGGAGACAATAATCTAGATTTTGGAGCTGCAAGGATGACAGAGATCATCTTTTCTGAACATACTCATTTTAGAGGTGTGAAGACCAAGCCACAGAAAGGTTAAGTGACCTACTCAAGCTCACAGAGCCAACTGTCTACAGAGCAGAGGCAAAGGTTCTGTCTGCTGACTCCCAAACTCTTTCCACTACCTCTTCAAAAAGGTGTTTTCCACTAAAATATTTCTTTACTTGGTAAAGGGAGCGCTCTGACTTGAAAGAAATTTCACACACCAAGGACCAATGGGAGAAAGAATGCTAAAAGACAGGATCCCTTTATGAACCCCTTAAACAACGTCTATAGGGAGCTGCTTTCCATCTTCTTGGATAAGACCAGCTGTGCTGAGGGAAGACATTGATGAGCATGAGGAAACCTCTCACCTGACAGTAGTCTGCAGGAATCTCCTCTGTGCCATATCCTCCACACTATTCCTGCTTCCTTTTAAAACACCAAGTGTCTTTTCACTTCCTTTTTTTCCTCAAGGGGAATCAACACAATCATTACATTAAGGCGCCACTGGAAGCCACCACTGTATAAAAACAACAACAGTAAAGTTTCAAATTGATCATTTCTAGTTGCTGAAAGAAGAAAAGAATAGGTTTTCCCTTCTTGATTATGTTCATTATCATAGACTTCAATTTGTCTCAAATTACAAGGAAAAGTAGAATGAAATCCACAGCTGCATCCCCAGGTGTAATGTTTCATTTTTTTAAATCAATATGAAATTGAAGCCATTTTTTGTTAAGCATTTTTGGCTCCAGCCCTAAAGTACTTAGGCTATTATGCTGCATTTAGCCATCAAGATAGTTGATCATATTCAGCTTATACTTGCTTTTATGTTCAGTCTTTATTTCCTATACAACCATAAGGCTCTGAATGTCAGTAGTTTTGAGAGCTTCTGCGCTGTCAAAAACCTATATATAGTTTGCTCGGGTCTGAGTATTTATGATTGTTTTTCTGAGTCTATATCTACAAAGACCAATCAAGAGTGAATCAGATCATCGAGATAATTCTGGGAGGGGAAATGGGAAAAAAATAGATATGTTTAGAAAAGAGGTAAAAACCACAAAGACCTGTCTATTCAGATTGACCATCTTCATCATTCTAGTTTCAGGTGTAATTGTTCAGTTTCTGAAACAGTACATAGAGTTACATGAAACTCAGAGCCAGAAGGAACCTAAAAAGTCAGAGCTAGAGGAAACTAAGTAAGCAGCTAATTCACCTTCACTATTTTACAAATGATACAACTAAGGCCTAGAGAAAAGAAATGATTAGACCTATATCACAACCTAACTCACAAAGCTGAAATTCAAAACCATATGTCTTAATTTGATTTCTATTCTTTATACTGAAATCTTACTTAAGGTTTTCCCCAAAGACTAGCATGAGAAAAGGACTGAATGTAGGTGGTGTATTTTGGAAGTAAACACAAAAGATAGGAGCAAAGAAACAGGAAGAGGAGGCAGGGAAGGAGGAAAAAAATGCAGCACAGATTTTGATACTACTGTGGCCGTCTAGGGTCCATTCCCATGGGAGACTCTCTAGAATTAGAGAATGTGCCAAAGAAATGTGACTGCACAGGATGGAAAGCTAGGGAACTTATGCATCATCTCTGGTTTGCATAAGTTTGCCTAAATTCTCAGGCTGCCTATATCTATGCTAAGCAAACCAAGTGACTTGACAGAATCCCTGGCACAGAAAGGCAGACAGACAAAGCAGGATGCTAGATTTGGGTCACATAAAGCAAATTTGCCATTACAGCTATAGTTGAAATCAAGTTGAACTAGGGGTTGTGTCACAGGCCATGAAAAGGTCTACTACAAGTGGGCTTTAATTTACGTTGCCTTAGGGTTGTTCTCCTTAGAGTCTCCAGGAGTTGCTGAGGGAGGCCTGGGAAAAGCCGTATGGTAACATTTGAGGGATTCTGTTTCTGTTCCATTCAGAGCAGACCTCTAATTATCTATTTTACACTTTGGGGGCTTGACATGGGATATCATTTGAAAGAGGAAGTGGGGGCTTACTTGTGTATTAGCCACGATTCTTTAGTTGTAATTTTGCTGCTGCTGCTGCTGCTAAGTCGCTTCAGTCGTGTCCGACTCTTTGCGACCCCGTAGACGACAGCCCACCAGGCTCCCCTGTCCCTGGGATTCTCCAGGCAAGAACACTGGAGTGGGTTGCCATTTCCTTCTCCAATGCATGAAAGTGAAAAGTGAAAGTGAAGTCACTCAGTCGTGTCCGACTCTGCCTATGTTTTCCTCTAGGAGTTTTATATCTTTTTCAGGGACAGTTTTGTTGGTTTGTTATTTTCCTTAGGGTGGGTGACAATTTCCTGTTTCTTGGTATGCCTTGTGCCTTTTTTATGTTGAAAACTAGATGTTTGAATTTAATGATGTGTTATCTCTGAAAATTAGATTCTCCCCCCTCCCCAAGTTTTGCAGTTTTTTTTTTTTTCTTTTTGTTTATTTGTGTATGTGTTAGTGCTATAGGCTGTCTCTGTGTCAAGTATCAGTCTGAAGTGTACCTTCCCCTGGGCATGTGTGATCACTTTCTAATTTTCCCTGTCTATGTAGTTCCTTTTGAATGTCTCAATATTTAGTATCTGGCTCCCAAAAAAAAAGGAAAAAGAGAAAAATGAAAGATGGAGGGAGAACAAGATGGTGCAGGAGTAGGTGGATGTGGAGTACATCTCTCTGCATGGATACATCAGGAATACACCTTCAGACATAGAAGTGCATGCAGAACGCCAGCTGAGAGTGGACAGGAGTCCCTGACCAGAAGTAAAGAATATATAGAACCATGCAAAACTTGGTAGGATGAAGAAACTAGGGGGAAAAACAGGAGTGTTGGTAGGACTGGACCTGCCCTCGGCAGGAGGGGGAACTGAAGGAGGGGTCCAATCCCCACACCAGGGCAACTGTCTGAGTCAGAGGAGGAACATTTAAGACTGAGAGTGAAACAGCTAATCTGTGGCAGCCTAAATAGAATGAGAATCAGACAGTCCTTGCTGCAGCCATACAAACCCCGGACAGGAATGTGGGTCCCCTGGAATGTGCAGTGGCTGGGAGCTGGAGTTAGGGGATTGTGGAGCAATCCCAGGGCGAGGGCTGCTGTTGACTGTGGAGAGATGGATTGAGGGGATGTGAGCAAGGAGATTGTGGTGGAAAATGCCTGTGGAGGAAAGCCGAGCAGCCATGGAAGCAAGGCAATACTGTTGAGTCATGCATAGGGGGTGGAGCCATCACCATAGCCTCTCTCTCCCTACACACACCATCATTGGCAGCTGAACAACAGAGACGCTGGGCCATCAAATGCCTGACACACTGAACTACAGAATAGGACCTCACCCATGGTGCCCCTTTAAGTGACTGACACGCTGATCTACAGAGTAGGACCCCAGCCAAGGGGGCCCCTCTATGTGCCTGACACGCCAAAGAACAGAGAAGGACCACAGGCAAGGGAGCCCTCTAAGTGCCTGAACGGGCAGAGCTATGGAGAAAGCCTGGCCAAAGAGGCCTTCTGATCACTAGCTACAAGAGGCTGGAGAGCAGCCTCAGGAGCAAACCCCAGTGGGCGATACACTTGCAGACGTGGAAGTAAAACCACAATTGAAACCCAGGGGCAGTGTGGCTAAGGAAGAAGACCCAAAACCTTCCCACCAGCTGTACAAGCTGCAGATTAAATCCACACGATCAACTAGCCAGACTCTGTTTCTATGGAATATATTAAAGGACACTGAGAGTTGCTACAAAAGAAATCGCACTAGTTCTGATAGCTGTGGACACTGGAGGCAAGAACACACAGGAGTAGGACCAGATTAGAATCTGAGCTGCCCCCACAGCAGGTCCAGAGATCAGCGCAGTGTTGGAGGTCATAGTAGGGAGTTGAGGTGGACTGTGACTCCCAGCAAGGAAAAAGACTCTGATAGCAGTGACTCAAGAAAAACATCTATTATTCTTATGTTTGACTTGTTCTGTAGATTCTTTTGGATTATTTTCTCCATCGCCCCCCCCACCCCCTGCCATTGTAGTTGTGGATTTTATTGGTACTATGAAATCTAATTAAATTTTGAGCTTTTTTCCCCCTCAGTCACATTTTTTATTGTTGTTATAAACCTCTGCCTCTACATTGGGCTTTTGCAGTTCTGAGGAATTTCCCTTTTTCTTTTTTCTCTTTTTTTAAACCTATTATTATTTTTTCTACATTTATTCCTTTGTTTGCTATTCCTACCATTCTTTTCCCCTTGCTGTTAATCTTTAATGTATATAAATCTTCTTTATCTACCTCTATTTAACTTTGTATATCTATTTTTCTTTCCTTTCCTCTCAACGTATTTGTTAGTTTTATTTTCATTGCTTTGTTCCCCAATTGGCACTTTGCTCTAGTTTTGTTTTCCAGTTTTTGCTTTAGTTAGCTTTGTTTGGATAGATATAATTTTTGGTTTCCTTTGTTCTCCAGGTGAATCTATTGTACTTTATTTTTGTTGGACTTTTTTGTTTTTGCTGTGGGTGTATATGTATATGTGTATATTTAGTCACACTTTTTATTGTTGTTATAAACCTCTGCCTCTATTTGGCCTTTTGAAGTTCTGTGGAATTTTCCTTTTTTTTTCTTTTCTCTTTTTTTTTCTTTTCTCTTTTTTTATAATTTTAACTTTTAATTTTTTAAAATTATATTTTATAAATTTTATATTTTATATTTTTTATACATTTATTACTTTGTTTGCCTTCCCTACTGTTCTTTTCCCCTTGCAGTTAATCCTTAATGTATATAAATCTTCTTTATCTACCTCTACTTTGCATATCTATTTTTTCTTTCCTTTCCTCTCAACATATTTGTTAGTTTTATTTTCATTGCTTTGTTCCCCAGTTGGCACTTTGCTTTAGTTTTGTTTTCCAGTCTGTGCTTTAGTTAGTTTTGTTTGTGTAGATATAATTTTGGTTTCCCTTGTTTGTCATGTCAATCTATTGTACTTTATTTTTGTTGGACTGTTTCATTTTGCTATGGGTATATATGTATGTGTATATTCAGTCACACATTTTATTGTTGTTATAAACCTCTGCCTCTATGTTGAGTTTTTGCAGTTCTGTGAACTTTTCCTGTTTTTCTTCTTTTCTCTTTTTTATAATTTTAACTTTTAATTTTTCAAAACCTATTATATTTTTTACACATGTTTTACTTTGGCTTTCCTACTGTTCTTTTCCCCTTGCAGTTACACTTTAATGTATATAAACGATCATCTACCTCTATTTAACTTTGCATATCAATTCTTTCTTTCTTTTCTTTCTTTCCTTTCCTCTCAATATATTTGTTAGTTTTCTTTTCATTGTTTTATTCCCCACTTGGCATCTTGCTTTAGTTTTGCTTTACAGTTTGTGTTTTAGTTGGTTAGGCTCTTAACTGCTAAATATTTTTGATTTCCTTTGTGTGCAAGGTCAATCAACTGTACTCTATTTCTGCTGGACTGTTTTGACTTTGCTCATGGGTGGATATGTATATGTGTATATTCTGCTATTTTAATTATTATTTGTCTGATTTTGTAACTGCCATTTGTCTGGGGTTCATCTTTGCCTTATCGTTTTTGGATATTTGTTTTAATCTCACTTAATGCCATAACAAACCACTTGTGGAATCTTCGTTCCTGACCAGAGATCAAGCCCTGAGCCTTTGGAGTGGGAGCACTGACTCAAAGATCCTAGACTACCAGAGAACTAACCCTAGGGAGTATCAAATAGTGAGAACTCACACAAAGGAAACCACTTGAATACAACACCCAGCATCATCCAACCACCAGTAGCACCCTGGGAAGGACACCTCATCTAAACAACAAAGAAAACAAAAATACAAACCCAATCATCAGCAGACAGGATCACCACCTCACTCAGCCTTGCCCATCAGAGGAAAAACAAACAGACAAATAAAAACTCAGCACAAATCTCACCCTATGCGAAGCTTACACAAACCACTGGACCAACCTTAGGAGGACAGAAACCAAAAGAAAGAAAGAATTCAACCTTGAAGCCTGGGGAAAGGAGACCTCAAACACAATAAATTAAAAAAATAATGAAAAGGCAGAGAAATACTACACAAATGAAAGAACAAACTAGAAACACAGAAGTCCAAATAAATGAAGAGGAAATAGGCAAACTACCAGAAAAAGAATTCAGAATGATGATAGTAAAGATGAACAAAAATCTTGAAAACAAAATGGAGAAAATACAAGAATCAATCAACAAAGACCTAGAAGAATTAAAGAATAAACATACAGAGACAAACAACACAATTACCAAAATTAAAAATACTCTAGAGGGAATCAATAGAAGAATATCTGAAGCAGAAGAATGAATCAGTGACCTGGAAGATAAAATGGTGGAAATAACCTCTGAAGAGCAGAATAAAGTAAAAAGAATGAAAAGAATTTTAGGATAGTCTCAGAGACCTCTGGGACAATATCAAATGTACCAACATTTGAATTTTAGGGGTCCCAAAAGAAGAAGAGAAAAAGAAAGGGTATGAGAAAACTTTCAAAGAGATTATAGTTGAAACTTTCCCTAACATGGAAAAGGAAATAGTTAATCAAGTCTAAAAAAGCACAAAGAGTCCCATACAAAGTAAATCTATGTCAGACGGAATAAGAGACACAGATGCATAGAACAGTCTTGTGGACTCTGAGGAAGAAGGTAAGGGTGGGACGTTCTGGGACAATAGCATTGAAACATGTATATTATCATATGTGAAGCGGAACACCATACCATGTTTTATGCATGAGACAAATGCTCAGGGCTGGGGCATTGGGATGACCCAGAGGGATGGGATGGGGAGGGAGGTGGGAGGAGGGTTCAGGATGGGGAACACATGTAAACCCATGGCTGATTCATGTCAATGTATGGCAAAAACTACTACAATATTGTAAAGTAATTAGCCCCCAACTAAAATAAATAAATTTATTAAAAAAAAAAAAAGTGGTTACCAGTGGGGTGAGGGAAAGGGGCAGGGCAATATAGGGATAAATTTTTAAAAGGGGCTTATTAGAGGATCGAGTTGGGAAGATAAATGTTAAAGGGATGTACATAGTTGAGAAATACAAAAGAAGAAAAAAGATCTACAATATCAACTCCAGACAATTAAGAAAATGGCAATAGGAACATATATATCAATAATCACTTTAAATGTAAATAGATTAAATGCTCCAACCTAAAGACACAAACTGGCTGAATGGATACACAAACAGGACCCATATATATGTTGTCTACAAGACACCCACTTCAGACCTCAAGACACATATAGATTAAAAGTGAGAGGATGGAAAAATATATTCCATGCAAATGGGAAGCAAAAGAAAGCTGGAGTAGCAATCCTCATATCAGACAGAGTAGACCTTAAAATAAAGAAGATTGCAAGAGATAAGGAAGGACACTACATAATGATCAAGGGATCAATCCAAGAGGAAGACATAACAATTGTAAATATCTATGAACCCAACATAAGAGCACCTCAATTCATAAGACGAACACTAACACACACAAATGGAGAAATTGACATCAACACAATAATAGTAGGAGACTTAACACCCCACTCACACCAATGGACAGATCATCAAAACAAAATTAATAAGGAAACACAAGTCTTAAATGATGAGATAGATCATTAGATGAGATAGATGAGATGAGATAGATCTTAATTAGATCAGATAGATCTCATTGATATCTCCAGGACATTCCATCCAAGTGCAGAAGAATACACCTTTTTCTCAAGTGTACATGGAACATTCTCCAGGATAGACCACATCTTGGGTCACAAATCAAACCTCAGTAAATTTAAGCAAATTGAAATCATATCAAGCATCTCCTCTGACCACAATGCTAAAAGACTAGATATCAATTACAAGAAAAAAACTGTAAGAAACACAAACACATTTCTAAATAACCAACATGTTACTGAAGAACTCAAAAGGGAAATCAAAAAGTTTCTAGAAATAAATGACAATAAAAACATGACAACTCAAAACCTATGGGATGCAGCAAAAGCAGTTCTAAGAGGGAATTTTATAGCAATACAATCCTACCTCAAGAAACAAGAAAGATATCAAATAGACAACCTAACTTTACACCTAAAACAACTGGAAAAAGAAGAACAAAAAAAACCCCAAAATTAGTAGAGGGAAAGAAATCATAAAGATCTGAGCTGAAATAAATGAAAAAGAAATGAAAGAAACAATAATAAAGATTAATAAAAAATAAAAGCTAGTTCTTTGAGAAGATAAACAAAATTGAGAAGCCTTTAGCCAGGCTCACCAGGAAAAAAAGAGAGAAAAATCAAATCAACAAAATTAGAAATGAAAAAGGAGAGGTCACAACAGACAATGCAGAAATACAAAGGATTATAAGAGACTATTATGAATAACTATATGGCAATAAAATGGATAACCTGGAAGAAATGGACAGATTCTTAGAAAAGTTCAATCTTCCAAGACTGAACCAGGAAGAAATAGAAATTATGAAGGACCGAATTATAAGCACTGAAATGAAAGCGGTGATCAAAAGTCTCCCAAAAAACAAAAGCCCAGGACCAGTTGGCTTCACAGCAGAATTCTATCAAACATTCAGAGAAGAGCTAATGTCTATCCTTCTAAAACTCTTTCAAAAAATTGCAGAGGAAGAACACTTCCAAATCCATTCTAGGAGGCCACCATCACCCTGATACCAAAACCAAAGAAAGACAACACAAAAAAAGGAAACTACACACCAATATCACTGATGAATGTAGATGCAAAAATCCTCAACAAAATTTTAGCAAACAGAATTCAGCAATACATCACAAAGCTTATACACCATGATCAAGTTGAGTTTATTCCAGGAATGCAAGGATTCTTCAATATATGCAAATCAATCAGTGCGATACACCATATTAACAAACTGAAAGATAAAAACCACATGATCATGTCAATGGATGCAGAAAAAACCTTTGACAAAATTCAGCACCCATTTATGATTAAAACTCTTCAAAAAATGGACATAGAAGGAACCTACCTCAACATAGAAAAGGCCATATATGATAAACCTACTGTAAACATTATTCTCAATGGTGCAAAACTGAGAGCATTCCCCTTAAGATCAGGAACAAGACAAGGGTGTCCACTTTCACCACTATTATTCAACATAGTTCTGGAGGTCCTAGCTGCAGGAATCAGAGAAGAAAAATTATAAAAGGAATCCAGATTGGAAAAGAAGAAGTAAAGCTCTCACTGTTTGCAGGTGACATGATACTGTACATAGAAAACCATAAAAACAGTATCAAAAAATTACTAGAGCTAACCAGTGAATTTAGCAAAGTGGCAGGATACAAAATCAATACACAGAAATCACTGGCATTTCTATATACTAACAATGAAAAATCAGAAAGGCAAATTAAGGAATCAATCCCATTCACCATTGCAACAAAAACAATTAAATGTCTAGGAATAAACTTACCTATGGAGACAAAAGAACTGTATACAGAAAATTATAAGACACTAGTGAAAGAAATCAAAGATGACATAAACAGATGCCATGTTCCTGGGCAGGAAGAATCAATACTGTGAAAATGACTATACTACCAAATGCAATCTATAGATTCAATGTGATCCCTATCACATTATCAGAACAAAAAAAATCTCAAAATTTATATGGAAACACAAAAGACCCATATAACCAAAGCAGTCTTGAGAAAGAAGAATGGAGTTGGAGAAATCAACCTTCCTGATTTCAGATTATACTACAAAGCTTCAGTCATCATGACAGTATGGTACTGGCACAAAAACAGAAATATAGATCAATGGAAAAAGATAGAAAGCCCAGAAATAAACCCATGCACCTATGGGTACCTTATTTTTGACAAAGGAGGCAAGAATATACAACAGGGCAAAGACAGCCTTTTCAATAAATGGTGCTGGGAAAACTGGACAGCTACATGCAAAAGAATGAAATTAGAACACTGCCTAACACCGTAACAAAGATAAACTCAAAATGGATTAAAGACCTAAATTTAAGACCACAAACTATAAAACTCTTAGAGGAAACATAGGCAGAACACTCAATGACATAAATCAAAGCAAGATACTCCATGACCTACCTCCTAGAGTAACAGAAACAAAAACAAAAATAAACAAGTGGGACCTGATTAAACGTAAAAGCTTTTGCACAGCAAAGGAAACTATAAGCAAGATGAAAAGACAACTTTCAGAATGGGAGAAAATAATAGCAAATGAAACAACTGACAAAGGATTAATTTCCAAAATATACAATCAGTTCATACAACTCAATGCCAGAAGAACAAACAACCCAATCAAAAAGTGGGGAAAAGACTCAGAATTTCTCCAAAGAAGACATACAGATGGCTAACAAACACATGAAAAGATGCTCAACGTTGTGCATTATTAGAGAAATGTAAATCAAAACTACAATGAGATATCACCTCACACTGATCAGAATGGCCATCATCAAAAAGTCTACAAACAATAACTACTGGAGAGGGTGTGGATAAAAGTGAATGCTCTTGCACTATTGGTGGGAATATAACTTGATATAGCCACTATGGAAGATGGTATGGAGATTCCTTTAAAAAAAAACTAGGAATAAAACCACCATATGACCCAGCAATCCCACTCTTAGGCATATACCCTGAGGAAACCAAAATTGAAAAAGACATGTGTATCCTGTTGATCACTGCAGCTCTATTTACAAAAGCTAGAACATGGAAACAACCTAGATGTCCATCAACAGTTGAATGGATAAAGAAGCTGTGGTACATATACACAAGGGAATGTTACTCAGCTCTTAAAAGAACACATTTGAGTCAGTTCTGATGAGATGGATGTACCTAGAACCCATTATACAGAGTGAAGTGAGTCAGAAAGAGAAAGATAAATATCGTATTCTAACACACATATATGGAATCTAGAAAAATAGTACTGAAGAATTTATGTACAGGGCAGTAATGAGAAACAGACATAGAGAATAGACTTATGGACATGGGGAGAGAGGAGGAGAGGGTGAGCTGTATGGAATAAGTAACATGGAAACTTACATTACCATATGAAAAACAGATAGCCAACAGGAATTTGCTGTGTGGTTCAGGACACTCAAACAGGGGCTCTGTATCAATTTAGAGGGGTGGGATGGAGCAGCAGATGGGAGGGAGGTTCAAAAGGGAGAGGATATAAGTATGCCTATGACTGATTCATATTGAGATTTGACAGAAAACAACAAAATTTTATAAAGCAATTATACTTCAATAAAAAAATAAAAAAGAAAGACAGAAGGAGGAAGGGCCCTAGAAACGCCCTGGGAGTCACTTCATTCAGAAGGGGAGGGGTTGCAACAATGAGGGGAGGTACAGCAACAGTGGTCACCTACCCCTTTGTCTGCACATCTGTGATCAGAAGCAGCAGAGTACAGATTCCCAGGTGCTTTTTGCTTACTCTGGCTCCTGAAAGTTGTGTGCAGGTTGCTCCAGGAACACTTGCACAGTTGCCTGCTACAGGACTAAGGGTAGAGGATGTGTAGCTGCAACTGTGCTAAGAGCTGAAATGGACCAAAATTAGCCACAATTTACTATTCAAGTCTTACCCTGAAGGATGCAGCCTTCAGTACACCCCAACGTGCTAAAATAGTTACATCAGACAGATTCACCTAGTATTATTGTCTAGGTTGGGAGACAGATTCTTGATGTTTCCTACTCTGCCACCTTCCCAGAGTTCTCCCTCCAGGAATAACTTGAAGAAAACAAAGCTGGAGGACTTATACTACTGGACATGAAGACCTACAAAAAATGACAGTAATTAAGATAGCACATTTTGGCCTAAGGACAAACAGATATACCAACAAAAGACAATAGGAACTGTCTCACTCATATGTGACTACTTGATATAACTGTAGATCTAAATACAAAAGATGCACCATAAAGATCTAGGATATATCACTGGAAAATATTTTTGTAGTTTTAGAGTAGGCAAAGATTTTCTAAACAGGACACAGGAAGCACTAACTATAAAGGAAAAGATTGATGAAGTAAGCTGCATTACAATTAAGCACCTATGTTCATTAAAGAGATGTTTATAAGGCATGCCACAGAGCAGGAAATGTTATTTGCAATACATGAAAAAATTTTTAGAGAGCATATACAAAAGATCTTCTGCCAAAAAAAATAATGATAGTACTAAAACAGAAAAAAACATGAACACAAAAGTTGAATAAGAACTTTGAAAAGAATATACCTGCATGTTCAATAAATGTTTGAAAAGTGCTGAATTTTTTAGCTATCAAAGAAATGCAAATTTAAACCAAATAATATTATATAACTACCAGAAAGGTAATACTTATAAGGATGACAATGCCACAGATTGATGAAGTTGAAGAAGAGCTATCATCTTCAAAATGTTATTAAGTATAAATTTGGAAAACTTCAGCAGTATTTACAAAAACACAACACACACATACACGTTGAACCATAATGTCATTGTTATGTATTTATCCAAAAAATGCACCCATATTTGTGCACCAAAAAGCATATGGATGGTGAGCATAGCACAATATTTATGTAGCTAAATAACCTAACAGAATGACAGAATGTGGTCCACTGGAGAAGGGCATGGCAAACCACTTCAGTATTCTTGCCTTGAGAACCCCATGAACAGCATGAAAAGGCAAAAAGATAGGACACTGAAAGATGAACTCCCCAGGTCAGCAGGTGCCCAATATGCTACTGGAGATCAGTGGAGAAATAACTCAAGAAAGAATGATGGGATGGAGCCAAAGCAAAAACAATTCCCAGCTATGGATGTGACGGGTGATAGAAGCAAAGTCCAATGCTGTGAAGAGCAATATTGCATAGGCACCTGGAAAGTTAGGTCCATGAATCAAGGCAAATTGGAAGTGGTTAAACAGGAGATGGCAAGAGTGAATGTCGACATTCTAGGAATCAGAGAACTAAGATGGACTGGAATGGGTGAATTTAACTCAGATGACTATTATATCTACTACTGTGGGCAGGAATCCCTTAGAAGAAATGGAGTAGTCATCATGATCAACAAAAGAGTCTGAAATGCAGTACTTGGATGCAGTCTCAAAAATGACAGAATGATCTCTGTTTGTTTCCAAGGCAAACCATTGAATATCACGGTAATCCAAGTCTATGCCCCGACCAGCAACACTGAAGAAGCTGAACTTGAATGGTTCTATGAAGACTTAGAAGACCTTTTAGAAGTAACACCCAAAAAAGATGTCCTTTTCATTATAGGGGACTGGAATGCAAAAGTAGGAAGTCAGGAAACACCTGAAGTAACTGGCAAATTAGGCCTTGGAGTGCAGAATGAAGCAGGGCAAAGGCTAATAGAGTTTTGCCAAGAGAACACACTGGTCATAGCAAACACCCTCTTCCAACAACACAAGAGAAGACTCTACCCATGGACATCACCAGATGGTCAACACCAAAATCAGATTGATTATATTCTTTGCAGACAAAGATGGAGAAGCTCTATACAGTCAGCAAAAACAAGACCGGGAGCAGACTGTGGCTCAGATCATGAACTTAAATTGAACATAACCATCATGAACATAACCAAATTCAGACTTAAATTGAAGAAAGCGGAGAAAACCACTAGACCATTCAGGTATGACCTAAATCAAATCCCTTATGATTATACAGTGGAAGTGACAAATAGATTTAAGGGACTAGATCTGATAGAGTGCCTGATGAACTATGGACAAAGGTTGGTGACATTGTACAGGAGACAGGGATCAAGACCATCCCCATGGAAAAGAAATGCAAAGAAGCAAAATGGGTGTCTGAGGAGGCCTTACAAATAGCTGGGAAAAGAAGAGAAGCAAAAAGAAAAAGAGAAAAGGAAAGATATTCCCATCTGAATGCAGAGTTCCAAACAATAGCAAGGAGAGATAAGAAAGCCTTCCTCAGCAATCAATGCAAAGAAACAGAGGAAAACAACAGAATGGGAAAGACTAGAGATCTCTTCAATAAAATTTGAGATACCAAGGGAACATTTCAGCAAAGATGGGCTCGATAAAGGACAGAAATTGTATGGACCTAACAGAAGCAAAAGATATTAAGAAGAGGTGGCAAGAATATACAGAATAACTGTACAAAAAAGATCTTCACGACCCAGATAATCACGATGGTGTGATCACTCAACCTAGAGCCAGACATCCTGGAATGTGAAGTCAAGTGAGCCATAGGAAGCATCACTATGAACAAAGCTAGTGGAGGTGATGGAAATCCAGTTGAGCTATTTCAAATCCTCAAAGATGACACTGTGGAAGTGCTGCACTCAATATGCCAGCAAATCTGGAAAACCCAGCAGTGGCCACAGGACTAGAAAAGGTCAGTTTTCTTTCCAATCCCAAAGAAAGGCAATGCCAAACAATGCTCAAACTGCCGCACAATTGCACTCATCTCACCTGCTAGCTAGTAAAGTAATATTCAACATTCTCCAAGCCAGGCTTCAGCAATATGTGAACCGTGAACTTCCAGATGTTCACACTGGTTTTACAAAAGGCAGAGGAACCAGAGATCAAATTGCAAACATCCGCTGGATCATCGAAAAAGCAAGAGAGTTCCAGAAAAACATCTATTTCTGCTTTATTGACTATGCCAAAGCCTTTGACTGTGTGGATCACAATAAACTGTGGAAAATTCTGAAAGAGATGGGAATACCAGACCATCTGACCTGTCTCTTGAGAAACCTCTATGCAGGTCAGGAAGCAACAGTTAGAACTGGACATGGAACAACAGACTGGTTCCAAGTAGGAAAAGGAGTATGTCAAGGCTGTATATTGTCACCCTGCTGATTTAACTTCTATACAGAGTACATCATGAGAAACGCTGGGCTGGAAGAAACACAAGCTGGAATCAAGATTGCCGGGAGAAATATCAATAACCTCAAATATGCAGATGACACCACCCTTATGGCAGAAAGTGAAGAAGAACTACAGAGCCTCTTGATGAAAGTGAAAGAGGAGCGTGAAAAAGTTGGCTTAAAGCTCAATGTTCAAAAACTAAGATCATGGCATCTGGTCCCATCACTTCATGGGAAACAGATGGGGAAACAGTGGAAACAGTGTCAGACTTTATTTTGGGGGCTCCAGAATCACTGCTGATGGTGATTGCAGCCATGAAATTAAAATATGCTTGCTCCTTGGAAGGAAGGTTATGACCAACCTTGATAGCATATTTCAAAGCAGAGACATTACTTTGCCAACAAAGGTCCGTCTAGTCAAGGCTATGGTTTTTCCAGTGGTCGTGTATGGATGTGAGAGTTGGATGGTGAAGAAAGCTAAGCGCCAAAGAATTGATGCTTTTGAACTGTGGTGTTGGAGAAGACTCTTGAGAGTTCCTTGGAATGCAAGGAGATCCAACCAGTCCATCCTAAAGGAGATCAGTCCTGGGTGTTCATTGGAAGGAGTGATGTTGAAGCTGAAACTCCAATACTTTGGCCACCTTATGCGACTAGTTGACTCATTGGAAAAGACCCTAATGCTGGGAAGGATTTGGGGCAGGAGGAAAAGGGGACGACAGAGGATGAGGTCATTGGATGGCATTACTGACTCCATGGACATGGGTTTGGGTAAACTCCAGGAGTTGGTGATGGACAGGGAGGGCTGGCGTGCTGTGATTCATGGGGTCGCAAAGAATCGGACACGACTGAGTGACTGAAATGAACTTAACTGAAAATAACCTAAATGTCCATCAGCAATAAAACAGATAAATAAATTGTGGTATATTTATGAGATGGAATACACAACAGTGAAAATGAACAAGTTACAACCAAGTATGACAATATGGATGAACTTCACAAACATAATATAAATGAATGGAGCCATTCACAAAAAAGTACATTGGATATGGCTCCATTCATTTAAAGTTGAAAATCATTCAAAAATAATTAATGATTATAGCAGCCAAGAGAATTGTTGATTTTGGGTATCAGTTCAGTCGCTCAGTTGTGTCCATCTCTTTGCAACTCCATGGACTACAGCACGCCAGGCCTCCCTGTCCATAACCAGCTCCCAGAGTTCACCGAAACATATGTCCATTGAGTCAGTGATGCCATCCAACCATCTCATCCTCTGTAGTCTCCTTCTCCCCCCGCCTTCAATCTTTCCCAGAATCAGGGTCTTTTCAAATGAGTCAGTTCTTCACATCAGGTGGCCAAAGTATTTGAGTTTCAGCTTCAACATCAGTCCTTCCAATGAACAACCAGGACTGATCTCCTTTAGGATGGACTGGTTGGAGCTCCTTGTAGTCCGAGGGACTCTCAAGAGCCTTCTCCAACACCACAGTTCAAAAGCATCAATTCTTCGGTGCTCAGCTTTCTTTATAGTCCAACTCTCACATCCAGACATGACTACTGGAAAAACCATAGCTTTGACTAGATGGACCTTTGTTGGCAAAATAATGTCTCTGCTTTTTAATATGCTGTTTAGGTTGGTCATAACTTTCCTTCCAAGGAGTAAGCGTCTTTTAATTTCATGGCTGCAATCACCATCTGCAGTGATTTTGGAGCCCCCCCAAAATAAAGTATACCACTGTTTCCTCTGTTTCTCCATCTATTTACCTGAAGTGATGGGACCAGATCCATTATCTTCAGTTCAGTTCAGTCCCTCAGTTGTGTCCAACTCTTTTTGACCCCATGAACTGCAGCACACCAAGCCTCCCTGTCCATCACCAACTCCCTGAGTTCACCCAAACCCATGTCCAATGAGTCGTTGATGCCATCCAGCCATCTCATCCTCTGTCGTCCCCTTCTCCTCCTGCCCTGAATCTTTCCCAGCATCAGGGTGTTTTCCAATGAGTCAGCTTTTCTCATGAGGTAGCCAAAGTATTGGAGTTTCAGTTTCAACATCAGTCCTTCCAATGAACACCCAGGACTGATCTCCTTTAGGATGGACTGGTTGGATCTCCTTGCAGTCCAAGGGACTCTCAAGAGTCTTCTCTAACACCACAGTTCAAAAGCATCAATTCTTCGGTGCTCAGCTTTCTTTATAGTCCAACTCTCACATCCATACATGACTACTGGAAAAACCCATAGCCTTGACTGGATGGACATTTGTCAGTAAAGTAATGTCTGCTTTTTTAATATGCTGTCTAGGTTGGTCAGAACTTTCCTTCCAAGGAGTAAGTGTCTTAATTTCATGGCTGCAGTCACCATCTGCAGTGATTTTGGAGCCCCCCCAAAATAAAGTCCGCCACTGTTTCCACTGTTTCCCCATCTATCTGCCATGAAGTGACGGGACAGATGCCATGATCTTGGTTTTCTGAATGTTGAGCTTTAAGCCAACTTTTTCACTCTCCTCTTTCACTTTCATCAAGAGGCTCTTTAGTTCTTCTTCACTTTCTGCCATAAGGGTGTTGTCATCTGCATATCTGATGTTATTGATATTTCTCCCAGCAACCTTCATTCTAGCTTGTGCTTCCTCCAGCCCAGCGTTTCTCATGATGTAGTCTGCGTATAAGTTAAACAAGCAGGGTGACAATATACAGCCTTGACATACTCCTTTTCTTATTCGGAACCAGTCTGTTGTCCCATGTCCAGTTCTAACTGTTGCTTCCTGACCTGCATAGAGGTTTCTCAAGAGACAGGTCAGGTGGTCTGGTATTCCCGTCTCTTTCAGAATTTCCCACAGCTTATTGTGATCCACACAGTCAAAGGTTTTGGCATAGTCAATAAAGCAGAAATACATGTTTTTCTGGAGCTCTTTTGCTTTTTTGATGATCCATTGGATGTCGTCAATTTGATCTCTGGTTCCTCTGCCTTTTGTAAAACCAGCTTGAACATCTGGAAATTCATGGTTCACGTATTGCTGAAGCCTGGTTTGGAGAATTTTGAGCATTGCTTTACTAGCGTGTGAGATGAGTGCAATTGTGTGGTAGTTTGAGCATTCTTTGGCATTGCCTTTCTTTGGGATTGGAAAGAAAACTGACCTTTTCCAGTCCAGTGGCCACTGCTGAGTTTTCCAGATTTGCTGGCATATTGAGTGCAGCACTTCCACAGTGTCATCTTTTAGGATTTGAAATAGCTCAACTGGTATTCCATCACCTTCACTAGCTTTGTTCATAGTGATGCTTCCTAAGGCCCACTTGACTTCACATTCCAGGATGTCTGGCTCTAGGTGAGTGATCACACCATCATGATTGTCTGTGTTGTGAACAACTTTTTTTTACAATTCTTCTGTTTATTCTTGCCACGTCTTCTTAATATCTTCTGTTTCTGTTAGGTCCCTACCATTTCTGTCAAGCCAACTTTACCCTCCTCTTTCACTTTCATCAAGAGGCTACTTAGTTCTTCTTCACTTTCTGCCATAAGGGTGGTATCATCTGCATATTTGAGGTTATTGATATTTCTCCCAGCAATATTGATTCCAACTTGTGTTTCTTCCAGCCCAGTATTTCTCATGATGTACTCTGCATATAAGTTAAATCAGCAGGGTGACAATATACAGCCTTGACGTACTCCTTTTCCTACTTGGAACCAGTCTGCTCTTCTATATCCAGTTCTAACTGTTGCTTCCTGACCTGCGTACAGGTTTCTCAAGAGGCAGGTCAGGTCTGGTATTCCCATCTCTTTCAGAATTTTCCACAGTTTATTGTGATCCACACAGTCAAAGGCTTTGGCATAGTCAATAAAGCAGAAATAGATGTTTTTCTGGAACTCTCTTGCTTTTTCTGTGATCCAGTAGATGTTGGCAATTTGATCTCTTGGCTCCTGTTGCCTTTTCTAAAACCAGCTTGAACATCTGGAAGTTCACAGTTCATGTACTGTTGAAGCCTGGCTTGGAGAATGTTGAGCATTACTTTACTAGCATGTGAGATGAGTGCAACTGTGTGGTATTTTGAGCATTCTTGGCATTGCCTTTCTTTGAGATTGGAATGAAAACTGAGCTTTTCCAGTCCTGTGGCCACTGTTGAGTTTTCCAAATTTGCTGGCATATTGAGTGCAGCACTTTCACAGCATCATCTTTTAGGATTTGAAATAGCTCAACTTGTATTCCATCACCTCCACTAGCTTTGTTCATAGTGATGCTCCCTAAGGTCTACTTGACTTTACATCCTGGATGTCTGGCTGTATGTGAGTGGTCACACCATCATGACTATCATATATGAAGAGGGTTTCAAGAGTTCTGATAAAGTTTTATTCTGATCTAAGCACTGGTGAAATGGGTATGTTCACTTTGTGGAATTCACTGAGTTATACATTTTCACTTTTTAATATATTCATGTAACTTTTAGAATACATATTATTTTTTTTTTACCATAGACAGATCCTATAAAAACACACAGGCACAGATACCCACATAAAGATAAAAAAAGATTTTAAACATTGTACTGAATTCACAAGCTAAAAAGTACTAATTAAATTAGCAATATTCACAACATAAACCAACAGCAGTATAAAAGATGCATTTAAATCATATTTTTATGTCTGTATATTATAATCGTTTTTTGAAAGATTCACCCCCGAGTTCCTTGTTATTTCATTTATGTAAAACCATTAAAATAGTTGTCAGTTTTTATAAACCTGAAGAAATATGAGCAAGTTTCCAAAGTATGCAGAATAAAAATGAAAAGAGGTAAAGACTATTTCATTTTTTGAACACCGAAGCTTTCAATATTAAAGAAAAGAAAACCCTAATACCTAGCCTAGACTGGTATCGCTGCTAACTTAGTTACAAACTGATCTTTGTGTCTTTGAATTAGACCCTATTGTTTTCAACTTGTCACTGAAACACTAAATAAGAGAGACTCCAAAAACACCTACTTAAAAATGTTCCAAGAATGGGAAGAACTGATCTTCATTTGTAGTTCATTTTTAAATAAATAAGTCATTATTAGGAGGTCTGTGAGCTTATCTTACCTCCATCACCATATGACTTTAACCAAGTCATTTACCCTTTGGTCAGTTTCATCATATATAAAATGCAGGAATTCAATAAGGTCCCACTTTGCATAAAGTAAATGTTGATGAAGCTAAGGTCTACTACAGATGATGGATTATCCTAGCTGATATTAACCCTTGCATAAAATACACAGAAGGATTCTATTCATTAATTGTCCTTAAATATGTATCATTCATAACCTTGAAGTCATAATAATAATTACTAATTTATGATGCTAATTCAGTGACATTAATTTTGAAAGTGTCTCTTTTTTTATATTGAAGATTATTAATTAATAACAGTGTCAATAAAGCTAGAATGTTTAATTGCACAACAACGTTTTAGTATTCTAACTCTGTTTGAAAGACTGTATGAAGGTACAGAATCTCTTTTTTCCCTTGCATTTTGAAGAGTCAACACAAATATTCCCCCAAAAATGCTGGGTTTCTCACATATCTCTGATAACATTGATAAGAAATCTGCAGTATACTTGATTAAAAACAGAATTGTGGGAGGGGAAAAAAATCAATGATGCATCCAGAAGACAGTACTCTTCTAGGAAACACTATGTCATTTTCAAACATGTCACTAGTCTGTACAGGTTATTGTCAGGAACTGGTCTATCTCTATAATAAGTGGCAACATTAAAGGGACCTATTACTGTTCAAATTTGGAGATCATCAAGGTGGGATTTACGTGAAGAACAATGTGTATCAAAGGTAAACAAAATGTCTAAAAAGGCCACTATGACACACTGGAATGTTACTTGATAAACACACAGAATGATAGATTCATTATCCAGTTTTCTCTCTCGTTAAAACGTCCATGTTAATGAAGTATGCTGTGTTCCCCAGGGGTACAAAGAGCAACATTAGATAATTAAGCAAGAGAAAAACGCTAGAGAAACTGAAATAATATGACTACTCATGCTTTTCAGCCCCAAATACTTCTGGTGTTAATATTAGAATGACCTAAAAAAAATTCTCAGAGAATAAAAAATTTAACAGAAAACATCTCTAAAGCAAATATCCAGATAAATAAGGTACTTTTCCCAAGGTCATTTAGCCAGTTAGCTAAAAAAAAAAAAGAAAGAAGAAAGAAAGAAAAAGCAAACGCAAGGAATAGAACCTGTTACCAATAACAGGCACTGCTCAGTAGTTTTGACCTCCAAGAGGTCACTAGATGAAAAAAAAAAAAAAAAAAAGAGGCACATATAGCTATCAGGAACTTCAAAGATTTTCTTTATACTATTGTACATGGGTAGACAAGGTCAAATCACAAACTCTATCCAAGGGAGTAATACACAATACACACACAGACACACATACACACCTTTTTACTATAGATATATAAATGTATAGATAGATTAAAATAGACATGTTATAATATATATAACATAATAGATATTAAATTCCCTTACCTATAGGAACATCTTTTCCAACCCATTCCTAGTTCTTTCCCCATCTATAACCTTCATAAACCACATTCCATTAAAAAGCAGAGGAGGGGCCATTATCAACAGAGACATAGAGGGGAGATTTTGATACCTCTTTTCAAACGTCTTGGAGAAGGCAATGGCACCCCACTCCAGTACTGTTGCCTGGAAAATCCCATGGACGGAGGAGCCTGGTAGGCTACAGTCCATGGGGTCACTAAGAGTCGGACATGACTGAGCGACTTCACTTTCACTTTCAAACGTCTAATGATCTTATCTTGTAGAAGATTGACACTGTTATCCACTTAGAATTGAAAAAAACGTTCCCAGATGAATCCAGATAGTCCCAATTTCTCTAGGTCAAACAAAGATATCGCCGAGACTCCTTATGTGCCTCCATAACATTAAGACATAATTATAGATAACCCCCAAATTATATAAATCCTGTATAGCAAAGATAGGGGCAATACTAGCTCTAAGTAAATTACTAAATTCTCATCACCAAGGATACTGTAAAAATGATTTAAAACAAAAAGGTCTGTAGGAAGTCATGCGGATGATTAAAAATAATTAAGATATCACTTAGATGTAAAAATATATTAAGGAGAACAGAAAGGAACTAAAAGCTTAGCAAAGTAGGCTTGGGATGTCTACTGATCCAGACTTCTGTATATTCAAGCTAGCTGCCCATTAGAGTTCATCTTTATTCTTTTCGAATATTTCCATTTAAACCTGTCCAGCAGAATTTATTTTCCCATTCTTCACCTGGTGCTCTTTATGTTTTATCTTGCTGTTTTTCCTCTTTTGTCTGCTCAAGATTAACATTAGTCATTGTTACATTGTTTGGCTGTTTAAAACTTTAAACATGCAAAGAGTTCAGTGGGAAATAGATAAGTAATTAAGGATATTTTCCCTTGAATTTTCAGGCTAATTGCCTCAATGATTCTCTCTGGACCTTAGTAAAGCTATCTTATTATTAAATCTTCTACTATAACTCACAATATATAGTGGACTATGGAAGATTCAATCTGAATCTTCTAGTCTTTTTGGTTAAAGACACCACTACCATTCAAACTGGTTTAAGAAAAATAAGGTAAAATGGTGGCTCAACTGGCTAGTCAATCCAGGCATAAATCTGACTGTAGGTATAGCTAGATCTAGGGGTTCAAAAAGATTATCAAGACATCCTTTTCCATTTTAGGGCTCTGCTGTCACAGTACCCTCAGAAAGGCGCAATCCATATTGTGGCAAGTATGAGCAACAGAAGCTTCCCACTTACACTCTCTCATCCTAGCAACCTAGTGGAAAGAAAACACCTCTTTCCAGAAGTTCCAGCAAAATGTTCCAAGACTGATGATCCCTAATCACGACTTGATTTAGATCATCCATCCATGCCTGACATAGCATGTGAGTTTTTCCTTTGGTCCAATCTGGATTTTCATGCACTTTAGAGTTACAAGGTGGACTCAGGACTGGCCAAACCATGCAAGCTGACTGGGAGGGAGCAATAGTCTCCTCCTACACAACAATCTGTTTTCTTTTTTTTTAAATCTATTCATTTTTTAATTGAAGGATAATAGCTTTACAGAATTTTGTTGTTTTATGTCAAACCTCAACATGAATCAGCCATCAGTACACATATATCCCCTCTCTTTTGAACCTGCCTCCCATCTCCCTCTCCATCCCACCCCTCTAGGTTGATACAGAGCCCCTGTTTCAGTTTCCTGAGCCATACAACAAATTCCCGTTGGCTATCTATTTTACATATGGTAATGTAAGTTTCTATGTTACTCTCTCCGTACATCTCACCCTCTCCTCCCCTCTCCCCATGTTCATAAATCTATTCTCTATGTCTGTTTCTCCATTACTGCCCTGTCATAAAATCTTCAGTATTATTTTTCTAGATTCCATATATATCTGTTAGTATATGATACTTATCTTTCTCTGACTCACTTCACTCTGTATAATAGGTTCTAGGTTTACCCTAGAGCCTATTAGTTCAGAGCCTATTAGAGCCTATTAGTTCATCTACCTCATTAGAACTGATTCAAATACATTCCTTTTTCTGGCTGAGTAATATTCTATTGTGTATATGTACCACAGCTTCTTTATCCATTCATCTGTCGATGGACATCTAGGTTGCATCCTTGTTCTAGCTATTGTAAATAGTGCTGCAATGAACAATGGGATACACATGTCTTTTTCAATTTTGGTTTCCTCAGGGTATATGCCCAGGAGTGGGATTTCTGGATCATATGGTGGTTTTATTTCTAGTTTTTTAAGGAATCTCCATACTGTTTTCCATAATGGCTATATGAATTTACATTCCCACCAACAGTGCAAGAGTGTTCCTTTTTCTTCACACCCTCTCCAGCATTTATTGTTTGTAGACTTTTTGATGATGGTCATTCTGACCAGTATGAGGTGATATCTCATTGTAGTTTTGATTTGCATTTCTCTAATAATGAGCGATGCTGAGCATTTTTTCATGTGTTATTAGCCATCTGTATGTCTACTTTGGAGAAATGTCTGTTTAGGTCTTTTTTCCCACTTTTTGATTGGGTTGTTTGTTTTTCTGGTAAGCAATCTGTTTTCTTACCAGAAGAGACAATGGATGCTGGTCTGAGGGGCAAGAAACAGAGATGTCCACTACCAGGACACATAGTCCAGGAAGGACATAAGTACCTCATGAAAATACATATGATACCATGGAATAATCCCAAAGGTAGTATTTTAAGAAGTTGTCAATATAATTTGTATTATGGAGGATCATTACTACAACTGTTATTATATTTATTCAGATAAAGATGTCATTTTCTGAAAGACTATGAACTTTATAGGTCAATTGGAAAATTATAAAATGTTATTATCTTTTTCACAATTGGCCAAGGACCTAGAGAATCAGAAAATTTTCAAATACTACCTGATAGAGACTATAAAACTTTTTAATTAAATAAAATTTTTTAGTTAAACTAATCATTTATATATTTGGCCATTTTAAAAAAGCAAACTATACTATATAATTTCAGTGTTGCATTTAAATGACATCTATAGGGTTTTTTTTTATGGCTATTTACAGAGATCTTGAACTTATAAAATCTGCTACCACAGTAATCTCAGCAAATAATTAGCTCCTTAGGGAAAATCTAACTGTTCGTAACTTGTAGTTGAAATGGAAAATAGCCTTTAGCTCTTCTGCCTAAATTATGAAACATTTACTACTTATACATTGCTGCCCCCTATATTTGTAAGGAAAATTAAATTTTTTCTTATAAATGCTTTCAGACATTGTATCTAACTTTTCAACATAAAGGTGAAAATTTATTTCATTTTAAGTAGACCTTAACAGATTTAGAAAAACTAATACAACACACAGTTTATAGCCCTGCAAATTATTTTTTAAATGAAAAACCAATTCTGTCCCCCCCGCCACATTTCACAATCTCTTGTGGCTAGAAAGAGACAACCAATTAAGTACAATGAACATTCTTTTTGCTTACTCAGGAAAGGTGATTATTTTCAAGCTAAAAGTTTTAAATGTATCTCGAAATAGGTGATAGATAATAATGTGAAATGTAAATCTGAATTCTAGTGTAAATGCATTTTATCATTTATCCATGCTTATTTCAAAAGGGTTTTAAGGCGACTTTTAAAATGCCAAAAATAGAGGAAAATGAAGATAAAGCAATAGGAAAATAAGCATATTAAAGCAGCTGAAGTCAAAGATAAAGTTTGTACTCAATATTCATTTCATGAAGTTCACTTGCAAATTGTGGACATTAACCTAGGTACTCTAAAAACTCCTGAAGTGAACAATTATGGGTTATGTTGACACAAAATAAAACAGTGATCAGAGAAAGAGAAGAATCCTAAGTTGTAGATAAGGAACATGTCTATAAACATTAGAACCTGACAAACTGAATATATATTATACATCCATATATCTATATATATTATACTTTATATATACAATACACTAGGAGATATATATGTACATATCAGAGAGAGACTGAGATAGAGAAACAGAGACAGAGAAGTAGGAGAGAATGTTTATATCTTCTTTTGGCAACACAGCAACTTGAAGGATCTTAGGTCACTAACCAGGGATTGAACCTAGGCCCTGGCAGGGAAAGCATCGAGTTCTAACCACTGAACTGCCAGGGAATTCTGATAAAGTTTATATCTTAGTTTAATGACTGTAGACAAATAACTGTAAGGCTCTCATCTAAATTATTTTTTATGACTCCCAGTAGTTATGGCTAGAGATGTAATGAGGTAAATTATGTTGAAAATAACACAAAAGGTCAATGTCTCAAGATCAATATATTATGTACTGAGATTCTAAACTTTCATCATCAAAAGCATTTTGAAACATGAGTAATGGTCTTTTAGACATTGTACAAAATAATTCTTTCTGTTTGGGATAGACAAGAGTTTCCTAGAAACCACATTACCTCTTACACAATCCAAAAGGACTTCATTGCAGAACGGCTAAAAGAGAAAGATCTGGCAAGAATGGCTCAACATTTGAAATCAAGTAATATAATCTATCACATCAATAGAGTAAAAAGAAAAAAATCACATGATCATATCAATAGAAGCAGAAAACGCATTTGACAAAACCCAACTCCCATCATGATTAAAAAAAAAAAAACTCAGTAAACAAGGAATAGATGGGGACTTCTTCAACTTAATAAAGAATATCTACAGAACCCCAAAACTAACAGCATACTTAATGTGAGAAATTCAAAGCTTTCCCCCTCAGATCAGGTGCAAATCAAGGATGTCACCTCTCACCACTCCTTTTTAACATACTGGAAGCTATCGCTAATTCAATAAGGCAAGAAAAGGAAACAACAAGTATACAGATTGGGAAGAAAGAAGCAAAACTGTCTTTGCACATAATATGACTGTCTATGTAGAAAATCCAAAACAATTCAATTAAAAAACTCCTGGAACTAACAACCAATTATAGCAAGATTTCAGGTTACAAGGTTAACATACAAAAGTTGATAATTTCCTATATACCAGCATAATTTGAAATTTAAAACACAATACCACTTACCTTAACACCACCAAACATGAAATACTTAGGTGTAAATATAATAACAAAATATGAAATCTATACAAGGAAAATTATGAAGCTCTTATAAAGAAATTAAAAAGAACTTAAAAATGAACAAATATTTCATGTTCACTGGCAGGAAGCCTTAATACTATCAAGATATTAGTCCTTCCCAAATTGACCTATACATTCAATGCAATTCCAATCAAAATGCCAATCATTTATTTTGTGGATACAAATTGAGTCAAAAATCTGTATGGACAGAAAAAAAATCCAGAATAGCTAACACACTATTGAAAGAGAAGAACAAAGCCAGAGGATTGACACTACCCAACTTCATGACTATAAAGTTGCACTGATCAAGACAGTGCAATGTTGTCAAAAGAACAGATAGATAATCAGCAGAAGAGAATAAAGAGTTAGAAACAGACCCACATAAATATAGTCAACTGATCTTGACAAAGAAGCAAAAGTAAACTAAGTGAGAAAAGAGGGTCTTTTCAACAAACCATGTTATAAAATGGGGCATCACATGCAAAAAAAGAACAAAAGAAATAGACACAGACTTTACATCCTTCACAAAAATTAACTCAAAATGGATCACAAACCTAAATATAAAGTATAAAACTATAAATCTAGAAGATAATATAAAGGAATTATAGATGAATTCCTTGAATATTGCAATGGCCTTTTAGATACAACACCAAAGCTTCAACCCATGAAAGAAGTAATTGATAAGCTGAACTTCATTAAAGTTGAAAACTTCTTCTCTACAAAACACACTATCAGGAGAAAGAGAAGACACAGACTGGGAGAAAATATTTGCAAAACACACATATTATAAAGGACTATTACCCAAAGTATACAAGGAACTCTTAAAACTCAGCAATAAGAAGATAAACAACCCAATTAAAAATGGGCCAAAGACTTTAATAGATCTTCACCAGAGAAGATATACAGATGGTTAATAAGCATATGAAAAAATGTTTCACATTATATATCTTCAGGGAAAGGCAAATTAAAACAAAATTGAGATATCATCACACACCTATTAGTATGACCCAAATTCAGAATACTGACATCAAATGCTGCAAAAGATGGAGAGCAACAGAAATTCTCCTTCACTGCTGGTGGAAATGCAAAGTGATGCAGCCACTTTGGAAGACAGTTTGGCAGTTTCTTACAAAGCCAAACATATTCTCACCAGATAATCCAGCAATCTTACACCTTCGTATTTACCCAAAGGAGTTGAAAATTCATGTTCATACAAAACCCTGAATATGGATGATTATAGCAGTTTAATTCTTCATTGCAAAAACTTGGAAGCAATAAAGATGCCCTTTAGTAGGTGAGTGGCTAAGCAAACTGTGATACACACAGATAGTGAAATATTATACAGCATTAAAAATAATTAAGCTAACAGGTCATGAAAAGACATGGAGGAAACAAAAATTCATACTATTTAGAGAAAAAAGCCAGTCTGAAGAAGCTACATAATATATGATTCCAAATTCATGACATTCTAGAAAAAGTAAAAACTATAGACACAGTAAAAAGATCAGTGGTTGCCAGTGGAGGTGGCTGGTGTTGGAGGAGGGATGAATAGACAAAACACAGAACATTTTAATGGTGGTGAAAATACTCTGCATGACAATGATAGATATACATAATTATGCATTTATTAAAACCCATTGAATGTACTACACCAAGAGTGAACAGTAATGTGAATTTAAACTGTCTTAGTTTCCTCATCTTATAATAAAGATAATGGAACTTGTTGCATGGGCTTGTTATAAGAATTGCATAAGAAACTGAAAGTACTCAGACACAGTGCCAGTAGGATTATCTCACCACCAATATCATCTCCATCATCATCATCACCAATATCATCCTCATTCTTATCAATGGAATCTTTGTTTCCAAAAGAAACAGCAGAGCTTGTAACACAGTTTACCAATTAGCTGTCCTTGAGCACCAATTCTAAAGGTAGGATTCCTATCCGGAACACAAATATGCATTTTATTTTCATTTATTTATTTATTTATTTATTTTATTTATTTTAGTTGGGGGCTAATTACTTTACAATATTGTAGTAGTTTTTGCCATACATTGACATGAATCAGCCATGGGTCCACACGTGCTCCCCATCCTGAACCCCCCCCACACCCCCCCTTCCCATCCCATACCTCTGGGCCATCCCAATGCCCCAGCCCTGAGCACCCCTCCCATGCATAGAACATGAAATGGTGTTCTGTTTCACAAATGACAATATACATGTTTCAATGCTATTGTCCCAGAACGTCCCACCCTCACCTTCTCCCTCAGAGTCCATAAGACTGTTCTATGCATCTGTGTCTCTTATTCTGTCTCGCACAAATATGCATTTTATATCTATCCTTAAGTCCAAGAGTAGAGGACTCTATTAGTGAAATTCAAGCTGTTAAGTCAGTTTCAATAGAAGCAGAACTAACTAAATGAGAACTAAGTCAACTATCTATCAAAGTCAACAAAGCAAAGTTTTTAACACTGGCCCTTGTTCAAAGTTCATTTCTTTATTGATTCTGATAAACTCAAGCCACAGTGATCGTATATTTGTTCTACTGCAGACTCCCTTTTCAGTATGTGCTAACATTACAGTTTGAGGATGCTAAAATGGTTTGTCCTAAACAGCCATTATGTGGTAGGATGAGGTACAGAAAAAAGTCAGAGATTTGAAGCATCAGACATAACAGAGAGGGCAGGTCAGCTAAGATCCAAAGAAGTGGAATCCTGAAAGTACCCAAAACCCATTGATTAATGGATGGAGGATACAAGGAAGCCATGGCACATGGATTGATGAATGGAGGATACAAGGAAGCCAACAGGCACATAAAGTGTTAACACTAAGAGGATTAAGATTTTGGAACACAATCTCCAGAAAAATAGGAAAGTTAATAATAAAAGACAGGAATGAAAATATTCCTACATATAATTCAAGTGGGTTACTTTTTAGAGGGGTAGTAGTGCTTGCTCTTCAGCTCTCTTCTTGATAACACACTTGCTCACTCACAGACTCAAAATTAATTTATTCATCTTTTTGCAAAGAACCTACAATATGTTCATAGTAGTTATAATCAGCAACAATCAAAAGAACGGGGTCTTGAAATCAGGCACAGGACAGAATACTGGGTATTTTTTGTCAGCGTAAGGTGCCTTTCTAAGCAGAAGGCACTTCTAAATCAAGGGTTTGTTGGGATTTTTGGTGATCTTCCTCAGTCATGCATTTTCAAGTTCACTCATCCACTTCTTATTTCCAATCAGACTACCACTTCTAAACTTCCCCTAGAGGCCACCACAGCTTGATGTCAAATAAGACCTAGGTTGGACTCCCAGTTCAGCTATGGACAGGGCAAGCTATTTTACCATCCAAGTTACTTAGCAGTTCCAGGACTCACTACAGTTAATGGGAATTATAATATCTATCCCAACAATCTATTATAGAAATCAAATGAGATAGTGTTTCAAAGGACCTAGCTATATGCCTGAACATCATAGAGTGGTATTATAGACAAAGAAGGGTAGCTGAAGAGTATTGGTACAACAGAAGAATGTGATCTTCCAGTGGCTGAAAGATTTTTCTTTGTAGAGACAGAAAGTCTGGCTCTAACCCAGTCACCTCTTTGTCACAGAGGGTACCTAAGGTATCAGTGCCTCAACCTTATCACTTGCAAAATGAAGTTGAATTAGAAGCGGTAGATCATCTCTAGGGTACACTTTCTGCTATCCCAAATTAGAAATAAGTATCCCAGACTAGGAATTTTCCAATTAATTTATCTTTGAGCTTAATGGTCTTACTTTGGATTCCTTTCCTATGCTCTCTAGTTTTCATCCGCAGTATTTAAAATGATCATGAAGAACATGTAAGATGATACCAACCCCAAAGAAGGGATGTTAAGTATTGTGGAATCATCAAAAACTTTCAGAACTGTCTAGATCTTGCATTCAATTTTGACTCTGAAGTACTGTTATATAACCTTGAACAAGTTATTTTAGCTGCCTAAGAATTTGTTTTTTATTCTGAAGAATGAGGCTGCTGCTGCTGCTGCTGCTAAGTCGTGTCAGTCGTGTCCAATTCTGTGCGACTTCACAGACGGCATCCCACCAGGCTCCTCTGTCCCTAGGATTCTCCAAGCAAGAATACTGGAGTGGGTTGCCATTTCCTTCTCCAATGCATGCATGCATGCACGCTAAGTTGCTTCAATCATGTCCGACTCTGTGCAACCCCATAGATGGCAGCCCACCAGGCTTCTCTGTCCCTAGGATTCTCCAAGCAAGAATACTGGAGTGGGTTGCCATTTCCTTCTCCAATGCATGCATGCATGCACGCTAAGTTGCTTCAATCATGTCCAACTCTGTGCAACCCCATAGATGGCAGCCCACCAGGCTTCTCTGTCCCTGGGATTCTCCAGCCAAGAATACTGGAGTGGGTGGCCATTTCCTTCTCCAGAAGAATGAGGCTAATAAGTAATATTTACCTTAGAGTGCTAGCAAGTGAGAACTTGAATTAACATCTAGTATGCATTCAACATTATATTTTATTTTTTATTATTTCATTCCAATGACTTGACCAAAATGCCCCCAAAAGAATCAGGCAAAGTTTTAGGCAAATCTCACCTAAATATTCTGTGTAATTTAAGATAAAAATTAAAGCAACAATGAGTTATTAAAGTGATTTCTCTAAGTTTGCTACCAAATTGTGGCAAGATAAGACTTTATTTTTCTGGGCTCCAAAATCACTGCAGATGGTGATTGCAGCAATGAAATTAAAAGACACTTACTCCTTGGAAGGAAAGTTATGACCAACCTAGACAGCATATTAAAAAGCAGAGACATTACTTTGCCAACAAAGTTTCGTCTAGTCAAGGCTATGGTTTTTCCAGTGGTCATGTATGGATGTGAGAGTTGGACTACGAAGAAAGCTGAGCACTGAAGAATTGATGCTTTTGAACTGTGGTGTTGGAGAAGACTCTTGAGAGTCCCTTGGACTGCAAGGAGATCCAGCCAGTCCATCCTAAAGATCAGTCCTGGTTGTTCTTGGAAGGAGTGATGTTGAAGCTGAAACTCCAATACTTTGGCCACCTGATGCGAAGAGCTGACTCATTGGAAAAGACTCTGATGCTGGGCAAGATTGAGGGCAGGAGGAGAAGGGGACGACAGAGGATGAGATGGCTGGATGGCATCACCGACTCGATGGACATGGGTTTGGGTGGACTCAGGGAGTTGGTAATGGATAGGGAGGCCTGGTGTGCTGCGGTTCATGGGGTCGCAAAGGGTCGGACACGACTGAGCGACTGAACTGAACTGAACTGAAGACTATTAAACATGTGAAACGCACCTCAGATTTAACTATCAAGAATTAAAACCACATCAGAAAATTCATTTTAAATTGCTGTAATGAGCACATGTTAATGGTGAGACAAAAAAATTATTGTTCACTTCTGAAAGACCCCCAAACTGAATTTTTGAGAACTATTTCAAAACCTATTTTCATAAAGTACATCAAAATGTTCAGAAAGATTATTTGTGCATAATGAAAGACCATTTCAAAGTCAGGAAGAAAACTACATATTGCCTCACTTTTCAGCTTTCATATTATTAGTTCAATAGGTTTATTTAAAAATCTTTCTGATCTCTCACTCTGACTCACTGAAAGCAAATTTTGAAAAGTAGGAAGCCTATAGAGCTTTTCGTTTTCTATTAAGTATCATCTGCAGAGCCAACATCAATAAAATATGACAGTCCTGGACCTGAATATGACAGCCTTTATATTGTTCTAACACATTGCTTATCCTCTCAGCAGAATAATCACTGAAATCAGCAGGAAGGGAGATCAATCAGTGAAAATAGGAATGTGAATTTAATTCAGGTACAAGTGATACCAAGTTACTTTCATATATTCTCAAAACTGATTAGTTTTCAAAAAGTTACAATGTTTTTAAAAAAGTAAATGTGTGAGTATAATTGATTAAAGAAGCATATGCTTCATGAAAGTAGTGATGATCTCTGCCTTGTTAGATGCCTGGAAATATTCACCTAATATTTATTGAACACCTACTGTACCCACAGCACCTGAAGGTGCTGTGGGTACAATAGTGAATAAAAACAGAAACACAAGATCACTGCTCTAGTGACTTTAAAAAGAGAACAAATTATAAATAAATGACCAAAATAATTTTACAGCAATGCTCAAAGCTATGAAGGATGTTTCAGAAAATGATTAGCAGAGGAGGTGTAGGTTTAGCTATCATAGTCAAGAAAGGTCTAAGGAAAGGTTTTCCAAGCTGAGATCTATGACAAAGAGGAGGGTGCTTTGGGAATAATCCTAACATAGAAAATTTCAGACAGAAGATACAGAAAGTATTAACAGTGTGTCAAATACAAGCTTGAGTCTGGTGACTAGAAGTACAGAAATAGGGTGACTGTGCCTGGAGCCCACATATCAGGGAGGAGAGTGGTAGGAGATGAGGTCAGTGAGTAGGTAAGCTAAGGGAGGAAATGTGGATTCTATAGGTGTCGCTAGTGGTAAAGAACTCTCCTGCCAATGCAGGAGAGGTTAGAGATTTGGGTTTGATTCCTGGGTTGGGAAGATACCCTGGAGGAGGGCATGGCAACCCACTCCAGTATTCTTGCCCGGAGAATTTCATGGACAGGGTTGCCTGGCAGAGTACAGTCCATGGGATCGCAAAGAGTCAGACACGAGAGAAGCGACTTAGCACATTCTAAGAATAATGGAGGCACTGGAAGACTTTAAAGAACGTGCAAATGACTGTGCAAGGAAAGGTCAGCATGAAGACAAAAGTGGAAGTAGGAGGCATCACTCAGGAGCTATCAAAATAATCTAGATTGAAAGTGGTGAGGTTTGGATCAATATGATAAAAGCAAAATAGAAGTTGTCTCATCAGAATATATATTTGAAGATAGATCTTAGATCTTAGCCTCTGGACTGGGTGAGATTAAGGGAAAACAGAAAGGGGTCGTGTTTCTGGCTTGAGCCAATTATGCATATGGATAAGATTACAAGAGGAACAAATTTGGATGGAAAGAGTTCTGTTTTAATAATTGTTTCTTTTCTTCTATGACTATCAATTAACATTCAAACTTTATCCACAGAAAGATGGCAGAATATACTACATGTCTATTTTGTGTTCAAATGCTTGCTTCCAGTCCAATATCACCTTCCAGCTCTATCCATGAATTGATTTTTGTCAAATTATATGTAGACTTTCATCTACTTAAAGATATACAGATACTTTTGCTCTTTCACACCATTTGCCCTCCAAGTGGAAATGATATTTGACTATTATTATTAAAGTCAAATAGCCCATATTGACCCTTGAAATCAAAGCCATAAGTGAGTTATACCTACTCACGGCTATCTGAAAGATCGTAACAACCTACTGATGGTTCTAATGTTTTGTTTCCATCTATGTGAAGCCTGCAGCACTGAGAGTGACCTGTAATTTAATTATATAAATAAAAGACAAAAGCTCAGTCCCATAGTATCAGAAATTCCTAGGTCAAACATTGTTATATCAAAGTATACCTCAGGAGGTATCATATGCTTATCCATAATCAAAGTAAAATTTAGTTGACTTGTATTGTTTAACCACAGCAGTAATAATAACAATAACCAAAGCAACAATGGTTAACAATTTATTGAATACATACTATGTACCTGAATCACTGAGCTCAGTACTTTACATGTATGACCCTGTTAAGTCCTCAAAACAACTCTACTCACAGTTGGGAAAACCAAGGTTTAGCAAGTTTAAAGAACTTGACCAGATAGCACATTAAGTAAATAAAGGATTCCAAAAGATGGAAATTTAGACATGTCCTATATCTTTCATTCATTCATACATACATGTCCTCATTCAATGAATGAATCTCTTCTTTAAAGATTTGCCACTGTAGCATTATACAGATCATCATAAAGAGATAAAATTATTAAATCTTGGTATTGGGGTCAGCACTTAATTACATGACCATCTAATTCAGACAATAGAAATGTTTTTAAGTGATATTTTATGCACAAGAAAGCAAAAGATAAGCAAAGGAACAAGATAAAAATTAAGTGCAAACTCAAACTAAACAAACCAAACTTTAAATGATGTCTCCCCAAGTTTAAGTGTGTGATTATAACTAAGAATCATAATCCTCTGCCACCTGACCTCAGAACTGCACATGTGATGAATCTGAGTCAAAGTTCTTCCCCTAAGAAATTTTAGATTTACAACTGATAGAGGAAGAGCTTGAGTTCTGAGTCACTGATCCAGAAGGATGTGAATCAGATACTACTACCCTCTTTCCTGCTACACAGAGAAAGCCTATATTCTGTAGAAAAAAATATGAGATCTACCAAGAAAAACAGAAGTGAGGGAGATAAAAGTCTTGACAACACTACTTGGGACCCTGGATCTACTTGTGCCTGAAGCCATTATAACACTTAACTTCAAAGTTATGAGTCAACAGATTCTCTTTTACTATTCAAGTTAATCAAAGTTGGATGTCTGTTGGCTGTAACCAAGAAAGAACTGAGTAAAAAAACAAAACTAGAGCATCAGAGGCATGTTGAAATCATCTGAGATCTTTTATAAATTGTTTGGACAATTAATCCCTCAGGATAAAAGCATCTCTGATCTTAAAATAAGACTCTGGTTAAAACAAACAAGAAATATGAAACTTTCACTCCTCTTCCTTCTAGTTGAAGCCCTTCCCCTCTTTGTAAACACAGATCAACACATTTTGTTTCACTCTGTTTTTAGATTTCTATTTCACAAAGGGCTATCCTTCAGGATGCCAGGATATGGGCTTCAAAGTGGAGAAACAGTAAAGAAAGGGAGGATAAATTTCAGCTTGCCACACATTGGCAAAATAGCTAACACTTCTAACTGTCAGCAAATGCTCAGAAGTTCTGATCCCAGAAAGTTTTATTAATTACCACTAAGGAAATGAATCTAGTGGGTTACCTACACTGAATATGTCAGGGGAATGGAGAAACATTGCTCTTTTGATAATCAACTCAAAAGAAAATTAAATTTACTAGTAGTCACTACCACTATTCATTTTCTGGACACATGTTAAAGATGAAGTCAGCTTAAAATAGCCACCTGAAAGTGAAAAGTGAAAGTTAGTCACACAGTCGTGTCCAACTCTGCAATTCCATGGACTGCAGCCTGTTGCACTTCTCTGTCCATGGAAATCTCCAGTCAAGAGTACTGGAGTGGGTGGCCAGTTCCTTCTCCAAATAATAAAATAGCCACCTAATCTCTTAATATTCAGATATGGTGCAAAAGTGCTACCCAAAAGATATTTAATCATTTCTAATGAAGTAGGCTTTAGTCACAAACTGTACTTTAGCCTGTTGAACCTGTCCTGTGCTTCCCTTTCCTTTCCGTGCTTTAGACATCAAGGCCCTTGGCCACTAGACTGTGGCTGTGATCAAAGTGCTCTGGGCTCTCCCACCAGAGCACGAATCAGGGGCAAACAGGCAGACTGGGAAACATTCTCTCTGGAAACTGTCTTGCCCCTCCAAATGGTGCATCTCAAAATAAATTAGTGTAGAGCAAACTAGGCTCTACCTTTTCCTCAACACTGGTCCCAGGAAAAGGCAAGGGCCTGGTGGTCATTTTACCTTTGCTTACACCAGAGCTGCCTTATGCAGAAGAAAGTCTCCTTAGTAGACCACACGGTCTTATACCCTCTTACCTTCAGATATAAGAGATTCCAAGCTTCAAGCGAAACAAAGCTGTGGGTGCTGACTTTTCCAAAAGATAGAAATCAAAACCCAAAAAAGACCACAAGTTCCCTTTGAAATACAGAAAACCCAGCCTTGTCAGAGTGGCTACTTTCCAGACACCCAAATGCTTTAAAGAACAAAAACAGGTTGTCATATTTGTCAGGGCAAATAAAAAAAAGCCAGAGCAGAGCTCTCAAGTCTCTCTCTTTGTGATAAGAAACATCTTCCCAATCCCCTGAAGCTCTGAGGCAAACAAGGACAGAGAAGTGACGGGGAAACTGCCCAAAGAAAGCAGGGACAGTGCCATACTCTGTCTGTATGTTGCTGTACAGGGCCCAAAACACTAGTGCAGTGATGGCAGAGAAAAGTCTTAGTGCTTTTCCAGGAGTTCTCTAGCTTTTGGTTGCAGATCCTGTCATTAAGCAAATATTTATTGGATATTTACTACTCATCAGGTACTATTCTAGGCCCTATGGATACAACAGTCCACAAAACAAAAGAAAATCTGCTTGTGTAAAATTTATGTTGTAATGGACTTTGGGGAGAAATGTTGACAATAAATAAAACAAATAAGTAAAGTGCATAATACCTTAGAAAATAAAAAGTACTAATGTTAAGCCAAGGAAAAGTACTACAAAGAAAGTAGGCTTCCCTGGTGGCTCAGCTGGTAAAGAATCTGCCTGCAATGTGGGAGACCTGGGTTTGATCCCTGGGTTGGAAAGATCCCCTGGAGAAGGGAATGGCTACCTACCCAGTATTCTGGCCTGGAGAATTCCACTGACTGTAGAGTTCATGGGGTCCCAAAGAGTTGGACATGACTGAGTGACTTTCACTTCACTTCACTACAAAGAAAACAGATGTATTACAAGTACTATAAGGAAAGGAAGCAGTATGGGGAGTGCCAGAGGAGCATATGGTAGGTTTGCAATTTTAATTTGGTGATCAGGGAAGATGTCAGTGAGAAGGTAAGCCCGAAAAAAGATTTGAATGAGAGAAAAGAGTAAGTCAGCTATTTGGGATGAACAGGTTTAGAGCCAAATAAAGAGAAAGTGCAAAGACCCCAAGGAGAAACTTGGCCTGTTAGGTTCAAACAGCAGCCAGAGGCTAGTGTGGCTGAAATGGAGTGAGTCATGGGGGCAGAGACAGGTGATGCAGTCAGGGAAGTAGTTTTAGATAAGATAAAGTATAAATTTATAAAGCTTTAGCATCTGCTCTGATGTGGGAAGTCTGTGAAGAGTTTTTTTTTTTTTAATAAATTTATTTATTTTAGTTAGGGGCTAATTACTTTACAATATTGTAGTGGTTTTTGCCATACATTGACATGAATCAGCCATGGGTTTACATGTGTTCCCCATCCTGAACCCCCCTCCCACCTCGCTCCCCACCCCATCCCTCTGGGTCATCCCATTGCCCCAGCCCTGAGCATTTGTCTCATGCATTGAACCTGGAATGGTGCTCTGTTTCACATATGATAATATACATGTTTCAATGCTATCGTCCCAGAACGTCCCACCCTCACCTTCTCCCTCAGAGTCCATAAGACTGTTCTATGCATCTGTGTCTCTTATTCTGTCTCGCATATAGGGGTATGCGAAGAGTTTTGACCTGAGGTGTGATACGATCTTGTAGCAGCAAAACTGAGGACAGAAGTAAGGGGTTTAGTTAGGAGACGTTTATAATAATATAACTTTGGTGCTTTGGGGAATGCAATGTGTACAATCAATTTATCATAGTTTACCTTCAAATAATATTAAACCACTTCATACATAATGTATGACCCTAACAGCATAATAGGGTTTACTTAATGGATCAGATGGTAAAGAATCTGCCTACATGATTCATGTCAATGTATGGCAAAAACCACTACAATATTGTAAAGTAATTAGCCCCCAACTAAAATAAATAAATTTATAAAAAAAAAAAAAAAGAAAGAAAGTAAAAAACAAACAAAAAAAAACCAAAAAAAGAATCTGCCTACAATGAGGGAAACCCAGGTTTGATTCCTGGGTGGGGAAGAAGAGATGGCAAACCACTCCAGTATTCTTGCCTGGGAAATCATACGGACAAAGGAGCCTGGCAGGCTACAGTCCAGTTCAGTTCATTTCAGTCGCACAGTCATGTCCAACTCTTTGCAACCCCATGGACTGCAGCACAACAGGCCTCCCTGTCCTTTAACAACTCCCGGAGTTGCTAAAACTCCATTGAGTTGGTGATGCCATCCAATCATCTCATCCTCTGTCATCCCCTGTCATCCCCTTCTTCTCCCACCTTCAATATTTCCCAGCATCAGGGTCTTTTCCAATGAGACAATTCTTCGTAACAGGTGGCCTAAGTATTGGAGTTTCAGCTTCAGAATCAGTCCTTCCAATGGTTATTCAGGACTGATCTCCTTTAGGATGGACTGGTCGGATCTGCTTGCAGTCCAAGGGACTCTCAGGAGTCTTCTCCAACACCACAGTTCAAAAGCATCAATTCTCTGGCACTCAGCTTTCTTTAGAGTCCAACTCTCATACCCACACATGACTAATGGAAAAACCATAGCCTTGACTAGATGGACCACTGTAGGCAAAGTAATATCTCTTCTTTTGAATATGCTGTCTAGGTTGATCATAGCTTTCCTTCCAAAGAGCAAGTTTTCTTTTAATTTCATGGCTTCAGTCACCATCTGCAGGGTTTTGGAGCCCCCAAAATTAAAGTCTCTCACTGTTTCCATGTTCCCCCATCTATTTCCCATGAAGTGATGGGACCAGATGCCATGATCTTAGTTTTCTGAATGTTGAGTTTTAAGCCAACTTTTTCACTCTCCTCTTTCACTTTCTTCAAGAGACTCTTTAGTTCTTCTTCACTTTCTGTCATAAGGGTGGTGTCATCCGCGTATTTGAGGTTATTGAGATTTCTCCCAGCAATCTTGATTCCAGCTTGTGCTTCATCCAGCCTGGCATTTCACGTGATGTACTCTCCATATAAGTTAGATAAGCAGGGTAACAATATACAGCCTTGATGTACTCTTTCCCCAATTTGGAACCAGTCCATTGTTCCATGTCCAGTTCTAACTGTTGCTTCTTGACCTTCATTTGACCTCCAGATTTCTCAGGAGGCAGGGCAGGTGGTCTGGTATTCCCAGCTCTTGAAGAATTTCCCACAGTTAGTTGTGATCCATATAGTCAAACGCTTTGGTGTATTCAATAAAGCAGAAGGAGATGTTTTGCTGGAACTCTCTTGCTTTTTCGATGATCCACCGGATGTTGGCAATTGGATCTCTTGTTCCTCTGCCTTTTCTTAATCCAGCTTGAACATCCAGAATTTTTCGTTTCACTTACTGATGAAGCTTGGCTTGGAGAATTTTGAGCATTACTTTACTAGCGTGTGAGATGAGTGCAATTGTGTGGTAGTTTGAGCATTCTTTGGCATTGCCTTTCTTTGGAATTGGAATGAAAACTGACCTTTTCCAGTCCTATGGCCACTGCTGAGTTTTTCAGATTTGCTGGCATATTGAGTGCAACATTTTCACAGCATCATCTTTCAGGATTTGAAGTAGCTCAACTGGACTTCCATCACCTCCACTAGCTTTGTTCCTAGTGATGCTTCCTAAGGCCTACTTAACTTCACATTCCAGGATGTCTGGCTCTAGGTGAGTGATCACACCATCATGGTTATCTGGGTCATGATCTTTTTGTATAGTTCTTCTGTGTATACTTGCCACCTCTTCTTAATATCTTCTGCTTCTGTTAGGTCCATACCATTTCTGTCCTTTATCGTGCACATCTTTGCATGAAATATTCCCTTGCTATCTCTAATTTTCTTGAAGACATCTCTAGTCTTTCCCATTCTATTGTTTTCCTCTATTTCTTTCACTGATCACTAAGGAAGACTTTCTTATCTCTCCTTGCTATTCTTTGGAACTCTGCATTCAAGTGGGTATATCTTTCCTTTTCTCATTTGCCTTTAGCTTCTCTTCTTTTCTCAGCTATCTGTAAGGCTTCCTGAGACAACTATTTTGCCTTTTGCATTTCTTTTTCTTGGGGACGGTCTTGATCACTGCCTCCTGTACAATGTCATGAACCTCCGCCCACAGTTCTTCAGGCACTCTGTCTATCAGATCTAATCCCTTGAATATCTTTGTCACTTCCACTGTATAATCATAAGGGGTTTGATTTAGGTCATACCTGAATGGTCTAGTGGTTTTCCCTACTTTCTTCAACTTAAGTCTGAATTTGGCAATAAGGAGATCATGATCTGAGCCACAGTCAGCTCCCAGTCTTGTTTTTGTTGACTGTATAGAGCTTCTCCATCTTTGGCTGCAAAGAATATAATCAATCTGATTTAAGTATTGACCATCTGGTGATGTCCATGTATAGAGCTGTCTCTTGTGTTGTTGAAGAGGGTGTTTGCTATGACCAGTGCATTCTCTTGGCAAAACTCTGTTAGCCTTTGCCCTGCTTCATTTTGTACTCCACAGCCAAACTTGCCTGTTACTCTGGGTGTCTCTTGACTTCCTACTTTTGCATTCCAGTTCCCTATGATGAAAAGGATATCTTTTTTTGGTGTTAGTTCTAGAAGATCTTGTAGGTCTTCATAGAACTCTTCAACTTCAGCTTCTTTGGCATTAGTGGTTGGGGCACAGACTAGGATTACTGTGATATTGAATGGTTTGCCTTGGAAATGAACAGAGATCATTCTGTCATTTTTGAGATTGCACCCAAGTATTGCATTTTGGACTCTTTTTCTGACTGTGATGGCTACTCAATTTCTTCTAAGCGATTCTTGCCCATAATAGTAGATATAATGGTCATCTGAATCAAATTTGCCCATTCCAGTCCATTTTATTTCACAGATTCCTAAAATGTTGATATTCACTCCTGCCATCTCCTCTTTGACCACTTCCAGTTTATCTTGATTCATGGACCTAACATTCCAGGTTTCTATGTTCTTTACAGCCTTGGACTTTACTTCCATCACTGGTCACATCCACAACTAGGCATTATTTCTGTTTTGGCTCCATCTCTTCATTCTTTCTTGAGCTATTTCTCCACTCTTCTCCAGTGGCATATTGGGCACGTACCAGCCTGGGGAGTTCATCTTTCAGTGGCTATAGTCCATAGGGTCACAAAGAGTCAGAAACAACTCAGCACAAAAAGTCAGAAACAACTCAGCAACTAACATACAACATAATGTCTCCATTTATCCCTCTTATCCATTGTGTTATTATCGTATTTTATTCCTATATATTATATAAACTCTATAATACATTGTTATTTTTATTTTAAAGATTATTTTTCAATGAAATACATATATGAAGGAAGAAAGTCTTTTGTATTTTCTCACATATTTGTCATATCTTCAATGTTCCATTCTCTTTATAGTTCAAAGTTTCCATCTGGCATCTTTTTCCTTCATCCTGAAACTTCCTTTGTGATTTCCTGAAGTGCAAATATTCTTTCAGTGAATTATATCAGCTTCTTTTTGGGGGGGTCTGGAAATTTCTTTATTTCACAATATTTCAGAAGGATATTTTTTACTGGATATAGAATTCTAAGCTGATAGTTTTTTTTTCAATCCGGCATTTTCTATTTTCTTCTATTTCTATTCAAGAAGACATATATTTGAGTATTCTATTTCTATTTTCTTCTGGATTACTTTGTTTCTAATAAGAAATTAGTGATTTTTCTTATTTTGTTCCTCTGTGTCTTTTTTTCTTTAAGCTGCTTTAAAGACTTTTTAAATTACTTTTTTTTCATAATTTCATTATCATATGCTTTAGTGTAGTCTTGTGTTTACTCTGCTTGAGGCCCACTGAGCTTCTTGGATCAGAAGACATAGAGATTTCTTCAGATTTGGAGATTTTTCATCCATATTTCCCTGTCTCAACCTTTCTTTCTGGAACTCCAATTACATATGTTAGCCTTCTTATGGTCCCTGAGTTCACTGAGGCTCTCTCACTATTTCTTTTTTTTGTCATACCTTTTTATCTCTTCTTTTTTTAACAAGAAGATAATTACTTTATGATATTGTGTTGATTTTGCCTTAAATCAACATGAACTTCTTTCCTCTCTGTGCTTCAATTTGAATTGTTTCTACTGCTGTGTCTTCAAGTTCTACAGTCTCTTTTTGGGGGGGTGGGCTAGGAAGGGTTGGAAGGTTATCATCTGCTGTTATACTCATTCAGTTAACATTCCATTTCTGATATTGTGTTTCTCAGTTTTAGAAGTTCTATTGGTTCTGTTTACCATTTATCTCTTCATTACATTCATATTTTCATTTAAATTACTGTGCATATTTATCAGAGTTGCTCTAAATCCATATCTGCTTTAATTCCATTATTTCTGTCATTCCTAGGTTTGATTCTACTAACTAATTTATCTCCCAGTTATAAGTTACACTTTCCTCCAACTTAGAATGTCCAATTTTTAATTGAATCAAAGATATTATGAATGTTATATTACTTAATATCTGGATTGTGTTGTCTTCCTTTTAAGGAATGTTGAAATATATTTTGGCAGTCAGTTAATATTGCCTGTAAATGAGCTTGATCTTTTCAAGGCTCATTTTTCTGCCCTATTAAGGTAGGTCAAGAGCAGACTTTATTACTAGTTTAATCCTACTACTAAGGCATAACCCTTCTGGGGTTTCTAATGACATGCCAGGTATTCAGTGAAGTCTCTTCAATATGACTGGTTGGAACTTAGTTCCTAAGCTGTGTGATGTCTAGAAACCACATAGCTCACAACTACTCAGTTACATCACTACCCAACATTATATAGTTTCACTATATATATTTACATTTTAGTACCCAGCAAAAAATTCAAGGTGAATGCGATACAGATTTCTGGAGTGATTTTTCTACATAATTCTCTCACCTCTGATGTTCTTTATCATAAATTTTAGTACTCTTGTACTCCACAAATTCCAACATTTTTCTCATTAACTCAGCAATACTGCTAGGTTTTGCTTTTTACCCTCTCTGAAGCACAGTACGGAAGGTACCTGCAAGCCAAAAGCTTATCTCAGGGGTCTTTTCTTTTTTTCTTTTTCGTTTCTTTCAGCGAACACATACCTACAATGTCTGTTGTCCAATAACCAAGAAGTATTATTTTATGTTTTATACAGTTTCATATTTTTTAATAGTGAAAGAATAAATGGAAAATGAAATGGCAACCCTCTCCAATGTTCTTGCTTGGAAAATCATATGGACAGAGAAGCCTGGAGTCAGACATGACTTAGTGAATAAACAACAATAACAAAAGGCTAGACTTGGAAGGACTTGCAAGGGAGCTTCATTTTACAGATGAAGCAACAGAGGTACAGAGAAAGACTGTGACACACCCAAGGTCACACAGCTACTAGTAACAGCATTAGGCTCAGAATCTATGTTTCCTAACTCTTAAATCTAATGCCTTTCTATTCCAGCATGCTGCCTCCTACAGAATGCCTAAAAGACGGTGCTGTATTAGTTTCCTAGAGCATGTGTAGCAAAGTTATCAACAAACGAGATGGCTTAAAACAGGAATGTATTATCTCACAATTCTAGAGACCATCAATCTAAATTCAAGGTGTCAGCAAGCTTCTGGAGGCCCAGATGGAGAATTCATTTCATAACTCTCTCCTAGTTTCTGATGTTCCCTGGCATTCCTTGGCTTATAGAAAAATCACTCCAATCCCTGCCTCTCTCTTCACATGACCTTGCCCCTGTGTGTTTATTTCTTTTTATTTATTTATTTTATTTATTGAAGGATAATTGCTTTGCAGAATTTTGTTGTTTTCTGTCAAACCTCAATGTGAATCAGCCTTGGTATACGTATATTCCCTCCCTTTTGAACCTCCCTCCCATCTCCTGCCCCATCCCACCCCTCTAGATTGATAGAGAGCCCCTGTTTGAGTTTCCTGACCCATACAGCAAATTCCCATTGGCTATCTATTTTACATATGGTAATGTGAGTTTCCATGTTACTCTTTCCATACATTTCACCCTCTCCTCCCCTCTCCCCATGTCCATAAGTCTATTCTCTATGTCTGTTCCTTCATTGCCAATCTGTAAATAAGTTCTTCAGTACCATTATTCTAGATTCTGTATATATTGGTTAGAATTTATCTTTAATAAATCTATTAATATCTTTATCTTTCCAACTCACTTCACTCTGTATAATAGGTTCTATGTTCATCTACCTCATCAGAACTGACTCAATTGCATTCCTTTTTATGGGAGTAATATTCCCTTGTGTATACGGACCATAGCTTCTTTATCTAGTCATCTGTAGATGGACATCTAGGTTGCTTCTATATTACACCTATTGAAAATAGTGTTTTGATGAACAATGGGATACATGTGTATTTTCAATTTCAGTTTCCTCAGGGTATATGCCTAGGAGTGGGATTGCTGGGTCAAATGGTGGTTTTATTCCTAGTTTTTTTAAGGAATCTCCATACTGTCTTCCATAGTGGCTGTATCAATTTACATTCCCACCAACAGTGCAAGAGCGTTCCCTTTTCTCCACACCCTCTCCAGCATTTATTGTTTGTAGACTTTTTGATGATGGCCATTCTGACCAGTATGAGGTGATATGTCATTGTAGTTTTTATTTGTATTTTTCTAATAATGAGTGATGTTGAATATCTTTTCATGTGTTTGTTATCCATATGTATGTCTTCTTTGCAGAAACGTGTTTAAGCCTTTATCCCACTTTTTGATTGGGTTGTTTGTTCTTCTGGCATTGAGTTGTATGTGCTCCTTGTATGTTTTGGAAATTAATCCTTTGTCAGTCGTTTCATTTGCTATTATTTTCTCCCATTCTGAAGGTTGTCTTTTCACCTTGTTTATAGTTTCCTTTGCTGTGCAAAAGCTTTTGTGTTTAATCAGGTCCCCCTTGTTTATTTTTGTTTTTGTTTCCGTTACTCTAGGAGGCAGGTCATAGAGGATCTTGCTCTGATTTATGTCATCCAGTGTTCTGCCTATATTTTCCTCTAAGAGTTTTATAGTTTCTGGTCTTACAATTAGGTCTTTAATCCATTTTGAGTGCATCTTTGTGTATGGTGTTAGGAAGTGTTCTAGTTTCATTCTTTTACATGTAGCTGTCCAGTTTTCCCAGCACCATTTATTAAAGAGGCTGTCCTTGCTCCATTAGATACTCATGCCTCCTTTGTCAAAAATAAGGTACCCATAGGTGCATGGGTTTATTTCTGGGCTTTCTATCTTGTTCCATTGGTCTATATTTCTGTTTTTGTGCCAGTACCATACTGTCTTGATGACTGAAGCTTTGTAGTATAATCTGAAGTCAGGAAGGTTGATTCCTCCAGCTCCATTCTTCTTCTCAAGACTGTTTTGGCTATTTTGGGTCTTTTGTGTTTCTATATGAATTGCAAAATTTTTTGTTCTAGTTATGTGAAAAATGCCATTGGTAATGTGATAGGGATCACATTGAATCTGTAGATTGCATTTGGTAGTATAGTCATTTTCACAGTATTGATTCTTCCTGCATAGGAACATGGAATACCTCTCCTTCTGTTTATGTCATCTTTCATTTCTTTCATTAGTGTTTTATAATTTTCTGTCTACAGTTTTTTTGTCTCCTTAGGTAAGTTTATTCCTAGATATTTAATTCTCTTCATTGCAGTGGTGAATGGGATTGATTTCTTAATTTCTCTTTCTAATTTTTCATTGTTAGTATATAGAAATGCAAGTAATTTCTGTGTATTGATTTTGTATCCTGCAACTTTGCTAAATTCACTGATTAGCTCTAGTAATTTTCTGATACTGTCTTTAGGGTTTTCTATGTACCAGTATCATGACATCTGCAAATAGTGAGAACTTTACTTCTTTTCTGACCGGGATTCTTTTTATTTCTTTTTCTTCTCTGATTGCTATAGCTAGGACTTCTAGAACTATGTTGAATAATAGTGGTGAAAGTGTTCACCCTTGTCTTGTTCCTGATTTTAGGGGGAATGCTTTCAGTTTTGCACCGTTGAGAGTAATGTTTACTGTAGGCTTATCATATATGGCCTTTACTATGTTGAGGTAGGTTCCTTCTATGTCCATTTTTTGAAGAGTTTTAATCATAAATGGGTGCTGAACTTTGTCAAAGGCTTTTTCTGCATCCATTGAGATGATCATATGATTTTTATCTTTCAATTTGTTAATATGGTGTATCACACTGATTGATTTGCATATATTGAAGAATCCTTGCATTCCCGGAATAAATCCAACTTGATCATGGTGTGTGAGCTTTTTGATGTGTTGCTGAATTCTGTTTGCTAAAATTTTGTTGAGGATTTTTGCATCTACATTCATCAGTGATATTGGCATGTAGTTTTCTTTTTGTGTGTTCTCTCTGTCTAGTTTTGGTATCAGAGTGATGGTGGCCTCGTAGAATGAGTTTGGAAGTATGCTTCCTCTGCAATTTTTTGAAAGAGTTTTAGAAGGATAGACATTAGCTCTTCTCTAAATGTTTGATAGAATTCTGCTGTGAAGCCAACTGGTCCTGGGCTTTTGTTTTTTGGGAGACTTTTGATCACCACTTTCATTTCAGTGCTTATAATTCGGTCCTTCATAATTTCTATTTCTTCCTGGTTCAGTCTTGGAAGGTTGAACCTTTCTAAGAATCTGTCCATTTCTTCCAGGAGTCTGGCTAAAGCCTTGTCAATTTTTGTTTGTCTTCTCAAAGTACTAGCTTTTAGTTTTATTAATCTTTACTATTGTTTGTTTCATTTCTTTTTCATTTATTTCTGCCCGGATCTTTAGGATTTCTTTCCTTCTACTAATTTTGTTTTTTTGTTGTTGTTGTTCTTCTTTTTCCAGTTGTTTTAGGAGTAAAGTTAGGTTGTCTATTCGATATTTTTCTTGTTCCTTGAGGTAGAATTGTATTGCTATAAACTTTCCTCTTAGAACTGCTTTTGCTTCCTCCCATAGGTATTGAGTTGTCGTGTTTTCATTGTCATTTATTTCTAGAAATTTTTTATTTACTTTTTGATTTCTTCAGTAACCTGTTAGTTATTTAGAAATGTGTTGTTTAATCTCCATGTGTTTGTGTTTCTTACCGTTTTTTCTTGTAATTGACATCTAATCTCTTAGCATTGTGGTTGGAGAAGATGCTTGATACAATTTCAATTTTCTTAAATTTACTGAGGTTTGATTTGTGACCCAAGATGTGGTCTATCCTGGAGAATGTTCCCTGTGCACTTGAGAAGAAGGTGTATTCTGCATTTGGATGGAATGTCCTGAAGTTATCAATGAGATCTATCTCATCTAATGTATTCTTTAAGACTTGTGTTTCCTTATTAATTTTGTTTTGATGATCTGTCCATTGGTATGAGTGAGGTATTAAGTCTGCTACTATTATTGTGTTACTGTCAATTTCTCCAATTATGTGTGTTAGTGTTTGTCTTATGAATTGAGGTGCTCCTATGTTGGGTTCATAGATATTTACAATTGTTATGTCTTCCTCTTGGATTGATTCCTTGATCATTATGTAGTGTCCTTCCTTATCTCTTGCAATCTTCTTTATTTTAGGGTCTATTTTGCCTGATATGAGAGTTGCTACTCCAGCTTTCTTTTGCTTCCCATTTGCATGGAATATATTTTTCCATCCTCTCACTTTTAGTCCATATGTGTTTTGAGGTCTGAAGTGGGTTTCTTGTAGACAGCATATATATGGGTCCTGTTTGTGTATCCATTCAGCCAGTGTGTGTCTTTTGGTTGGAGCATTTAATCCATTTATATTTAAAGTGATTATTGATATACATGTTCCTATTGCCATTTTCTTAATTGTCTGGGGTTGATATTGTAGATCTTTTTACTTCTTTTATATTTCTCAACTATATATGTCCCTTTAACATTTGTTGTAAATGGTTTGGGATACTGAATTCCCTTAACTTTTGCTTGTCTGAAAAGCTTTTTATTTGTCCATCAGTTTTGAATGAGATCCTTGCCTGGTACTGTAGTCTTGGTTGTAGATTTTTCCTTTTCAGTACTTTATTCTGCCATTCCCTTCTGACCTGCTGCTGAAAGATCAGTTTAAGCATATGGGGTTTCCCTTGTATGTTACTTGTTGCTTCTCCCTTGCTGCTTTTAAAATTCTTTCTTTGTGTTTAGTCTTTGTTAGTTTGATTAGCGTATGTGTTGGCATGTTTTTCCTTGGGTTTACCTTATATGGGACTCTTTGTGTCTCTTGGACTCAGGTGACTATTTCCTTTTCCATGTTGGGGAAATTTTCAACTATAATCTCTTCAAAAGTTTTCTCATACCCTTTGTTTTTCTCTTCTTCTGGGATCCCCTATAATTCGAATGTTGGTGGGTTTGATATTGTCTCAGAAGTCTCTGACTATTCACAGTTCTTTTCATCCTTTTTACTTTATTCTGCTCTTCAGAGGTTATTTCCACCATTTTATCTTCCAGGTCACTGATTCATTCTTCTGCTTCAGATATTCTTCTATTGATTCCCTCTAGAGTATTTTTAATTTTGGTAATTGTGTTGTTTGTCTCTGTATGTTTATTCTTTAATTCTTCTAGGTCTTTGTTGATTGATTCTTGTATTTTCTCCATTTTGTTTTCAAGATTTTTGTTCATCTTTACTATCATCATTCTGAATTCTTTTTCTGGTAGTTTGCCTATTTCCTCTTCATTTATTTGGACTTCTGTGTTTCTAGTTTGTTCTTTCATTTGTGTAGTATTTCTCTGCCTTTTCATTATTTTTTTTTAACTCATTGTGTTTGAGGTCTCCTTTTCCCAGGCTTCAAGGTTGAATTCTTTCTTTCTTTTGGTTTCTGTCCTCCTAAGGTTGGTCCAGTGGTTTGTGTAAGCTTCGCATAGGGTGAGATTTGTGCTGAGTTTTTATTTGTCTGTTTGTTTTTCCTCTGATGGGCAAGGCTGAGTGAGGTGGTGATCCTGTCTGCTGATGATTGTGCTTGTATTTTTGTTTTCTTTGTTGTTTAGATGAGGTGTCCTTCCCAGGGTGCTACTGGTGGTTGGATGATGCTGGGTGTTGTATTCAAGTGGTTTCCTTTGTGTGAGTTCTCACTATTTGAAACTCCCTAGGGTTAGCTCCGGAGAAGGCAGTGGCACCCCACTCCAGTACTCTTGCCTGGAAAATCCCATGGACAGAGGAGCCTGGTAGGCTGCAGCCCATGGGGTCCCCTCAGTCGGACACGACTGAGCGACTTCACTTTCACTTTTCACTTTCATGCACTGGAGGAGGAAATGGCAACCCACTCCAGTATTCTTGCCTGGAGAATCCCAGGGACGGAGGAGCCTGGTGGGCTGCCATCTATGGGGTTGCACAGAGTTGGACACGACTGACGCGACTTAGCAGCAGGGTTAGTTCTCTGGTAGTCTAAGATCTTGGAGTCAGTGCTCCCACTCCAAAGGCTTAGGGCTTGATCTCAACCTGGTGTCTCAGATTTGGGTCAGTTAGTCTACCTGCTTGTTGCCAATAGCCAAGCCAAACAATGATTCAATTTTGCTGGATGGCAACATCCTTTTTTCTCCTTAGTTCCTCTGCTCCTATTCATTCACTAGGCTGAGGCTTCTTAGAAAAGTATCACGCTGGAATTTCCTTCTCCTAAGTGAAGTGCGGCCGGCCCTCAGCTCCAGCCACATCCTGACTGAGGCACTGATGTCCACTGGCTGCAAGCAGTAAACTACTGCCAGGTTGGGTTCGGACTGTCACCCTTACATCCTGCCCGCCAGCCCTGTTGGTGACCAGCAGCCTAGAACACTCTCCTGGACCAGGAAAGCCTATGAGAGCCAGAGTATTTTTTAGTAAAATAAGAATGTCTCCTGATGAGACTGCTAATTGCTATCTTATCTATTATATTTCACTAACCAATAACCTTTGTTTGTCAGTTTGAACTCCTTCTGTTTTCCTTTTTTTTCCCCCCAACACTCTCAGCAGGTTCAGATGGTACATTGTGAGACAAAGGCAAAAACAACAGGGAGAACCATCTTACAAGAAAAATTAGCAGTAAATCTTCATGACTGGATAGCAAAGGCAGTTTGTTAAAAAAAAAATCATTCTACTAGGTTGGTGCAAAAGTAATTGTGGTTTTGCATTGTTAAACTTTGCTATTTCATATTGAAATACATTCTTAAATAAATGTGGTTATATTATATATTATTTTAATGCACATTTTTCACTTTATGCTTTTTTGCTAATGACTTATTACTTGCTATTCATTTTGTATTTATTTTAGACTCCAGAAATGATGTTAGACAAAAAGCAAATTCAAGCAATTTTCTTATTTGAGTTCAGAATGGGTTGTAAAGCAATGGAGACAACTCACAACATCAACAACACATTTGGCTGAGAAATTGCTAACAAAAGTATGGTGCAGTTGTAATTCAAGACGTTTTGTAAAGGAGCCTTGACGATGAGAAGCATAGTGGCCAGCCATCAGACGTTGACAATGACCAGTTGAGAGTAGTCATCAAAGTTGATCCTCTTACAACTACACGCGAATTTGTGGAAGAACTCAATGTCCACCATTCTATGATGGTTCAGCATTTGAAGCAAATTAGAAAGGCGAAAAGGCTTGATAAGTGAGTGCCCCATGAGCTGACCGGAAAATAAAAAAAACTGTCATTTTGACGTGTCATCTTCTCTTACCCATGCAACAATGACAAACCATTTCTCAATTGGATTGTGATGTGTGATGAAAAGTGGATTTTATACGACAACTGGTGATGACCATCATAGTGGTTGGGCCCAGAAGAAGCTACAAAGCACTTCCAAAAGCCAAACTTTCACCAAAAAAAGGTAATGGTCACTGTTTGGTGGTGTGCTGTCCATTTGATCCATATAGCTTTCTGAATCCTGGCAAAGCCATTATGTCTGAGAAATATGCTCAGCAAATTGATGAGATGCACAAAAATACACAATGCCTGTAGCTGGCTTTGGTCAACGAGAAGGGACCAATTTTTCTCCACGACAACACCTGACTGCACATTGCATAACCGATGCTTACCAATGCTTCAAAGTTTAATGAATTAGGCTATGAAGGCTTGCCTCTGCCATATTCACCTGACCTCTTGCCTCTTCTTCAAGCATATTGACAATTTTTTTTGCAGGGAAAATGCTTCCACAACCAGCAGGAGACAGAAAATGCTTTCCAAGAATTCATCGAATCCCAAAGCATGGATTTTTTGCTACAGGAATTAACAAACTTTTTTCTCATTGGCAAAAATGTGTTGATTGTAATTGTTCCTATTTTCATTAATAAAGATATGCCTAAGTTTAGTTATAATGATTTAAAAGTCATGGTCCAAAATCACAATTATGTTTGCACCAACCTAATAACATGAGTAGTTTGACAGTGTTAATTTGTTAAGGAAAAAATATCTAGGACAGGTACTACCCTGAGATCCTTAAGTCATGCTTAAGGACACAAACACAAACACATCCTAAGATGTTCAGAATACATCTTCCAATTCACATTTTCACCTGAGCTATAAGTCCTTTTGGGTACTGAGCAGCAGCAATCAATTTGGTTTGCTTTATGATATGGGCCGAACACAAACATTGACCCTTTTTATTCTTCATATCTCTAAAGCTGATTTAGGAGAAACCAGAATATTGAGTTGAATAGAAATGGCAAAAATAAAGGGCCTCATTTTCAATGAAAAAGGAAGCCTATCAAAAAGAATCTCCATTGTGCCACAGACTCTTCCACTCCCAGACTGAGTTGGAATATCACAGCACAAACTGCCCAAAGAGGCACAAGCTGGGAAGGGATGGCAAAGATTTAGAGTAACTTAAGGCTTCCCTTGGAGAAGGCAATGGTACCCCACTCCAGTACTCTTGCCTGGGAAACCCCATGGACGGAGGAGCCTGGTAGGCTGCAGCCCATGGGGTCCCCTCAGTCAGACACGACTGAGCGACTTCACTTTCACTTTTCACTTTCATGCACTGGAGGAAGAAATGGCAACCCACTCCAGGATTCTTGCCTGGAGAATCCCAGGGACGGAGGAGCCTGGTGGGCTGCTGTCTATGGAGTCACACAGAGTCGGACATGACTGAAGTGACTTAGCAGCGGCAGCAGCAAGGCTTCCCTGGTGGTTCAGATGGTAAAGAATCCACTTGCAAAGCAGGAGACCTGGGCTCAATCCCTGGGTTTGGAAGACTGCCTGGAGAAGGAAAGAGTTACCCACTCCAGTATTCTTGCCTGGAGAAATCCATGGACAGAGGAGCCTAGCACGCTATAGACCATGGGGTCGCAAAGAGTCAGACATGAGTAAGCAACTTTTACTTCACAATGTATCAGAAATTAGAAGCATAAATTAGAAAAAGGTATTCCGGATATGCTAAACCTAGGTAAGTAAAGAAAGCAACAGATAACGGCCAAAGTAATTGAAAAATAAGCCTAACATTGAATGAGAGATGAATCACAGAATACTGGCAATTGAAAAGAATTTAGGACTCACACTCTTCACGTTAAAGAAACAGATCTGTCAGAGAGAGGCCATGCCTTGTTTAAAGTCATCAAGTTTAACACAGAATGGGATCAGAACCTACACCCTTTTCAGTATGGTCCTCTCTCTACTCAGTTACTTGTTTCTCAAGGCCCTACAGCATGTTAGAGTTTCTCAGGGTTCACATCTAGGCCCCCTTTGCTTCTCTTTCCTCTTTCCCTTAACGATCTCATTTTCCCCCACAGCTTTTATCACCTGACAGATTAATGTCACCCAAATGTACTTCTCCAGTGACAATTTCTCTTAACTCCAGACTTTGAATCAACAGTTCCATTTGTATGTTTCACAGCCATCTCAAACTTAACATGTTCAAATGCAGACTTTCAATTCCTACCTTCCCATTATTAACCTCCTCTTCCCCAATTGTTCTCCATCTACTACACTGCTGTTGCCAAGATGGCAGCCTAGATTTGGTATCTCTCCTTTACTTTACTCTATATCAAACCTACCAATGAGAAGTACATCTCAAAAATGTATGCACATTTTTACTGCCACCTATACAGTCTAAGTTTCCAACATTTCCCTCTTGGACTATTTCCTCACTGGTCTCTCTGTTCGGATACTCCCACTTCTAATTTATTTGCCACACAGCATACAGGGTGGAATTTTGGAAACATTCCATTTAGAATAAAATCAAAACCTTCATATTGTCCACAAGTTCAGACATTATTTGGCCCTTTACTTCATTATCCAACCTCATTGCATGCCATCTTCTCCCTTGAAAACTCTGCTCTAGCCAAAATAACCTCAAATTTCTCAAATACAACACATTCTTTCTCTTTGAGAACCTCTGCACATGCCACTCCCTCTGTCAAGTGTGTTCTTCTCTCCAGTTCTAAAAAGCTGGTTCCTTTTATACCACAGAGCTTGTAGTAAATGCCACTAATATAATAGAGGCCTTTTCTAATCACCTATCAAACTAGGCACAAGCTTTTTCCTGCTCTTGTCTATAGCAGTTCCTTAACTGTTTCTTCATAACACCTACTACCATTTGTAATCACATATTTACTTGGTTATTGGTTATTATCCATCATGTGTTTCTCAGCTAAATGCCAACAAGAATCAAACTTATCTTTCCTACTGCTTCACCACTATATCACCCACATAGAGCAATGGTAGGTATTAAGTAAGTGTTTAAATTAATGAAAATGAAAGATACTTGTAATACTGTTCTCTCTACTCAAAGAGGATACAAAAGATTATGTGCTTCCATTCTATACCACGGTATTCACTAAGTCAGAAGGAATGTCACAATTGAAAATTGTTAAATTACTAATGGTTGTCAACCCTTTCTCCCTAGAGATTCTTGTTAAACAGTGCCCCATCCATCAACAGTGAATTAAATTCAGCCCTGCTTGAAGACAGAACAAAATGACTTCACTCAGCCCCTTATGAACTTATGATTTTATGAAAAATCCATAAGCTCTCATCCTTCTAACATACTGATAAACTAGGTAATTACCCTTTTGATGAAAAAGGAACCCTTTTAATATCTATCCTCATTGAATTATGGACTTCAAAATTGAATTGGAGTCTAATAGACATCAAGCACTACTACATACTGGTTCCCAGCAAAGATGAGAGAAAATCTGTTTGATATCAGAGGACTCAGGGACAGTGCTGTCAGAACATCCTTCCTGCCTTCTCTGGTGACTCCTTATGCTAAACATCAAGTCCATTAGGTGCCCTCCTCCGTTTGTGAGACAGTCCCTATCACTACAGAAGAGGCATTAGCTGCCCCACCTCAACTCTTCGTGGTTTTTGAAATTAATTTCAACTGAATTAGTCATCCAGTTGAAATATTGTACAGACTTCCTTGGAGATGCAACTTTCGCCCTTCCTACCATGTTGGCTGAGGTCAGAGGGCTCTCTGTCTCACAGCACATCAGTTACCACACTGCAGTGGACCTTTCCCAGAATTCCAATATTTTCCAATGTCCTGACACCTGTCTAAGCCTCAAACCCCTGTTTCCCCCATTACTGACTGAGGTCTTATATCAAAGGACTGATGGAACCACACCATCGACTCCCCCCTGACTTGTGCCCAGAGCCCACAGTCTGCATGTCTCCCCCATGATCCTCCAGTCTATTGGTGCTGCTCAGTTATCAGTAACGGTTCAAAGTAAGCCCTCCCCAGCTAGCAACCCCATTTCACAGCTAAGACTACAATTCTCACTCCTAGATTTCTTGCCTAACTCCCCATTTTCAGGAAATCAGACCGCAGACCTTCAGGTGAGCCTATCCAAGTTATTATGCTCACAGTTAAGCCCACACTTTTATGAGATCTCTCCATATTAATCCTCTGTGTTTTATTTTTATACAACTGTCAGTTTAAAGATATATAATCTGTAAATCTTTACCTTGTGGACATTGACATTGGAAAACTTTATTATTTTTAGTTAACATACAACATAGAGTGACAAACGTAGCCTCAAAAAGTTGAACAAACTTTGCCCTTGAGAGTTCTTGCATACTTTCCATATTCAGTACCCAAGGACACTTCTTTTCTCTGTCTGTGAACATGGAGTACAGCAAGGTTACATTAGCTAATAAAAGCACTCTGCTGACAAAAGATGCTTTTGAAAAGTCACTCAAAAAGGGAGCACTGTCAATAATAGCTTTATGAAAATAAAATGCCACATCTTTGTGAAGTTAAAAGTCTCTGGACTGTGGTAAAAATTTTGGTTAGCCCCAAACAATGAAAAGTCTTTTAAGAGCCATATTTTTCTCAAGTTGGCCTCACCATGCATAATAGCTTGTATATAAATCCAGACTCTTCCAGTCCATTTATCATTTCCTTTCCATGTCATATAGGGGTTCCCATGTGAAGGAAAAACCCGCAGAATTAGATGAAAGGCAGGTTATACGCTGAATACCAAATAATGGAAATTGTAAAAATCATGATATTGAAACTATTTCTCAGAAGTTAAAACAACAGTGAGGTACCATTTTTGCTTATCAGCTAGGCAAGAATGCTGAAATTTCAATCTTGATTAGAATGCAAGCAAATGGTATTCTCATACACTGTTACCATGAGAGTATATTTGTACAGACATTTGGATAGCATGTATTAAAATATAAAATGCAGATACCCTAAAACACAGTGATTTCTCTTCAAGATATCCTAGAGAGATACTTGCACATGTGCAGCAAAGGACTTTTATGAGGATGCTTATTACAGCACTGTCTATAATAGTAAAAATGTTTTCCCCTTCCTGAACATGTACACCCACAGTGGATTCATGTCAATGTATGGCAAAACAAATACAATATTGTAAAGTTAAAAAATAGAAAATAAACTAATTAAAAAAAATAGTAAAAATGTTAAGACTCACTAAAATGCCCATCATCATGGGAATGGCTACATGTTCATCTGCACAAAAATTTAAAATAATGAAGTAGATTCACATGCACAATGACCCAGGAAGATATCTACATGACAATACAAACAATATAATCCCACATGTACAAAAATTAGAAACCTTTAAAAATACTTACATATGGAAACATATGCACAAAAAGCACATTTATTTACATGTACATAAGAAGGTTGTAAAGAAAATATTAATAAATAAAATATCTAATAAAGTACTTATTTTTGTTGTTTAGTCATTAAGTCATGTTCAACTGTTTACAACCCCATGGACTACAGCACTCCATGTGAAGCACTCCGGGGAAGGACAGCTTCCTTGTCCTTCATTATGCTCAAACTCATGTTCATTGAGTCAGTGATGCTTATATTTATATTATATAGGTACTTATATTCAATATACAAAGAATGTTTATAACTCAATAAAAAGACCAATTTAAAAATTTTAGACAAAGGATTGGAATAGATGTTTCTCCAAAGAGGAACCAAATATGGCAATAAGTACATGAGAGATTTTCAAGATCATTAGTCATTACAGAAATAAAAGTCAAAATCACAATGAGGTATCATGACACTCACAACAATGGCTATGATAAAAAAAGACCGACAAGAATAAGTGTTGACAAGGATTTAGAGAAGTCGGTATCTTCATACATTCCTGGTGGAATATGTGAAATGGGACAGCTGCTATGGAAAACAGTTTAGCAGTTCCTCTAAAAGTTAAATATGGAGTTACCATATTATCTAGCAATTCTACTCCTAGGTACATATCCAAGAAAAATGAAAACATATGTCTATATAAAAACTTGTACAGGGATGTTCATGAAAATATTATTCACAAAAGCCAAAAAAGTGGAAACAACCTAATGTCTACCAAATGATGAACAGATAAACAAAACATGGTATATACATAAATCGAAAATTATTCTCTAATAAAAAAGAATGAAGTACTAACATATGCTACAAAAAGGATGAATCTTGAGAACATCATTCTAAATGATAGAAGTCAGACACAAAAGGTTTATTGCGTGATTACATTTATGTGAAATATCTAGAGTAGGCAAATCCATAGAGACAGAAAGTAGATTAGTGGTTGCCAGGGGTTGGACTCACTAATACAGTGTTTATAATGTTCTAAAATTAGATAATGGTAATGGTTGTACAACTCTCGGAAAATGCTAAGAGCCACTTAGTTGGTCATTCTAAAAGAGTGAATTTTATGGTATCTGGATTTTAACTCAATGAAACAAATCGCTAGTCCAGGTTCGATGCATGATACAGGGTGCTTGGGGCTGGTGCACCGGGATGACCCAGAGGGATGGGATGGGGAGGGAGGAGGGAGGCGGGTTCTGGAAGGGGAACACATGTACACCCATGGTGGATTCATGTCAATGTATGGCAAAACCAATACAATATTGTAAAGTTAAAAAATAGATAAATAAACTAAAAAAAATTACCACGGGGGGGAAAATAAATAAAGCTATTATTAAAAGTAAATAATTTTGAAAAATCTTGAAGAGTACTCATCAAGCTAAAAACAGTGGTTTACTTTTGGTGAGGGAATTAATATATTTTTTAATAAGAAGAATGAATGTTCATATTTATTACCCTGTAATTTAAAATATATTGAAAAATTCCTTAGTACTATACAAAATGGTGCTACATATAAGAGAAATGCATAGTACTATGTTTTTTATCCTTCTTGATTTACCACTGAAGGACAGATATTCACTGTAGAAAATATGCTCTTTTCTAGGTGCTGGGTATATAAAGATGAAAAAGTCATGTCCCTTTTCTTCCAAGAACTTATGGTGCATAAAAGAGTAGAGATAGGTATGCAGCCAGTTGTTAAATAGTGTGCTAAATGCTGCAGTAATAGCATGTACATCTAGCAATGAAAGTACAAGGCCAGGGACCCAGGGGAGAAAAGCTGAACTTCAGAAGATAAGCAGAAGTTAGCCAAGGATAGCAGAGGTGAGGGCAGACAGGCAATGAGAACAGTATGGGCAAAAGCCTTCATGGGTGCTGGGGCCTGGGGATGTTCGGAGAACTGTGGACATCAGCAGTTGTGGCATGAGTAGATGTTTTATGGGGGAGATTCTTGCAGATGGAAGAGCAGGCTGGAGTCAGACTGAAAAGGACTGTAAATCGTGCCTTGCTAAGGAGTCAGGGCACTGTGCTGTAGGCAAGAGAAATTGCCAAGGGACGGAGCAGACTGATGAGAATGAGACTAGAAAAAGGAAAAACAAGCTAGAGATTCCTGAGTTAACCAGGCTGGAGAGAGGAGTGTGAGAGAGAGAGCAGGGCCAAGGGAAGTTAAGAGGGAGGTCAGATTCAAGAAGTATTTCAGAGACAGAATAGGCAGGACTCAGGGACTCACAGGTGTAGGAGGGAAAAGGGGCAGTGACAGTGACTTCCAGAAACCATTAGCTGTCAGAGCACATATGAAAGATTCTAGTCAGACTTGCTTGACCCTCAGAAAATAAAATGGAGATGAAAGAAAGGACTTCCTATCTGATAAGAGAAAATATGCCCTGTACTTTGTCAGTCTCTAGATAGACAGACTCTCTTGAGTTCCGGCTGTTGTGACATTATGTGCTGGGGCAAAGAGCATTTGTTCACATGTATCATATTCAAGACGTACCAGAGTATGTGCCGTGCCCTGTGCCAAGTACATCACATGTATAATTTCTCTGAACCCTCAGGACACCCCTTTGTAGAGGTAGAAAATTGAGGCTTACTGAGATTAAGAAATCAGGTTCAAACACAGGCAGTCTGACCTCAGAGGCCAATGTTCTTAATCACTATGCTCTTCTGCATCTGACAGAAATGCCTCTGAATGTTTGGGTTAAGCAGCTTTGCTTCTTCACTTCCAACAAAGTCAAGTCAGATTATAAACTCATTCTCTTTTTCTTCTCACAAGACCCAATGCACACCCAGAGTATTCAACACTTCCTCAGTTGAGATCAAAGTGACACTTCAGCCTTCTCAGTGAGTTCCAGGATGTCTACACCCCCACGTGAAGCAGGCACACCCATCGAGGGGCAGCGCAACTATAGGATCTGCCAGGTAATCCAGGCAAAGCCAAAGTGACTTCCAAAGAAAACACACAGTCCTTTGGGCCAATGAAACTATTGGGGATTCAGAGACTCACTAGAGTGCAGGTAGGTATTTTACTTTTGCTTTTGTTTTTACCAATGAACATATATTTTTATCTTTCTGCTTATATCACCCAATTTTCCTTTTGTGGACCACAGTTGGTGTGGGCTCAATATGTATGGAGCAAATGTACGTCATCTCTTATTTCAAGGGTAAGATTATGATTTTTACCAATCAGAGTACCTTTGTTTTGCCCCAGTAATTGGTTTCAAATTAGTCAAGAGATACAATTCAGTCCTGTGAGACTCAGACCCAGGAAACTTTTTCAAATTGACTGGGAAGAAAAAGTCCTGTTTGGACCTTTTGAGGCAGAATGGCTGAAGCTTCCATGGACATCAACACAGCCAGACTCTGAGTAAGTAGACAAAACAGGAATGAGGAGTTATAAGACTAAAAGAAAAAGCAAGCTTTGTGTTTCTTAATCAAGTTACTCCTAAAACCTAAGCTGAACAGTTGGTTACACAAACTAATAAATTCCCCTTAATATCTGAGCTATTTTGAATTTCTGACATCTGCAACCACCAACAACAAAATCACAAGAAAGAGAAACCCAAACACCTGCCTCAGTAACAACCAGAGAGTGCTGAGTGGGCAACTAGCTAGCCTTCCTGGAAAAGAAACAGAGGAAGCTGCTACTTCTGAGGCATTTACTGCCAAGATGTGCCTGGGAAAAGCAGCTAATGTAAGAACTGTCACATCTGGAGATGCTCAGCGTTGGCCTTGTAAATAGTACATTACATGGAGCAGCTGTGGGGCATAAGCAACAAAAGGAAAGGTTAAATAATCTCTGTGCACATAGCATGGATCTGCTGTCAGCACCACTTTCTTCACATTCTGGTAAATATAATTTCTTCTCTCCTGACATCTCACATGAGCATCCTCCCACTCAAATGTCCTTCCAGAACAGCCCAGATGTTTAATCCTCGTCATTTTCAAAACTCTCCTCTAGTTTCACCTCCAATAAGAAATTTCCCCTGGTCACTGCAGCCTTTGTGGACATTTTCTTTGAGTCCCTATAGAGCTTACACCTAGTAACTCCTACATGGGATCCAGGAAACAGCTGAGTTTGCATATCTAACTTGGGAAAATATCCCTGAGGTTTGATTTCCACATGTACTGCAAGCCCACAGAGAGGGCACAAGAGGAGGAATTTGGAATAATTGCCAAATCTAAGAGGACTAGATTTTAATATAGCAAAGAAAAAACAACAGGGTCTCTAATATTCTACAACTTTTTTCTGTGTTTCTGTACAAAAAGAAGTTCCTGGGGAAAAACAAGTGCTCTTCATGAGCCAATGACATTTCTTTTTTTACAGAAGTATAAAAACATTCCTACAACTTATATGAAATCAGAAAAGCTAAATAGCTAAATTTAGAAATTTAGAAAAATTCAGAAAAGCTGAATAGCTAAAGAAATCTTAAGAAAGAAGAACAAAGTGTGACGCATCATAATCCTTGATTTCAAGATATACTATAAAGATATGGTAATAAAAACAGTATGGTACTGGCATCAAAAGAGCCAAAATAGACCTATGGAACACAATTAAGAGATTAGTCTACTAATATATAGTCTACTAATATTTGACAAGGAGCTAGAATATTCAATGGAGAAAAGATAGTCTCTTTGATAAATGATACTGATATAATTGGATATCCACTTGCCAAAAAAATGAAATCGGACCTTTATCTTATACCAATCACAAAAATTAACTTGAAATGAATTAAAGACATTCCTTCTGACCCTATGACTATTCAGAGCATAAAGTCAGGATTTCAGCTTCCTTCACTAATACCTAATGATAAAAACCCCTCCATGTATTATTGATAAGAGCAGCTAAGTAGACAAATAATAAAAATCTCCTGCCACTTCAAAAGAAAACGAAGAAAATGTGAGTAAACACAAAATCAACTCATCAGATGTATTTTAAAATCACAGCTGTTACAAGGAACCTCAAGAGACTGTTTCATTCTGCTGGCTTTATGCTGATAAGGTATTGCTCTATCCATGTGAGTATAAAGGAAGCCCCAGAAGGGTAAAAGGTGAGCCTTTTGGCAAACAACTGATTAGCACCAAAAAGCAACATGAAGTTAGATTTCAGTTTCCAGTATTCTCATCAGACCTCTTCCCACTGCACCAAACTGTCCCTCCTCTAAAAACAATTCTGTTCGGAGCATTAGTTGTCATTCCTATATCCATTGTCAGATATGACTGGAGCGACTTAGCACAGACACATATATCCATTGTACATTTTTTAAGCATGATGTTTGCCAGGCAGTATAACAGATAGCAAGTATACAAAAAGAAAACAATACATAGTCTTAGCACATGAAAAACTCATAATCCAGCAAGGAAAACTCAACATAAACAGTGAACTATACAGTAACTGCACAGCAAAATCAGCAAAGTGAACAGGGAAGAGAGAGCAATAAATTCTACAGAGAAAGAGGGAAGACGTTTTTGTTGTTATTTGGTTATTAAGTCACGTCCAGCTCTTTTGTGACGCCATGAACTGTAGCCCACCAGGCTCCTCTGTCCATGGGATTTCCCAAGCAAGAATACTGGAGTGGGTTGTCATTTCTTCCTCCAGGGGATCTTCTCAAACCAGGGATCGAACCTGCGTCTCCTGCATTGGCAGGCAGACTTTTTATCCCTGGGCTACCTGGGAAGCCCAGGGAAGTTTTTACACAGGGGTTAAGCCCTAAAGGATGAGTAGGAGTTATTCCAGGCAGAAGGAACCATGAGAAAAAAGGCATGGGTGTGAATGGCATGTGTGAGAAACAGGAAACATAAAGCATGAACATTCCACATTAGGGGCAAGACAGTCTTCGCTTATACACAAACCTAATAAGATAAAACATCCTCACAGCTGTGCCATGTAAGTTATTTCTGCCTTCTGCAGGCCTTCTAAAGGGCATGACCATGTCCCACTTGCTTTTATCCAAGCTATGCTCACTGTCAGGAAAGGCTTTCCTCTTTCCCTCCATACCTACGCCCCACTGTCCTTCCTCGCAGATCTCGAACATTACCACTTCTGCAAAATATGAGGAGAGTTTATTATTCCTTTATGTGTGTTCCAATTTCTAGACCTCTTGCTAAAGAGCATTTTATTTATTTGTATACATACATGTCCATCTTCTTAACAAGTCTGGTGAAGGTCTCAAAGACAGCAGAACTTTAGATAATTGTATGTTTGATGGATGTGAAAGAATGAATGATTTTATAGATGAAAATCTAGGTGCTAAGTGTGATAGAGAAAAAACATGCATAAGACAAGTCCTCAAGGGAAATAGACACATTTATAGCTCATAAGTGGAAGAATAATTTTCAGATTTGAAACCCCCAGGGAAACATTTCCATTCAAATGAAGTCCTAACTGTTATCCAAAGATTTTCACATGCAACTGCTTTGGCATTGATTTAAAACTCTGCCTTGACAGAGTCATAAACTCAGATCTTGTTAGATCCTTAGAATCCATAAAGGGTCGCCGGCGAAGGCAGATCTTCATGTATAATTTAGACGTGTTAAACATAAGTGTAAGGGGGAGAAAATGACTATCTGGTTTTTCTTTCATCACAGGGCATGTAATCATTATAAAGGTGTTAAACTCTTTGCTAAGTGTGAAAATGAGAGGAAATGAGGCTATTGACAAAAAATGCAATCAGATAGTAAATGAAAATTAATGCTGCACGAAACCTCATCTTCTCAGCCTCCTTGTCTCAATGTGTTATTCTCATGAATTAGGGTGAAGGACAGCTGCCACTCCTAAAAGTAAAGATTTTATTAAACTTTATTATGTGCCAAAATGCTCTCAGACATTGCCTTTCCTTTGACCTGCTCAAGCTACTCATTCCTGGGGTTAAAGAAACATCTCATTAGCAGCACCTGATGTCAGCAGTTGTGTTATTAAACTGCTTTGCTGCTCAAAATGGAAAAATACCCAGGATGTCCAAACTTTTACATAATCCTCTTCTCTTTGCAGTGTAACAGCAGAAACAATAGTGCCTGGAATTGCTGTTAACAATAATTTCAAAAACTTGGTCATTTCTGGGATGTCTTTGAGTTAATGGGAAAGAAGCTACTACTGCCAGGTAAAATGCCACACACCAGTAAGAGAGGAGTGGCAGGCAGATGACAGATAGCGTGCTAATCAGCTCAGACTTTACAGACTGGGAGGCCTAAGAAACAGAAGTTTTTCTCACAGTTTTGGAGACTGGAAGTTTAAGATCAGGGTGTCAAAGTGTTAGTGTCTCATGAGGCTACTCTCCCTGGCTTACAGGTGGCTACCTTCTCACTATGTCCCACACGGCCTGTCCTCCGTGCTCACTCCTGTGTCTTTTCCTCTTCTTATAAAGATGCCAGTCCCATGGGATTAGGGCCTCGCCCTTATTATTTCATTTAACCTTAACCACCTCCTTGAAGAAGCTATATGTAAATACAGCCACACTGGAGGTTAAGTCTTCAGCATATAAATTTAGAGTAGGGGCACACAGTTCAATTTGAGATATCTAGATAGATGGTCAGCCAGGTGACTAGAAGGACAGAGGGAGGAAGGGAAGGAGGGAGGGAGGGAGGGAGGGAGGAAGGAAGAGAGAGGGGAAGGAAGGAAGGGAGAACACTAACCTGCTAGAGAAGGATGATTAGGATCAGATTTAAATTTCCAACCCTGCATACATACATACACACGGACACACACACTTGCACATACATGAGCCACAGTGCAATACATTAATCAAACATTCAACAAATATTTACTAAGAATTCTGTCATTAGCACTTAGGTGTTATTGAGTGTGCTAACTGAATTTCTAGTTGAAGATGCTTATATTCTAATATGGAAAAAATAATCTATGCATTAAGAAACTTGTTCTTCCATGGAGAAGGAAATGGCAGTCCACTCCAGTATTCTTGCCTGGAGAATCTCATGAACAGAGGAACCTGGTAGGCTACAGTTCATGGGGTCACAAAAGAGCTGGACTTGACTTAGCAACTAAACAACAACAAGGGAAGTCCCAAAGCCTACAAAATTACTCCTAAAAATTCTAATCCCAGTTCTTTATTACAATAGGAGTGTACTTAAGAGACTGTATATATTATTTTTGTTACATCACACCAGACTTCTAAAAGACAAAATATGAAGGATATCACTAAAACTTAATTTACTTTAAAATTGTGAAGTCTCTGGTTTAAAATTATTTAAAATCTACTAATAAAAATAAAACATATTTGGCCAAAAAAAATGAAAGTTGTTCTTAGCCTCTATTACTGAAAGGATCACTGTGAGATATTTTTAAAAATGCATATCCTATAATCAAATCTGCTGAATCTAAATAGCTTGAGGAGGGCCTGGGCATCTATATATATTTTTAAATCTCTCCAAGTGATTCTAAAACACAGACAATATGGAAAGCCAACTCAGTCCACTACAATAAACACTGGTCTTTTCTTCTCAACACCAGTGCCCCTGGAATATATGTGAAGCTCCTACCACCTCAATGTGAGTGAACTCATCTAGGTGGCTAATAATAAATGGTCCACGACAATATTAAACCACTGGGCAAGATAAGGCATGAATGCTTCAAGATAAATGTATAACTATGAAATGCCGTTATAAATGCGAGAGATTACTACTATGCAGTAGATCACTATCTTACATTTTGAAGTGCAACTTTCTTCTAATGTTTCTAGGAAACACTCCATGTTTTCTCTAGAGGTTTTCAGGGAAGACTCCACATGCCTTTTGCTGTGACCCCAGCCCTATGGGGTACCTGAGTAACTGTGAACCAAGGCTGATCAAGACCCCCATGCTCAGCCCTGCAAACAGGTGAGTCTGGAATTAATCCTGCAGCCATTACTCTGGGCTTCACTAACTTGTGAGCCCAGGGCAGCTGCATGTCTGTTGAACTGCACCCTTCCCCACAACCCCACTCCACCCCACCAGATTAATCCATTCAACTGGACCTCTGTCTGGGCTTCCTATTCTCTACCAAAACTCTCACTGGAACCCTAGCCTTCTTGGAGCGGGCATTGGCACTCTGCCCAGCCATTGCCACTGGTCCACTTCCGGGCTGGCTTCTAGCCTTCTTTACATCTCTTTAAGGGCTGGGCTGCTCTTGGTGTGCTCAAGCTGCTATATGATTCTCAGATGTAATGTTTCTGCCTCCAGTGGGGTGTTTAGAAATTGCTGATGACATGTTTGGTTGTCACAACAGAACCTGCCTTCTCTCACATCATCACTCTGCTTTTACGAGCATTTAGAATGTGGGGGCCATTGAAAATAGACATCTCACAACATAGTGGACAGCCTTACACAAGGATTAGTTGTAGCGTGTCTCTGTGAACATTCATGCACAGGGAAAACCTCATTGATACTATCTGAGGCTAGATGCTAACTTTGTTTTACATATAACCTCAAAGTATATTTTGCAACAAGTCCTAAAAGCTAACAAATTTTCATTTACAGTCTAGCTTGTAAATGAAATGGAGACTATACCATCTAGCTAGGACCTTTACCAAGAATTGTTTGTTGCTGCAAAAATCACTTCACCAATAATGCAATGACATTCTTGGTAGATGAGTCACAAGTAAGAAGTTTATTTGTTTGCATTTGTGGTTTCTGTTCTCCATGTGGGTACAAACATGTGACTGCTTCATTATGTCTTTCAGTGCAACCAGGACCATGTAATTACATACTGAAGTATATATTATTTTATTTCAAATTACATTTGCTAGTCCTTTACATTAAAATTAGGGTATTATATTAATTTTTCTGTGTGAAATGATATGTGCAGCTAGATATTACTATCTATGAATTATCTTTGAAAGTAAAGTGGGTGTTACCAGGTGTGCCTTGGAAAGAGATGTTAGGTGTGATAGGTTTGCTATGAATATTAGCCTTTATTCAGGATAAAGTAAACATGCACAGTAACTCTGTGCATCCTCACCACACCCTCAGGGTTCAGCCCTTAGAGTTACACCAGTTCCTGCCCTCCTGCTCCCTGCATGCCCAGGATGGGTCAGTATGCTGTGCTGCCAAGACAACTCATGTACAGGTACCATCCTATAATTTAGAGAGAAATTCTAAAACTTGTTTATAATTTATTCAAATTAAAAGCTAGATTCATAGTAATGACGATAGCATGTGAGAGATTAATGATTATTTTTAAAACCTATATTTAAGAATGCTTTCACATGTACTGATTGTATTTGATGTTCACAACAACCCTGCGAGATGGAAGGAAAGATTCTGTATACAATGGAGAATCCTAATCCCAGTCTCAGCCCAATCTGAGGCTGAGAGGCTCAGAGTCACAGATCTAGCAGGGGAGAGCTGGGAATCAAGTCTACACCTCCAAAAGTCGAAAGCTTTTGTTTTGTGTTCTTCTGGCCTAAATAACATTGCCTCTCAGGTGAGACAAGCAACAGAGAGGAGAAAAAAACAACAGCAAGGCTAAAATAAAAAGAATCAGGATGAAATGCTAAAATATGTAAATACAAGGATGGTAACGGTAACTTCTGAAAGCCTAAAAAGGGCAGTTCAAATCTAGGAGATATGATTAAGGTGTCTCTTTTGACATGTGAATGTACTCTTCCACTGCAACCCAACACAGCCCATATCTATGGATCCACTGTGTACTAAGCAGGTCTATATACACAAATGGCTCCCCAAGAAGATATTTGAAAATAACCGTGCTGCCCTCTGCTGTTGACAAAGGAGTAGGAATATAAATAGCAAATAAATTTGCTATTTGAGTGCTACATATACCACCTCACTTTAATCAGTGATTTCAAAGTGCTGTTTTCATTTAAATAAATATTTGATTCATTACTGAGATCCAATGATTGCTTTGGCTTAATACAGGTAATATAATTTCTACTTCTAAGTGCTGTTATTTGGATTCTGTGTTCAAGTCTAACAGATATCCTGTACTTGTAGCTAGTTTGCAAATTCTTATAATGTCAGGGCTGATGTCAAAGCCCTAAAGGTCAAACAGAGGCAACTGTTTGTCTTCTGCATGACAAACAAATCTGACATGTAGGAGGCATCTGCCAGAAGAAATGTATTAATAAGGATTCTGAGACCCTGTCTAGGCTTAGAGAGAAAGAGTGCCATAACTGACTAGCAATATCTTCCCAGGAAGGGAGAGTGAGATGATAGGACACAGGCAACATTCTTGCCATCCCTGAGCTAGTCCCACTCACTCATTATACAGATGAAGAAACTGAGGTCCAAAAATCTGGTCAAAGATCTCACTGCTGCTTGCAGTTAGGCTGGGTCAAGAATTCAAGCATCCTATACTCGGGACTGTTCTTCTTATCATTACATGTAAGTTTCTGAGCTAGACCTCCAAGAAGAGTGTTCAAGATATTCCAGACCAAACTTCAGAATGTAAAAATGATGTTCACCTTAACATAGCTCAAGATAATCCCTAACAAGCAATGCTGTGCATGTTTTCTCTTTTCATAGACTGAGAGCTTTTTGTGAAAGGTATGGGCCCCGGCAAAGCCCTTTCATCTTACAATTGATCTTTCTGATGATTGTTCATAAGGAAACAGAATTTCCCATTGTAGAGTCATTTCCATGGTTACCCATTGATTTCCTATAGGAAACATCCTGTTTACATGACCATCATATCTTTATTGTAAAGGTAAATCACCTTCTGAGTTTTCACTTTATCTGCAACCTGAGACATGTAAAAATGAGCTCTGCAAAATTAGCAGAACAAGATAAATAAATGATTCATGTGAGTTGGTTTTGCATGAATAAGTTATTAATCCTCTCAACCTTGTTAGGAGAGAATGCAGAGAATTAATGTCATTCTACACAAATAGAAGCCCACTTTTCTGAATTCTGACCTAATTATGAGTATTTGTTAAGTAAAATATATGTGAAATTTCCTGTAGCTAAAAAAGTCTGATAATATTGCTACTATAAATCAGAAACCAAACTTCTCTTTGTAGACCTTAACAGCAGATATACATAGATGATATTGTGATTTACCCTAAAGGTTTTTCAAAATATCCTGTATTTTAGTATGCCAAAGGCAAATTACCTTAGTGATCCAAACATGCCTTACCAGTACTGGCTAAATAGCCCAGCCCATGATTTAAACCAGACTCCATGTGGCAGCCTTAGCAGTGTACACTGACTAAACTCTTGGGAGCAACACATCCAGGATATCTTGGCATAGTGAGTAATGACCACTCATTAAATCAATAGAACATTCAAGAATCCAAGATCAACAGAATAAAACTCCCTTAACTCAGGGACAGAAAATTCCATTCTATAGTGATATGCTTTGGCTCTGTGCTAGAGGCTCAGGTCTCTGTCTCCAAAAGCATTTCACCTGTAGCTGGGACTTCTAATACAATCTCAGATCAACTAAATAATTCTAATATAAGTCACAAAATAAAAACACTAGAAGAATGAGGTCACCTTGAACTAGAAGATAGTAAAAAAAAAAAAAAAAGACTTCTTATATAGGAAGGAAAAGTGTATTTTCAGTGGGGGGCCTTAAAGAAGCAGTGAGATTTCAATAGGTTTAAGTAGGAAATTACAGAGCTAATAGTTAATGAGCATTTACTAAGGACTATGTACTCTGCTAAACCCTTTATGCTATCTTATTTCATCTTCACAACTATCCAGTGAGGTGGTAAGCTATTATCATCTCTTTTTATAGGTGAGAAAGATGAAGTGAAACAAAGCTCAAGTTAAACTCTGCAACTAGCATTGCAGAGCTGGAAGCAATGATTTCAGTGCACACTGTTTCCTGATTCTATGGTTGCAGCCACACCATTCCAGCAGAGGGGAAAAGGAACAAGAGTGCATGGGGATGCAAATCACACAGCATGAGAGTGACAGAGGGTAAATCACTCCATCAAGAGATGAGTGGTATAGTTAGAGGGAGGAAGGGCTGGGAAAACTGCATGATGATGGATTATAGAGATCTCTGAATGCCATTCTTTGTAGCACAAGACATGTGAGAACTGAACTCCAGCTGAGAAGGTGCCAATTAATTCAGGTGGCACTGACCTGTGAGGTGGGGGAGGGCTTAATCACCAGAACACTAAATGCTCATTATCCAACCTTTTAATTGGCAGTCTGGAAAAGTTATCAGCAAAGAACAAAGATTTGATCATGCTGTTAAGGAAAAGACAAGAAAAGGGATAAATGATCCTCTAATCTCTCCCAGACAACAAATCTGTTTTTCAGATGTTCGTTTTCCTATCTTCCTGTTCCCACTTGAGACAATACCAACAAAAGGAAGAACAGATGGGACTAGAAGCAGAAGGGAGCTGATGAAAGAAAAAAGCAAAAGCTGAGGGAAGGGTGTATATAAAAGGACTCAAAAGGAGAGCAAAGGATTTTGAAATGTAAGGTTATCTCCCCGGCTGAACTAAACATACTCCAGTGACTACTTTGCAATGTTAACTGGCTTTATCAAGTATTGGTAGAGATTGGTGCCTAGGAATAATCACAGAGTTCTTTCAGCACAAAGGTCATCTGACAGAACCAGGTCAGCTGTAAGACCCTGGGGCATGTGCATCATCCCTTAGGTATAAAAATGCAGTACAGAGTCAGAGACTATTACTAAACCTTCGACTGGTACATGTGGAAAATTAAATGGGAGAAAGTCAAGGGAAAAGGCATTGGAATGGGAACCAGTAAGGTGGTCAATCCTTCTGAGAGAGGGGTATACACACTTCCCCCGGATGACAAGGTAAGCGGTCGAGTCCCCAGATTCTACTTCCTGCCTCATGGGAGAGTTTGTTTTCTTCCATTTCCTGAGCTCCTGAATGAGCCAGACCTTTATTCAAAGCCTAGCTCTGCCACTAGTTAGAGGTGTGAATTTAGGCAAGTTACTTTCTCTTTGCCATCAAGATAAATAAAACAAGTTCTTCGTGCTCAAAAAGCTAAGGTAAATCTGGTACAAATAGGAAGATAAGGCCAAACAGGAGGAGCAAGCACTAAGTTACTTGACTTTTTGCCCTGCAACAAGCTCATTATACTAAGGAGGTAAAATGTACCATTTTCGCAAAAGAGGGATAAGCTCCTCCCCTTCTCCACAGCTTCAGGGCTAACTCTGGAATTGTTGTGGGGGAAGGGCAGGAAATCAGGACAGAACCTTCAATACCAGATAATATTTATTGATCACTTGGAGCTGTCTACTGTACTACTGTACTTAACAGTTTTATACACATGATCTCATTCAATCCCCTGATAATCTTATGGATTACCATCTCAGTTTTACAAATGAGAAAACTGAGCTTCACAAAGATTAAGTGACTTGCCTAAGCCCCACTGGAATTGGGACCTAGCTCCAAACTACTGGCAAGCTGTTTCATGAACAACAGTACTGCTGTAGCAAAACTGATGTTTTTGCTGTGGCCAAACTCAGGACTCTACAGTGCAAACAAGAAAGTCCTACCAGTCCAAATATACATCGTAATACCCAAGCATCAAGGCCATTCCCCTGGAGCTGAATTTTGGAATGCCCATTCAATACATTTTGTTGCATTCCACCAATTTTTGAGGCACTTTGGTGATACAGCAATTACAAAGAAGCAAGAGGTGCCTTTTTTGTCCTCAAGGAACTTAGAGTGTAGCATGAAGATGACAAGGAAATAGGTAACAGCAAATTAAAGCATCCTCTTCTGAGATGTATTTTAACAGTACAGGTGTACAAAGGAGAGAGGAAAAGAAGGGATAGGGAAGGAGACACTGAAGAGTAACGAGGAAAGAAAGAAGGAGACAAGCGGTCTTTGAGCACTAACTACGTATCATGCACTGTGCTAGGCCTTATCTCTCAATTCTCCCAACACTATGGTACGTAATATTATTCCCCAAATGTCCCTGCTCCAAACCCTGAAGAGGCTTTTCAGTACAATGAGAATGACTTCATCGTCCATGATCTGATTCTTTCTTTCCTCTCTGACATAAGTCTTACCATACACACCCCCTTCCTGGAACATTCCAAGCTCTTTTCAACCTTCCCTGGTAGCTCAGATGGTAAAGAATCTGCCTGCAATGCAGGAGACCCCAGTTCGATTCCCGGGTTGGGAAGATCCACTGGAGAAGGGATAGGCTACCCACTCCAGTATTCTTGGGTTTCCCTGGTGGCTCAACTGGTAAAGAATCCGCCTGCAATGCGGGAGACCTGGGTTAGATCCCTGGGTTGGGAAGATCCCCCAAAGGGGAAAACAGTTACCCACTCCAGTATTTTGGCCTGGAAAATTCAATGGACTACAGCCCATGAGATCGCAAAGAGTTGGACATGACTGAGTGACTTTTACTTTCACTCCCAACCTTACAGCCTCTGATGCTTGTTCTTTCCCAAGAAATACTCCCACCCTGCTCCCCAACAGCCCTGTAGGCTGCCTCTCTCCTTCTCTCTATCACTGTTTCTACTCAAGTGTCACTCCCAGAGAGAGGCTCTCCCTGACTCTCCTAAAATCCCATCTCCCACCTTCACTCTCAGTCTCCTTGCTCTATTTCCATTGTCTTCAAGGCACTTACATTACCTAACCTTGAACATGGGCTCCAAGAGGGCAGCAATATATCCCGAGTCTAAAGAGTATCTGGCACATAGTAATCACTCAAGGAAAGTATTATGAATGAGCTAAAGATTCTATCTTCACAAGATAAGGAAATAGGGGCTCAGATAAGCTCCTTCACCAGGTCACACAGAAAGATCTAGTGACTTCAGGGGGTTGTCATTATAGCTCACTCCTGCCTTAGGCCTTTACTTTGAAATTCTCTCCACTAGCTCTCCACACAGCTAGCTCCTTCTCCTCTCTTTAGGAAGGCTTTCTGAGGAAACTCTAAATGTTGCCTCCCTCACACACACTCCCAGTCACTCTCTATCACATTATCTTATTTCATATTCCTCATGCCACTTACTACTCTCTGATATTATCTTGTGGTTTGCTTGATTTTTATTATCTTCCCTAATAGAATGTAAGCACCATGAGCACTAAGACCACATCTTTCTTGTTTGCTGCTCCACAATGCCAGCACAGAATAGGCAATGGAAAATAAACCAACAAACAAAGGAGAGTGTCCATGTACATCACTTGGCACCATGAATGGCCCATAAGTGCTTGCTAGCTACTAATTATACATATATATTTAGTAGTAGAGATGATGAGAAGAGTGATAGTAATATTTTAGCAGGCACTGATCGCAGGAAAAGAAATTCAAAGCAAAAAGAATAGTGTCAACAAAGGTGGTTTTTCTTAGATTGTATTATCAAGGTAGTATTGCCCCATAAGGCTGTGGTCTGTAAACTGGCCAAAGTAATCTCAGAGATTCAGGGAGATGCTTTTATTCTTTATGGATCAAAAATATTGTTTCAACCAAAAGCATGTCTTCAGCACCTCGCTCCACAATTCCACATGTTTAAAAGACATAGATATTTCAGTTTCAGGAATGGCATCTGATGTGCAGTTTAGTTTGGATTCAATTTTGCAACTCTCTACTGCAAGTTGACAAGAGAAGTCTTTCTTCAGTTTATGAGTGATTATCCCAGGATCCCCACCTGAGGATCCCAGGACCCCAAGGGATGGGACAGGAGGCCCTGGGTGTTGAATCTTGGCTCAATTACCAAATCCCCAGCTACCTACCTATCTCTCTTCACTGCACTTCTACAGTTTTCCTTGAGACAAAGTCTTAGCATGCTCAAGACTTATTCCTAGAGGGCAGGCCTCTGAGGAAAGAAGTTAGCTTTCTGAGAAGCTCCATGAAACTCATCAATGGCCCATTGCTTAAGTCAGTTAATTCTGGTTGATGATAGCAAGTCTTAGACCACAATACCCCAATCATGCCAGCTTCCCCAGCCTAAATGTTGGTGTGGCAAATTCTGTCAGTAGCTTGCTAGGTCATACAGCTGCAACCATAAGGCTTGGACTCTAGCCTGCTAGTCACTTGAGGATAGGGGCTGATGCTTCTACCCTCAAAAATAAACACTGAGTTAAGAGCAAGTAGCTGGAGCCAGCTCATAATGCTATTGTATTATGGCTGCCTCCCAACTGTAGCAAAGATGAGTTGATATTTCCTTTAAAATTCAGCTTAAAGGCCCCAAAGCTCAAGGATAGGACTCTCCCTACCCCCCAGAATATGACTTCCAGTTATGCCACATTACTGTGTGCAACCCCAGAATCAGATGAATGGAGAGAAAAAGCACACATCTACTTCATGACTTTGTTAAGTTTCTCCCTAGGACTGGTATGTATACTGTCTGACTATTTGCCCTGGTTACGATAATACCTCCACTATAGCTAATACGTATCAAGTGAGGGTAGTACTTCTTAATAACCATTTGGAGTTTGCAGAAATACAAAGGGAAGATTTAAACATGTGTGTGTGTATACAGCTGAAGACTGGGTTATATCCAGTCTGAAGACTATATATCCACCTCCATAATAAGCATTTATTGAATATTAGGTAAGGTCCTGGATATTGGAAGAACACAAACAATAGTCAATAGTCATGTCAATCTTACTCTTAAAGAATTTAGATTAGGGGAACACATGTACACCCATGGTGGATTCATGTCAATGTATGGCAAAACAAATACAATATTTGAAAGTTAAAAAATAGATAAATAAACTAATTTAAAGTAAAAAAAAAAAAAGACAACCAGAAAAAAAAAAAAAAAAACTATCATAATCAAAGCAATGTAGTACCAGTATAAAGACAGACCTAGAGACTTATGAAACAGAATAGAGATCCCAGAAATAAATCCACACATATATGGCCAACTGATCTTCAACAAGAGTACCAAAAATACAGAATAAGGAAAGGTTAGTCTCTTCAACAATCGGTGTTGGGAAAACTGGATATCTACAGACAAAAGAATGAAATTGGACCCTTATACCACACAAAAATCAGCTCAACATGGAATACAGACTCAAATGTAAGACATGAAGCTATAAAATTCCTAGGAAAAGTTTCATGACATTGGTCTATGCAATGCTCCATAAATATGACATCAAAAGCACAGGCAACAAAAATAAAAATAGACAAGTGGGACTACATCAAACTGAAAATCTTCTGTATACACCAAACCACCAACAGAAAGGCAATGTATGGAATAGGAGAAAATATTTACAAACTACATATCTGATAAGTGGTTAATCTCCAAAAAATGTAAGGAACTCCTACAATTCAATAGAAAAAAATCCTAGTATATCAATTTTAAAAATGGGCTAAGGAGTTGAATAGACCTTTCTCACAGAGAAGACATGCAAATGGCCAACAGGTGTATGAAAAAATGCTCGATGACATTACACATCAGGGAAATGAAAATCAAAACCACGGGGAGATATCACTTCATATCTCTTAGGATGGCTATTATGAAGACAACATGTTTTGACAAGGATGTAGACAAACTTTAACCCTTGTACACTGTTGGTGGGAATGTAAAATGGTGCAGCCCTCATTTCATGGAGATAACTCAAAAAAATTAAAAACAGAGCTACTGTATAACCCAGCAACCCCATTTCTGTGTGTTTATCCAAAAAAAACTGAAATCAGAATCTCAAAGAACTATTAGAACTTCTGGGTGAGCAGCACTATTCACAATAGCCAAGATATGGAAACAACCTAAATATTTATTGACAAATGAAGGGATAAAGAAAATATGGTATATACATACAATTGAATTCAGCCTTAAAAAAGGAAATTCTGCAATACGTGACAACATGGAGGACATTATGCTAAGTAAAATAAGCCAACCATAGAAGATAAGTATTGCATGAATCTGCTTATGCTGCTACTAAGTCGCTTCAGTTGTGTCCAACTCTGTGCGACCCCATAAATGGCAGCCCACCAGGCTCCACTGTCCCTGGGATTCTCCAGGCAAGAATACTGGAGTGAGTTGCCATTTCCTTCTCCTGTGCATGAAAGGTAAAAGTGAAAGTGAAGTCGCTCTGTCGTGTCCGACTCTTAGCGACCCCATGGACTGTAGCCCACCAGGCTCCTCGGTCCATGGGATTTTCCAGGCAAGAGTACTGGAGTGGGGTGCCATTGCTTATATGAGGTATCAAAAGTAATCAAATTAATAGAATCAAAGAATAGAATGGTGGTTTCCAGGGACTGGGAATAAGGAGAAATAGAGACTTACTAATCAATGTGGTGTTGGAGAAGACTCTTGAGAGTCCCTTGGACTGCAAGGAGATCCAATCAATCCACCCTAAAGGAGATCAATCCTGGGTGTTCACTGGAAGGACTGATGTTGAAGCTGAAACTCCAATACTTTTGCCACCTCATGAGAAGAGTTCACTCACTGGAAAAGACCCTAATGCTGGATAGGACTGGGGGGCAGCAGGAGAAGGGGACGACAGAGGATGAGATGGTTGGATGGCATCACCGACTCGATGAACATGGGTTTGGGTAGACTCCGGGAGTTGGTGATGGACAGAGAGGCCTGGCGTGCTGCAATTCATGGGGTCGCAAAGAGTCGGACACGACTTAGCGACTGAACTGAACTGAACTGAATCAATGGGCATAAAGTCATAGTTAAACAAGATGAATAAGCTCTAGAGATCAACACTTTAGCTATAGTCAATGAGAATGTTTTGTTAAGAGGGTATATCTCATATGAAATATTCTTACCACAATAAAAGAAAACAAACAAACAAACAAAAAAAAGAATTTAGATTCCAGCAGGAGATATAAGATACACAGAAAATCACAACATAGAATAGAAAATGATTAATGTCACCAAAAACGTATAGTCAAAATGTCACAATAGTTCAAAAAAAAAAAAAAAGATATCATGGAAGTGATGATATTTAAGCCAGAGAATGACATTAACAGACAGAGAAAATGGCATAATCCAATACAGAGAGAAGTTGAAGACTGACTGGACTACAGGGCCTGTTTGGGGAGCTAGGAAATATGGATAGAAAGGTTATCTATATCTCAGTCACAAAGGATTTAACCACTTGACTAGGAACATAAGCTTTAGTCTGAAGACCAACAACAGCCACTCATAGAAGATAACTTCTCAGAGCTGTTGCTAGAGGAATTCCAGAGGCAAGAGGTCACCCTACCAGATGACTTCTGATGGCTCTCCTTCCTCTCATATTCTCTGAGTTGCTAAATTTATGCTGATGAAGAAATAATACTCCAATTTGGGCATGACCACACTTGTTGAATTAGGGCTTGAGTGTGGAGAAGTTACTATTGCCTTCTGAAAGTACTGGCTTATCAGGTGATGCAGAGAGAGCAAAGTTCAAGCAACTAAAGGGAATAGAAAACCCAAGCCATAGAGGGCTCTTCTCTTCCTAATGATCCCCTTGGGCAAGAAGCTAACCAATTCAGAGATTCAGCTTGACATCATCAACTTGTTTCTTCACAAACAATTTCTCAGCAAGAAAGTAGTATTTTTCCTCTTTGCCCCACTGGTTGACACATAAGTCATAATCCCTCCCCATACCTGATAGTTTCATTAAATAGCTGAAGGGAAAATAACTATTGTGGGCTGGGAGGCTTAACCTAAATAAACTCCAGGCATCTTTAACCTGATTAGATCCATTTACAGTGAACTCGAGCCAAGTGAAGCAACTATTTACAGAGCAACTGGAAGGGATTCACTGAACGGGAATGCAGTACACTGAGCTAATTCTACAAAACTGTGATTACAAAACTACAGAGCTTGACCAAGGAAAGGTTCATGTGTTTAATGACCTTGTATCTAAAATCAGACACAATCTAACTCCTTCCTTTCTTACTACAGGAATTAGCTAACTATATTGCTTTACTTATACAACTTTGTGTCTGAATAATATGACTAATATAAACTGTGATTTCTAGAAATTTATCATGAAGAAACAGACAAATATGCAAAGATGCACGCAGAAGGATGTTTACTGCAGTATTTTCTAAAATAGTGAAAGACTGGAAATAATATCCATCAGGAGAAATTAAAGTACAGTCACACATAAATCACAGCAGGCTCTTCTATGACCCACCTCCCAGAGTAATGGAAATAAAAGCAAAAACAAACAAATGGAACCTAATTAAACTTAAAAGCTTTTGCACAAAGAAGGAAACTATAAGCAAGGTGAAACAAAAGCCTTCAGAATGGGAGAAAATAATAGCAAATGAAGCAACTGACAAAGAATTAATCTCCAAAATACACAAGCAGCTCATGCAGCTCAGTACCAGAAAATAAACGACCCAATCAAAAAATGGGCCAAAGAACTAACAGACAGTTCTCCAAAGAAGACATACAGATGGCTAACAAACACATGAAAAGATGCTTGACATCACTCATTATCAGAGAAATGCAAATCAAAACCACAGTGAGGTACCATCTCACGCTGGTCAGAATGGCTGCCATCAAAAAGTCTATAAACAGTAAATGCTGGAGAGGGTGCGGAGAAAAGGGAACCTTCTTACACTGTTGGTGGGAATTTAAACTAGTACAGCCACTATGGAGAACAGTATGGAGATTCCTTAAAAAAATGGAAATAGAACTGCCACATGACCCAGCAATCCCACTGCTGGGCATACACACTGAGGAAACCAGAATTGAAAGAGACCTGGGTACCCCAATGTTCATTGCAACACTGTTTATAATAGCCAGGACATGGGAACAACCTAGATGTCAATGGGCAGATAAATGGATAAGAAAGTTGTGGTACATATACACAATGGAATATTACTCAGCTATTAAAAAGAACACATCTGAATCAGTTCTAATGAGGTGGATGAACCTGGAGCCTATTATACAGAGTGAAGTAAGTCAGGAAGAAAAACACCAATACAGTATGTTAATGCATATATATGGAATTTAGACAGATGGTAACGACGACCCTATATGTGAGACAGCAAAAGAGACAAAGAGATAAAGAACAGACTTTTGGACTCTGTGGGAGAAGGCAAGGGTGGGATGATTTGAGAGAATAGCATTGAAACATGTATATTACCATATGTGAAATAGATTGCCAGTCCAAGTTCGATCCATGAAACAGGGCACTTAGAGCCAGTGCACTGGGACAACCCAAAGGGATGGGATGGGGAGGGAGGTGGGAGGGAGTTTGGGATGGGGAGGGAGAAAGGAGGGGGTTTGGGATGGGGGACACATGTACACCCGTGGCTGATTCATGTCAATGTATGGTAAAAACCACCACAATTATGTAAAGTAATTAGCCTCCAATTAAAAAAAATAATTAATTAATTAAAAAAATAAATAAAGTACAGTCACAAAATGAACTATTAGCCAGCCAAAACCAGAATAAATTAGATGGAATAACAAGAAAAGATGTCCAGATATTGCTCAGAAAACTAGGATGCCAATAGTATGCATTGTTGTTGTTGTTCAGTCAACCAGTCATGTCCAACTCTTTGCCACCACATGGACTGCAGAACACCAGGCCTCCTTGTCCCTCACCATCTCCCAAAGTTTGCCTAGGTTCATGTCCATTGTATCGGTGATGCCATCTAGCCATCGCAGCCTCTGATGCTCTCTTCTCCTTCTGCCCTCAATCCTTCCCAGCATCAGGGACTTTTCCAACGCATCAGCTGTTTGCATCAGATAACCAAAATCCAGGAGCTTTAGTTTCAACATCAGTCCTTCCAACGAGTATTCAGGGTTGATTTCCCTTAAGATTGACTGGTTTGATCTCCTTGCTGTCCAGGGACTTTCAGGAGTCTTTTCCAGCACCACAGTTTGAAGGCATCAATTCTTTGGTATTCAGCCTTCTTTACGGTTCAGCTTTCACCATAGTTAATGAAACAGAGGTAGATGTTTTTCTGGAATTCCCTACTTTTCTCTATGATCCAGTGAATGTTGGCAACTTGAACTCTGGTTCCTCTTCCTTTTATAAACCCAGTTTGGATATCTGAAAGTTCTTGGTTCACATAATGCTGAATCCCTAACATGTAAATTTTAAGCAGAACTTTACTAGCATGGGAGATAAGTGCAATTGTTTGAAGGTTACCACATTCTTTAGCATTACCCTTTTTGGGAAATGGGATGAGCCTGGACCTTTTCCAGTCCTGTGGCCACTGCTGGGTCTTCCAGATTTGCTGACATATTGAAGGTAACACCTTGATGGCATCATCCTTTAGGGTTTTGAATAGTTCTGTGGGTAGTAGTATAGTATAGCACAGTACAGTATAATATAATATAGTTTGGTGGTTTAGTCTCTAAGTCATGTCTGACTCTTGTGACCCCATCAACTGTAGCCTGCCAGGCTCCTCTGCCCATGGGATTCTCCAGGCAAAAATACTGGAATGCGTTGCCATTTCCTTCTCCAGGGGATCTTCCCAACTCAGAGATTGAACTCGGGTCTCTTGCATTGCAGGCAGATTCTCTACCAACTGAGATATGAAGGAAGCACCATAATATAGTATAGTATGTATAACACAATCTAATTTTTAAATTTATATATTTTTATATATAAATATATATTCATAAATTTTAAATGTACATATAAATTTGTGTATAAACATGGAAGATATATACAAAAGATCTATGTTTAAAACAAAATATAGACTACACATAGGTACATATATGCAATATATTTCTATAGATAGATAAATGTATTTATATACACAGAAAATGTAAGACAAAGAAAAGCCTAAAAATTATGAAACAAATTAGCAAGTTAACAGTGACTGTCTCTAGGGGTTTGGTACATTGGAGAATTCTTATTTTCTACTTGTGTACTTCTGAGTAGATTGAATTTTGTTATAATAAGCATGTATTGCTTTTACAATCAGAGAAAGAATATTTCTATCAAAAAAAGAAGATAGAAAAAGAGACTCCAATCATTCATTAACTTTTCAAAATTTAAATATTACTTATATTACAGATAATTTTAAAATCTATTAAAGATTGTTGAAAATAAAGGGTTGTATAAAATAAGCTCTTTGGCATACTGAAAAGAACACTGGATCTAAATTTCAAAGTCTTCAGTGTTGAGTCCTAGCTCTTCATTTTCTATTTCCAAATCTCAGCTTCTTCATTTATAAAACAAATGGTTATATTTACTGGCTCTCAAAGTCCCTCCTAACATTTTATTATTCTAACTGGAAATAAACATGCCAGGATTCAATCCTCCCTCATTAGAAATGGCCTGCAATAGGGCCTATAAAACTGCTGTAATTCAAAGACAGGTGGGTTGGTCTCAAACCCTTGGAAGAACTGGCTCACATAATAGAGTACATTTCAATCTTTGGTCCCCAAATAGCAAACACATTCTAGCTCACTAAGCAAAGAATATGAGGGAAAAGGGAACAAGTCCTTTTTGTGACCTGCAGTCAGAATTTCTGCCAATATTTCTATAATAATCCCCTACCTACACACACGCACACACACAAACACACACACACACACACACACACACATTCACTCACTCAGTCACCATTTTTAGAGATGAAACTTAGTCCAGAGAGGTAAAGGGGCTTGCATAAAATTTCACAGTTAATGAGTAGAAAATTCAGGACTACAAACATGTAATTATGTCTAGGCTGAGTGTAATACTCTTTAGACTTCATACTTCTCACCTGATGAGGCTATTCATAATACCTCCTACAACTCAGATTACTTCTCTGAAATTGTAATACATTAAAAGGGAAAGGCTTTTTAAGATGAATCATTTCCATCTCCCTTTTCTCACCCTCATAGTAGGCATGCTGATATATACTTATCATTTACTTTGAGGGTGCACCCAGTAGAGATCTGAGTTATCCTAGCCACTTTCAATGAACCAAACAAACTACTTAAGATGGAAGATATTAAAAGGGTAAACTTAGAAGTGTGACATCAAGTGGACCTTAGGAAGCATCACTATGAACAAAGCTAGTGGAGGTGACGGAATTCCAGTTGAGCTATTTCAAATCCTAAAAGATGAGGTTGTGAAAGTGCTGCACTCAATACGTCAGCAAATTTGGAAAACTCAGCAGTGGCCACAGGACTGGAAAAGGTCAGTTTTCATTCCAATCCCAAAGAAAGGCAATGCCAAACAATGCTCAAACTACTGTACAATTGCACTCATCTCACACACTAGTAAAGTAATGCTCAAAATTCTCCAAGCCAGGCTTCAGCACTACATGAACTGTGAACTTACAGTTGTTCAAGCTGGTTTTAGAAGAGGCAGAGGAACCAGAGATCAAATTGCCAACATCTGCTGGATCATCGAAAAAGCAAGAGAGTTCCAGAAAAATATCTATTTCTGCTTTATTGACTATGCCAAAGCCTCTGACTGTGTGGATCACAATAAACTGTGGAAAATTCTGAAAGAGATGGGAATACCAGACCACCTGACCTGCCTCTTGAGAAACCAGTATGCAGGTCAGGAAGCAACAGTTAGAACTGGACATGGAACAACAGACTGGTTCCAAATAGGAAAAGGAGTACGTCAAGGCTGTATATTGTCACCCTGCTTATTTAACTTATATGCAGAGTACATCATGAGAAACACTGGGCTAGAAGAAGCAAAAGCTGGAATCAAGATTTCCGGGAGAAATACCAATAACCTCAGATATGCAGATGATACCACCATTATGGCAGAAAGTGAAAAAGAACTAAAGAGCCTCTTAAGGAAAGTGAAAGATGAGAGTGAAAAAGTTGGCTTAAAGCTCAACATTCAGAAAACTAAGATCATGGCATCCGGTCCCATCACTTCATGGCAAATAGATGGGGAAACAGTGGAAACAGTGGCTGACTTTATTTTTCTGGGCTCCAAAATCACTGCAGATGGTGATTGCAGCCATGAAATTAAAAGACGCTTACTCCTTGGAAGGAAAGTTATGACCAACCTAGACAGCATATTCAAAAGCAGAGACATTACTTTGTCAACAAGATTCATCTAGTCAAGGCTATGGTTTTTCCAGTAGTCATGTATGGATGTGAGAGTTGCACTATAAAGAAAGCTGAGCACCAAAGAATTGATGGTTTTGAACTGTGGTATTGGAGAAGACTCTTGAGAGTTCCTTGGACTGAAAGGAGATTCAACCAATCCATCCTAAAGGAGATCAGCCCTGGGTGTTCACTGGAAGGACTGATGTTGAAGCTGAAGCTCCAATACTTTGGCCACCTCATGTGAAGAGCTCACTCATTAGAAAAGACCCTGATGCTGGGAAAGATTGAGGGCAGGAGGAGAAGGGGACGACAGAGGATGGGATGGTTGGATGGCATCACCGACTCAATGGACATGAGTTTGAGTAAACTCTGGGAGATGGTGATGGACAGGGAGGCCTGGCGTGCTGCAGTTCAAGGGGTCGCAAAGAGTTGGACATGATTGAGCGACTGAACTGAACTGAAACTTAGAAGGATAGAACAACTATGTTTAAGAGAAAGAAAACAAAACTAGGAAATGGAAGACCTAGGTTCAAGTGCTAATTCTGATACTTCATTGCTGTAGGACCTTAGTCAATCTATTTAATATTTCTAAGCCTCAGTTGTCATTTTTATAATTTAGGAACCATGCATTCATATATTCAACAAATATATGAGTGTTTCCATGTGCCAGTCATGGTACTAGATGTAGAGGAAATGATGTTGAGCCAAAGTAGATACAGTTAGTACTTGTCTTCATGGAATTTGTAGTATAGTAGGAGAGGTCCTCATGGAATTTGTGGTATAGAAGGAGAGTTGAACATTAAATAATCATACAAATAAATGAATGATGATTGTTAGAAAAATAATTATCATTTCAGAGTATATAGCAAAAGTACATGACTTAGTCTTGAGCAAGTGATACTTCAACTTAGATTTGATGAATAAGCAGTCATTAACTTGGTGAAAGGACAGAAGAGAATGAGGAAATATCTTCCAAGAATAGGAAGCACAATGTGCAAAGGCCCTGTGATAGCAAAAAGCAGAAATGGCTTGAAGAACTAAAAGGAAGCAATGAAAATGGCTCTTGAAAAGTTTTAAACATGTGAGTGAATATTACAGAGCAGTTATGAGATAACATGAAACAGGACATAAAGCATTGCTTTAACGATTGAAGTAAATGATATGCTAGATGTCAACAGGAGAAAAAGTATACAAACCATTTGAAACAACTCTCCATCCCCCCAAAAAAGGCATTAATTATCAAAATACTAGTTGATGTTGTTCAGTGACTAAAGTATTTCACTAGAAAAAGGCAAGAATGGAATATAACAGCACCACAGGTTTGTTTGTTTTTTAAGTTGAAAATCTTCCAGTTGAAAGAGCAAAAAATATAAGGTTCACCATGTTTAAAAGAAGAGTCTGACTTTATAGAAAACAAATGACAGGAGTTATCAGACATCTCCACTGCAGAGACAACAATGAATGCTAATCTAGTTTAATATAGTAGAAATGAAAGCTCAAAAGAGAAGCCATCCAGGTTGTGATCAAATGTAGCTTCTTAGAAACAATTCAAAATGCAATCACCTGACTTCCTGAACTCCTGGGTCAAGTTCCAATCAAAGAAATTATAAGCTGACTTTGCCACAACTAAAAATTTCTACTAAGATAAAATGTATATTTTATTTTGAACTTAAATGAAACTTTAAAAAAAGTATCAGTAGACTTGGTGGGTCTTTTTTCTTTCTTAAGAACACTGCTGGTGAACTTACTAATAGACTTATAAATGAGGGTGATAGAGTGTCAACTTTGATAAGGGTATTAATTAAATGAAAATTGACTGTTGACATTTCTACAAGTTCAAGCCAGTAGATCAGACACAAACTCAAAGGAAGAGAGAAGGTCAAGGTGATATTCTACTTGCCAGAAAGTAAGTTAAAAGTTTCTGAATAAGCTAAGACATATGAAGCTGCAGTCCTGTGGACTTTTTACTTATAAGAAGTCTAATAGAACCATCTAAATGGCAAGGAATTTTTAGAAACATATTAGGTAGCAACTAGCATGGCTTAATTTAGATTAGAGCAATGTAAATTTTCTTCTTTAACAAAGCAGCATATCATAAAAATAAAGTAAACAAGGATATGTAATCTATCATAACTTTAACAATCTTTTCAGTTCTACCATGCAACACAAAGTACCATGTAAGAGGAAATATAATGAGGTGGCCTAGAGGTTATACCCAAAGAGTGGTTAATGCATCAGAATAAATTACAGATATATTCAAGAATTGAATATGCAAAAATAAAATCATTAAAAAAGAAGTGAATATTATTAAATCTTTGCAAAGGACAACTAGAAGCAATTTGAAGAAACAAAACAAAAGAAAATAAAAGGAAAGGGGCTTGCTAAAGCACCATCAAATGAATACACTTCCAAATAAAAATTTAAAAAAATCCCAAAATAGATAAATAACAGAGGAAAACACTGGCAAAAAATATGGTAGACACCAAATTACCATTTTTAGTTCACAGCAAGGTTACCAAGATACGAGTGGGAAAACAAGTGAAGAATGATGAAGACAAGAGAATTAAGACCTAGTTTCTAGTGAGGTTTTGTTTGGGTCATGGTTTTGATCCCTACACATATTTGTTCTCTATTATCATATAGCAAATTACCTCAAAACTAAATAGCTTATAATATTAAACATTTATTATGTCACAGTTTTTGTGAATTAGTAATGTAACAACAACTAAGCTGAATAAGGCAGCAATCATCTGAAACCTTAACTAGGGCTGAAGGATCTATTTCTAAGATGACTCACATACATGGATATTGGCAGGAGACCTCAGTCTCACCACATTAACTTCTCCATAGGTTGCCTGAGTATCCTCTCAATATGGCAGCTGAATTACTAGTAAGTGAGAGATCCAAGAAAGAGCAAGAGGGAAGCCATAATGTATTTTATGACATAACCTCATAAGTTACACTCTATCACTTCCACAACATCTTACTGATTACAAGGGTCAGCTTCATCCAGTGTGGGAGAACAGTAAATGAAGGCTTAAAAGTCATAAAACTATCTACTGATTAATAATAGAAAATACAAACCTTTCCTTTATTCATTAAATGTTTACTGAATATCTGCAATGTGCTATCCAGAATACTATGTGCTATCTTGGTAAAAACCAATTCAAAATAGTTGATCTCAGTCACAAACAACTCTAGCAATAGCAGTATATTTCAAAACTGAGCAAGAGTGAGAAATGTAGGTTTCAAGCGGCCCAACTTCTGTGGGCCACTGTACCAATGGGAATCTCAAAACTCTATTCAATGGCCAGGGAGTTGTCCATCAATGTCAAGATACTTCTGACTAACACTACAACTGTCCCAAGCATGTCAGTACAAATTACCAAACCGAGTTGGTAGCTTTCTAGCCAGGACCAACACAAGAATCATCAACTAATGCTTGAGAGGCTTAGATTTGAAGCTTGTAGAGACTCTTGAAATTGTTTCAAATCCAACTCATAAGCCTCCCTGAAGGTCTAAAACTCCATCCTGTGTGCCAAAGATGATGCTTTTAGCCCACTAACTTTTGAGCAGGCATTCTGCTTTGTCTAGTACCCAATCAATAAATATTTGTGGAATAACTGTTAGATATCAGGCACTATATTAGCTCTAGGGAAATACATGTTGTCTTCATGGAGGAAATAGACAGTAAGCAAGCAAACAAACTAAACAGTATAGTTTGTTGGGCTCTGGAAACGAGACCTTTAAATAGCAGACATTCCTAATAAACCAAATTCGGATTGTTCCTCTTGAGATCTTCGTGAGGCCTGACCACATCCAAGCAGATCAAAAAATACAGAAAACTATAGTGAATGTACAAATGTATCTCTTTCTGTGAGGAGTATTCCTAGTTAAGGAATGCTTCACTTGGAAATTCTTCTTGCCCTTTAAGTATTCCATTGCTTTATAGAGACCTTCTTTCTAAGAGTCAGGATATGCTGATGATATAATCAATAATAATAATACAGTATTTGAAGTTTAGAATATTTTTCATAAATACTATCTTGTTTAAAAAATAATAATACAACATACTGTATTAATACAGCTTATTAAGCATTATGAAACTGCTTGGCAAGAGCTTGGACCTTGCAAAAAGGAGAGAGTTTCTCAAAATGTGGTCATGTAGCTCTGAGATAAAGGCCAACCTATACAGAGCTTTAAGGCCCATGGTAGGAATAATGTTACATGCAGTGGGAAAAGAGTGAATGATTTTCATCATGCAAGTGACAAAGTCAAATTTAAATTAGCAGTTTTTGGAATGCTGTACTATACCCATGCAGTCATGTGATAACTGCTAAAGAGTGAGCAGGTCAGTCAGGGCCAAGAAATCAGGCAGCCTGTCTTGACCCATATAGAGACCAGGACCCTCGGCCTTATCACCATTAGAACAGTGCCATTTACCCTGGGCACAGAAATAAATGCAGCTCTTGCTGCTGATTGTTAGTTTGTCCTCATTTACTGAAAGTGAAAGGTCTTCTCCTGATGACTCATTCACAAATCCTGCTGCTCTTCCTAATTAAAAAGTTCTCAAACAATTTGATACATTAGTTATTATGAGCCCAGACACACCAGGCATAAATCCTTTCTGCCACCCATATGCATGCCAGGATTTCACTGCTGCATCTTTCATCATTATGAGGGAAATTCTTCAACATAATTTTCATGACACTTTCTGCCATGTTCTCCTCTCAACTTTTTTGGAGGGGTGACTGCTCAGAGGTAGTGAATATCATATCTGGCATCTTTAAAAAATAAAGCCCTAACAGAGACTCAAGGGAGAAAAAAAGGGTTGCTTAGAAGGGCTATGGAGCACAGACTTAGGAATGCACTGTGGGTTGTGATTTTTTTACACCTAAACCAATAATACAGTCAGAAACGAACTGAATTTGTGGTCATCTTCGGTTTCAGAAAATTAACTGACTCATTCTTGCATCCTTTTAAGTATTGAACATTTTCATCACTATAATTGGTTATATATTGGGAATTCTTAAAGAGGGAATAGGCAATTATAAAAATTAAGCTGTCACTTCATTTACCTTAAACCTATTTATCCAAGGACAGGACTTTGAGATTCACCCTCCTCTGAGATAATTTCTCTAATTAATCCAGTCACATGACTTACTCACATTATGTGACATTATATGTGGCCTCTGGCACAAAGCCACTAGCAAATAGGCATGTGTCTTATTTGATTTCTCCATTCCCCACACCACGCCCCACACAAACAAATACCCAGAGTCAAGGACTTGGGTGCAAGGAATTTACTTTGGACATATTCACAGGAAGCAGCAGTTACAAAGTAGGGAGCCTAAGACATAGAGGTAGGAAAAAAGGAGGTGTTGATAACTACTGGCAAACTGATAATCAATGAATTTGGGGACTAATTCTTGACAGACCACAAAGAATGCACCTAAGAATTTCCTCTGAAGGACAAGAGGTTGAGGCTTTTATCCCATTTTCCACTGGCTGAGGTTTGTCGCTATAGGCATGAACTCCATGGTATTCTGTCCTGCCCAAAAAATGGACCAAGAGAGCTTCAGGGACTTAAGAAAAAAAAAAAAAAAAAAAGAAAGAAAGCCCTGAGACAGAAGAACAAAGAGAAGTAGAAGGTTCTTAAGGCAGGATGTAGTCAGCCTACAGGTGAACTGTCCAGCACAGCTGCAGCGGAGATTCATGGTGGATCAAGAGAATGTGGCACAGGACACAGAAAGTATTTGCTACAACATAGAAGTGATGCTGCCAGTTATAACACTGAAGGTGTGAACAATCATTTCACTTAATTCTTAGTGTTACAGAGAGACTGAGTGATCAGCTGGCTGAGTCTGAGAATTGGCTGACAAGTATTAAATGAGCATCTATTGAACACTATCTGAACAGTATGGGAACATACAGATGCTAAAGGCAAGGTGACCAGTTCTCAAGGAGTTTACAATCTGGTAGGGACTATCAAGAGTCACAGACAAACTAATATGTAACTACTGGTTCTGACCATAAAGGCACAAGAAGGGGAAAATAGTACCATGACGGAATTAAGAAAATCTTTTCTGGAGTCAGATAGACCTAGCTTTATATTAAGCCAGGATGTGCTGTGTGATCATAGACAAAGTGCTTACTCTCTCTGTTTCATAATTTATCTAAAATTTAGGACAAAATAACATTATCTGCTTCATGAGATGGTTGTGAGAATTAAACATACATAAAGCAGTAATCACAGCCTGGCACATATTTGGTAAATATTGGTTATTTTCATAAAAGTTTAATAAATGAGATTTCAGAATGAGAATAAGGATCTCATCTCCATACCAGACTCTCTCTCTTTCTTAAATATAGATTTTCTATGACCCCTCCTCTAGCACCATTTTACTTTCATTACGTGTTACATTATCTAGGGAACTACTTATATTAAAACTGGAAGACAGTAATTTTAAGGTATATAAATATAACACAAGATATATGGGCTTTAGAGCAATATGAACCACAATTCAAATCCATACATTTTGCCACTACATGACTTTGGATAAATCTAAGTGCCTGCCATTCAGTTCTATCATCTATAAAATGGGAATGACATTATCGGGCTTCATAGGCCTCTGTGAAGTTTAAATGAGAGTATCTCTGAAGGGTTCCCAACATATTTCATACCCTGAAAAATATTGATCATTACTATCCACTATTCATTCAATGGATGGGCACCTACTATCTACACCAGGTTTGGGGGAAGTCTTACAGATTAATGTCAATACTTAAACCTGGCCATTTCATGGTATTCAAATTAATAAATTACCCTAATATCAATTTCTATTAACCTAATACCAAAGGGAAGGAGGGAGTAATGGGAGGAGGTGGGTAGGGGAGGAGAGAGAGAGAGAAGAAACTAATCTAGTTAGCTCTGAGACTGAATTCCTGGAAATACAAGATAATAGATCCACCTAAATTCACATCCTCCCCAATGGTAATCAAAAGCCCACAAAGAGACCCAAACTCAGAGACGTTTCCTCTAATATCGGGTTGGTAATGTATTAATATAAGGGTAATATATCCACCCTGGACTTGGAACACATAACAAATCTGCTCTTCCCCAATCTTTCAATCCAGGTGAAACCAGGATGAAATATCTGTTAATGATATCCAAGAAGGGAGGTAATGTCAGAAAGTTGATTATAGAGAGAGAAAAAAAGAATGAAGTGAAGGTAAGGATTGCTTCACCAGGTACAGTGAACATAAGGCCTCACCTACTTTTGAAGTTGGGCTTCCCTGGTGGCTCAGTGGTAAAGAATCCATCTGCCAGTGCAGGAGATGCAGGTTCAATTCCTGGGTTAGGAAGGTCTTCTGGAGGAGGAAATGGCAACCCACTCCAGTATTCTTGCCTGGGAAATCCCATGGACAGAGGAGCCTGGGGGTCTACAGTCCATGGCGTTGCAAAAGAGTTGGACATTACTTAGCAACTCAATAGCAACTTCTTAAGTCACCGCCTTCCAAAGCTGTAGTGGAGGTTCTTCAAAGAGGAAGATCTAGATAGTACCCCAATTTTATTTTATCTCAAGAATGATCTTTACAGGTCTATCCTCTGCATTGGCTTAATAATGTTCCTTCCTCATATTTGCAGAACACTTAATACATTACAAACCACTTTAACGTCCATTATCTCATTTAACCTCACAAAACTCTGTGTGATATGAGACTTTTTATCTCCATTTCATAGATGAACAGTCTGAGACTTGGAAAGCCTATGCAACCTGTTTGAGGTCCCATCAAGGTCAAAAAGGCTCAGACTAAAACCCAAGTTTTCTGGTCCCATTTCTGCTCATTTCTCACATTTGCATGGACCTCTGAGGAAAGGGAAGGTGAAATCAATGGAACTGGAAGGTAGTGACAACAGGAAGAAATCTGTCCTTAGAAATCTCAAATGACCTCCCTCAAATAAGAATTCCTACCTAAAGCACAGGTGATTCCATCTCTGTGTCATCACTCCAGGCCATTAGATGTGAAAGCCTTTATGAGCATGAAGCACCATTAGATTCAAGACAGTAGAATTGATTTGAAATTAATTGGTGAGGAATGAAGTTGCTAAAGTTTATGAGCCTTGCACTAATACTAATACAGAGGCACAGGGTCAACAATAAAACTGTAACCACTGGCAAAATGAGATTTCTGTGGAGAAAAGGCAGGTCTCAGTTTCAAGAATGACAAGATCACTTTCTCTTGTGTGATCCTAAATAGGGTATAGAAAGAACAGCTTCGTCCTTCCAAATAACTGATTACTTGATAATGGGTCAAGGAAAAGTGTAATTCTCTAGTTAAATTCCAAGCATTTACAAAAATGGGTGTGTCTATATAATATCCTCAAAAACATGGCCAGAGACAATAAGAAAATACAGAGCCCCTTTACATCCACGTCTGTACATCCAAGTGGCTGCTACTTCAGTCAAAGGCCAAACAAATGTGATTTTAAGCAGAAAAGGACTGACCCCAGTGGACCTGTCAGAACACATTATCCACCTAGGCACCTCTCCCCCCCCGCCCCCCATGTAGCTGATTCAATCAATCCATTGAATGCGAGGAAAATCTACTGCAAAACAACTATTTTGGTTCTTGCTTGTTTGATATTGAGTTGTTCTTCACTGTACTGACTAAGAGAAACAACTGTTTTCAGAGGTCAGTCCTGGACAGTGCCAGCAAAGCCCCAGGATCCTGTCTGGGAAGGACCTTATCTTCACACAAACTCTAGAGCCTCACTGTCAAACACCGTGAGCCACACAAAGCTATTGAGCACTAAAATATGGCTGGTCCAAATGATACATTTGGTAAGTGTAAGCTATACATCAAATTTTAAAGACTCAGCATGAAAATAATGTAAGGTATCTCATTAATAATTTCTGTACTGATTACATATTAAAATGATAAGATTTTGAGAATACTGGCTTAACTAAAATAGCTTATTGAATATATTGTTAAAATTAATTTTACTTGTTTCTTTGTACTTTTTAAAATGTGGCTACTAGAAAATGTCAAGTCACAAATGCAGCTTACGTCTGTGAATTGCATTACATTTTTATAGGACTATGCTGCTCTATAGGGTATAAAATGATGTTCAAAAAACTCTAAAAGGCATTTAGGTAAATTTAATAGAAGAAGGTATAATGTCATGTTTTAATACACCTGTATTCAGGTAATTTGGAAGTGGCTTACTTGCCCTCTAGTGTACTTTGAAAATAAAAGGATGCAAAACATTGTGTGTGCTTGCCTGGCTGTTTCAGCAGTTTGAGTTTTCATTGTCTCCAGCAGGTACTGTGTCTATTTAACTGATCTGCAGATATTCAACACTCTGCTCAATGGGACATGTGGGTGTTTAACTGTAACACTTGAGAACACTATGGCTCAGCTGTTAGAATGTGGTGCTGAGGAGTCTAAGGTGAAGAGTTCAGTCCCCATTCAGACACACTGAGCTCAGCTTCTGTGAACAACGGAGGTACTCCCCACCTAAGCTTGCTTTCTTGCAAATGTTTACTCTTGGTAAAATGAGGACTAGAACAACAGTGGTACTGCATGCTCCATCATCACAAGCAAACTGGCATTTGACCCATTAAAAAATAATCATCATCACTACTATAAAAAGAGCCGTTTCTTCCTTAGGGGGCAGTGCAGTGCATCATTCTGTACCACTTTTTCATACAGAGGAAAGCATACTGTTTCCCTCTGTTAAAAAAGAGGGATTTAAAAACTACATAAGCTGTAAGTTTCAAAGGGGGGTTCTGGAAGGGGAAAACATGTACACTCATGGTGGATTCATGTCACTGTATGGCAAAACAAATACAATATTGTAAAGTTAAAAAATAGAAAATAAACTAATTAAAAAAAAAAAGCCAAGCAAAGGCAAAAACTTATAAAACGTATTGTGTCCTTTTCCTCGTTGGTTTCTCGGAAAATCATTCTCAAGGCACAAAAGGTCCCAAAGCTTTAAATCCTAGCCATCTTGTAGATTTAGAAGGCTGTAGTGGAAAGCAAATGCTTGTGTCCTGTTGTGCCATTATCAGTTTTAAAACATTACAATTAAACAACTCATTATATTATATTTGCCTGACTTTTGCCCCTCAAATTACCAAAAGGCAGAATCTAGCAGTGCTATGTAATAGAAAGTGGGGTCCAGAGAGCCAGATCATAGGCCTGACTTTGCATTGATGGCTGTGTAGCCTGGAACAATTCATTTCTCTCTCTGGTTCTGAGTATTCCCCATCTCATAAAAACAGAGTTTTGACTCACATCTACTCTTATCCTATTATTCCAAAGCATCTGATCATCTTCAAATGTCTACGTGCGTGCATGCTAAGTAGCGCAGTTGTGTCCAGCTCTTTGCGACCCCATGGACTGTAGCCTGCCAGGGTTCTCTGTCCATGGGATTTCCCAGGCAAGAATACTGGAGTGGGTTGCCATTTCCTTCTCTGGGGGGAACCTTCCCGACCCAGGGATCAAATCTACATCTCCATTGCCTCCTGCATTGGCAGATGGATTCTTTACCACTGAGCCACCTGGGAAGCCCCCTTCAAGAGCCTAATCAGACATTATTAGCTTTTCTCAAATCCATTTTTTTCTGTTCCTTTTCAAGATCAATAGAGGTGACACCTCATGCATTTGGCTGACCTTCATATTGAACAGCTGCGCCAGGCAGCTTTGGAAAAGGCGCCTGTCTCCAGTGGCTTTTGCACCTGTGATCTGGCTGGCTTGAGCTCTCTGTTTTCTGTCTGCTCTGGCAGCAGGCTGGAAGTGACAGTGGTTGCCTGTGTTGTTCTCTGAGTTTCCTATCCCTAATGACTGAGCCAAGAAATATCTAAGGGCCTTGTCAACAACTCAGGCTGTCTCTCCCTCTTGGCTCAAAACGTAGTCCTGGGAATTACTTTGGCTGGATCTAGCTAAAGATCTGCCTTCTGAAGTAAATGTTGACCTTCTAGTAAACACTAAACAACAAGAAGGCTAGAATAAAGTGGTCTTATCGTAACCTGCCAACATTAACAGATCCATAGAATCTGGACAAAAGATGCCAAAAATGTCATATAAGATAACATTCACAGAGCAGTTATTATAGACTAGATACTGTTAAGTAGTATACATGTATTTCTAATGTAACCTTTATAACAGGTCTATGTAACTTAATAGATTGTGGTTGTTTAGTCACTAAGTTGTATCCAACTCTTTGTGACCCCATGGACTGTAGCCCACTAGGCTCCTCTGTCTGTGGGATTTTCCAGGCAAGAATACTGGAATGGGTTGCCATTTCCTTCTCCAGGGGATCTTCCTGACTCAGGGATTGAACCTTGTATTGGCAGGCAGATACTTTACTACAGAGCCAACAAGGAAGCCCTAATATATTACTTACACCATTACTATTACTGCCATTTTACAAATAAGGAAACTGAGGTTTAGAGAGATAAAGGAACATTCCCATAGATGCATAGCTACTTAGTGACAGAGGCAGGATGCGAAGATAGCTGCTGCTGCTGCTAAGTCGCTTCAGTTGTGTCCGACTCTGTGCGACCCCATAGATGGCAGCCCATCAGGCTCCGCCGTCACTGGGATTCTCCAGGCAAGAACAGTGGAGTGGGTTGCCATTTCCTTCTCCAATGCATGAAAGTAAAAAGTGAAAGTGAATTCGCTCAGTCGTGTCCGACTTTTCGCGACCCCATGGACTGCAGCCTACCCAGCTTCTCCATCCATGGGATTTTCCAGGCAAGAGTAGTGAAGATAGCTAGATCTGTTTAATTATAGACCTCAAAGAGATACATGCTTTACCATCAGGTTAGTTTCTTGGAGCTTATTTGATCCAACAAGTCAAGTTAGGGCTGCCTGACTCATTTTTTCTGCTTGGGATGCCTCAACATTTTAAACAGTTGTGCATTAGTTCAAGTCCATTGAGAAGCAGGCACCAAGGCAGATTAGATGTCACTATTTATTTCTTAGCTTCCTTCCACCTCTGTTTTTTAACCCTTCCTTTTCAGGAAAAAGGCTGGAGGAAGAGGCCCACCCAGGCCTCAGCAGGGATCAGGCTATTCACAAATTTCTACAGTTCAAATCTTCAGTACCAGTAGGCACAAGAGGGTTTGAGTTTTCCAGGTATGTCCCTGGAAATCTCCTTAGAAAGGGCTGAGAGACTCAGGATATTTCTGCATTTATGCTCATCTACCTATTTTTATCCTCTAAATTCATTTGACATCTGCTCTTCCTTCCAAAGGTAACTCAGATCACACAGGGCACCATGGAACATAAATCATTCTGAATAGAACTCTGTTTCTGGGCCACATCAGTGTATACTCAGGGGAACAACCTTTTAAAACTCCCTGCCAGTGTGTATTTCAGTGCTCTACTCTTACACTTACAACCTGACACAGGCAGCAATCTTCAACATTTGTTCATTTTCCAAAAGCATCACATTTTGCACAGCTTTCCAGAGCTGCTTTTGGAATCTTATCTTGTAGGAGGGAGATTATAATGAGCAGAAGAGATCACAAGATATCATGTTTTTCATTAGCTCATCTAGGGAAACAGCTAAGGGGAAAGCATGACGCTTATTAATAAGCCCCCCGGCCCCAGATCTGATTGCTTTAGATCTGCCAAGTTAACCAAAACTTTACAGTGGTCTCCTTCACTGTATTTCTCACGTCTCTGAGGCTCTTCATAAGCTGAGGCTGATTTATCAGGTGGTGCCTGCCGAAAGTCTATGGCTCATGTGAAAAATGATTGAGGGCTGCTTAGACAATTTCCCCCAAGCAGCTGCAATTTCACCACACTCCAAACCTACCAGACCTGGGCTCTTATTTAGAGAAGCAGCTGGTGTACTGGAAGAAGCTTTACCTAATAACAGCTACTAAATACATGCCAATCATTTTATATACATTATTTCTATCCTGCTGACAATCTAAGAAAGTAGGTATGATTATCCCCACTCTATAGTGAATTGAATTAAAGATTAGATGATTTACCCAAGGTCACACATTTAGTGCCTCATGGAGAAATGAACTCTTTCGGATTCCATATCATTCTATTATATTGTTACCATCTCCAAATATAAGGCTGAAAACTTGATCCAAGTCCTACAGTTTCAGCTGGGTAACCTTTGATAAATCATATTTAATTTTACTCTAGGTCTTCATTGGTTTAGTTGAAGAATAGAAATAATGCTATTGAGTCTTAGTTTAGGATACACTCCCAGGAGTCAAATTGACAGGGTTTAACACCCAACTCCATCCTTACTGTTTTGGTGACCCTGAAAAAAGTCAGTCAGCTTTATTTCTAAAATGGGGATAAGTAGTACCTACTTCAAAGGATAGTGAGAAGATTAAATAAGGTAAAATGTGTAGAGTGTTTGACACTGGCATATGGTAAGCATTCATCATCATAATCATCATTATCATTACCATGATAATGATATGACATTTTCCTTCACAGAATGTTTTTGAGGTTTGAATGAGAAAGCATGTAAAAATATGTTGTAAATGATAAAAGAGCTACACATATATAAGGAAATAATATGTCAGTTAAGGCCCATGCTATGAGATTTATACTAAGGATTCAACTGGAATTGGGAGAAAGTACTAGGCTCCTCACTTAAATCTCAGGAGTATAGCATCTTATCCACACCAGGTTAAACACTATCAAAGTACTTTAGCCTGCACTTACTTATGAATAAAACAGAGCTACTGGGTAAAAATCTGAAAATTCTTCTTTTTAAAACAATTTTCACCTTTACCTGGCCTAGTGGGTATGTAGGCTTTATCATTAGGGCATCATCTGTATATAGGAGAGTAGCCCAGATTCCAAGATGCCTGGTATCAGATACCCCAGGCAAGGGAAAAATGTGGAAAGTGTTAAAGAGTAGAAAAGATACAAATATCTCCATCTGAGAAGAAAAGATTATAGTAGTCACAGAACAGAGTAGTTTGATGCCAGGCTTCCAAGGTTCAAATCTCAGCAAGTCTGTGTATCAGTTTCTCAGTTTCCTTGCCTAAAAATGTCCAGCAATTAACAGTACTTGTAGGGTCACTAAGTGACAAAAGGCACTTCACAGAGATTAACATTAAGTAAGTAATAGATAGGATCACAAAAGTATACCACTTATTTGCTGAGATTGTATCTTTTGTTCCTGAAAATGTTTTCCTCCAACCTCTGATGAAAGTTTTGATGGTGATAACGTTGCAATGGAAAAAGTCTAAAATCAGGAGAAAGCTGTGAAAAGAGCTACAAGATGTTTGTGCCCTATGTCAATAAGAATTGGCCACAAATATACATCTTTGATACAGACTTAAGAGTTCTTTTAGGCTTTTGGACCATCTATGGATAGTCAACGGAGAAGGCAATGGCAACCCACTCCAGTACTTTTGCCTGGAAAATCCTATGGACGGAGGAGCCTGGTAGGCTGCAGTTCATGGGGTCGCTAGGAGTTGGACACCACTGAGGGACTTCACTTTCACTTTTCACTTTCATGCATTGGAGAAGGAAATGGCAACCCACTCCAGTGTTCTTGCCTGAAGAATCCCAGGGACGGTGGAGCCTGGTGGGCTGCCATCTATGGGGTCGCACAGAGTCGGACATGACTGAAGCAACTTAGCAGCAGCAGCAGCATGGATAGTCAAGTTATTGACTGTAGGTCATTTTTTTTTCTTTTAAGTTGTCCCAGGCCATAAGTACAGAAAAAGAATCTCTAGTCTTAGTAGCAGAACCCATTTTATAGCTTAACCTAGTTTAATTTCAAACTAGACAGATTTTGCTGGCAAAGTGCCAAGATTTGAATTCTGGTTTCATCACTTACTGCAGATTTTATCTTAGGCAAGTTATTTAATCTTGCTAAGTCTCCCTTTGCCATTTGTAAAATGGGTATAACAAAATCTACTTCAAAAGGACACCAGGAGAACTCTGAAAGTTTAGTTGCTCAGTGGTGTCTGACTCTTTGTGAAGCCATGGACTGTAGTCTACCAGACTCCTCTGTCCATAGAATTCTCCAGGCAAGAATACTAGAGTGGGTAGCCATTGCCTTCTCCAGGAAATCTTCCCAACCCAGGGATCAAATCCATGTGTCCCACATTGCAGGCAGATTCTTTACCATCTGAGCCACTAGTTTAACCTAGGCTTCAGCAGTATGTGAATTGAGAACTTCCAGATGTACAAGTTGGATTTAGAAAAGTCAGAGGAACCAGAGATTAAATTGCCAACATCTGTTGGCTCATAAAGAAAGCCACAATGGAATTTCAGAAAAAACACCTACTTCTGCTTCATTGATTACACTAAAGCCTTTAATCATGTGGATCACAACAAACTGTGGAAAATTCTTAAAGAGACACCACTTTACCTGACTCCTGAGAAACCTGTATGCAGGTCAAGAAGCAACAGTTAGAACTAGACATGGAACAATGGACTGGTTTCCAATTGAGAAATAAGTATGTCAAGGCTGTATACTGTCACCTTTCTTATTTAATTTATATGAAGAGTACATCATGCAAAATGCTGGGCTGGATAAAGCACAAGCTGGAATCAAGATTGCCAGGAGAAATATCAACAGTCTCAGATATGCAGATGATACCACTTTAATGGCAGAAAACAAAGAGGAACTAAAGAGTCTCTTGATGAAGCTGAAAGAGGAGAGTGGAAAAGTTGGCTTAAAACTCAACATTCAAAAAACTAAGATCATGTCATTGGGTCCCATCACTTAATGGCAAACAGATAGGGAAAAAGTGGAAACAGTGACAGATTTTATTTCTTGGGTTCCAAAATCACTGTGGAGGGTGATTATAGCCATGAAATTATAAAAAATTATAAGCCTTGCTCCTTGGAAAGAAAGCTATGACAAACATAGACAGCATATTAAAAAGCTGACACATCGCTTTTCCAACAAAGATCTGTCCAGTCAAAGCTATGGTTTTTCCAGTGGTCATGTATGGATGTGAGAGTTGGACTATAAAGAAGGCTGAGCACCAAAGATTGATGGTTTTGAACTGTGGTGTTGGAGAACTCTCTTGACAGTCCATTGGACAGCAAAGAGATCAAATCAGTCAATCCTAAAAGAATTCAACCCTGAATATTCCTTGGAAGGACTGGTGCTAAAGCTGAAACTCCAATACTTTGGCCACCTGCGGCAAAGAGACAACTCATTGGAAAAGATGCTGATGCTGGGAAAGATTGAGGGCAGGAGAAGAAGGGGGCAACAGAGGATGGGATGGTTGGATGGCATCATTGACACAATGGACATAAGTTTGAGCAAACTCTGGGAAATAGTGAAGGACAGGGAAGCCTGGTGTGCTACAGTCCATGGTTTCACAAAGTGTAGAAATGACTTAGCAACTGAACAACAGGAGAATTCAGTGAGACAACAAATGTGTGGTGGACAGAATAATGCCCCTTCCTTTTAAAATAGAAGTCCATTTTTTTAATACCCAGAACCTGGGAATATGTTATGTGGCAAAAGGAATGTTGCAAAGGTAATTAAAGTTATAGACCTTGAACTACAGAAACTGTCTTAGACTTTCCTAGTGGGCTTAATCTAATCACATGGACCACTAAAAGTGAAATAGGAAAGCAGAAAAGTAAGTCAGAGATGAAATGCATGAAAATTCCAAAGTGTGAATGGGATTTAACTCACCATTGCTGGCTTTGAAGATGGAGGAAGGAGTCTGCAAGCCAAGGAATGCAAGCAGCCTCTATAAGTTGGGAACAGTCTAAGCTGATAACCAGCAAAGAAATGGGACTTCAGTCCCACCACAGTAAGAAACTGAATTCTGCCAAATACCTGATGAGAAGAGAAGTAGAACCTTCAGAAAGAAACAAGTCTCCCCAACACCTTGACTTTAGCCCAGTGAACCACTTTAAGATTTCTGCCCAATAGACTGAAAAAGAAATTTTGTGGTGTTAAACTGCTAAGTTTGTGAAAATTTGTTAGGGCAGTAATGGAAAAGTGAAGTTGAATGTCAAGTACTTAAAATGAGCCTGATACAAAATAAATACTAATTAATATCTAGCTATTTAATGATGGTGAGGAAGAAGAGGAGGATGACAACAAAGAATTCAAGTTATACCTGGAATTACGAATATTAAACCTTGTTGATATCCACAAGATTAACCATTATTGAGGCCCTCTTATAGGCCTAACATTGTACTAAATGCTTTCTATATAATGAATTATTTTATCTAATCCTCACAACTATTCTATGAAGTAGGCATGATTATTCCCATTTTACTGGAGCTCAGAAAAGAAAAATTCATCCATTTTATACTGAGTTATTTTGTCATGCAGAAGTTTTCAAGGACATAAGACATTTCTAAGCAGAAAGGTGGAAATTCCTAATGTCTTAAAAGATAGAAACACAGAACATTTGGTTGTTCCTTTAATGGACATGGATGCTTATGCAGCCTTTTCTTTCTATCAATGCCTATAGTAATGCAGTTAGAGCTCTTTGAAGACAAGTTAAACACGGAGAGGTACACAGAAATAGAACTTGTTAACTGTAATCAAGGAAAATTGAAAGTGGTCAAACAGGAGATGGCAAGCGTGAACGTTGACATTCTAGGAATCAGTGAACTAAAATGGACTGGAATGGGTGAAATTAACTCAGATGACCATTATATCTACTACTGTGGGCAGGAATCCGTTAGAAGAAATGGAGTAGCCATCATGGTCAACAAAAGAGTCTGAAATTCAGTACTTGGATGCAATCTCAAAAATGACAGAATGATCTCTGTTTGTTTCCAAGGCAAACCATTCAATATCATGGTAATTTAAGCCTATGCCCCAACCAGTAACGCTGAAGAAGCTGAAGTTGAACAGTTCTATGAAGACCTACAAGACCTTTTAGAAGTAACACCCAAAAAAGATGTCCTTTTCATTATAGGGGATTGGAATGCAAAAGTAGGAAGTCAAGAAACACCTGGAGTAACAGGCAGATTTGGCCTTGGAGTACAGAATGAAGCAGGGCAAAGGCTAATACAGATTTGCCAAGAGAATGCAAATGTCATAGCAAACACCCTCTTCCAACAACACAAGAGAAGACTCTACACGTGGACATCACTAGATGGTCAATACCAAAATCAGATTGATTATATTCTTTGCAGCCAAAGATGGAGAAGCTTTATACAGTCAGCAAAATCAAGACCGGGAGCTGACTGTGGCTCAGATCATGAACTCCTTATTGCCAAATTCAGACTTAAATTGAAGAAAGTGGGGAAAACCACTAGACCATTCAGGTATGACCTAAATCAAACCCTTTATGATTATACAGTGGAAGTGACAAATAGATTTAAGGGACTAGATCTGATAGACAGAGTGCCTGATGAACTATGGACGGAGGTTCATGACATTGTACAGGAGACAGGGATCAAGATCATCCCCAAGAAAAGAAATGCAAAAAAGCAAAATGGCTGTCTGAGGAGCCCTTACAAATAGCTGTGAAAAGAAGAGAAGTGAAAAGCAGATGAGAAAAGGAAAGATATATCCATCTGAATGCGGAGTTCCAAAGAATAGCAAGGAGAGATAAGAAAGCCTTCCTCAGTGACCAATGCAAAGAAATAGAGGAAAACAACAGAATACAAAAGACTAGAGATGTCTTCAAGAAAATTAGAGATACCAAGGGAACTTTTCATGCAAAGATGGGCTCGATAAAGGACAGAAATGGTACGGACCTAACAGAAGCAGAAGATATTAAGAAGAGGTGGCAAGAATACACAGAAGAACTGTACAAAAAAGATCTTCACCACCCAGATAATTATGATGGTGTGATCATTCACCTAGAGCCAGACATCCTGGAATGTGAAGTCTAGTGGGCCTTAGGAAGCATCACTATGAACAAAGCTAGTGGAGGTGATGGGATTCCAGTTGAGCTATTTCAAATCCTCAAAGGTGATGCTGTGAAAGTGCTGCACTAAATATGCCAGTAAATTTGGAAAACTCAGCAGTGGCCACAGGACTGGAAAAGGTCAGTTTTCATTCCAATCCCAAAGAAAGGCAATGCCAAACAATGCTCAAACTACCGCACAATTGCACTCATCTCACACGCTAGTAAATAATGCTGAACATTCTCCAAGTCAGGCTTCAGCAATACGTGAATCGTGAACTTCCAGATGTTCAAGCTGGTTTTACAAAAGGCAGAGGAACCAGAGATCAAATTGCTAACATCTGTTGGATCATTGAAAAAGCAAGAGAGTTCCAGAAAAACATCTATTTCTGCTTTATTGACTATGCCAAAGCCACTGACTGTGTGGATCACAATAAACTGTGGAACATTCTTCAAGAGATGGGAATACCAGACCACCTGACCTGCCTCTTGAGAAACCTGTACACAGGTCAGGAAGCAACAGTTAGAACTGGACATGGAAGAACGGACTGGTTCCAAATAGGAAAAGGAGTACGTCAAGGCTGTATATTGTCACCCTGCTTATTTAACTTATATGCAGAGTACATCATGAGAAACACTGGGCTGGAAGAAGCACAAGCTGGAATCAAGGTTGTCGGGAGAAATATCAATAACCTCAGATATGCAGATGACACCATCCTTATGGCAGAAAGTGAAGAAGAACTAAAGGGCCTCTTGATGAAAGTGAAAGAGGAGAGTGAAAAAGTTGTATTAAAGCTCGACATTCAGAAAACGAAGATCATGCATCTGGTCCCATCACTTCATGGAAAATAGATGGGGAAATGGTGGAAGCAGTGGCTGACTTTATTTTTCTGGGCTTCAAAATCACTGCAGATGGTGATTGCAGCCATGAAATTAAAAGATGCTTACTCCTTGGAAGGAAAGTTATGATCAACCTAGATGGCATATTCAAAAACAGAGACATTACTTTGTCAGCAAAGTTCCATCTAGTCAAGGCTATGGTTTTTCCAGTGGTCATGTATGGATGTGAGAGTTGGGCTGTAAAGAAAGCTGAGCGCAGAAGAATTGATGGTTTTGAACTGTGGTGTTGGAGAAGACTCTTGAGAGTCCCCTGGACTGCAAGGAGATTCAACCAATCCACCCTAAAGGAGATCAGTCCTGGGTGTTCACTGGAAGGACTGATGTTGAAGCTCAAGCTCCAATACTTTGGCCACCTGATGTGAAGAGCTGACTCATTGGAAAAGAACCTGATGCCAGGAAAGATTGAGGGCGAGAGGAGAAAGGGACGACAGAGGATGAGATGGTTGGATGGCATCATCGACTCAATGGACAAGAGTTTGGGTAAATTCCATGTGTTGGTGATGGACAGGGAAGCCTGGCATGCTGCGGCTCATGGGGTTGCAAACAGTCAGACACGACTAAGCGACTGAACTGAACTGAATATTAATCATATAACATGACTTGTAGTATCATGTGAGATCTGTTAGAAAGGCTATATATTTTCGGGTTTAAAGGAAAAAGATTGAGAGAAAAGTGCCCTGGGAATTATTCTTAACTGTATAATAAATCTGAAATTGGTAAAAGTTAGGATTAAAAGAAGTAATATATGTAAAACACGCAGCCGCATGCCTGGCACATAGTAAGTCGGCAGTAATGCTTAGTGATTACAAGGGTGAGACAAAGTATCACATTTAAGAGAGAGTTTAGTCACTCATATACAGAGATCTAGTGTTTAGAACATAAAAAGAGCACTTTCATATGCAACATCCCATTTGGTTCTCCCCAAAGCTGTTTGTCATCTTACTATTCTGTGGCTTTGCCTGGGGCAAGAAGACTGCCCCTCCAGATGCTCAGGGAAAGGAATGCTCCCTGGACTATATATATATATATACCATATATATAAATATACAAATATATATACATACATATATATATATATATATATATATATGTATGTATATATATATATTTTTTTAACCAAGTTAAGTATTGCTGAGAATTTCTGGTGACTTTTGGAGGGCAAAGTGGCCAAAAAAGAAATACCGACTGTGAGAAAGAAGACTTGTGTGTTGAGTCCTAAAACTCTTTCCATAGGCCTGAGCAGAAGCTGCCGCACAAGGAACTTTCTTACTCTGTCTCTTGCCATTTGCTTCCTTTTTATGATACTTATAAATAAATTCATATGAGAAAACAGGTTATATAGGGATTGTTTAGAGTACAGGGGCTCTGTTCTTAAAAAATTAAAATAATAAAAAGCTAATTAATTGTCAGAGTGCCCACGTGAAGCAGATCCTGGGTAGCATCTGTCATTTCCATCTGACACTGGTATCAGTGAGGTAGAAAGAAAAAGCCAAGGTGAAAGCAAATAGTGAAATACTCAGAGAGCCTTCACACTCTTCTGGGCATTCTCAGGGTTTCATAGTACGAAGACAACAAGGTTAAAAAACAAATAGCTCTAAATGGTCAAGGAGACACAAATCATAAAGGTGGATCATTTCAGAAAAGAAAACAAGTAAATTTAAATAGCCTGTATCATAGACATATTTTAAGGATTCAGATCTAGTCAAATACATTGAGAGGAGAGTGACCTATTGGCATGAGTGAGGCAGAATAAAGAAATAGTATAGATAGACCGCATTCTTTTCCAATGAAGAAAGTTCCAGAGCAAAGGTGAAATGAAAACTGGATTTCTAAACAATCTAAGATCAGGTCCCTCCCTTTTCATTCAGACATACCTACTCCCTTCATTCAACTCTTAAAATAATTCCTAACTAGTCTTCTTGTCCATCTTCAATTTTAATCCATTCTTCATGTGTCTATCACTTTAGCATTCTTCCTAAAATACACAAGTAGAAAACTCACTGAAATAGAATTGCCCATTTGCTAATATAAAAAGAGATGAAGGTAGAGGGAGGAAAAGTGTGTACACAATCCTCTGATAAAGGAAGGCCAGTCTGTTTATTTACTAAAGTTGAAATATGTATAAAATAGATAGTCATATTATTAAAAGATAACAATAAACTCACTATGATAACTAGCAGAGAATTTTTCTCACTCTGTCCTCACATGGCAAAAGAAGGGAGAGAGCTCTCTGCGGCACTAATCTCATTCATGAGGGATCCACCCTCATGACCTCTCGAAGGCCCTACCTCCAAATACCATCACACTGGGGGTTAGGCCTTCACATTTAATTGTACGGGGAATACAAACTTTCTTTGTTTTCCCCTGGGTATCTTTTTTAAAAAAATTGGATGAAAATTGTTTTACAATGTTATGTTGGTTTCTAGTTTTCTTGCAGCACTTTATTTTGCATTTTCTGCTAAGAGAGGAAGAGGAGGAGGACAAGTCAAGAACAAGGCCCTTTTCTTTCTCCATTTGTTCTTCCCAAGATCATGCTCAAATAAGAAAGAAGACCTGAATCATGGATGCTGTTCTCTACAGACCACATGAAAGGTGTGGTCTCAGGCTCCTTATGTGGAAACTTTGTGCCTTACAAAGACAATAACAGTCTCCCCAAACTGTCTGAAATATTGGACTAAACTGCACTTCAGTGTGATAAGAGAAAATTACAGTCAAGTTTTAGTCAAAAGAACTATTAGCCTTGTGACCATGAAGAAATCACTGATTTCTCTGACTCAATCATCTCAAACATTAAATGGAAATGATAAAACTTATCTTGGATAACTTAAGAGCTAATTTTGAGAAGCAAATGAAGTAACAGACATGAGAAGGTTTTGAAAATTATAAAGAACAACATAAATATAAATCAATGAAACAAATACATCTACTATGTCATCTGATCTTTATAACAACTCCAGAATACTGGAAAGAATTTTTATCCCCATTTACTGATAGAGAGAAAAAAGAAGCAGAAAAGGGTCATTCTGTTTGTTTAAAGTCCCTTTGCAAGTTGGTTACCAAGCCAAGACCGGTACTTAGTACTTGGACATCCCCTACTTGCTGGCTCTTGCCTGTCTGGTTACTCTCTCTGTGCTATTATCCCCAATCAGTCTTTGCCCTTCTGTGCATCCTGTTTCCTCCGACTTAAGTTGGACTGGCCGAAAGAAAGACAAGTAGGCGGGGATAGAGAGCATTTGGGGACATTTCTTCTGATGCTCTCCTCTTGTCTCAGCACTGTGGCTGTGGCAATGACTGATCCCTCTACATCTCATGTCTAGAGCTTCATTCTATAGTGACAGGTCTCATGGGGCTCCAGTAACATTGGGTCCCAATGTCCACCCCTTGCTCTTCACACCTAGAGGGTGTAAGGTCTTCTTATACTCTGCTGGGCACCTCCTCATCTTTTCCTGGCTACAGAACTCTGAAAAGTACCTTCATTAAATTCTCTAGAAAATTCTACTTAAGTATGCTTTCTCTTATATGCTAGGTTCCTCACAATTCCAAACTTCTTGCTCATAGGCCACCAAGGAAACTTTTACCCCCATCTCTAATTCCTCTGTCAGTCCTGTCCTCACTTTCCCCAGACTCCTTCTGCAGGAATCCCAGACCATCTCCACTGTGCTCCCAGTACTACCTTACCACCAGTCTGAATCTTCCTTTTACCAATTCTTCTTTACCAATTTTAAAGCTTCTAGGTGCTCTCCTTAGTTTCTTTTCCCCAAGCCTTTCTTTTTCCTCTGTCTCACACTTCATTTCCCCAGAGTTGACCTGTCTGCCATATAATCTGGGTTAAGAAATGGCATTAAATCACCCTCTGAGTACCTCAGGGGAAACATATTCTATTCAAAGCATGCATTTCTTTCAACTCCAAATTTGCAAACTATCCTTTTTTAAAAAGGTAATTCTGTCTAAAAGGGATAAAAGTAATTGATCACCCTATCAATTTTTTCCTCAAGGTTATATAGACTGTTCTTACACGATCAAGTCCATCTTCTTTAGAACTAGATCACAATTGTTACTAGGCACGTGGGCTGGTAACTATCTCCAAGGCTGCTATAAATCAGTGCTTCAACCCTCTTTTCTACCATCAAACTTTATGACAGAAACAGGCACAGTAATTTCGACCTCTAGGGTGCCTTTTTGCTAAAGACCATGAGTTCGGTGGTTAGACATAGCCTATAATAATAGCTCTGTCTTCCTAGAGTGTGAATGGAGGGAAGAAAAGCAAATAAAAATGTCCTTGCCTTCTTATGTTAGAATGCACAACTGAAGCATCCAAAGGCGAACATTTCTTTCAGAATTTCTGAGCTCCCTCCTCCTCTCCTTGCTGTGAAAAGTAATGATCTGTTCATCTCTGTCATTCAAACCATGTACCCGGGAAGCCAGCATCTGTCTCCTCATTGGCCTCCTCTTCCCTAAATGCACTGGCTATCACCAAAGGGAAATAGCACTTCTTGTGACGCTTTCCAAATCACACTAGTCATGAAGAGCAGATGATAATTACCAACAAATTGAAACAGTTGCCCCAAATGATGACTGCACAGATGTACAAAATAACTGGTATTTTCACTGCAGCTCAAGAGTGTGAAACGTCGTAAGTGATTTGATGACATTTTGGTACTGATCACAGGTACAAACTATCCATGCTCAATTAAAGAAAGATGAAAGTTCAGCTTTCTATAATTAAAACAATGACTTGTTCAGCCTCAGGCTAGAAATAAATGTTAAGGTTTTGTGTCTCCTGTAATCCTAAATGAAGAATTAGAGAAGAAAACTTTACTATCATTGACTTCTTTAAAATCAAGGTTTTATCCAAACTGAAAATTATTCATGATGAGACTTTTAAATAGGAAAAAATAAGTCATTCTTATCCTCTTTTGGCTGCCATACAGTGAATGACTTTCTTCACTATTATGTTTTGAATATTACATCATTTAGATCACTCTCGGTAAATCAATTCAGATATTTTCTTTGGACCCTGCTGCAAACATATGCAATTTAGGAACTTGAATGTATTTTATGTATGTATGTATTTAGGAACTTGAGTGTATTTTAGCATAAAAGAAAACTCCTAAATATCCAGCTCTGCAACTTACTACATCTCTGAGCCTCTATTTCCTTATTGTTTAAATGAGGCATGATGATTAGTTTTATCTGTTAACTTGGCTAGGCTTAGTCTCCATTTATTCAATATAATCTAGAGTTGCCATAAAAGTCCTTTGTAGATGTGATTAAAGTCTATAGTCTGTTGACTTATGTAAAGAAGATTATCCTAGGTCATCTGGATAGGCCTGATTCAATCAATTGAAAGGCCTTAAAAGCAAAACTGAGGCTCCCTTGAAGAAGAAATTTTACCTGTGCTTTTAGCTTATGCCCAAGAGTTCCAAACTGCTCTTCCTGGCAGCCTGCTCTACAGATTTCAGACTTGTCTAGCCAGCACTCACTTGGGTAAATCAATTCTTTGCAACCAGTCAATCAATCCACCCTGTTTTTCTGGTTATATACGACTGATGCCGGGGGATAATAATGCCTATTCTGTAGGAATGCTATAAGAGTGAAATGAGGTGATGAGATTATGTGCATGAAGTGAATTAACACAAAATGAAAGCAATGGAATACATGCAATACTATTTTTGGATGTGACTAACTCCAATCCAGCTAATAACTCCATAAAAATGCCATTCTCTCTTAACAGGCCTTACCAAACCATTGTGCCTTTTAGATAATGCAAATAGTCTTACATTCTGAGGCTACTTTTAACACTACCAGATCCTGCTTTACAATCTCAAAGACTAAGACAGACAATCATATCCAAATCCACAAACACCCCATCTAGATATGTTACTCTTCATAAGAAACTGATATTGAACTTGAGAACAGAGTCTGTGGGCATGGATATCAGAGGTCAAGAAGGGATAACAGTAAGGGTGGTGTTCAGACAGGAACCTAGACAAGCCTGAGATAAAGAGTGATTCCAGAGTCAGAACTAAAGGATAAATAGTTACATGAAACTACAGAGGGAGGGGTGGAAGTGGGGGGAGATCAGGGGCTACAGCAGATACTAGTTAAGGTCTTACTTGATCTAGACAAGCTCAGCCCCCCAGTGGCTGGGCGAGGTGATGGACTGGGAAGGGAGGACCTCTGCCAAATGACTCTTGGGCTCAGGAGATCTCATACCAAAGAATCAGGTAAACAGCAGCACCCTGTGGGAAAGAGAATCACCACATTCATGTCATTTTCTTTCAGGCCACACAACTAAATTACATTCTCCAGTCTCCCTTTCAGTACTCTCTGGCTGTGAGATTGAATTTTAGCCAGTGGGATGAGAGCAGAGTTCCCCACTTCCAGACCTGGCTCATAAACACCACGTATGCACAACTCTTCCTGCTCTCCTCCCTGCCATCTGTCTAGAAAGGATCCAATACTCAGGGCAGCTATAAGAGCCATATATTGAAGATGGAAAAGCCACACAATACAAAGAGCCTAGATCCCTGAATCATTGCTTGGAGGAGAGACATTCAGGAAAGTAACCTGACTGAGAACAATTGCATTAGATTATTATGTTAGTAAGATAAGAACTTGTACTGTGTTAAGCCATTGAGATTTGAGAATTTATCTGCTAGATCAGCCAGCTAACAAAAATTGTGACCAAAGTTGCCATGCTGTTGTAATAAAAATACACAAGCCTTGGCTTACTCAGGTAGCCAGTGGCAAGGGAACTAAGAACGCAATCTGAGAAATGGAACTCATCCTATGCAATAAAATAACCCAGCACTTAAGCCCACCACTGATTAGAGGCTTTTCCTAAAGTCAGAACTATAATATGACCATTATTTTAACTATCCTCTCCCCATTTCCCTCTCCAAGTGGCTAGATTCCTCTCTTTCTGATTTCCCATTTCCTTCTTCAGTCCTTTAATCAGATTGCTTATCTCATCTGATGACACCATCTCCCCATTGCAATCCTATTCTTTGTCAAGGCTAGATCAAGCCTCATCTCTCCAGGACATCTAGAAATCCTTTAACACACTGCAATCCAACCCTCCTCTAAACATATTGTTGAGGCCATTTATTTGGACATTTAATCATACATAGTCCTGCACTTCCCTTTGATTCCACACCCCCACCTGTCATAAGTATCCTGTTAACTTCTTTAGCGAGGGACTAAACCATATATTGATTGATTTACTAGAACAGAGCATCTTGCAGAGCAATGGACTTACATAGTAGCTCTTAGTAAGTGGTGAAAATGAATCATATTTCACTAGCTCTAACTTTTACAATAAAACCAATAATAAGCTGAGATGGTTAGTGATGAAAAAATGCTAATACACCACAGAGGAAATGGCCAATAGATGTGTTTGTTGAACACCAACACCACACGAGTAGTGGTGTGGCTACCTGGAGCACTGTGAAGAGAAGGACTCTAAAGCCATACCCGGGCTCCTCAGGAAAGTGTGCTGTAATCTATTAGCAATGTCTGTATGGCACTGGATAGGGGAGTGGCATCATGAAGTTTTAATATTTGCGATAGCTTATATAATCAATGGGGCTTCCCTGGTAGCTCAGATAGTAAAGAATCCGCCTGCAATGCAGGAGACCCCGGTTTGATTCCTGGGTCAGGAAGATCTGCTGGAGAAGGGAACAGCTACCCACTCTAGTATTTTGGCCTGGAGAATTCCATGGACTGTACAGACCATGGGGTTGCAAAGAGTCGGACATGACTGAGCGACTTTCACTTTCACTTTATATAGCCTATGACTGGTGGTTAGACCTTTCAAGGCTTTTAGGGTCAAATATCTAATTGATAATATGACTTGGATGTCACCTTGGCATCTCACACTTATTTTATCTGGGTTTCCCCCGGCGTCTCAGCAGTAAAGAACCCTCCTGCCAATGCAAGAGATGCGGGTTTGATCCCTAGGTCAGGAAGAACCTGGAGAAGGAAATGGCAACCCACTCCAATATTCTTGCCTGGGAAATCCCATGGACAGAGGAGCCTGGTGAGCTACAATCCATGGGGTGGCAGAAAAGTCAGACAGAGCAAGTAAACAACAACAACACTCTTAATCCATGTTCCCAACTCTTCTCTTTTCCCAGAATTTCTCATCTCAGTAAATGACACTAGCATATAGTCAGTTGCTCAAGGCAAAAATCAGGAGTCAGATTTTGATTTCCATTCCCTTTACTTTACACTCTCCCAACATCCTGCCAATTCTACCTTCAAAATATATTTCTAGTTTGTCCATTTCTCTCCCTCTCCTCCCATCTATTACCTTAGTTCACTCCATCAACATCTCTCATCTAAGACTATTGAAATAAATTCCTTCGGGCACCCTGTTTCTATTCTTATCATCTAATAGCCTATTTTCACATAACAGAAGAATGACTTTATTTAATCATTAATCAAATTGCATTATTCCACTGCTTAAAACTTTCCAGTACACTTCTTTTCCTTCATACTTACAATAAAATTTTATCTCTTTTTAGTGGCCTAAAACCCAGAAAGTTTGACTTATAATTTATGATATTGGTCAAGAGTTTCTCTGTGACTAATATTACCCTAGATTAATGGGCTTCTGCCACACTCAGATTCAATATATGAAATGCATCTTGCCTTACAAGCTTTAAACTTGCTGTTCCTTCTGTCTGGAACACTCCAGTCTCAGATTTTTGTATGGCTGCTGCCTTTATGCATTTTGTGTCTCAGCTTAAATACCACCTCTTCCGTGACTTCCCCACAACTACCTTATACAAAGCATCCCTCAAGTTCATTACTCTCTGTCATTACATCCTGTTTGCTATTGGAATTGTTTTTTTGTATTTTGTCTCTCTTCTTCAACAGATCATTAGCTCCAGAACAGCAGGGACCTTCCCTAACTTCATCATTATTATATCCCCAGCTGTGTGACCTGAGCCATCTCATTCTCCTTTCTAACCTTTATTATCCCACCTTTAAGATGATATCTTGGGATTAGGTGCTCACTACAGACTAGTTCTGATATTTTTTGCATCCACGGTGCCAAGGAGGCTTTAGAGCTCAGGGCTTCCAAGACACTGACATTTCTAAATGCATTTTTCAAATGAAGTCAACCCCCTTGGGCAGCCCAGTGGGGAGGTCATGGAGAGCCAGAAAGAAGGAGGTCTGGTGAGCTGAATTACAGTTTCTTTGCCATGCCACTCCACCCATACTGAGCAGATGCAGCTCATTAGGTACTAAATGTTTAGTGACTGTCACTATTAACTGGTGGGTAGTAATACTCCAGGGAGACAATAAATCTCACACTGGACTCAATGACATTAGCCCGTTGCAGTTGGACAGAACATTAGAAGTTTGAATCTAAAACATTATAAAACAGAACCCAGAGCTTACAAACTTCCCCACTTCTAAGAGTAAATGCTGGCTGCTAGTTACAAAGAGCATTTCCTCAGTTACTAAGATGGCTATTAAATATTTTCTATGCCTTTAATTTCATCTTCATAACAAGTCTAAAGAATAGGTATTCATATACTCACTTTATGGAAGGAAAAACTTCCATATAGAGAAAAGAAGCACCTTGCCTAAAGATCACAAAGCTAATAAGTAATGGATCCTAGATCTAAAGTGGGGTCTGTCTCATTCTGAAGCCTATGATCTTGGCTGCTAAGTAACACTGCCTGGTTTTTATAATTACCACCTCATCATATGATTAAAATTATTTTCATCAAAACCATTTCCATTCTTTTAAGTTCGAGCTCAAATGCTACTTCTTCCATGAAGACTTGATTAACTTCCAGACAGACTCATCCCTTACTTCATCTTTCTCTGCATTGGACATATGGAATCAGTCAGTCACAAAGGGGAAGGAGGGTCAGTAACTAGAATTTATTAAGAACACACCATGTGCACTGTCACAATTAAAGCTTGTATCATTCTTACAACTATCCTATGAAGCAAGCATTATATCTGTTCTGCAAGGTGAAATGCCTTGGGCACGGTCTTATGGCTCAAAGCAGCAAAATCCAAATTTAAACCCACATTTCGCTTGATGCCTGCCTGAGCCCAAGGCATTTTCACAAAGTTACTGTGAGCTCTCCATTACATCCCTAGACTAAATAAATCCTTCTCTCAAAGTGCTAAATACCCCTTTTTAATAATCTTTTCCATAGTTAAAAGTGTATGTATAATTATATGATTAATTTTAATTCCCGTTTTAGATCTTAACTCCATGAGGCAATGACTATAACTGTTTTCGCTCTACTAAATTTCCAGAACATGACACATTTAGTAGTAAGGGACCTAAATAAATATGCCTGAATAAATGAAGTTTATACATTTTATTGTATATATTTCATATAAAAATTTAGCCCATTTCTGCTAGACTGTAAGCTCCTTGAGGCAGGTTATCTGTCTAATTTATCTCTGGATACTTCATGATGCTCTGTACATGGTAGGAATTCAATGGTGTGTGCATGCTCAGTCATGTCCGACTCTTTGCAACCCCACGGACTGCCACCCACCAGGCTCCTCTGTCCATGGGATTTTCCAGGCAAGAATACTGTAGTGGGTTGCCATTTCCTTCTCCAAGGAATTCAATAAACATTTGCAAAATGAATTTTCCTTAAAGGTAGGTCTGTGCCCTTTCAAATCCCATGTCATTGAAGGCTCCTAAGTAGGCACCAGATAAAATCACAGAGTAAGAAGACTGTATTGTTACTTTACAAGGGAAGTTTATCATCTGACAGGCATACATTTGAAAGCCAAGACCAAAAATCTGTAATGTGAAACCCAATCAATTTTATCAGTCAGGGTACATTAAGCTATGGTACTATGGTAAGCACTTGACCATCCCAGCAGCTTAAAGAAAAGTTTTAGTTTTCATTTTCATTATAAGATATTATAGGCTGAGGGCACTGTTCCATATCATCCTAACTCCAGGACCCAAACTAGCAGAGCATAACTGGTTGCCATGGCAGAAGGTAAATGAGAGAAAAATCATGTAGCAGCTGTTTAAGACTCTACCTGGAAGTAATACTCTATCACTTCTACTCACATTTCATTAGCTACCTTAAAGAAAGTAAAAAGTATACAAATAATACATGCTGGAGAAGGTATGGAGAAAAAGAAACCCTCACAAACTGCTAGTGGGAATGTAAACTGATACAGCGATATGTAGAGAAGAGTATGGAGGTTCCTTAGAAAACTAGAGTTACTATATGACCCAGCAATCCCACTCCTGGGCGTGCATCCATAAAAAACCATAATTCAAAAAGGTACATGCTCCGCAATGTTCACTGCACTACTATTTACAATAGCCAAGGCATGGAAGCAACCAAAATGTCCATCAGCAGATGAATGGATAAAGAAGATGTGATATATACACAATGGAATATGACTCAGCCATAAAAAGAATGAAATAATATCGTTGCAGCCATGTGGATGGACCTAGAGATTACCATAATAAGTAAAGTAATGCAAAGGCAAGTATCATATAACACTTATAAGTAGAATCTTAAAAAAAAAAGATATGAATGAATTTATTTACAAAACAGAAATAGACTCACAGACATAGAAAACACACTTATGATTGCCAAAGGGGGAAAAGGGGAGGAATAAATTAGGAGTTTGGAATTAACATATACATACTACTCTATACAAAACAGATGAACACTAAGGACTTACTGTACAGCACAGAGGACTACACTCAATATTTGCAATAATGATAAGGGAAATAATCTGAAAAACAATATATATTCAAACTTAATCACTATCTAACATAAAACTATATGTCAATAAAAATTAATTTAAAAATTTAAAAGAAGGATAAACCTGAAATCACACACACACACACACACACACACACACACACACACACACACACAGAAGGTATGGGAAGCCCTCCTATTCCACAGCAGAAAAAAGAAGCAAAAAACTGGTGAATGTTTCTAATGACAGCCACAATAACAGACTTCTAAGGAGAAAACACTGAGAAATGACTTAGAAACTGACATACTATCCAGAAAAAGCACTATTCTAAAAGCAATCTATGGTTACTAAAGTGATGAAATTGATAGTTTTCCCAGCAGCTCTTTGGAAGCTTCTCTCTGGACCCCAGTATCTATATCTGTAAAGTAGGAATAAAAATAGAACTTCAGAACTACTTTGTAAGCTATAATGATGTATGTGAAAGCACCCATCAAGGGCCTGGTACAGCTGATCACTAAATATTAGTCTTGGGAAACACAATCTTTAAATCCAAGTTTTGTCTGCGAAGTGTAGGAAAAATTAATTCCTCCAGACATCTGAGAGATAAAACCACCCACTTTCCCTTAAGCTCGGCAATATTATTTGGTTGATATTAACTTGCTAAAATGAGTTGCTGCATACAATCACCCAGACACCCCTCTAATACCAGAACTCAAATAATTTAGAAGTGACTAACTGAACCATATTTCACAGCAAAGGAGGAGGAAAGGCAGTGAAAGTAAACCATTAAAATAATGAATGGGGCTTCCCAGATAGCTCAGTGGTAAAGAATCCCTCTGCCAATGGATGAGGTACAGGAGATGCAGGTTCGATCCCTGGGTTGGGAAGATCCCCTGGAGAAGGAAAGGGCAACCTACTCCAGTATTCTTGCCTGGAAAATCCCATGGACAGAGGAGCCTGATGGACTATAGTCCTTAGGGTCACAAAGGGTCGGACATGACTGAAGCAACTTTGCATGCAAAATAATGAAACTATTTGTCCTTCCCAGATAGAACCACACCACTTTCATTCAAAAGGCTGTACAAGTTGCCAGGATTGCTCTCTTTCTGTGTTGTCTTCACATCCCTTCCCAGCACAGGGCTCAGTGGAGACCAGTGATGCACTTTTTCCAGCTCCCCCTCCTTACTGCTAAGATTCAGGACCAGGTTCTACAAGATCGCAGTATTTCCTGTGGTGGATAGCATTTCCACCCTCCTACAGTCCACACTCATCCAAGTATGTGACTGAAAGAGCTTCAAAAGGTAAATGCTCCCAAATTAAACATTAGTATACTCCCCATTCCATAAAAATGTCCTCAAGATGAAGGGAAAAGCACGTTTTATAGTCGTATTATTTATAAATTTAGATGTGCTATGTAAAAACCAAAGAGAGAGGAAGCTCTCCACTTTTTCCCTCCCTCCCGTCACCTTCACTGATGCTTCTCAAGGTCATGACCTGATTCCAGGACACTGGGCCATGTTTGCTACTGACTGCAGACTATTGAGCAATGAAACACCACAGCTTAGGTGTCTTCTCTCTCTTTTATGCTACTGGAATTATAAGGGTGTGGACATGCTCACTCATGGGAAGAGAGTTGGCCTTTTTATCTCTTAGTTTTTCTTCCTTTTCTTCTATTCCTACAGCATAAGTGCTAAATTGGCCCAGAGAAAGGTCTTCATGATGGACACAAAAACAAGAGAGTATCATCTAATCACCACAGGGCATTTTAATTTTCAAAATGTTTTTCATCTTCTATCTGCATGGCAACCTGTATGAGTGTCCTAGGGCTGCTGCATCAAAGCACCACAAACTGAGTGGCTTAAAAAAAAAGCAATTTATTGTCTCTAAGTTCTGGAGGTTAGAAGTCCATAGTCAAGATGTCAACATGGCTATGCTCCCTCTGAAACCTATAATGGAATCCTTCCTTTCCCCCTTCTGGTGGATTACTGGAAATCACACTGTTCCTTTGTAACTGCATCTCTGCCCTCTTCATGACAGCATACTCCCTGTGCATCTGTGTCTTCAGCAGGGCCATCTTTTTTACAGAACACCAATTATATTGGATTAAGGGCCCACTCTACTGCTCTATGACCAGATTTTAACTAATTACATTTACAATTGGACCTTACTTCTAAATAAGGTAACATTCTGAGGTATGGAGGTCAGAATTTCAACTGATCTTTTTTAAGGTGGGGATAAAATTGTACCCATAAAGCAACCCTATGAATAAGATTTTTAGGAAGTATTATTGTCAATGGGTTGAAAGAGGTTATTAAAAATTTCTAGATCTATAGCCCAATCTTTTTATTCTATATGTAAGAAATGTGACTGAGAAATGAAATGATGTCCTCAGTGCCACATGGTGGTGACAGGAGTGAAAGGAAAGGATGGAAGAGTGATTTGGTTCAGTGAGGGTTACCTTACTGATCCCTCTTTGCTGATTCAGCAGGTTTGCTGACTGTATGGGTATACCTTCCAAATATATTCTTTCCAAACATCATTAGTGAAAGAGAATGAGTATCCTGGATAGAGGCAGGCAGGTTTATAGATGAGGGATTTATAAGTGATGATCCTCCCCTTTCTGGAATCACTGCTCTGGACATACATGCTTCACCCCACATGTGTGTTTCCCAGGGAACTTGCAGCTCATGAACTTGCAGGTTCATGCTTCCTGTGGCACTGTTATAAGACCACACAACTGCTGGGGAAGTTTCTATCTCAAATGCAGTATCACTGACCTAGGTCTTAACTTGAAGCCACTACATAACAATCCATCCTTTTCTTTACATTTTTAATCCACTATTTTTACACACATGCTTTGCTTCTCACTATACCTCTGAGAGATACACAGAACAATTATTATTTGAAAAATTACAAAATAAGGATCAAAAAGGCTGAGCAGAAGGCACAAATTTACAGCACAGTTTAAGAGCTGGACTAGAATCCCAGAATCTCCTCTCCTAATCTACAGAGACTGCACTGCCCTCCCCTATGCACTTGGCATGGCCTTTAAAAGTGGGGGAAAGAATAGCCATATGATTCCAGAACAGGAAGGAAACTAATCTTATGAAGTAGTTTAGAAGGGATAGGAGAGTACAGACAATTCCCACGACACACACTAAAACATCAAGTACCTGTCACTGCTCCACGTGATCTGTGTCAGTTAATAATTTCACCTTTCCAGTGGAAGAGAAATATGAAATATGCATAAGCTTAGGAAGTAATATAATACCTTTAAAATCCTTCCAATAAAAAGTAAAGCTTTACCATAATCACTGGCTCTAAAACAATTTGGAAGCCTTACAATCACCTTTTCTGTTGGCTAAAAACTGCTGTCTTCCACAGAATTAGTCTCTATCAAATCAGTTTCCACAACAATCAATAGTAACACATTCAAAAAAGAATGTCTGAGAAATAATAAAGACCGATAAAACTAATCAGATCAGAGAAAACTCAAGCATGACCTTTTGAGCAATACCATTTGTTATTCTGACATTCTGTTAAATAAATAATTTTTAAATAAATAAATGCAGGTCAACAGTGATAAAAAGAATAGTATAAGAGCATAATTTCAATGTAGATTCCTAGTACAGCTTTCACAGCAATCATGCCTTCACCTGAAACAACACATTCAATGCAAAGAATTTATCATATAAATGATAAAATGTCTTGAAATGTCAGTGCTGGGTCCAGAAATCATCAAAGTAAACCTAAGATTAGCAGAGACTGAAAATTTTGCTGACTGCAGCAAAAATGCCATGAAAATCCACCACCTCATTAAATTACGTTTCTTTTATTGTCTCTCTGACATCAGTATCCCATCCTCTGAAACCCCTCCAAATGCTGTAGCAAACAGTTAAAATATTTTATTCAGGTGTATGTTTATTTGCCTGCTTTTAAAGACTTCTTTACCCTCTACCCTCCATTTATCTGTCACAATCTTTTAGCATCAAGAGCATGCCTGTTCCCAATACTATGTAATATTTATGAGATACTCACAGTGTGCTAACTGCAAATAACACACTGAAGATCTCACATCTCCATCCCCAACCTTCTTGACCCAGAATCCCAGAGAAATTGATAAACAACAACAATAATAATAACTCTTAACAGGTATTAAAGTTTGATTTTGTGCTAGGCAATATGCTAAGGGCTAATGCACATAATCTTTGTCATTTACACAACAAACATGGCTCTAAGTATTTTAATTATTCCCATTTTACACAGAAGAAAACTGAGACTCACAAAGGTTAGGAAAGATCCCTAAGACCACACAGGGGATGTAAACGAAGGTCTCCCCAGCTCCCACACTTGACGAACAGCACTTGATCAATATGCTGCACAGCTTCACGGGCTCACTTTCGTCAGTGTGTGCCAGTGAACTAGACACTACAGTGAAGGGAAGATATCCTTTCTTTACTCTGAATGTTGCTGATCTCATCTGTCAAAGCGATCACAGGACACAGTGAAAAATAATTAGGGAATGGTTGAAAAGTACTCTGGTACAAATGATATTACAGAAAAAATATAAGGAAGCAGGAACATGTGAAAAGGAAAAACATATTGTAAAACATTACAAACATGCAAAATTATATTAGCTAGCCTTTATTGTTACTAGGGCTTCCCAGGCTGCACTAGTGGTAAAGAACTGCCTCCAATGCAGGAGATTTAAGAGATGTGGGTTCGATCTCTGGGCTGGGAAAATCCCCTGGACTAGACTAGACTAGAGATCTCTTCAAGAAAATTAGAGATACCAAGGGAACATTTCATGCAAAGATAGTCAAAATAAAGAAAAGAAATGATATGGACCTACAGAAGCAGAAGATATTAAGAAGAGGTGGCAAGAATAAATCGAAGAACTATGCAAAAAAAGATCTTCATTACCCAGATAACCATGATGGTGTGATCACTCACCTAGAGCCAGACTTCCTGGAATGTGAAGTCAAGTGGGCCTTAGGAAGCATCACTATGAACAAAGCTATGGAGGTGATAGAATTCCAGCTGAACTATTTCAAATCCTAAAAGAAGATACTGTGAAAGCGCTGCATTCAATATGCCAGCAAACTTGGAAAACTCAGCAGTGGCCACAGGACTGGAAAGTTCAGTTCTCATTCCAATCCCAAAGACAGGCAATGCCAAAGAATGCTCAAACTGCCGCACAATTGCACTCATTTCACACGCTAGCAAAGTAATGATCAAAATTCTCCAAACTAGGCTTCAGCAGTACATGAACCAAGAAATTCCAGATGTTGAAAATGGATTTAGAAAAGGCAGAGGAACCAGAGACCAAATTGCCAACATCCACTGGATCACCAAAAAAGTAAGAGAATACCAGAAAAGCATCTACTTCTGCTTTATTGACTACATCGAAGCCTTTGACTGTGTGGATCACTACAAACTATGGAAAATTCTTAAAGAAATGGGAATACCAGACTAACCTACCTGCCTCCTGAGAAATCTGTATGCAGATTTCTCAAGAAGCAACAGCTAGAACAAGACATGGAACAAAAGACTGGTTCAAAATTGGGAAAGGAGTACGTCAAGTCCATATATTGTCACCTTACTTATTTAACTTATATGCAGAGTACATCATGCGAAATGCTGGGCTGGATGAAGCAAAAGCTGGAATCAAGATTGCCAGGAGAAATATCAATAACCTCAGATACGCAGATGACACCATCCTTATGGCAGAAAGTGAAGGAAAAGGAACTAAACAGCCTCTTGATAAAGTGCAAGAGGAGAGTGAAAAAGCTGGCTTAAAGCTCAACATTCAGAAGACCAAGATCATGGCACCTGGTCCCATCACTTCATGGCAAATAGATGGGGAAACAGTGGAAACAGTGGCAGACTTTATTTTTGGGGGTTCCAAAATCACTGCAGATGGTGACTGCAGCCTTGAAATTAAAAGACGCTTGCTCCTTAGAAGAAAAGCTATGACCAAACTAGCCAGCATATTAAAAAGCAGAGAAATTACTTTGCCAACAAAGGTCCCTCTAGTCAAAAGTATGGTTTTTCCAGTAGTCTTGTATGCATGTGAGAGTTGGACCATAAAGAAAGCTGAGTGCCAAAGAATTAATGTTTTGAACTGTAGTGTTGAAGACTTTTGAGAGTCCCTTGGACTGCAAGGAGATCAAACCAATCAATCCTAAAGGAAATCAGTCCTGAATATTCATTGGAAGGACTTATGCTCAAGCTAAAGCTCCAATACTTTGGCCACCTGATGGAAAGAGCCAACTCATTGGAAAAGACCCTGTTGCTGGGAAAGATTGAGGGCAGGAGGAGAAGAGGGCGACAGAGGGTGAGATGGTTGGATGGCATCATTAACTAATGGACATAGTATGAGCAAATTCTGGGAGATAGTGAAGGACAGGGAAGCTTGGCATGCTGCAGTCCATGGGGTTGTAAATGGTCAGACACGACTTAGCAACTGACCAACAACATTTTATATGTAGTAGTGTATATGTCAATCTCAATCTCCTAATTTATCCCTCCTCCCTTTATTCCTTAGTAATTATAAGTTTGTTTTCTATATCTGTAACTTTACTTCTATTTGGTGAATAAGTTCACTTGTGTCCTTTTTTTTTAAATTCCACATATAACCAATATCATATTTGTCTTTCTGTCTGGCTTACTTCACTCAGTATGAAAATCTCTAGGTCCACCCATGTTGTTGCAAATGGCATTATTTCATTACTTTTTATGGCTAAGTAATATTACATTATGTATATGTACCACATCTTCTTCTTCTTTTTTTTTTGATCTTAAATTTTATTTTATTATTATTTTTTTAATAATAAATTTATTTATTTTAGTTGGGGGCTAATTACTTTACAATATTGTAGTAGTTTTTGCCAAGCATTGACACGAATCAGCCATGGGTCCACATGTGTTCCCCATCCCGAACCCCCCTGCCCATCCCATCCCTCTGGGCCATCCCAACGCCCCAGCCCTGAGCACCCGTCCTATGCATCAAACATGGACTGGTGTTCCGTTTCACATATGATAATATACATGTTTCAATGCTATTGTCCCAGAACGTCCCACCCTGTACCACATCTTATTTATCCATTCTTCTGTTGATGAGCATTTAAGTTGCTTTCATGTCTTTGCTATTGTAAATAATGCTGAAATGAACATTGGGGTGCATGTATCTTTTCAAATTATAGTTTTCTCTTGGTATACACCTAGAAGTAGGATTGCTGGGTCGTAAAGTATTTCTATTTTTAATTTTTTAAGGAACCTCCATGTTGTTCTCCATAGCAGCTGTACTAATTTATGTTCCCAACAACAATGTAGAAGGGTTACCTTTTCTTCATTGAACTCTTGATCCTCTTCATTTACATCTACAAAGACAGCAATGGCCTCTACAAAGAGGCCAAGTCTTCCTCATGCCACCCCCCTGATTCTGTCTCACAATTCTCCCTTTTACTTTTAAGGACCCCAGTGAGTCCACCCTGATAATTTAAAATACTCTATGGTCAGTTTGTTAGTAACCTTAATTCTCCATTGCTGTATAACCTGGGATATTCAGTTTCTGGGAACTAGTATGTATACATCTCTGGGAGTCATGATTGTCTCTGCTATAGTCTGTCTTGTTACTTCCAAAGACTCACATCTGTCTAAAGCTATTATACCAGGTACTCTCTCCGTCTGAACTTTCTCTGCTGGAACTCCTGCTATCAAAACTTAGGCACCAAAGAAATTCATACAGTGTGAATTAAGCCAGAAGCTCAAATAATAAAATATGAATAATCTTTATCTCCTGGGTAGTAAAATTATGTACACTTTCTGCTTCTTTCTGATTGTGTTCCACATTTTTTACAAGGATAAACAGCTTTCACAATCACATAATTTATTAAAAAATAAATAAAATGTTGTTAAAATGAGTGCCAATAAAGGAATGTGAAAGATGGCAGGGGAGCAGCAAGGGTAGCCCACCAGCTGCTCTGAGATGAGGAGGGAGTTAAGAGCCCTCTCTGAGAAAGAGTTTGCAAGATGAACAAATGGTCAAGAAGTCAGTATCCTAAGGAAGGCTAGACCAAAGAATGGGAATTGAGGGGATAAATGCAAAGGAGGTCACTTGCTATTCACTCTTGTGTCCTTCTCACCATCACGCACCGTGTCAGGAATGAATGAGGGGAAAGAAGTTGGCCCATGATAAGGAGCTCAGATTTGATGAAAAGCACAGGAGGATCTAATAAAAGCAGATGGCATGGATAAACAAAAAACTGAACTCACAGGCTTGTGTGCAATCAAAGTAAAAAGCAAGTTCAGGTCCCATCTTCACAATTTATACCTGTGCCAACTTGGCATGGTCTAGTCATCTTTCTGGCCCTCAGTGTCCATACCATATCTACCATAAAATAGAAATGAGACTAATGTCCACGTGTCTCACACAGTTGTGAGGAGGACTAAATTAATCACATGGCTTTGTGAAAAGCACTTTGAAAAATATAAAGACTTATCATTGGGAAGGAAGAATGAAATTGTCAGTAAAGCAGCAGCTGCAGTGGCTCAGCCGAGTAAAGGAGGAAGTTGCAGGTAAGTGGAAGGTAAACTGGCATTGCAAGTAACTTTTGAGAATAGATGATTTTTAGAGACAAGCACTCAGGCTCCAAGAATTTAATTAACTTGTCTCAAGTCACATAGAAATAATTGGTGCCGTCTGAACCCTATGCCTCTAACTCTTTTCTCTGTGCTCTTTTCTATGTCTGTGTTGTTTTATGAAACCAGAGATTCAAGGACTTAGGAGAATAGCAGAGCAGGCTTTGAGGCCTAGATGTACTAATAGTTACAACTGAGTGTTTTTTCCTGTCCTGGACATTGTGATAAGCACTTTGCATATAGTAGTTTATTAAATTCCCCAATATCCAAGTGAGTTAATTGTTCCCATTTTTAAAAATGAGAGAACTCAGGTATTGAGATGTTAAACACAACCTAAGAACTCATAGATAGTAGACAAATGAGCAAAGATTCTAATCAAGGCAGTACGGCACCAGAATCTGTGTCCATAACCACTAGGCTATACTGCTCCAAAGCAGGTATGCACATAAATCCTACCAAACTGCCTTGTTACCCCCTTAAGCACTGCCCACATCCCGCACACCCGTTATAAAGGGTCAAGTGCATAATAAATGCTCTTCTCATATTTGTTATGTTCAGAATAGGCCTTGGAATGTAGTAATATTTAGTCATGATAAGGAATGAGGAGGAAGAAGCAGACATTCTGGGAGACAGACTGGATTTGGCAACCAAGGAGAAATATATACCAGAAGGTGCCAGGTTAAGAGACCATGGAGCTGGCTGGATCCTTCCAGAATGGAAAAGAAGCTCTTTTGAAAGATGCCTGGGAAGGTAAGAGGGAAATCAGGTAAAGGTAAAAACATGAGGTTAGGGAAACCATTTGGTGACTGTATAGAGCATGCATGCCTCAAGATAATATGTTGACCTAGTATCTCTAATTATGCAAAATAAAAAGCACAGCTGAGGGAAAATAGTTTTATTAGAAATAAACATAGATGAGCATGGTTCCTGGAAAAGATTCTGAGAGAAGAAAAGTTTTTAAGATGTATTTAAGAAAATCCAAGCAAAAAAAAAAAAAAACCAAACAAACAACTCAATATTTCTCATTGTTAACCTAATACTCCTTTAGCATACAGATTTGGTTAAGAACTCTTACACTGCATTTAATTTTCAATTTGTGAGATGTCAATCTGGGAGGTTTTGTTAGAAACCAGTGGGGTGAGATTACTCTATCAATTCCCTCCAAATAATGGATTATTGCATCCAACAAACCTGTAAATAAAACAGATCCCTTTCTTTTCATTAGAGAGAATGAGCTTTAGAGAAAAGGGGAAATTTGGGACAGTGTGTTGGAATAGTTGATCATTCCAAACATACAGTAAACTTTAATATGACAGGTTTCTAGAGGCCTTTATAATAATACCACAAATATATCTGCACTAAATAAATAAAAAGGCAGTTTAATTCCCTCCAGAGAACTCCAGCTTTAGCATAAGGCTAGAATACGGACAGAAAATGCCTTCACCACTCTTATCCTACAGCCAGCTGAGACCTAATGTAACTTGGTCTGTTATCTGTATTTATAGGAAAGCAACATGTCAATACTTTCTCTACTGTTACCAACTGTCAAGCCCTTCTATGTCAGTAAGAACAGGAAAAGAAGGCCCCTGGAAATTGTCGTTCTGCATATAAAAGCTTTAAATCCTCCAGCCAGTCATTAGCTTTGAAAGAACATCTGAAATTTTAACTCTACGATACCCGAGAAGGTGGTGGGGATAGGTCTGTCTAGGGCATGATACAGGCAAGATCGCAACGTAAACAGTAGAGTGTGCCTGGAAGAGGGGGCAGCATGTGCAAAAGCCCTGCCATAACGCATCAAGGAACTGCAAGACAGTAGGGGGTACCTGGCATACAGAAGGTCGGGGGGGGGGGCATACAGAAGGTCTGAAGAGACAGGCAAGCTCAAACCATGCCAGGTGTGAAGATTTTGGCTCTTATAAATGCATTGAAAAGGCACTGAAGCAGAGGTTGATTGAGGTGTGATAAGAATCAGATTTGTATTTTGAAAATACTCTAGCTGCTCTATGGTAAACAAATGGGTGGAGATAAGAATTAATGGCAGAACTAAAGTAGTGGGGGTAGAGATGGAGATTAAGAATTGTCCAAACTTACATGGAAACGTGCACACGGAGTATCTGGGCAGAGCAATGAAGGGCAGTCTCTTTTAAAAATTTTTTTGGCTGCGCTTGCTCTTTGTTGCTGTGCACAGTCTTTCTCTAGTTTCCAAGAGCAGGAGCTACTCTCTAGTTGCAGTAAACGGGCTTCTCGTTGTGGGGGCTTCTCTTGTTGCAGAGCATGGGCTCTAGGGCAAACGGACTTCAGTAGTTGTGGCTCTTGGGCTATAGAGTGCAAGCTCAGTAGCTGCAGTGCATGGACTTAGCTGTCCCTCAGCATGTAGAATCGGAGAAGGCAATGGCAACCCACTCCAGTGTTCTTGCCTGGAGAATCCCAGGGACGGCGGAGCCTGGTGGGCTGCCATCAATGGGGTCACACAGAGTCGGACACGACTGAAGCGACTTAGCAGCAGCAGCAGCAGCATGTAGAATATTCTTGGACCAGGAATTGAACTCATGTCCCCTGCACTGGCAGGCCAGTTCTTAACCACTAGGAATTCTTAACCACCAGGGAAATTCGGACGGGTAGTCTTTTAATCTGCATGGTTGGTTTTGCAGGAGGTTGGTTTTACACTACTGTGTAGCGGGGATCAGGGAACTTGTGTTGGTTAAAAGTACAGACTTTGCAGCCAGGCTTCTTGGCTTAGAATTCCAGGATGTCAGTGTATACCCTTTCACAAGTTACAAAATTTCCTTGCCTCAGTTTCCCTATCTGTAAAATGAGCATAATAAAGCACTTCTCATAATCCCTTATCCAAAATCTTTAGAGTCAGATGTTTTTTGAAATCTAAAATTTTTAAAGATATCGGGTTATATTAAATATTTAGCTGTACTACCCCCAGCGGAGTCATGTGCAGGACCTCATAATCAAACCACTGATATGTTTCAAAGCAAAATGTATGGCTATTAACATTATGTGGGTTAATTAAGGCAATAACTAGAGTCAATATATCAATTCAAATCAGGTTTTGCTACCAATGAGTTTGTACCAACTTTTGAAAAAACAGTTGTTTTTTCAGAGACTTTTGATGTTCAGAATTGCAAGTAAGAGACTGCAGACCTGTAGGACCTTCCTCCTAAGGTTATTAGAAGGAATAAATGAATCATTGTTTGTAAGTACTTGGGACAGTACCTGATACATAGTTAAATGCTATATAAGCATTTGCTGAATAAATAAAGCTCTTGTGTACAAAACTACCTACGTGCATGAATTTAGAAGTTCCTAATCTGTAAAATGCAATGAATTAAGGAGATGACCTCTGAGGTCCTTCTAGTTATCCATAAGACCCCAAAATGTCTTGAGGAATGCCTTTTCTGAATGCTTTGTGTAGAAGCCAGCAGTGGACTCTAAACCCACTCTTTACCAGGTAATGGTAATACCATAGCAACTTTACCCTCTGCCCTCCCACCTCTTCTGCTCCTCTGGGCAGTTCAGTTACACAGAGAGTCCATTCTGTATTTCTCTCTCCTCTAATGCCATTTCACCCGCATCCTCTAGGATCTCAGGCTGGACAACCTCCTCTGCCTTCCAGAATGATTACAATGGTTCAGTCATGAACCTAAGTTCCAAAATCGCCTATAGCAAAAGTGAAAGTCACTTAGTCGTATCCAGCTCTTTGTGACCCCATGGACTATCTAGTCCACCAGGCTCCCCTGTCCATGGAATTTTACAGGCAAGAATACTGGATGAGGTTGCCATTCCCTTCTCCAGGGGATCTTCCTTCTCCAGGGATCAAATCTGGGTCTCCTGCATTGCAGGCAGATTTTTTATCATCTGAGCCACGAGGAAAACCCTAAATCACCAATATGAATCATCAAGCTCCCAGAAAGGAGGAACTTCTGAGACGAGCATTCCCCTTGCCTAGGAAATGGAAGGCTATAGCTACCTCACTCTGCTTCCCTTCAAGTGTACTCAGGAAAGAGTCAAAGTTACTGTATTATCAAGGAGTGTAGCCACATAACTTTGGGAGAATCAGAAACTTAATTGCTCAAACCTTGACTATCTATGTGCAACATCAGAATAATAAAAACAGAACCTGTTCTGCTTTCTTCATACAGGTGCTACAAGGGGCAAACAAGGTGATTCAAGCAAAGCTACCTTACAAAATATCGCTTATTGATACTATCCTCTGTTGCCTTAAAACTGAAATACTTGGTGCATGGGAAAGACATCCTAGTAATGGACAATTTCCTCAAGAAAAGTCAAAATCTGCTTTTCTTGGTAGGCACTTAAAATGCATTTTCAATGCTTTATTAAAGGGGAAAACAAATATTTATTGAGGCTTCACCATATGCCAAGGACTATTCTAGATATTTCTACATACGTTATGAAATCAGAAACCTCACTCTTCTGAACAACATCATATGTCATATTCAACTACTAAATATTTCTTAAATTTTATTTCAAGGTGAATACAGTTTAATGAAAGTCAAATTCACTTGTGAGAGATTGTTAGCTTAGAAATAGTAATCCCTTAAATCAGCACAGAACTTGACATTTTATAAAGGGTCTTTTCAATCACTGTTGCACATGTTTGTCTCAATTATTAGCCCCATTAGACAAAGAAAGAAAAGGAGGCTGTGATAAAAGCCTGATAAGGAAGGAACTCAGGAATCAAACCCAAGATTACATGTCTCTAGAATTCATGCTCTTAATTCATGCTCTTAATCTCTACACAATTTCTGCAGTACTGAGAAGGACTTTACTGCAGCCAAATTTTTAATGAACAAAGCTGATTTTCTTTGCTCAGATCATTTCTACAAACTATTTCATTTGGAAGGACAATAAAACAGCATGGAACACAACAAAAAACAGTGAGTTTCATTAAACTGGTGTAGCAGATGCAAGCAGTACCCTGATGGTCACTCGCCACATGTGAATGGAAAAGCAAATCTTGGGTCACAATGCACCTCTTCACCCTCTCTCTCAAGTCCTACTAATAATGTCAATTAATGGTATTTAAAGTTCTAGAGCAGAGGAAAATCGGTGCTTGTTTGCCTTCCCTCACCATTTCCCTTCCCATGTCAAAGGGTACTGTGGAAAACCACAGTGCAGACTTAATAGGTTCTTCCACATTTCAAGATGCTTTTTTTCATTGGCTTTTTTTTCTGCAATAAGACAGAGAAGCAATTACATCTCCGTCTGCTCTTCTTGATACTTAGGCTTTGTTGAGCTGGAAAGAAAAGGAAATGGGAATGGGAAACCTAAAACCAAAGACCTAGAGCCTAAAGAAGATGAACATAGTTTTTAATTCAGTGAGATTGGCATAGAAATCTGCAGTTAAAGTTTCTACCCTACTCCATGTCTAAGAAAAACTTAATTGCATGTGATTAAGGCAAAATAGACATGACTAGTTTTGTTAAAATAATACTTTTAAGGTTTAGGAAGTCTAATGTAAATATACCTTGCATTTGGATAGTGATTTACACTTTACAAAGCACCTTCACATACATTGTCTCATTTATTTCCTTAAACAGTGCTAATTCTCTAAGCAATCATTTGAATTTCAAATTTTCAAGCTTTGGGGAGAAAAAAAATTATCATTTTGAGTGTCTACCAAGACACTACTTATAGAGCTACTTATAGTACTGACTGATTTGCATTCATTATTTCCAAACATCAAAACAACTAAGCAAGGCAAGCACATCAGTAAGGGTCCCAGCAGAGTTTAAAGTCATCTAACAACGAATGCAGCAGTAACTTGAGGCTAGAAACAGCACCTGACTCAGAGAAACTAGCAAATGGCAGCAGAACTGTGACTTTCTGTGGAGTGAATCAGTCAACCCTTGTGATACAGTAGGGAAATATCCAGGAAAACAGATATTCTGAACTCTCTGTTCACCTGCCCTCTAATCTTTTGCTCTTACCCCTCACCCTTCAGCCTCCACTGACTGAACACAATTGGAACCCCTGGAAGGCAAGGGATTCCATTGGTGGAACCTATTTGAGTACCTGAGCACAGGGTAGTATGGAGAAGGTGAAAAGAGGACCTAGAGGGAAGAATAAGTTATCCAGCTAGATCAACCTTTTTTGTTTCCTCTTCATTTACTCTTATCTTTAATTCTGTGAAAGGAAAATCAAAATGGAGTTGGAATTGCTCAGAGGGCTCTCTAAAATGAAGCCAGGAGGTCACTGAGGAAGTGGGACTTAATACATGTCTCAGCCTGGATGAAATCTGAACTATTGACCACCTACTGTCTAATGCAGGCATCCAGAACATCTGTATAATGTTCCAGAAACTCAAGATATTTATTGGACGCTTACACTAAACATAAATAACTTGTGATAGCCTATGCCTTAAGGACAAATATTTTCTTTTTACATCAGGCCAATCATAATTCTTCCAAGACAACTTTAACAAACTCTAGCTTTTGCCTTTATAAGCTTCTGAATCTTTCTCTTCCACAAATGCTCTTTCCTTTTTACCCCAATTTGTGTCACCTAGGTTGCAATTCCTAAGACTTCAAATACAGCTCTTTGTTCTTTGCAGCCTTGTTACTAAGATACTAATAATTATTGTTTGACAATTCAGTTGAAAAGATGCCACATCAGGATGATATGATGTCAATTTCAGTCATCTTCCCAACTGAAACCCAAAACACGATCAACCATCAATGTTTTTCATAAAATACATCAGAGTAAAGGAGAGATTACTATTTAATATAAAATATAACTGTTAATAGTTTCTATAGCTTCTGTATTTGAGCATAAGGCCTAAATTGGTAAGCACATCAGCCAACCTTCATCCACAACTACTGCATGCTCTCTTTACCCTCTGCCTGCTTCTCAAATGGATGGTGTGCTTTACTTATAAGGAGACTCAAATCTTTACCTCTGAAGTATCTGAATTTTGGGGGGTTTGTCTCTATTGAGTTCTGCAGTTGTTTGATCAGGACTACTGAGCCAGATATCTCCTAGTGGATGCTTTCAGTCCCAGACATAGTCTTCCTCACTCCATTGTGTAACAGCAACCTAGTTCCCCTTGGTAACTGGGATCAGTCACCCTGCTGAGTACAGTGAACTCTTTTCTATCTGATGGTCCAGCAACCCATGGAGCTCATAATGGCCAGGTGCAGTTTCAGCCTCCAGTTCACTGGAACTATGTCTGTATCCCATTTGGAAGCATTTTTTCTTTGAACATTAAGATCTCTGGTACATGTAGCAGAAGTTCTTCCCATGGGTTATTGGGTATATGTGTAAGAACATCCACTCCCATCTCCACCCATGGTTCTGACAAATAGTCTTTTCTTGGCCAAACTTTAGTCAGGGTTCTCTGAATGCTCGTCTCAATAAGGCCCTGAGTTTTGAGCTACCAAGTTCATTTCTACATTGTCCATTTTTAGCAAGACTTCTGCTGACTCCATTTAACCTGATCCCCCATCCTCAATATCTGATCACCCTCCAATCTAGTCAGGTTCCTCATCCTCCATTTTCCCCCAGGTGATGTCTGAGGTTCCTAGGCCTGCAGCAAGAATTCTATTAGGTCAGTTTAGTCAGAGCCATCCTTATTCCTGATGCTTCCTTTTAGTAATTTTCTATCCAATCACCCCCACCCTGCTTCTTGGCTATAAATTCCTACTTTTACTCACTGTTTTCTAAAGTTTCTCCCCTATTACAAAACCCTATTGTAGAAGTCTCTCTTACATAAAGTATTCCTTACCATCTTTAACAAGTATCATAAATACATTTTGTTCTTTAACAGTTCCAAGATCATGGCTTCCTGGATTTAAGAGAAGACTGTATCCTGGCCATTGGTTTTGAGGCATATATACCACTTCATGAAGGAAGCATTTCAAACTTGTAGTTTATCTTTGTACTAGTCAGTCATAAGTCAAAAGTCATAACTTTTCATACTGTTCATGGGGTTCTCGCGGCAAGAATACTGGAGTGGTTTGCCACTCCCTCCTCCAGTGGACCATGTTTTATCAGAACTCTTCAGTATGACCCATCCATCTTGGGTGGCCCTGCATGGCATGGCTCATAGCTTCATTGAGTTACGTGGGCCCTTTCACTGCAACAAGGCTGTGATCCATGAAGGGGACTAGTCAGTCCACAGTACTGTAAAGTAGGGGCTTCTAGGTGATGTAACACATAATGAGACCAGTTAATTCCATGAGCACGAGCTGACAATGGCATGCTTTTTGCTGGAAAATGTGACTCTGAGTCAGAGATGATATTGGGATACCACTTCAATGGCAGAGGAGCAGAGAACAGGGACAGCAAATATACACATAAAATATATCTTCATCCAATGAGGACAAATCAAAGTCCTTTCCATGAATTAAGCAGTCTAACATAATGAATCTGTCACTAAGTAACCAGATGTTCCCTTTAGAAAATAGTCCCATGTAGATGGACCTGCTGTGGGCACAGTAAGCACTTGGCCTTTTAGAGAGAAGTCTATGCTACTGAGTCCATGAATAATAATCTCTTCTCGGCCTCATGGCCATTTATACAGGAGCCCACTGATAAAGCACTGGAGCATCCACAGAATGACTATCTTACCCATTGGTTACCTATAGCCTCATCCACAGGTGGAGTTTTCAAATATCTATGCTTACTCCAAAAAAGTCATCCACATACTTTCTCTCATGGAATTTTGACATCCAGAGGGTGCTCACTACCATTTTTCAAACTGAACCTGAAACCAGTGGGCAAGGATAGTAACTGATATATTTCATAGGTCATCCTCCCAGAGTGCAGAAGAGGCTAGAGAAGGATGAAGACCATCGCCAAAAGGCAAAGAAGATCTGCTCAGTAGATATTATTGTCCCTTTTTCAGATAAAGAAACTGAGACATCAAAAGTCTATGTCATTTGTCTGAAGTCACACAGCTAGATGAGAAGGCTGAGATTCAAATCTTCCATTCTAAAGCTTGTGCCCTTCCTTATGCCATTAATAGCACGTGGAATAAAAGAAAGCCTCTCAGTGTCCTGTCAAGGAGAATTAGGTTCATCTGAGATGCAAACCAATTACTAGCTTAAAATGTTTTCTACATTGATAAGTAAAACCCAAAATATCCTCTTGTGGTCATTAAAATTAAATCTTAAAGATTATTAAAATTAAATCTTAAAGATGAGTAAGGAATCCAAAGAGCTTTATTAGCTCACTCAGTAGAATGTGTTCTTAAAGATGGCTTTATTTCCAATTGTCAGTCTCCACAACCATAGCCTCTTAAGCATTGCTGCCTTACAGTAATATAATAGAGCAATATCAGTAATTTTTGTAATTAATTAATTTATTTTAATTGTAAGCTAATTAATTTACAATATTTTGGTAGTTTTTGCCATATATCGACATGAATCAGCCATGGGTGTACATGTGTTCCCCTCTCTTGAACCCCCCCCACCCACCTCCCTCCTCACCTCATCCCTCTGGGTTGTCCCAGAGCACTGACTTTGAGTGCCCTGCTTCATGCATTAAACTTGTAACTGGTCATCTATTTTACATATGGTAATATACATGTTTCAAAGGTATTCTCTCAAATCATCCCACCCTCACCTTCTCCCACATAGTCCAAAAGTCTGTTCTTTACATCTGTGTCTCTTTTGCTGTCTTGCATATAGGGCCGTCATTACCATTTTCTAAATTCCATATATGCATTAACATACTGTATTGGTGTTTCTCTTTCTAATTTACTTCGCTCTGTATAATACGCTCCAGTTTCATCCCTCTCATTAGAACCGACTCAAATGTTTTCTTTTTTAGCTGAGTAATATTCCATTGTGTATATGTACCACAACTTCCTTATCCATTCGTCTGCCGATGGGCATCTAGGTGTCCTAGCTATTGTAAACAGTGCTGCAGTGAACATTGGGGAACATGTGTCTCTTTCAATTCTGATTTCCTCAGTGTGTAGCCCAGAAGTGGGATTGCTGGGTCGAGCCATAGCAGTAATTTTAAAGTTGTTCTTTTTACTTTTTTAAAGACATTGTTAAGTAAAAAGAACATAGATGAAATTAATTTCAATAGTATAATTTATTTAACCCAGTATATCCAAAACATTTTCATTTCAACATGCAATCAGTATAAATATATTAATAGGATTTTCCCATCCTTTACTTGATATTAAGCCTTCAAAATCCAATGTGTCCTTTATACTTATGCCACATCTCAGTTCAGATCAGCCACATTTCAACTGTTCAATAGACGCATGTGTCTGATGCCTGTCATATTGGATGGCACCATTCTGGAGTCAAGGTCTTACACTGGTAGTCTGTGCCTCCTAGACATCTCTCATATTCCTCATCTTGAAAGTGGGAATAATGATACACTTGAGAGTTAAATTAATAAAAACAATAAGAGTAATGAAATAATGAGAACAGCTAGATATATTTGTCATGTGATAGGTACTACTAACTCAGAGTAATTATGGCATTGAATTCTTATAACAAAATATAAGGAAAATCAAGGCATAAAATGATTATCTTACCCTATAATATAGCTAGGAAATAACAATTTGAGTAGTGCCAGTCTGATTTCAGCATCTGAACTCTTTTATTGAGAATAACAATAATAAAAGCTCTAAGAATGACAGCTGCATGCATGCTAAGTTGCTTCAGTCATGTCTGACTCCTTGTGACCCTATGGACTGTAGTCTGCTAGGCTCCTCTGTTCATGGGATAATCCAGGCAAGAATACTGGAGTGGGTTGCCATGCCCTCCTCTAGAACAATGACAGCTACCGAGTGTTACATTTTAATAAGATAAGAGACTTGTAATTCAAACCTCAACAAGGACAACATTTCATGATATATGGAGCCATTATGATGACTTTGTCTCAAGAAGCTTATAATGTTATAGAGAGATAGAATACAGGTTAAGAGATAACTAATCTTAAAAGACAGTTTGGAGCACCTATGACAAGTAAAAAAAAAAAGGTAAACTCTACAGAAATACAGGGTTGTGATCAATTTGGGCTGTCATAATCATAATAGTATTTCCAGAAGGAGCTGTTCCTTAGAGTCCCTGTGGGAGAAATAGGCTATGACCTGCAGATGGAAGTAGAGTCAACTTCATGATCGTGAAACTTGTACAATCACACAGGTCCTTCAATCCAAAATCCCCATACTTAGTATAATGCTGTCTTGAAATTCTTAATAATTTTATCTTGAACTTGTATTTTTAAGTGAAGTATGTCAGGACAGTGGAGAATGCACATAAGCAGAAGTAATACACATAATATGCAATGTAAATATCCACCTCCATTTCTCACCACTCTGTTTGGATATTGTGTTCATGATATCTTATGAGCAAAGAATTGCAGTAGACTATGTGTGGGAGTTCAGAGAGACTCAAGTCAAGTACAAGGTAAGTATGCTACAACTGAGTAAGCAGACAGCTCCAAGAGGTCACAATTTTCATTTGAACCAAAATTTACTTCAAACACAGGAAAAACACAGTAGCATTCTAAGAAACACAAAAAACCAATGAACTCTATCATATCTTTTATAATGTAGTTACTTCTCTGTTTTAGCCAACCCCTCACACTGAAAATGAGGACATAGAAGAAAAGAGCAAGACAGAAGAAACTACGTTTCTTTACCTTCTAGTCCTTTCTTATTCATCAGTAAGTCTGTATTTCTCAGTAAAAGGTGTGCTCATCAAGTGAAGTAATAACTGATTTAGTTTTGCACAGCATTTTCACAGTTCTGGTAAGAATAACATATATATTATATATATATATATATATATATATATATATATACACACACACACACACAAGCTATGAAAAGCAAATTGAGTAATTTTAGTGATTCTTCATACAAGTTAAATGCCTTTATATTTACATTTGAAACTGACATTTAACAATATTATATGAATGGTAAAATTCGTGCTAATAATTTTAAAAATTAATTTTTAAATTTAGAACAATATTAAATTGCAAATAAAATACCATGACAAATCAAGAGAGACAGAAATCAAGGCTGAAAGGAAAAAGCTTTGTATTTTACTATGTGTAATGACATAGTAAATACGTATATATATAATATATACTCTCTCTATATAAAAATGTGTAATGCAATAAACTGATCAATACATCTACAGTGCTTTTTATTCTATGGTGCTGTTTTAAGTGATTTACGTATATCAGCTCACTGAATCCATACCACAACCCTACACAGTAGGTTCTGTGATTATTCCATTTCTATATGTGAGGAAGCTGGAGTAGAGGGGTTAAATAACTGGCCCACAGTCATCAGCTAATTAATCAAGAGTCAAGGAAGCAGGGATATAGAGTCTGTACTACTATAATCTCTTGAAGGAACAATCTGCAGAAGATTTCTGTCACAAACAAGGCAATATTTTACAAAAGATGCTGCAACTGGATCCTCTTGATGCTGTGGGTTTCTTGCAGTCTCAGGGAAAATGGCCTTTTCCCATTTGACATTGTCAACTGGACACTAGAGCAGTTCTATATGAGCTGCCTCATAAAGTACCTGATGGACAATTTCACCTGTTTCAGTCCTTCCTACTTTAACCAAAGGGTTCAAACTAAGTCTGAGAAATAAGAATATTCAGGACATCAGCTCAGCCATTCAAAACACCCTGATTCCAGTTTTTGTAAATATTAATATCTCATATCTTCCTTTAATCCTTAAAATCACAAACTAGAATTTTGGAGCCAGAAGAGTCCTTAGAGATCATCTAATCCAGGGAAGATAGAAAGGATTATCTCACAAACCTATTCTGATCTGATTGATTGGTAGTAGATGCCTGGAGTAACTTGATGATAAGGATTTTGAGGCTGTTTTGGAGCATGTGAGGATAGAGTACATATCTCATTAGTGATGGGTCTACGGAGGGAGTAGCAGAAGCTCATAGGCTATCTGGGCAATACAGTGGAGTACTGAAGAATTTTGTCCCTGGGGTAAGATTTCCAAAAGTCAAAGTCTTGCTTCACTGCTCTCTGATGGGGCAATCTTAACCAAGTTACTAAATCTCTCTAACCGTCAATTCACTTATTTGTAAAATGAGGATAATAAAACCTACCTCACAGGTTGGTTGTGAGAATTTAACAACATAATATATGTAACCTGCTTACTGGAGCATCTAACATATCTTAAATACTCAGTCTATTATTATTACATATTGGCCATTTGTTGTGTCCAGCACGGGTCCTAGAGGAGACGGGCAAAAACAGTGCCATGCATAGGCCATTTCTGATTTAGTACCATCTCTTTAAGCATACAGATGGAAAAAGTGAAGTTGCAGCAATTTGGAGAGATATTCTCCCAATCACATTTGTTGTCTTCCTCCTAAGTGAAGGCCCTCAAAGAGCACTGGGTTCTTGCCCTGACTTGGCTCACAATCCACATATAACCCCGGGCACATCACTGCTCTCTGGACTTCAGCATCCTTATTTACAAAATAAAGGAATTAGAATCTAATCCGTCTCAACACAGCAGTCACTCCTAGAGGGTTCTGGATTTCCAAGGGATGAGAACACTTTTACCATATATCAGTGGATGTTCAGTTCAGTTCAGTTCAGTCGCTCAGTTGTGTCTGACTCTTTGCAACCCCATGAACCGCAGCATGCCAGGCCTCCCTGTCCATCACCAACTCCCGGAGTCCACCCAAACCCATGTCCATTGAGTCAGTGATGTCATGCAAAGATCTCATCCTCTGTCATCCCCTTCTGCTCCTGCCCTCAATCCTTCCCAGCATCAGGGTCTTTTCAAATAAGTCAGCAATTCACATCAGGTGGTCAAAGTACTGGAGTCTGAGCTTCAACATCAGTCCTTCCAATGAACAACTAGGACTGATCTCCTTTAGGATGGACTGGCTGGATCTCCTTGCAGTCCAAGGGACGCTCAAGAGTCTTCTCCAACACCACAGTTCAAAAGCATCAATTCTTCGGCGCTCAGCTTTCTTCACAGTCCAACTCTCACATCCATACATGACTACTGGAAAAACCATAGCCTTGACTAGATGAACCTTTGTTGGCAAAGTAATGTCTCTGCTTTTTAATATGCTGTCTAGGTTGGTCATAACTTTCCTTTCAAGGAGTAAGTGTCTTAATTTCATTGCAGCAATCACCATCTGCAGTGATTTTGGAGCCCAGAAAAATAAAGTCAGCCACTGTTTCCACTGTTTCCCCATCTATTTGCCATGAAGTGTGCTGGAGAAGACTCTTGAGAGTTCCTCGGACTGCAAGAAGATCCAACCAGTCCATCCTAAAGGAGATCAGTCCTGGGTGTTCATTGGAAGGACTGATGTTGAAGCTGAAACTCCAATACTTTGGCCATCTCATGCGAAGAGTTGACTCATTGGGAAAGACCCTGATGCTGGGAAGGATTGGGAGCAGGAGGAGAAGGGGACGACAGAGGATGAGATGGTTGGATGGCATCACCGACTTGATGGACATGGGTCTGGGTAAACTCTGGGGGTTGGTGATGGACAGGGAGGCCTGGCGTGCTGCGATTCATGGGGTCGCAAAGAGTCGGACACGACTGAGTGACTGAACTGAATTGATGGGACCGGATGCCATGATCTTAGTTTTCTGAATGTTGAGCTTTAAGCCAACTTTTATAAGATGCCTATTTTTATAAATTGTGATATTATTTAATAAATTAATAAATAAATAAGTTTTATAAATCCCTGATACTATTTAATAACCAACTTAATGTCTCATATTAATTTCACAATATCTCTATGAACTATCAATAAGTAGGGGCTCCAAAGAGAAAAAGACTACATTCTGCTTGGGGAGAATGGAGGGAGAATGGGTATGATTTCACTGAAGAAAAATGAAAGAAGGGAAAGAAGTGCTTCTTGGGCAATTGAAAGAAGCTAAGTGAAATCAGTCTGCTTCAGATGATAAAATCTGTATCTTTAACACTCTTCTTCTTATATAATAAGTGCCCAGCAGATAAATGACCAGACTGGCTCAATATCTAGCAGGGTCCATATATTTAAAAGTTCCTCCTCTAGGCAGGATGCTAAGAAGTTTACTAGAAAATAGCTTGCTGTCTCCTGGGTCTGAGCCCTCCTAATGGATCAAAGTACACCCCATGGATAAATGTGCCCAGACTGAAAAGGCTGAAATCTGGGAACATCTGCTGGGATGTGGCTTTGTTCAACTGCATCACTTTTGATTAAGAGATAGAAAAATGACTTCTTATTAAAATTATACTTCAAACTTCGTTGGCGGCTACTCAATTAGAACCACACAGACAGGCTGCCTACCCTTTAAACATGACATTTGAGCTAATACTCTGTCCTTTTGCCAAGACACACATTACTAAAATCCACTAGAGACTGAAGGCACTGAAAGTTCAGCAGTCAAACTCCACATGCTGATTGTCACTGCTCAGGGCCCACGGCAAGGAGTGTCATCTAGTGTCATTTATGAGGATGCATTAGTGGACCAGAACTTATCATCAGGGCACCTGCAGGTTGCATCCCAGTGGGACTGTGAAACACCCAGGAGACACAAAGAAAAATCTATGTGCTTCATGACTTCATCTAATTTCCTTAATCTGCTGCTATTACTGTCTTCTATTTGCAATCTGCTCCAAGGAAAGCAATGACTATCCAAAATTAGAGTCTTAAAGTAGAATTTGTATATCTGACTTCTACATTTTATAAAGTATTCTTTAAAATCTACCAAATATGAAATGTCTTATTGGATACTTCCCAAAGATATATGAGGTACCATCTCCATCTCTGTATTTAAAGAGAGTTTACAATCTATGGGAAATATAAGATCAATAAATATACACCAGAAACAAGGATGACATCATCTCTCGTAACACAGACATCCCAAAAAGAGAGAGGTTAGAAATGAATCTTGTGGGATATTCACTATAATGTTAACTTGTTTTCTCTGAGTGGTGGACACTGGGTTGATTTTTCTCTTCTTCTTAGTACTTTATACCTTGCATGGATTTTTACAAAAACAATACTCTGCTATTTCAAAAAAGAGAAAGCACTTCATGGAGGAAACGGTATTATTATGATGGATATTATTTGCTGCTGCTGCTGCTGCTAAGTCACTTCAGTTGTGTCTGACTCTGTGCGACCCCATAGACGACAGCCCACCAGGCTCCCCCATCCCTGGGATTCTCCAGGCAAGAATACTGGAGTGGGTTGCCATTTCCTTCTCCAATGCATGAAAGTGAAGTTGCTCAGTTGTGTCTGATTCCTAGCGACCTCATGGACTGCAGCCAACCAGGCTCCTCCATCCATGGGATTTTCCAGGCAAGAGCACCGGAGTGGGTTGCCATTGCCTTCTCTGGATATTATTTGAGATAATAGTAAATTCTTTGGGTACCTGGTCCCCATTCTGTCTCCTTGGGAAACCATTAAAGGAAAAGAGGTACCTTCTCCATGAGGTTAAACAAATTCACAATTTCCCACTACTTGCTCCTAAGTATTGTCGCAGTAAAGCCCAGGAAAATGGAAGCAGCACAAAGGCAATGCTCTTTTTAAATCAGCAGTTCCAATGGAATGACTGCAGAAGATACTGCACGGGAGGAGATGTTTCAGGAAATTCTGTTGTTTGCCAAAGAGAAAAAATTAGCTATTGAGAACCCACTTATGGTTCTGACCTGCCCATGAGCAACTGTCCAGTCAGTAGTTGGTCACAGCAAACAGAATGATGTCTTCTCAGAGGAAATAACATCTGTGCTGTAGAGAATCTGTGTACAACAGACCTCCACCATCACAGAACTCTAGAACAGTAAATGCTTAAATTGCTTGACTGGTTAGAACTTAACCTTTTCCAAAAACAAGGCCAGGTCATGAAGTAGACACAGCACAGAACTGAGAAATGGGAGTCATGAGTTTCTTCCCAACTTTGGCATATAGTATAATGTGCAACCTTTGATTCATGGAGCCTCACTTGAATTCAATTAGCACATTACTATAAAAATTGGGAATATTATTACATTGCCCTTACTATTTTACAAGGTTATCTATAAGGAACTTGTGAGGAACTTTACAAGTAACTATAAATAAAATAAAGTTCATTGTTTTAGATATTCAGTCATGACCATATTCTTTACATGTCTCTAAAATCACCTTAGATAAGATTGATGTCACATGGCAACACATGGAAAAAACAATAATGCTAAGGAGACTGATATTCTTTGTTCCCCTTTATCTTTTACATTTCTTTTTAACTAAGAAATACATATATGAGACATGCAGCTGTTTTTTTTTTTACTTTCTTAATGTTTTTATTTGCTAAAAAATATATCTAATAAGAGCAAGTTAGAATAGCATCTTTTTTTCACAGTGTTATTTAAAGGTAGATGGCAAACTTTGCTTTTTTTAAAAAATTGGAAGATAACTGCTTTACAATGTTGTATTAGTTTCTGTTGTACAACAATATGAATCATTCATAAGTATACATATATCCCCTCCCTCTTGAACCTCCTTCCCGTCCCCCAACCCCATCCTATCCCCTAGCCCCATCCCACTCCTCTAAGTTGTCACAGAGCAGCAGGTTGAGCTTCCTGTGTTATACAGCATCTTCCCACCTGCTATCTGTTTTACATATGGTAGTATATGTTCAAATGCTACTCTCTCAATTCATCCCACCCTCTCCTTCCCCTGATGTGTCCACAAGTCTGTTCTCTATGTCTGCATCTCTATTTCTGCCCTGCAAATCGGTTCATCGGTACCATTTTTCTAGACTTCATAGTTATCATGAAGCTGTTTTGATTAAAAGCCCAAAATGCAACAGAAATACTATTATTTTGATGTAACAATACACATTCTTCCTACAAAAATAGATGATATCCCAATGATATGCTATTGTAATTAATAATTCCTTCCCTTCTCCTTCTCCCAGAAAACCAACAAATATATAGACCACTCAGTCAAACACAAAAAGTGTATAAAACTGAAATTTGCAAATGTCCAAAATAAAGGTCAATCTGGGAAGCAACTGATATGTTCCTTGTTGCAAGTTAATGCCAACTGCCTCCAACAAGATCCACAGAAAATTAGGCTAAGATTTTAAACACAGAGAACACAAGAATAAGGGCCATTAAATAACCTAGCTGATGAGGCAAAAGGTGCATCACCCCAACCATAATGTGTATTTAAAACCCTAAGCCAATAGTTCCATGATGTTTATATTAATACAACACAGAATCAGGAGAAAATGGAATTATCATTACTAAATTTAGGTAAACTAAAACCTAAAACTAAGAAACACAAGAATCTGGAAACCACATTCACTATTTTAGCTTCTTCTGCTCCCTATTTGGGAATTTGCACCCTTGGAAAATCACTTCACCTCTCTGGGACCAATTTTCCTCTGTAATATTAAGTTAGACAATGTTTACAATGCTGAACAGCTATATAATATAACACAGGGGAGATAGAAAGTCTGAAGTCCAATATCTGATCTGTCATGAAATGTTAGGAAAGTCATTTAAACTTTCCTGAGCCCCAGAATTTCTCATCTATTAAATGGAGACAAATTCACCTGCTCTTCCTACCTGATGTGGCTGAATATAACTGAAAGTGTTTAGAGAACTGTAAATGTCATATGCTTATAATTAAGTACAAGGATTATGACATAATAGAGACATCTAATAGAAAAGACCTTTTCTTTTCTTCTTAATTTCCAAAGGTAAAACAAAATGTGATGATTCTACTGCTCTGAGCAACTATGGAGCCGATAGCTGATGAAGTACTGATGATCCAGTGTTGGGTAGTGAGACTCAGAAGACAAATTCCCAGACTCTGTGTGACCTCAGGTAAGATATTTAATCTGATCTTCCTCAGCTTCCAGACCTCACAGAACTAGGCAAATTATAATGCCTAACACTTACTGCATGCTTAATGCTTGCCATGCATTGCTCTTCCCATACCTTCATTCTGTTGCTGCTGCTGCTAAGTCGCTTCAGTCGTGTCCGACTCTGTGCGACCCCATAGATGGCAGCCCACCAGGCTCCCCCATCCCTGGGATTTTCCAGGCAAGAATACTGGGGTGGGTTGCCATTTCCTTCTCCAATGCTTCTGATATTTATAATATTAGAAATTTACATTGAGAAAACTTGAAGCTTTATGAACACATTTAAAAATAAGAATTATAAACCCATTACATATTAACACAAATAAAACATTTTGTAAAAAACTTATATTTTTCCAAAAACTAAAATAATTGGAAGAGCAGCATTGTTTCACAATTTTGCAAGTCTCTTTAAGGTCTGGCTTCATAAAAGACAGTGAGAGATATGAATTACCTCCCAACTCCATCTCACACTGACAATAAAACGAAATAATATATAAACGAATGGAAAAGAAACTAGAAAATGATCATTATAATTATACAAGCACCATTTTAACATTTATCTACTAAGCATCTTAAATTTATAAATTAGAAGGTCACCATATTTAGTGAATGAAATGGAATAATAATCATAATGAGATTTTAAATTGCATTTTATACTTCAGTGATAATTCTAGACAAATCAGCCATTACTAGCAATTACTGATAACTTATTTTTGTTAACAGCCTGAAAAAGTTTTTAAAGGGAAATTAATGATCAAGAGTGTGATTAGAAAAAAAAAGAAATATATATATATATATATACACACATGCCTATTTGATTCTAAGAAGGTCTAATACAAATCTTCCTAAATAGAAGCATGGTCTAGGGAGGAAAAGGATGATAAATGAAAGATTAATAAAGCAGGAAGACACAGTTTGGTTCCTATGAGAAGATGAGGTTAGAAGCAGCATCTGAACTCAGTATTAAGTGAGGAATCTCTGCACAACTGTGATTTACTTCCACCATTTCCTTCCTTAAGGCCCTGCCATGCCATTATTTCTTTCCATCTATTCCTTCCACTCCCCATACTAAAGTAGGGCCAGTCTGCTCTTTATGATGCCATGAACTTAAAATCGGACCTCAGAAAATAGGAAAAATAATATTCTGAATTCCTTTCCTTGCTTGATTCACCAGTGTTAAACTTTATTTAACAGTGAAACAATCTTTATTCAATCACTTTATTCATTTCATTCATAATGCTTTGTGGATAAAAATTATCTGTCTTTATCTCCCTCAGGTCTTAATACAAATATCACCTTCTCAGAGAGGCCTTCCAAGACATCTGTCTAAAACTGCAAGTCCCACCAATGTTACCACTTCCCTATTATTTCCCTCTCCTCTCTTCTTTCTCTATTTTTTTTATGATATTTATCACTAGCACATTAAAATTTTCATTTATCTTATTTACTTTCTATCTTCCCAGTTAAAGTATAGCTCCATGAAGACATGTATTATTTTGTATGCTTCCCTCATGGTTGAGTTCTTAGCACCCTGGATGGAGTCTGACACACAGAAATTGATTTCTGCTTTTATTGCACATAGGTCCTTCCTTTTTGAAGAGAATTTGACAAACACAAGTCTTCAAGTTGGCTGCCCTAGTCAGATTTCCCTTGTATGCTCAGTTGTATTCAACTCTTTGCAACCCCATGGACTGTAGCCCACCAGGGTCCTCTTTCCACAGGGATTCTCCAAGCACAAATACTGGAGTGGGTAGCCATTTCCTTCTCCAGGGGATCTTCCTGAAGCAGGGATTGAACGCGTATCTCCTGTGACTCCTGCGTTGCAGGGGATTTCTTTACCTGCTGAGCCATTGGAGAACTCAGTGGTAAAGAATCTGCCTGCAATGCAAGAGATACAGAGACACAGGTTGAGAAGATCCCCTAGAGAAGGAAATGGCAACCCTCTCCAATACGCAGTTCAGTTCAGTCACTCAGTCATGTCCGACTCTGCAACCCCATGGACTGCAGCATGTCAGGCTTACCTGTCCATCATCAACTCCCAGAGCTTGCTCAAACTCATGTCCATTGAGTCCATGATGCCATCCAATCATCTCATCCTCTGTTGTCCCTTTCTCCTCCCACCTACAATCATTCCCAGCATCAGGGTCTTTTCCAATGAGTCAGTTCTTCACATCAAGTGGCCAAAGCATTGGAGTTTCAGCTTCAGCATAAGTCTTTCCAATGATTATTCAGGACTGATTTCCTTTAGGATTGATTGGTTGGATCTCCTTGCAGTCCAAGGGACTCTCAGGAGTCTTCTCCAACACCACAGTTCAAAAGCATCAATTCTTCGGCGCTCAGTTTTCTTTATAATCCAACTCTCACAGCCATACATGACTACTGGAAAAACCATAGCCTTGACTAGACAGACCTTTGTTGGCAAAGTAATGTTTCTGCTTTTTAATATGCCATCTAGGTTGGTCATAAATTTTCTTCCAAGGAGCAAGCGTCTTTTAATTTCAAGACTGCAGTCACTATCTGCAGTGATTTGGAGACCAAAAAAATAAAGTTTCTCACTGTTTCCATTGTTTCCTCATCTATTTGCCATGAAGTGATGGGACCATGATCTTAGTTTCTTGAATGTTGAGTTTTAATCCAACTTTTTCACTCTCCTCTTTCACTTTCATCAAGAGGCTCTTTAGTTCTTCATTTTCTGCCATAAGGGTGGTGTAATCTGCATATCTGAGGTTATTGAGATTTCTCCTGATAATCTTGATTCCTGCTTGTGTTTCATCCAGCCTGGCATTTCACATGATGTACTCTGCATATAAATTAAATAAGTAAGGTGACAATATACAGCCTTGATGTACTTCTTTCCCAATTTGGAACCAGTCTGTTGTTCCATGTCTGGTTCTAACTGTTGCTTCTTGACCTGCATACAGATTTCTCAGGAGGCAGGTCAGGTGGTCTGGTATTCCCAGCTCTTGAAAAATTTTCCACAGTTTGTTGTGATCCACAGAGTCAAAGACTTTGGTGTAATCAACAAAGCAGAAGTAGATGTTTTTCTGGAACTCCCTTGCTTTTTTGATGATCCAATGATGATCAAATGTTGGCAATTTGATCTCTGGTTCCTCTGCCTTTTCTAAATCCAGCTTGAACATCTGGAAGTTCATGGTTCACGTGCTGTTGAAGCCTGGCTTGGAGAATTTTGAACATTACTTTGCTAGTGTGTGAGATGAGTGCAGTTGTGCAGTAGTTTGAACATTTTTGGGACTGGAATGAAAGCTGACCTTTTCCAGTCCTGTGGCCACTGCTGAGTTTTCCAGATTTGCTGGCATATTGAGTGCAGCACTTTCACAGCATCATCTTTTAGGATTTGAAATAACTCAACTGGAATTCCATCACCTCCACTAGCTTTGTTCATAGTGATGCTTCCTAAGGCCCACTCAACTTCACAAACCCAGGAAGTCTGGCTCTAGGTGAGTGATCACACCATCATGGTCATGAAGATCTTTTTTGTATAGTAGTTCTGTGTATTCTTGCTACCTCTTCTTAATATCTTCTGCTTCTGTTAGGTCCAGATTATTAGGTTCCAGTATTATTGCCTGCAAATGTACGTGGACAGAAAGCCTAGCAGGCGACAGTCCATAGGATTGCAAAGTGTCAGACACGACTGAAGTGACTTAGCACACATGAGTCTTTGATTCCCCAATTGCCATAATGCCTGCAAGGTCTTTAAAGTTTATTAGATGCGAGGAGAGAAAAACCACAAAAATATTTGTTCAATGGATCAGTGAATGAATGAACAAATGAACTTAACATTCTCTGTGGGGAGGAAAAGAAATAATTATGTCATGGACTACGCTCTCAAGAAGCTCATGGTTTACCAATGACTCTCAACCAGGCGTGTGTGACAGATGACATTCACAACTGTCAGAGAGTTCCACAGCCATGCCCAACATTACAAACTCTGGCATTGAAAATGAACTACATATTATGTGTAATTCTCTCTCATGTGTCCTGAAACACCCTCCTTTTGCTCCTACTCCAGAGAGCTTTAGGAGCTAGGAATTCAAGAGATTGAAAACTATGTACACAGGAGTAACCTTGATTCTGTTGTATTTTGTAAAGTAATTTTCCTAAAATTTAATCCTTTCATTGTGGTTAGTAATCAATTACTTAGAACATAAATATGAATGTTGGCAACATTCCAGAATTTTAACTCTGTCTTGTAAAACCACTTGTCTAGAAGACAAAATGAAGAATGTCACTTGAGAAATAGGAGAAGCTAGTTGGTGTATTAGAATAATACATAGTAAGTGGAAAACATTTGGATGGTACAGGAAAAATACAAGATGTCCTTGAATCTGTCTTAGAATGTGAACTTTTATTCCTCTTTGTCCATTCACCAGTGCCTCTGTAGCACAAAGTCTGTCAAATACCTGGAACTCTGGAGTTTTACAAATAAATAAATTATTGGGTAAAAAACTTCCTTTGCAGTAAAAAGGAAGAACAATGGATTTATTATTAACCAATGTACCAGAGATTCTAAAGGGCCCCAAACCTATGTAGCTCACAACTCATTCTTCAAGATTCAGCCACTACCTTCTACCAAAGTCTATCCGACTTTCCCAATCCAAACCTCATTTTTCCTACTCCTTGATCACATGTCTTACTAGTATCTTCCTTAAGATACTCATCACATTTTACTTTGTGGAAGTCCTTCAGCTTCAGCTCCAAAGTATTTTCATTCCCTGACCATTCCTATTATCTTGGACTGGTTCCTTTGTTATACATACTCATGAAACGATGTTATTTTCCTTTAGGGAAGTTATCAGCTGTAGTTACACATTTGTCTATAGGAACACTTGATTTGGAAATGTATCCCTGACTAAACTTTAAGTTTCACGAATCTAGTGACTACATATGATTTCACCATTTATTCCCATCATGAGCATACGTCTGGCCATAGTAGTTGCTCTATTAATACTTGTTAAATTACTAAAATAACGATTAATATGTAATTCATATACATGCACTATCTTCCCTAAAAATTTTAAGCTCCTTATATCTCTCATAACATGTGTTTTATAAACATGATAATGGCTTGATGAATATTAGATTGAATATATTTTCTAAGAGCTGTGTATATGTGCATGAAAGTATATAAGGAACTAAATGCATCTTTAAAAATTCATCACTGCTTTCTGTCTTTGGCTTCCACCTTCCTTCAAAAGATTTTTCTACATGTACTTAAATTGAGTACTTATTTAAACTATTACAAGGTGTTATGCTGTTGACAAAAGAACCTGTTGCAGGATTTAAAACACGTCAATAGGATAATAGGCCTTTGTCACTTGAACAAAAATTCATTCTTATTGAAATTAAGCAGCATTTACCAGAATCTAAAAGAAAAAAATAATAATTCTGCCACACTTGGCAGCTTGGATAGACCAGTTTGTGCAAAATATTCACTGGTAATAATGGTCATGTAGGAGGCCCTTTGGGACCATCGTTTACTCACAAAGACAGAAACATCACAGCCTACTGTAAACATTACTCTGAATGCTCCAATTTCATTTCAGCCATATTTTTGAGCTGATGTAATTTTTTAAGAGGAAAACATATTCAGGAGATGAGTAAGTAATTCTTAGACCCTTCAAAGGACAGATAAAATACATTTAGTCTCTTTGTCATGTAGTCATTACCTCTTCTGACAGGCCAAATCAGCACAGAGTAAAGAAAGAGACTGGAAAATCCTGCCCTGGCACCCTGGCCAGCTGCATGTACTTGGCCTGACATGTGGCACAGACCAACCATCAACAATCAATTCTTTAAACCTTCCTTAGGGCTGCTTGGCTACTTGTCCTGCTCCATACCTCACTGTCCTAGTCTCCTTTGAAACCCTGTGGCATCTAAAAAAACAATTCCACACAGGGTTAAGGTTCTATTCTGGAACACTCTTCAGTGAAATGTACTTGCATTTGACCCTTTATATGTTCACTCACAGATGTTTCTTTTCATAGCAGAGCACAGGACCTGAAATAACCAGGAGATCTAAGTTCACTGGCCAGGCAGGCTCTGCGATATAGGCCAGGGGACTGTGAGCATTGCAAGTAGCAACATAGGGTCCCCTCAGTTCCCACTCTATTTTCAGAGGGAGATGAATTTCATGACCTCCGAGGAGTTGTTCAAGAACACAAAGTTTATGCAGTTGGTTAGATCACTGTTTTGATGTGCCAGGCCTACTTTTGTTTATGTTTCCTCATTGTTAATAATACATGAAGAGAATTTGGCAAAGGAAAGTCCTCAAATTGTTTAATACTATCAGATTCCTAGCCTACCTCCAACCCTGTCAGATTCCTTTCCTACCACAGAGGTTGGGGAGGAAACAAATCTACATTGGTATTAAATCAAGAATTTTTAGCTAAGTGCTTGCTATTAAGGTATCCATAACTGTAAAAAGTGTGTGTAACAGGAGGCTGACAGAGGCTTCCCTGGTGGCTCAGTGGTTAAGAATCCACTTGCCAATGAAGGAAATGTGAGTTCAGTCCCTGAGTCAGGAAGATCCCCTGGAGAAGGAAATGGCAACCCCCTCCAGTATTCTTGCCTAGGAAATCTCATGGACAGAGGAGCCTGGCAGGCTATAGTCCATGGGAACAAAAACAGAGGGCTGGGAGTAGAGTGTAATTTAAATAAAGATCATAATTCAAGTCCAGAAATAATCAAGAAATGAATTTTTTAAATTATACATGACAAGCCATTCATGTTAAAGTACTGAACTTTGTGAAACCTATGGCCAAATAATACAAGAAGGTAAGGCTGATACAGTCATGGAAGGACTGAGTAGGAATTAGATTTTGACCTGTGCCTTAAATTTGATTAAAAAAAGAAGAAAAGAAAAGAAAAAATTGGGGAGGAAGTTCTTCCACAATCATGCCAATGTTTAGAGATAGAAATGAATAAATGTGTGCAGTGTTTAAAATCATGAGCTTTGCAGTTTGATAGCCTGACTTCTGAGCCTTGTTTTGCCATGTAGCTTTCTGTCCTTAGGTAAGTTACTTAACCTCTTTGAATCTCTAAATTTCCTCATGTATAAAATGGCCATATTAAAAAGGCTTATCTTAGAAGGTTGGAATGAGGATTAAATTATATGAAGTTACACGAGGTAATATCTAGGACAAAGCAAGTACTCAATAAATGTTAGCCATATTGATATCACTATAAATTAATATTTGCTGATAACTTATTGTGTACTAGTCACTTTTGTTGTGTTAGTTGCTCAGTTGTGTCACCCTTAGGCCCAAGAGATACAAATATGTAAAGTAAAACTATGCCCTTGACCTCAAAAAACTTTCACTCTGAAAATGAAAGAGACTAGTCAATAATTCACTATGATATATGTACTACAGCTACAAAAATAGAAGCACAGAGAATGGGTGACTGACAATGGTTGGGGAGTAGAGAAGAAAGAGGAAAAAAAGGCTACAAAGAGGGTAATGATTATTTATAAGTCTAACAAAATGAATAGGAATATATGTCATAAGAGAGAAATTTCTCTAAATAGAATAAATATCATTTGCAAAGGCAAAGACACTTACATGATGTGAGAATTGCAAAAAGTTTGGTGATGAATAGGGTCCAGGGCATGGAGAAAATATCAAGGAACAAGGCTAGAAAATTGATAGAGAACCAGATTTGAACTTTTTTTAAGCAAAGGAATCAGATGATGAGGACTAAGAATTCTAAAAAGAGGAATCAAAAATTCCAAAAGTAAGGTTGAATCTGTAAATTACACTCAGTTAAGGAAGGGCTTTAAATATCAGTTTGAGTATGAATTTTAGTCTATGGGCTATTGGAAAGGATTCTTAGTTCTAAAATAGGGGGAAAATACCAAAATTCTATTTTAGGTAGATTAGGCTGTTGTATGTCCAAAATAGGAATTAAAAAGAAATTCAAAACAAGATAACTAGCTAGGAAGCTGCAGCATACATCCAAGAATAATACAATAAAGCCCTGGACCTGGATGTTGATAGTGGCAATGAAGAAAAGCAAACCCAAGGGATGCCTACATAGATCTGGATATAGCAAATAAATAACAGAGTCAAAATTGCCTAGATAAAATAAAGTTCATGAAGGATGTGTGATAGTGAAATACATTGACTGTACACCATCTATTTTAAGAGGAAAAAAAGATAACAATAGAGAAGGCTATCAGACTTTTGGTATTAAACTCATTTATTCATCTATTCTCTCACTCACTCAAAACTATATACTAATAAATTAGGACAGGCACTGGAGATAACAAGATGGGGTAGGGGAGATATGAAATGGAGAGACATGAAATGTACCTTAGTAGCTATTAAGACAGGTAGAAAGTTACACATTTTTTTTCTAGTTGTTTTGTTTCGTTTTGTTTTGTTTGGAGCATGATTGATTAACAGTGTTGTGTTAGTTTCAGGTGTACAGCAAAGTGATTCCACTATACATATACATGTACATATATATATACATGTATCTATTCTTTTCCAAATTCTTTAGAAAATTATAAATTTAATAAAAGAGGGATTTCAGTGTAGTGAAAAATTACCTTCAATTGAGGAAACCAGAAAAGTCTTTATGGAGAGGTTAGGATGTTAGTTAGTCTTTGAAAACAAAGTAAGTTCATCAAACCAGCGTAACCATATGTCCCAATTTACCCAGCACTGTCCCAATTATGCTTTTTGTCAAGTATAATTATTAGTTTTGCCCTTCTGCTGTCTCTCTAAAGTATTTTGGTTTAGATGATACATTATATGGTCACCCTTGTCATGGTGAATGGGCTCCCGCCTGTGCTCAAAATCAATGTCAATAAGAAGCTTAAATAGTGAAGTCAAAAGCCTGCTAACAATATACTTTCTAAAGCTAAGGCTGTAATAACTGTGCTTTGGTCCTAAAGTCATCTGCTCACTTTTGGTCACCAATAATCATAAGGAGAGTAGAGAACTATGTTCAAAGGAAAGAGACCAAAATGTAAGCTGACTCCAAACCATGTTAACTCTGATTTCATCATTGAACCCAACTTTGAGGAAGCATCTTATGGAACCAGTATTCTATAGAACATACTTCAAGAAACACAGGACCATATGACCAAAAAGCAGAAATGTTGAAAGAGAAAAATAAATACTGAATGGGGGTACTAATCATAAGTAAGGTATTTCTAAATATGTGAGTCTAAGGTAATTCTATGTCATCTACAATGTAATTTGAAAATACTTATATAGTACAAAGGCTTCCTGATAGCTCAGTTGGTAAATAATCCACCTGCAATGCAGGAGACCTGGGTTTGATCCCTGGGTTGGGAAGATCCCCTGGAGAAGGGAAAGGCTATCCACTCCAGTATTCTGGCCTGGAGAATTCTATGGACTGTATAGTCCATGGGGTCACAAAGAGTTGGACATGACTGAGCGACTTTCACTTTTCACAGGGTATAGTGTACCATAGGCCCTACGCTCTAGCTTTCAAGATTTAAAATGGCTTTTAAAATGCTGACCATGGGACACTGTAAGTGACAGAATAAATGGTGTTCTGCTTTCTTCTTAAAAAGGATTGCTGTGCAAACCATCTCTATGAATGTAAATGCCAGAACCCTCCTTAGCTGCAGAAAATCTAGTGCCTTTAAAAGTTTTCTTTTGAAAGCTCTTAAGAATGAGATTGATGATAGAATCCCTAATGTCTCTTTCCTTTGTAATCCACACCACACAAGATTTAAGAGCTGAACCAGAAAACATCAAACGACTTGTTCAGAATTGTTCAAGGAGAAACACTGATGTTTTTGCCACCAACAAGAAACACCAAAATTTTTATAAAAGGTAAAAGAAGACATGACCAGGAGCATGTCTGCTACAAGATGCTGTTATACCTGCTATCACAAGCAGATTAATATAAAACAAATTCATATTTCTGACTGCCTGAAAGGAAAAAGACCCTCGCAAATTCACAGAGCATGAAAGAAAAATGGGTTCGCAAATAATGAATATAAAGCTGGGTCTCAGTGACCTCCAAACCTATAAAAATCGAACACATTTTTATATAACTTTATCATTTCTTGCTTGGAAGTTGTAAATAACTCTGGTAATTATTGAAAAAAGGATAGCAAGACACTCTTTTATCATTTTAAGACCTTACTTGGCCAATAAAGATACATCTTGTTGTAACCGAAGTTTCTCTTTGATCTTTAAAAATGGAAACTACATCACCATCAGGAAATATAACTAAGTAGTGGGGATTACATTGGTCAATGAGAATTACCAAGACATAATCCACCATTTGAGGATTTCATATGAACATGATGACAGAATTTGTAAAGTTTTTATGTTCTTCTAGGCTGATTTATTTGTATTATTACATTGGATTCTCAGGGAGTTTGTGAGATAGAACAGGTAGGTGATATAATCCACATCAGAAGATGAAGCCAAGTATCACCAACTTAGTCATTACACCTGACAACGTACAGTAAGTATAGAGTTGGGCTTATAACCCAAGAACCTTAACTCCCTAAGTGTCTTTCTCCAACACTATAGCTGACAAGCAACCAAGTTCTCTACAGTTTCTCCTCTATACCAAAATTGACACATGCCTCTTTCATATTAAGTTTTAAAATAAATGTAACAACATAAAGAGTTATATTCACCCAGTCAAAATTTGGTGAAATGTGGACATGGAGAGTTTTTGGAGGTCCCTATCAAAGTAGCAAACACCAGCTTACAGGCTCAGTCTTCATATTGCCACTGCACATAGCAGCTTGTCTGCATACATTTAATACCCATACTTAAGTAGAGGTCGCAAAGAGTCAGACATGACTGAGTGACTGAACTGAACTGATGTAAGGATTAGTTCTCAGAATGTAAAGGAATTGAACCCTATAGATTACCATGACAACCATGTCTATAGCAGGGCACAAGACAAAAATGAGAAGGAAAGATGGATTCTATAAAGATAAGGCCATGAGAAAAAACCCAGGAGTATCATCACTAAAGAATGGGTCACAGATGGAAATGTCTAAAGACATCAAACAGATAGCAGTGAAAGAACTGGGCTGGGTGGGAAGTGGGGTGGGCCAAAATCATACTGCTTGAAGAGAGTAGCACTATTGAGCTCTAGTTGAGTATCGCCATGTAAGAGACCATGCTGGGTGTTGTCAAACCTTCCTCTTTTTTTTTTTTTTAAAGAGAAACCAGATTATTATGAGGAATTTGTTTTACAAATTCTAGCCACCAGCTGAAAAAATTAACACTGCATGGATCAAACTACACACATCTGTTGGTCAAATTTAACCTGTGTGTCAAAATCAGCCTGTAGACTGAAGAGTTTCAACCTCAAATTTCATTTTAAAGCTTTCAGTTTAAACAACATGAAGTCTTTTATCTTTTCTGGATTCACCTGTATCTACTGCTCAAAGATGCCCAATATAGGGGCCCTTAAAAGTAGACTAGCAAGAGAAAAAGCAAGAGAGTTCCAGAAAAACATCTATTTCTGCTTTATTGACTATGCCAAAGCCTTTGACTGTGTGGATCACAATAAACTGTGGAAAGAGATGGGAATACCAGACCACCTGACCTGCCTCTTGAGAAATCTGTATGCAAGTCAGGAAGCAACAGTTAGGACTGGACATGGAACAACAGACTGGTTCCAAATAGGAAAAGGAGTACGTCAAGGCTCTATATTGTCATAGTGCTTATTTAACTGATATGCAGAGTACATCATGAGAAATGCTGGCCTGGGTGAAGCACAAGCTGGAATCAAGATTGCCGGGAAAACTATCAATAATCTCAGATATGCAGATGAAACCACCCTTATGGTAGAAAGTGAAGGGGAACTAAAGAGCCTCTTGATGAAAGTGAAAGAGGAGAATGAAAAAGTTGGCTTAAAGCTCAACATTCAGAAAACTAAGATCATGGCATCCAGTCCCATCACTTCATGGCAAATAGATGGGAAAATAGTGGAAACAGTGGCAGACTTTATTTTGGGGGCCTCCAAAATCACTGCAGATGGTGACTGCAGCCATGAAATTAAAAGATGTTTACTCCTTGGAAGAAAAGTTATGACCAACCTAGATAGCATATTAAAAAGCAGAGACATTACTTTGCCAACAAAGGTCCATCTAGTCAAGGCTACGGTTTTTTCAGTCGTCATGTATGGCTGTGAGAGTTGGACTATAAAGAAAACTGAGTGCCGAAGAATTGATGCTTTTGAACTGTGGTGTTGAAGAAGACTCTTGAGAGTCCCTTGGACTGATCCAACCAGTCCATCCTAAAGGAAATCAGTCCTGAATGTTCATTGGAAGGACTGATGTTGAAGCTGAAACTCCAAAACTTTGGCTACATGATGCAAAGAACTGACTCACTGGAAAAGACTCTGATGCTGGGAAAGATTGAAGGTGGGAGGAGAAGGCGACGACAGATTATGAGATGGTTGGATGGCATCATCAACTCAATGGACATGAGTTTGAGTAAACTCCGGGAGTTGGTGATGGACAGGGAGGCCTGGCATGCTGCAGTCTATGGAGTCACAAAGAGTTGGATACGACTGAGCGACTGAACTGAACTGAACTGAGAGTGTTCAAATACTCCCTGGGATTGGGTGGGGAGGAGGTGATCAGAATCTAGCCTAGTATAACTTTATTATTTCCTTATAATCTCTGGTCTTATTTTAATTTTATGCAATGTTTGCCTTCTAGTTCACATCTGTGTTGTTCCTTTTAATATCAAAAAATTGATTTGCACCTCTAATCGTCTAGTAAAATTGACCCTCCAGGAAAATATACCACATTTATCATGGTTTTCAAAACTTCTGAGTACACTGTTCAAGAAGCACAGCCTTAGATTAACCAGAGTTCTCTCAAGAGTGTCACCCTTTCCCACCTCCAGCTGTCCTTGCACCTAAAGCTTTAGCTCCAGCTATCCATCAGACTGACAGCAGCCAAGGGCCAGGGGCTGGTGTGGAATACACAAAGAGAGACATGTTCCCAAGAATTTTCAGAACTCTCTCAAAATGCAGCCTGTTGGTCTTTCTTAACCTGATCAACACCCCAAAAGCTGTCAGAAAAAATGGCCATGATTTTTCAGGCCTTCTGGCCTCTTGCCTTTCAAAACAGTGCCTCTACCAAAGTGCCTAGAAGAATAATTTATCTTACCCTCGGGTTTGAGACTGCAAAGCTTCCTTTCTCCAAACTTGTTTCACACCACTTTCATCTTTAATGCTAAAGTTCACAGAGAAGTGAATATCAGAACAGCTCAGTGGGAGAGTATCAGATGGAAATTGAGGGTCCCACAGCAGTACTGCTCATTGCAGGTGCTAAGAGGAGGGATTTTACTTACTCAGGCCATTCTTGGAGACATCTTCAGAGGAAAAAAGAATTGTGGAATGTGCTAATACTTTAAAAGCATACTTGCTTCTGAGTAGTTGATGTCTCTAATAAGGTAGATTAAGGGCCAACATAATACACATTTCAAGGGTATAGACATATATGGACATCATTATATATTAAAATGCAGCAGAACCTGAAAATCTATTTCTTTGTTCCACTTATGTTTTGTTTTTAATTCTCTATTTCATTCAAAGAGAACTCTTAAATGTATTTCTCTGTATCCTTCTATCTCCAGATACAAGAAATATCCTTTGTATGACAATGACTCATGGCTCTCAAAAGAAAAAGAAGCTGTTTCCTCTGAGAGATTTTTGGAACTCCAAATGCACACTATTTTTTCGGTAATAAATATCTTCATGTTTTTATGCACAGTATCTTTTCCCCCTGACAATTGCATGATCATGTTAGCTAAATGTTTGTACAGTATTTTGAGACCTTCAGAATTTTCCCGCCATCCATCCAAAAGCATTCTGCATATAATTTATTCTTCATGGTTTCAAAGCAAAAGAAAAAAAATGTAAAAGTTAAAACTGCCAGAGAACCATAGAGTTAATGTACCTCCGCCTATAGGCCTCAGAGGAAGCCACAGAGGAATTTCTGACAATTGCAATTTGTCTTAAATATGCCAATACACTGTTCACATTCAAGACTCATTAAGCAGATTTGTAGCATGCCCGTCACATCTGATGTACTAGATCTTCAGAAAGGATTTTTTTTTAACCATTTGTGATAGAGAAACAGATTTTCACCACTGAAATCTTTAACAAAAACAAAATCAAGCCTATTCTCCATGGGTCATGAGATGACATAATAAAAGATCAGAATCTGCCCTGATAGAATGCCCAGTTAATATAATTTGAGGAGAAACTACTTTGCTTCCAAATCAGGAGCTGGATGAAAACAGATTTTTGTAGACTTTAAACTACCCACTTACTATACGCTTCTTCACTCCCACCCCCAGAAAGATACAATAAGAAGTAGTGGTGGTTAATAATCTGGGCTTTGGATCCAAAGACTAAACTCAATTTTAGTAGCAGTATATCCTTGGGGAAGTTACTTTACTTCTCTGGGATTAAACATCTTTATTTTTTTAAATGGAGATAATAACATTATATACTTCACAGCATTGTTTTGTATAAAACTTGAGATTAGGCAAGTGACCAATAAATGGTTTTGCTGTTATTTACCGAGGGCCTACTAAGTTTAGAACACTCTTCCAGGGATTATCAAACAAAAATAGGAATGAAAATGACTTCACCCTGACCTCACTCTGATTTAGGGCACCTAGGAACAACCTTACCTTGTTCTACAAGCTTCTTCAGAAGGTTCCCCAACCTTCTTTCAGAAGTCCAAAATGGATTCTAAGTTTCCATGCTTTCCTGAATTGAGGGAATGGTGTCAGCTGGCTAAAGATGATCTACTACCCTAGAGAACAGTACATGGGCTTGAAATTCCCTTACCAACTCTATTAGATATTGGTTGGGTCACATAAACTCTCTGTGCACCTGTTTGCCCAGGCAAAAAGTGGAAGAAAGAGTATCTTACACAATTTCACTTGCAACTTCCTCCTTCTACTCCTTTTCCATCTTCTTTTCACAGCTAAATTTCTCTAAAGAGTTGGCTCATGTTGTTCTCTTTCCCCTCATTTCTCAACCAACTTCAAGTTGCACTGTCTCAATATTTAATTAAAAACTATTATATGTGCAAACAGTGCTATTATATATGTTGGCTAACAGGGCATATTGTGAGCTAACAGTGCATATGTTGGCTAACAATGAATATTAGATATTCTAGAAATACCAGCTATTAATATCATTAATAGGCATTATCTAATAAATTGCTTAATAAGAGGCAGGCAACAGAACAAAGTGCCTTCTCTTCCTCCATGGCTGCATACACATTTTATGTTGCATATTACATGCTATAATTGGAGAGGGTCTCCAGGTGTTTATCTAACAAATCAATTATCTGTGTTTCCTCCTCTGTGCTCTGTTTTCATTTCATAGTAGATGTATAGATAATTTTTTTAAGTTATAATTATTATATAATCACTTGAAGCACACAGCCATGTAGCACCCTCCTTGTCCTTTTAGGCCCACAGATTCTACTATAGATTTTTTTCAGAAAGAGGCAGAGAATGTGAGTTTTACTTAAAATGTGATATGTGTGTGTGTTAGTCACTCAGTCATGTCCAATTCTTTGTGACCCCACGGACCGTAGCCCACCAGGCTCCTCTGACCATGGAATTCTCCAGGCAAGAATACTGGAGTGGATTGCCATTTCCTTCTCCAGAGGATCTTCCCAACCCAGGGATCAAATCGATGCTTCCTGCATTGAAGGCAGTTTCTTTACCATCTGAGCCACCAGGAAAGCCCTAGAATGTGATATTTACAAAAAATAATTTCTGGGCTATGCTCCTTAACATCATCAAACCCATACAAAGACATCTACTGGTACCAATTCATCACTCCAAACTTGACTGTGAAAAACCATGAGTTAGTCAGAAACATCAATAATCATGGTAAGAAACATCATAATACTAGAAGATGTTCATCTGTAAAGTTTGATAAACAGGTCTATGCCAAAGAGAAACCCTGGGCTGTAATTCAAGCTTCTCTGCAGTGTAGCCGCTGCGTGCTCATTTGTGTCTGACTCCTTGAGACACTATGGACTGTAGCCTGATAGGCTCCTCTGTCCATGGGATTCTCCAGGCAAGAATACTGGAGTGCTATTTCCTTCTTCAGGGGATCTTTCCGACCCAGGAATTGAACCTGCATCTCCTGTCTCCTGCATTGGCAGGCAGAATCTTTACCAGGCTAACATTACTGTAGCAAATATTCCAGAAACTTTGCAGCAGTAATGGTATAGCCCAGCCTTCATTTGCCATTATGGTTCATTCCCCACTCAGCTAGCAGTGAGGTTATCCCCTTAATTTCTGGACATTCATCAATTCTTTTCTTGCTGAGGTCTTCCCTATTCTTCAAAGCTTACCTTTCTATAGTTTAAATATTTAACTGTGATTTTCTAAAAGTGCTTACTATTTTCTACATTGTATACTATTACACATGGAACAATTATGACTACGGTTAATATATTCATTTGCCCTATCTCCTTAAGGACTTCCCTGGTAGCTCAGCCAGTAAAGAATCTGCCTGGAATGCAGGAGACCCTGGTTCGATCCATGGGAGGGGAAGATCCCCTGGAGAAGGGATAGGCTACCCACTCCTGTTTTCTTGGGCTTCCCTGGTGGCTCAGACGGTAAAGAATCAGCCTGCAATGTGGGAGACTTGGGTTTGATCCCTGAGTTGGGAAGATCCCCTGGAGAAGGCAACAGCTATCCACTCCCGTATTCTGGCCTGGAGAATTCCACAGACAGAGGAGCCTGGCAGGCTACAGTTCATGGGGTCAAAAACAGTCAGACACGACTGAGTGACTTTCACTATTCACTATCTCCTTAACTACATCTTAAGCTCTATAAAGACAGAGTGTACATCTTTTCCACTGCGTACATCCCTGTAGCAACAGCATAGTACCTGGTGGTTCCTGAATAAATTAATATAGCTTAATTGATAAGATGAACAAAGGAGTAGAGAAGGAAACAAGGAAGAGAGGTAGGGAGAGAGGAAGAGAGCGTAGGAGGAAGGAAAGATAGATTAATGAGGCTTCTACGAATTTTTTAAAAACAATTATGTCTACCTTCCAAAAGTTTCTGATCTAACTGGGTTGATAAAAATATGTATTTGTGTGCATCAGGAAGCCTGTCTATAACCACACAATCTAGTATTTGGCTTCTGAAAGGAATGCTATAGATTCTAAGATGATGGTCTGTGGGTGTGTAGAACTCAGATAAGGCTTTATATTATAAAAAGGTGCTTTGGGGGCTAGAAGTTGAAGTGGAGAATTGGATAAACAAAAATGAAAGAGGATAGCCTGTCCTAGAATGCTCCTCCTCACTTTCTGTATTGACCATTAGTAATTAGTAACTTCTGATCTGAATAACAACACCATGATTGCAGCTTGACTTTCTTGTGCTTGGAGAATAGTTTTCATCACAGTAGAGGATAAATTCTAATATTTAATAGGTACATTGATTATGTATTGCGCCCTGTGCTAGGAGCTGAACATAAACTATTTAATCAAATCCATAGAAAAACCACTGTGATTATATCCACTCTACAGATAAGAAAACTGAAACAGAGACACTTAAGCAACTTGTTCAAGATCACTCAGTTCAGTTCAGTTCAGTTCAGTTCAGTCACTCAGTCATGTCTGACTCTTTGCAACCCCAAGGACTGCAGCATGCCAGGCCTCCCTGTCCGTCATCAACTCCCGGAATTTACTCAAACTCATGTCCATTGAGTCGGTGATGCCATCCAACCATCCCATCCTCTGTCGTCCGCTTCTCATTCTGCCTTCAATCTTTTCCAGCATCAGGGTCTTTTCCAGTGAGTCAGTTCTTTGCATCACGTGGCCAGAGTATTGGAGTTTCAGCTTCAACATCAGTCCTTCCAATGAATATTCAGGACTGATCTCCTTTAGGATGAACTGATTGGGTTTCCTTGCAGTCCAAGGGATTCTCAAGAGTCTTCTCCAATACCACAGTTCAAAGGCATCAATTCTCCAGTGCTCAGCTTTCTTTATAGTCCAACTCTCACATCCATACATGACTATTGGAAAAACCATAGCCTTTATGAGATGGACTTTTGTTGGCAAAGTAATGCCTCTGCTTTTTAATATGCTGTCTAGGTTGGTCATAGTTTTTCTTCCTCTTCCAAGGAGCAAGCATCTTTAAATTTCATGGCTGAAATCACCATCTGCAGTGATTTTGGAGCCTCCAAAAATAAAGTCTGTCACTGTTTCCCCATCTATTTGCCATGAAGTAATGGGACCAGATGCCATGATCTTAGTTTTCTGAATGTTGAGCTTTAAGCCACTTCCCTGGTGGCTCAGACAGTAAAGCGTCTGCCTACAATGCAGGAGACTGGGTACAAATCTCTGGGTCGGGAACATCCCCTGAAAAAGGAAATGGCAACCCACTCCAGTACTCTTGCCTGGAAAACCCCACGGATGGAGGGGCATGGTAGGCTATAGTCCATGGGGTTTCAAAGAGTCAGACACAACTGAGCAGCTTCACTATCACACAGTTAGGAAGTAGCTAATGTAAGGGTCAATATCCAGTGCTTTAAAAACCTGGAAAAGCAAATAAAGTCCCTTCAATTCCCTCACACATTTTTCATCTTACTGATAACACAGAGTTTACCTGATAGCAATGTTTACCTTGGTTGATAAGCTTTTGCCTATACATTCTACATCTGTGTTGTCAAAACACAAGAGATGAGAAGGATCCCCCCACTCTCCTACACCCTGCTCTGCACCCCAGCTGCTGACCTGGGGGAACTGCAGCAATGTACCTGTTCTGTTACTTCCCACTGAGCTTATCCAGAGAAATGCAAGGATAGGGAATCAGAAAAGTCAGGGCCTGTATTTCCCACACACCTTATTTATGTATCCCTTCGGGCTGGCTATGTCCTCTACTACAGGGAGAAGACTCCTGATAATTTCCAATCAGTTGATCAATCGATTAATCAACCAATCTGTCTCTCTCTCCCCTTCCCTTCCTCTTTCTGTTCCTCCCTTCCTCCCTCTCTCTTCTTCTTGCTCTTGCCCTCACTCTCTTATTGTAATGGTTTACTCATTTAGCCTATTAGGTCAAAAGGTGGTATGCTATATGATTTTCATGTTTCCAGTCTATGCCAACCCCTGTTGCTTTTTCTATGTTTAGACATTTATGAAGTGTCCCCTTATTAAACTTTCCTCAATCACCCAATTTAAGTGTGCCATCTGTTTCCTGCAGGGAGCCTGACTGTTATAGGTGATAACCTTGTGGAAAAAAATAGTGATATTAAAAACATAAGAAAAGGTTCAATTCTGAGGTACATTCTAAAAGAAGTAACATATCTGGATGAAAGGTTGATGCAGATAATAAGACAGAAAAACATCAGAATTTATTCTTAGATTTCTGAGCCCAGGTAATCTAGAAAATGAGAAAACTGAGAGAAATAAGGACACTAATAAAGGAATCAGGACTTTTTATGTTACCATGATTATCTGTCTCTTCATTTGAATATGTTTATTTGGAGCACTATAAGCCCTTTTTTGTAATTTAAAAATAAATTACATAATACAGATAAATTGAAGTACCCTCCATTCCACACTCCAGTTTTGTTCTGCTAGCCTCCTTTCCCAGAGCACTCTCTATTATAAATTTATTAATAATATAAATATCCTTAGAAACTATTTTATACTTTACATACTATTATCATTACTTACAATGATATAATTTTAAAATTTCATGTGTTACATTTACTTTTTCCATAATTTGGTAACTTGAGATTTTCATCCAAAATTATATTTTGGAGATCTATCTATACTGACATACATAGATCTGTCATTTAACAGTTAGGCAACAATCCTTCATATGAATATATCACATTTTCTTATTTGTTCTTCTACTGACAGACTTTTTACTTTGCAATGTTTCAATGAAGCTCCTTGTATAAATCTCCTTAGAAAACTATCTCCAGGGCTCTTGTGGCATTGCTGGACCTAAAGAAAAATGAGTCCAGATACCTTGACTTTGAGGTACAGTGCTATTGGCTGCCAAAATTAAATTTTAACAGTCATAGAGAAAAGGAGAAACGAAGATAAAGATATTTCTGTTTGCAGCAGCTAAATTTCTATTTTTTTCAACTAGGAGATAAAAATAGCACCACTTACCAGGCCCTAAATCAGCTATCTTGCAATCGTTATCTCATTTAATCTTCACACCTACCCTTCAGGTGATAACTGAAATTCACAAATGCTTCATTGTAGATAATAGTTTCAATCTTTACCATAGCTACATTTTTAAAAGACTTTTTTAAAGAGCAGTTTTATATTCACAGCAAAATTGAGAGGAAGATCCAGAGATTTCCCTCACAAACCCTCCCTCCACACAATATCAATGCATTATCAACATTTCCACCATAGTGGTACATTTGTTACAAGTGATGAATCTATACTGACACAGCATAATCACCTAAAACCCATAGCTTACCTAATAGCTCACTGCTGATATTGTACATTCTATGGCTTTGGACAAATATACATGTATCTATCAGTACAGTACCATAACACAGTATTCTTGATGACTAAAACTGCCCAACAGCTACATTTTTATGAAAATAACCTAACAAATATAAAATTCCAACTATCTAAAGTGTATCCTTATCTAAAATTGGGTTTTCAGTACAAATAAAGAGTAAAGTCATTAACAAATTAAAGCAGCTTGCAAGAGAGGTGAAAAGTAGAAGTTGGATAATCTACAAACTAATAAATCCCAGGAGAAATCAGGAATTGACTCTAGTTGAATTCAAGAATATTAATTTGTCCTCCCAATGAGGGCTTCCTAATTTGAGGCAAAAAGCTCTATTCTTCGACTAACTGTAGGTGTTAAACTTGCCTCAGGAGCCCTCCAAGAGGTGAAATAAATTAAGATTTGCCCTAGGTAAACATGAGCCATGTCTATTAGGACCTTAACAATAAAGATACATCATCAGATAAATAAACTATATTTTTCCATGATGATTTAGGACAAAGGCAAAATATGGTTAAAAAACATTTGTTTCCCTCCAGACCCGTTTAGAAAGGAAGGATAAAATTACCTAGAGAGCTTTGTGGGGTGTTTTCTGTTCTGTTTTCTTTTCAATTTCATCCTACTGTTAACTCTTCAGGTCAATACCCCAATGGGGATAAAATGAGCTTTAGGGACAAGAAGCAGAAGCAAGTGCCTCTATTGTCACTAAAATTTGACCTGAGGTCACCCTCATTCTGTAGACATGGACTAAGACACCCAGGAGGTATGATTTGCCAGATTGTCTGCCTCTCTCTGTTAAGAAGTCACCCAGCTCCTACCAAGGGCAGCAATTAAGAAACTGCTGACACCCCACTTGATTAAATGCAGAATAGAGTTTTCCTTATGAGAGCTATACAGGGTTGGCCTTAGAAAAACAGGCAGCAATAATGGAACAATAACATTTTGCAGTGATGTACTCTCTCAGGTACTCCACACGATAGCCCAAAAAGGTAGCTATCACTAAAGATCAGAGAACTGACAAAAGTGGCAAATGACAAAAATCAGGTCCGCTGAGCCTGATCCTTTCCCCCACAACACTATGGTGCCCAGGTCTTAATAGGTGCTTAATGGATATTTGTAAATAAATACCTCTCTAACCCACCTATCTCCTAATCACCTGTCAGAACTGCCTGGCATTAAGAATTTGTTCTCTATCAAAGTACAAATATAAAGATCATACTTTTAAAAAGTATTTTGCCCTAGTAATTCCATTCTTGGGAATAATTCAGCAAAAGCAAACTACTAAACATATGAGTTATTTAGTGTAGTAAGTTCTATGATAACAAAAAGAAAAGGAAAGAAAAAGAAAGGAAGGTCAGGAAAGAAAAGGAAAAACTTGAAGAAATAACCTAAATGCTCAACAGTAGGAGAGTAAATGATAGTATATCAATCTACAGGGAGTGATGAAAATATTTTACTTGGTCAAAGCTAGCAGTTGTTTTTTAAATGAAATGGATAAAAAAGAAAACATAGCTAAATGGAATGGAAAATATTAGATTACATCACCCTTGATGAAAGTTAAAGAGGAGAGTGAAAAAGTTGGCTTAAAGCTCAGCATTCAGAAAACTAAGATCATGGCATCTGGTCCCATCACTTCATGGCAAATAGATGGGGAAACAGTGGAAATGGTGGCAGACTTTATTTTGGGGGGCTCCAAAATCACTGCAGATGGTGACTAGAGCCATGAAATTAAAAGATGCTTACTCCTTGGAAGGAAAGTTATGACCAACCTAGACAGCATATTCAAAAGCAGAGACATTACTTTGTCAACAAAGGTCTGTCTAGTCAAGGCTATGGTTTTTCCAGTAGCCATGTATGGATTGAGAGTTGGACTATAAAGAAAGCTGAGTGCCGAAGAATTGATGTTTTTGAACTGTGGTGTTGGAGAAGACTCTTGAGCGTCCCTGGGACTGATCCAACCAGTCCATCCTAAAGGAAATCAGTCCTGAATGTTCATTGAAAGGACTGATATTGAAGGTGAAGCTCCAATATTTTGGCCACCTCATGCGAAGAGCTGACTCTTTTGAAAAGACCCTGATGCTGGGAAAGATTGAGGGCAAGAGGAGAAGGGGACAACAGAGGATGGGATGGTTGGATGGCATCACTGACTCAATGGACATGAGTTTGGGTAAACTCCGGGAGTTGGTGATAGACAGGGTGGCCTGGCGTGCTGCGGTTCATAGGGTTGCAAAGAGTTGGACGTGACTGAGCGACTGAACTGAACTGACTTGTGAGGGTAGGTATTGTTTCCTGAAACCTTTATTTCTATATAAATATATCTGTGTACACATGCATATGTACATCTATGTATGTTTGCCAAACACAATGTAAAATGTATTTCTTAGAGTAGGGAATGGTCAAAAAAAATTTGAAATGTACTCACCTAGGTTATTGGAGAGGGCAATGGCACCCCACTCCAGTACTCTTGCCTGGAAAATCCCATGGACGGAGGAGCCTGGTAGGCTACAGTCCATGGGGTCGCTAAGAGTCAGACACGACTGAGTGACTTCACTTTCACTTTTCCCTTTCATGTACTGGAGAAGGAAATGGCACCCCACTCCAGTATTCTTGCCTAGAGAATCCCAGGGATGGCGGAGCCTGGTGGGCCGCCGTCTATGGGGTCACACAGAGTTGGACACGACTGAAATGACTTAGCAGCAGCAGCAGCAGCAGCAGCAGCAGCAGCAGCACCTAGGTTATTACTCATTCATTAAAATTTACTTGCAAAAAATCCTGGAGAATGTTTATGATAACGTTGAGAAAAGCAGTTTCCAAAGTGATACAAATATTATATCAGCAATCATAGAAAGCATATGGGTTCCCAGTAGCTATGCCTTCCCAGGTAGCACTAGTAGTAAAGAATCCACTTGCCAATGAAGGAGACATAAGAGACACAGGTTCAATCCTTGGGTCAGGGAGATCCTCTGGAGAAGGAAATGGTACCTCACTCCAGTATTCTTGCCAGGCGAATCTCGTGGCCAGAGGAGCCTGGCGGGCTACAGTATATGGGGTTGCAAAGAGTCAGACAGGACTGAGCATCTGAGCATAGAAAGTATGATTGCATGTTAGTAAATGATGGGAAAGACATCTCCTAGGGAGATGCATGTTCTTATTACTCTCATTTTACTTTCCATTTCTATCTTCAGACAAACAGAGCTATGCTACAATTCAATATTGCCTTAGACTCTAACAATAATACAAGTAAATAAAACAAATCAAAATGCACACCAAACCAGCAAGAAACCAACTTACTAAGGAAACTAACAAAAGGAACGAGAACATTAAGTACATAAAATGTGCCTGAAACACAGGTACATAAAATGTGCATGGTGGATGGAACAAGTATCTGGTTTCTAGGACCAAGAACATCTTTCTGTTGAAACATAATAGGTCTATGCACACACACAAATGATGGGAGGGATAACAGATTAAACTCTCTGTTGTTCATTTACACCTTAGCGTTAGTGTACTTGGTACCTTCCAAGAAGTGTTAGCATGTTTCAGGAACATATGAAACTGCTAATGGTTACTAAAAAGGTGAGAAGATATTGTGAAGGGGTATTAGAAAGTGCTGAGCTGTTGTCTTCAGTATTTTATAGTATCTCTTTTCAATTTACAATTTCCCTTCTTGATTTTAATTAAAACCGTTTGTTATCCTCCAATTAAAAATAAATTAATTAAAAAACTGGGCTTTAAAGAGAAATACCTGAAGTGATAGATATAAAGATGAATGAGACCTTTATCAAGCTAAACTACTTCAAAAAGCTACACTAATGAGCCTGGAGTTACTTTCGGTAAAAAGAGGCTAAACTCTTCTTACTTTGGGTAAGAAGAGGCCAGATGGGGAAAGGAAAGGGAGAGGAGGTGAAAGGGCTGTAAGCAGCATAAGGAGGAACTGCAGCTAGAAAAAGCAGAACAGTGAACTCCAGATTTCTTATTAACCATTTCAATAAAGTGAAAACAATCTGTGCTTTCATACATTAAAAGTTGTAGATGTTTACTCATGCACCCAGGTAATTTTCAAGGCTATCATAGTACCTGCGAGCCCACAGATTCTTAATTTATTTTGTTTGTCAATCAGTCAAATACTAATTGAATGCCAATCTGCATAAAAGGTTATAATTTCTAATGCTTGTGGCAGCATGGGGTCTTCTCACTCCACACCCATTTATTTCCTTCTGGTTTTCATCACTGATTGAAAAGATGTGGTTGGTAAAGCTAACAAGACAGGATTTTTTTAAGTTAATAATTCTAAAAAAGGTGGTCAGTATTAACAGAACGTTTTGTTTGAAAGATGTAGAAACAAAATCCTCAGTCTCTCTTTATGAGGAACAACTAAGATCCACCAACACTCAGAGATCAAGGTCAGGAAAAGAGTCATCACAACCTGGACTTTGGGTAGGAGAGTTAGAACAAACCACTCAAAGTCATCCCACAGGTTCAAATGTCTCCCCCAAAAGATGACACAATGGACAAAGTACATATGCCTTCTCTAAATTTCTTTTAGATGTTTGGAATATAGACATTTATAAAATGTCCTATTATAGACTCCCACATAAGGAAAATAACTCTAAATTCTAAGAGTAATTTCCCCAATTAATAAAAGATACTTAAAAAGCCCTGTTTTATCAAAGGTAAAGTATAAGTGTGCACATGATTTCAGGGTCCTTATATATATAGCCTCTTAATTTTATACATACTGTAAGTGGTCAAGATAAAGATTAATGAGATCTCTAGTGAATTAAACTTCATGAAGCCACTTCAGCTTGTTTGCAGTTACTTTGGGTAAGAAGAAGCTACACTAGGGAGTCTTACTTCTTGGTTAAAATTACAAGACATAGAAATATTTGCAGGGGCAGATTTTATTTTCCTGGGCTCCAAAATCACTGCAGAAAGTGATTGCAGCCATGAAATTAAAAGATGTCTGCCCCTTGGAAGGGAAGCTATGACAAACCTAAACAGCATATTAAAAAGCAAAGACATCACTTTGCTGACAAAGGTCCATTTAGTCAAAGCTATGGTTTTTCCACTAGTCATGTATGGATGTGAGAGTGGGACTATAAAGAAGGCTGAGCACTGAAGAATTGATGCTTTCAACTTTGGTGCTAGAGAAGACTCTTGAGAGTCCCTTGGACTGTAAGGAGATCAAACCAGTCAATCTTAAAGGAAATCAACCGTGAATATTCATTGGAAGGACTGATGCTAAAGCTGAAACGCCAATACTTTGGCCATCTGATGCGAAGAGCTCACTCAGAAATGACCTTGATGCTGTGAAAGATTGAAGGCAAAAGGAGAAAGGAGCAGCAGAGGATGAGATGGTTAGATAGCACCACTGATTCAATGGACATGAGTTTGAGCAATTCCAAAAGACAGTGAAGGACAGAGGAGCCTGGCTTTCTATAGTCCATGAGGTCTCAAAAAGTTGGACACGACTTAGTAACTGAACAACAACAATAGCAATATTTAAGAAGGCATTTTACCTATGTCTGGTATAAGACATAACATAGCTTTCAAAAATTTCAGAAGCTGAAAATATTGAAGCATTTGTCCACGTGCATTAGACACACAACACACATACATCAGGCACAGATGAAGAAACAGAGAGTTCAGTTCACAAATAAGAACAGCAACTGCCTCTTTGAAATACTTTAAACTTATTTTAAATATGTAGCCTTTTTTCATGGGGAGAAATAATCTAATCCTTGGGCTAGATGAGCCAGTTTTTAAATTGTGTCCTGACTAGGTTTTATTTGAACTAACTATATTCTTTCCACGTTGGAGTCTAATTTATTAATGAAAAGATATTATGTTTTAGACTACATGCCTTTATACAGATTTTCTAGACATGACATTATATTTAAAAATACACAACTGAAAAACAATCTATCTTTTAAACAAATGATGCCTAAGTCTGGGAAGATTAACTATTTGAGATGGTGGGTCTTCTACTGAGGAGCTCTAATCAGATAAACAGTTTTGATGTTTAAGAATTGTATTCTGGGAACAAGAAAACCAGGTACTTGATTGAACAGAAGTAAATAAATGAAAAAGGTTTTATTATTTTAAATGAACCCCTCATATGCAAAGCTTGGTCTTTTTCAAAGTGTCTTCAAACTCATTATATCATTATGTCATTTGATTTCTACAATATCTATGAGGTGGATCAGACCAGAGTTAAAACCATCCCCAAATCTATAGATAGACATACTGAGATACACATACACAGAAACACAAAAAATTAATGTAAAATAGGGATCAATCACACCTGATAGCTAATTTAATTTGTTTACAGCATAAAGTGATATGCTATATCACTTGAATTCCCAACATCAGGGTCCACATCACCTACATCCCCAAGATGTCTTCAAGAAATGCAGAAACACTCATTACTATTTCCCCAGATTTGGCTTTCTCCTTTTCTCAGAAAAAGCAATTTCTAACCACTAACACATATAGTTGGTTTCCTGAAAAGTTTTCCCATGACCTGAAATTTTCAAAAGAGATATCAATTGCTACCTGGAGGTATGCAGAACCTTCTGGTTTTATCTTCTCATATTCCAGTTTGATCTACTAAATTTTTAACTCAGTGACTCTTTAAAGGTGTTTAAGATTCAGTCTCAAATCTCAAATTTCTGAAGGGTCAGCAAGTCAAATTCATTTACACTTTGTCCCTGGAGTTTTTTCCTTTTCATTCCCTTTTTTATATGAAAAGCAATAAAGCAGTGACCCTTGCTTTTCACTCAGAGCCTTTGTGGTCTGTACTTTCATCACTTCTTACCTGATATCTTCACTTAGGGTATCATGCTGAAAATAAGTACTACACAACTATTTGCTCCTCCTTGGACAATTCCAGCAGTTTCTATCAAGTCAGTTCAATGCCTAGTGATAGTGGCAGTTACAAAAATTTAAGTCCAAACCTGTCCCTTACCTGGACGTTCAAGGACATGAGATTGTCAAAGACAAAAGAAATCTATTTGGGATTTTGTACACAACAAAACTTGTGAACAGTTAATGAATGCTGGGTGACTAAAACAAAGCTGTACTTATTATCATATAATGAAAACATCTTCAATCATTAAAAGCAACTATATATATTTATATTTACTGACATGAGTGCTCACAATAGTTTGTGGAACTATATATAATATGGCTCCATTTTAAAATTTTATCTATGAATAAAAGAGAGTATGGAAATTGTGATTTTCTCTAAGCAAGAAATTATGGATTTCTTTAATTTTTAAATTTTTACTTATACTTTTTTAGTTTTTCCACAATGAACTTATATCTCTTATCTTATAATAATGGAAAAGTCAAACCCTACCTGTGGCAAGCTAACTAAAGCAAAGGCTAATTAACAAAGCCATGGTCTACCTTTTCCCATCTTTCAAACATGGAAATAGTTAAGGAGTAAAATAAATATAAAGGAAAAGATTGCATGGGGACTTCCCTGCTGGTGCAGTGTGGATAAGAATCCGCCTGCCAATGCAGGGGACACCGGGTCAATCCCTGATCTGGGAAGATTCCACATGCCACAGAGTAACTAAGCCTGAGCGCCACAATTACTGAGCCTACGTTCTAGAGCCTGTGCTCAGCAACGAAGTGTAGCCCCTGCTTGCTACAACTAGAGAAAGCCCGCGCAGAGCAACAAATACCCAGCACAGCCAAAAATAAAATAATAAAAAATTTTTAAAAAAAGATTGCATGGGACCAAATAACAAACTATTCCTAGGGAGAAACTAAAATTCTGATTTTATTAATAGGTAAGCAGGGAGATGAGGGCAGCCTCTTCCTCATTTTTTCTGTGACTTATTTTCTCTTCCTTATTTGCTTTGGGAAAAGATAAGTAGCATAGTGGATAAAATTTTGGACTTGGGAGTCAGAAGGCCTTTGGCTATCCTATTAGTCTCTGTTAATTGGGTAAGATCTACCTCTTCTCTGAGTCTCAACTTATTTATTAAAAATAAGACAGTAATATATACTCATAGTATTATTGTGAAAATTCCCTGAGGAAATGTGTGTGAAAATTTGCAGCATGGAGTTAAAACTCAAGAAATATAACTTAAACATGAATGTTTGCCCTTCTCTTCACTTTGGTTTTCTGCTCTGCCTGAAATAGAAATGGATATATTAATTCATAAGGTTCTTGAATCTCACTTCCATAGGCTACTTGGCTCTAAATAATATTCAAATTATGATCTAACCATAACTATGTTTTTCTAATCATCTTACTGGGTCAAAGTAGACATGGTTCCCATCAAGAGTTTGATATAGGTCTGAATTTTGTTCAGTATACAAAACAGAACCTGCATATGTGTCTTTGTAGCAGAATTCTTGGTTTGAACCTAAGCTGTGTCTACCCTTAATATTCAACCATGTCAGAACAAATTTGTCCTAGTGGTGGAATGGGCCCATGAGAATTCCATTTGCTCGAGAGAATGGGACCCTTCTCTCCCAACAACACATAGAAATGTTCTACTTTGAATTCTTTGGAATTCTGAGCATGATTACTTCTAGTCCTTCTCTCCTCCCTCAGAAAGACAGAAGAAGATAGTGTGTGTATATATATATATATATATATATATATATATATACATATATATATATATATATATGTATATGAAACAAGAACAGGGAAGTATGAAAAAGAAACCAAAGTACAAAGAAGACTCTTGATGATTTAAAGCATAATCATTTGTCCACAATTAAAATGCAATAGAAGAGTCTCATGATTTAGCCGAGGAAATTTCCAGAAAACAGAACAAAAAAGATTTTTAATAGAAACAAAAATGTTAATAAAGCCTTTCTAACTACCTTTTAGTAGTTTTTGAATTTTCTTAATATGCATATGCATTGTCTTAATGAAATTTAATTTTAAAATATTATTTACACTTATTGTATCCACACTGTCGCTTTTAATTTATTCCTTAATATTCCATAGTAATCACACTTATTAAGTCAACACTGACATCCTAGATGCCAAATCTAATGAGCTATTTTCAATACTCATACTATTGTAGAAATATACAACATTTGCATTTGACCACTCCCCAATCCTCTCTTAATTTCTTGGAGCGCAGTCTCATCTAGTTTTCCTGCTTTTAGGTCAATATCACCATTGCTGATTTTTCTTCTACATTACATTAAACTTTGATGTCCCTTAGATATCTGTTTTTAGTTATCCTACTCTTAATCCATGTACTCATGTTGGATGACTTTATTCTCAAGTTTCAATTATCAATCTATAGGTCAACAATTCCCAAATCTTTATCTCATTAGCTATATTTCCAGCCTTTTATATATTTACTTGATGTCCTTAAAAACACCTCAAACTTAACATGTGCAAAATTGACCTCAGCATTTTCCCATTTCCCCCCTACCTCCAAAACCGATATCCATTCTGCTACATTTTGCATCTGACTTAATGGTCTGCTACATTTTCCATCCAGCTTAATGGTCTGACCAAGTCAGAAACTGTGGGATCATTCTCAATTCCTCCCTCAACCTTCAAATCAGAAAGATCTTTCACATTCAGCCTTCTCTATTCATCTAGACTGCCCCCGGCCTCCTGTTTCTCTTCAAATGTCATTCTCTTATGCTAATTCATCCTCTGCATTACTGCCTGTTATCTTCCTAAAAACTAAATCTGACCACACTCTTCCCCTGCATAAAACCTTTCAGTGGCTCATTATTAGTACAATTTTATTTCCTACTGTCAGAGTCCTTCACAAGCTGACTACAACCCACACGTTGCCTTAATATACACACAACCTCTACTGCACAAACACTCTGAATTCCTTATTGGTTCCTGAATGCCGCAGGCCCTTTCATTACTTTCACCACATTCTGTTCCCACTGTCTGGCATTCCTTCAGCTTCTTCAACTGGAAAACTCATATTAATTTTCAAGACCTTGCTGAAATGTCACCTTTTCTATGAAGCCATGCAAAGTAGATTCATCTTCCTCAGTACTTCCATAGCCTTGCATTTTTATCTCCTGCAACACTGAAAGTCAGGTTCTGGAGCTGCAGGAAGAGGACACAGACACACACATCCCACAAAGTTTCCAATGCATTTCCCTAATGGATAAATAGAAAACCTAACAGAAGTGGCTGCACAGAGCAGAAACACATGCAGCTTATCCTTGAGTAGCTTTTTCTGCTATTCTGTTCCCCACAGGTTGGGCAGCTACCACTGACACTCTCTCTTCTAATAGAATCCAGCTGTATTTGAAAAAGAAGCTGAAATCTTGATACACCACCACCCTTTTATACTTGGATTTATATAACCATTTCAGAAGCATTTCTACTAGCAAGCTACGATCTTCCTTTTTAAGAAATGTTAACAAACAACAGGCTCTGTTGTTCTTAATCCAAACTCAGCATCAGCACAGAAATATACTCACTGAAATCTGAGTCAGGACACAATGTTTCTCAATAATGTCTCTGCCTGCAGGTTTCCACACACAGAAAGTCTGTCTTCCCACACCACTAAGATAAAAGCTGCCAGATTATATTGTAATTTATATATTTGTGTTTCCATCTCTACCACTGGACTGTGAACTTTCTGAAATCAAAGGACATATATTATTCATATTTATATACTCAGTGACAAGCCCAGGTTGGTCACCTACTGGACACTGAGTAAATTTTGTTGAATGAGAAAACATAATACACCTTTCAAAACCAAGCTCTTTGAAAATTCTTTCAGGTCTAAGAACCTGTTTGTAATTTTAGGCTTCTACAATTTGGCAAAGGATGTACACTTTAGAAAAAGGTATTTCAAAGAAGTATTCTCAGGCAGCCAAAATTACAGGGTATATGTGATATCCTTGCACAAATCTGACCTGGAGTACCATCTTCTGTTTCCCCTGTAGGGAAAATAATTATGATGCTGCCTGGCCACCTGGAGTCACAATTACACGTGTGGGAAACTCAAGGCCAAATGGCAGGCCAAAAGAAAGGGCTCCTCTCTCACTGGAGGTTTAAGCTAGAGATATCTGCAGGAGGGGATTTCTATACTTCCACAAGAAGATGTTTGGGCAAAGCAGCTTCTAGGTAGATCATTCTAGCTGGACTGAGAAGCCTGCTGACTCTATACTCCACCCTTCCATTCAGTAAAATCTCCAACTTGTGATGTTAGGAAAATTTCACAGTTTGGTGTCAGACACACTTGATTGTCAATTTTGGCTCTACCATTTAATAACTGCATGAACATGGGAGAACTGCCAAAACTCCACAAACTTCTGTTTCCTCTTGGTAAAATGAAGGATTATTGACGGCATGAGTTAAAGTATCTTAGTGCCAAGCGCAGTCTCCAGCTTACACTGGGTAATCATTGCCAGAGCAAATAGGAAATAAGTGAACTGAACTTATTTTATGAGATGGAAAACCCTAGACCAGACTCCAGACCCACAGGGTGATAAGGTCAGCAACAACATCGTGATCCTGGGCTAGTCACATAATCATTCAAGGATATAGCTTCCTCAATTATATTTTCAGAAAACTGGTCTTGACTAAAACATTTTCTAGCCATTATTAAGTTTCTAAGTTTCATTTATGTAGTTTCTTTCCCCACGCTCTCAATTTTATGAATAAGATTACTTTTAACAATGAAACAACTGAGACCAGAATGCTTAAATAACCTCTCTAAAGTCAAGTAGCGAATATATTATGAAAGACGGGAATTAATATATATTGACCCTCACTATATGCTAGATTCCATGCGTGATTCTTGGATCTTATAACAGACATTATAGATTGTAGCTGTTTAAGGAACACCAGGGGAGGTTTGGGTTTTTTTAATTCATTTTTTGGCAAGGGTAACCACCTTTAAAAATGAAGTGAAATTTGGGATGTCCAAGGTCTACTCAAGGTAGAGTTTTAAAAGTAAATACTAAGTTCCTCAAAAATTTGTATGTAGAGTTACCACGCTGTTGTTGTTGTTCAGTCACTAAGTCATGTACAACTCTTTGCAACCCCGTGGACTGGACCACACCAGACTTCCCTATCCTTCAATATCTCCTGTAGTTTGCTCAAAGTCATGTCCATTGAGTCGGTGATGCTATCTAACCATCTCACCCCCTGTTGCCCCATTTCTCCTCCTGCCCTCAATCTTTCCCAGGATCAGGGTCTTTTCCAGTGAGTCAGGTCTTCCCATCAGGTGGCCAAAGTGTTGGAGTGTAGGCTTCAGCATCAGTCTTTCCAATGAATATAAAATTGAGGCTAATGCTGTATGTACTGAGGCATAGAAAGTTTGAGTTACTTGCTCAAAGTCACACAGTTACTGTGGCAAGTTGTTGCTTGCCAACTATTCCATGCCCTCACCTGAGTTTTCCAAATTTGCTGACATATTGAGTACAGCACTTTCACAGCATCATCTTTTAGGATTTGAAATAGTTCAGTTGGAATTCCATCACCTCCATAGCTTGGTTCATAGTAATGCTTCCTAAGGCCCACTTGACTTTACACTCCCGGAAGTCTGGTTCCAGGTGAGTGGCCATACCAACAATGACCTGTTGTTATCCAGGTCATTAAGACCTTTTTTGTGTAGTTCTTTTGTGTATTCTTGCCACCTCTACTTAATCTCTTTTGCTTCTGTATGTCCTTACCATTTCTGTCCTTTATCATGCCCATCCTTGCATGAAATGTTCCCTTGATATCTCTAATTTTCTTGAATACATTTCTAGTCTTTCCCATTCTATTGTTTTCCTCTATTTCTTTGCATTGTTCACTTAGAAGGCTTTCTTATCTCTCCTTGTTATTCTCTGGAACTCTGCATTCAGTTGGGTATATCTTTTCCTTTCTCCCTTGCCTTTTGTTTCCCTTTTTTTTTTTTTTTAGCTATTTGTAAAGTTTCCTCAGACAACCACTTTGCCTTCTTTCATTTCTTTTTCTTGGGGATAGTTTTTGTTACCACCTTCTGTATGATGTTATGAACATATGTCCATAGTTCTTCAGGCACTCTGCCTACCAGATCTAATCCCTTGAATCTATTTGTCATCTCCACTATATAATAATAAGGGGTTTGATTTAGGTCATACCTGAATGTAGTGATTTTCCCTACTTTCTTTCATTTAAGTGTCAATTTTGCAATAAGGAGCCCATGATCCGAGCCACAGTCAGCTCCAGGTTTTGTTTTTGCTAACTATACAAAGCTTTTCCATCTTCAGCTACAAAGAATATAACCAGTCTGATTTCTGTATTTACCATCTGGTGATGTCCACATGTAGAATCATCTCTTGTGTTGTTGGAAGACAGTGTTTGCAATGACAAGTGTGTTGCCCTGCTTCATTTCGTACTCCAAGGCCAAACTTACCTGTTACTCCAGGTATATCTTGAATTCCTACTTTTTCATTCCAATTCCCTATGATGAAAAGGACATCTTTTTAGTTGCTGTTGTTAGTTCTAGAAGGTCTTGTAGATCTTCACAGAACCATTCAACTTCAGCTTCTTCAGTATTAGCGGTTGGGGAACAGACTTGGATTACTCTGATGTTGAATGGTTTGCCTTGGAAAGTTACCATATGACCTAGCAATTTCCTCTTTAGGTATTGGGTGGGCCAAAAAGTTTGTTCAGGTTTTTCCATACCATGTTACAGAAAAATCCAAATGAACTTTTTTGCTAACCGAATATATACCCTAAAGAATTGAAAACAGGGACTCAAATACATGTGTGCACACATATGCTCATAGCAGCACTATGCAAATTAGCCAAAAGTTGAAAACAACTCAAATGTCCACCAACAAATAAATGGATACACAAATCATGGAATATCTATACAATGGAGTAATATTTAGCCATAAAAAGAAATGCTGCTGCTGTTGCTAAGTCGCTTCAGTCGTGTCTGACTCTGTGCGACCCCATAGATGGCAGCCCACCAGGCTCCCCCATCCCCGGGATTCTCCAGGCAAGAACACTGGAGTGGGTTGTCATTTCCTTCTCCAATGCAGGAAAGTGAAAAGTGAAAGTGAAGTCGCTCAGTCATGTCCAACTCTTAGCCACCCCATGGACTGCAGCCTACCAGGCTCCTCCGTCCATGGGATTTTCCAGGCAAGAATCTTGGGAGTGGGTTGTCATTGCCTTCTCCAAAACAGAAATGAAGTACTAATATATGCTAAAAATATTAATGAACTTCAAAAACATGTTAAGTGAAACAAGCCAGACACAAAAGGCTACATATTGTATGATTCCATTTGTATGACATAGGCAGACTAGGCAAATCCATACAAACAGAAAGCAGACTGGTGATTGCTAAAGAAGCTATGACAAACCTAAACAGTATATTAAAGAGCAGAGACATTACTTGGCAAACAAAGATCCATGGAGTCAAAGATATGGTTTTTCCAGTAGTCATGTATGGATGTGAGAGTTGGGCCATAAAGAAGGCTGATTGTTGAAAAATTGACGCTTTTGAATTGTGGTGCTGGAGAAGACTCTTGAAAGTCCCTTGGGCGGCAAGGAGATCAAACCAGTCAATCCTAAAGGCAGGCAACACTGAATATTCATTGGAAGGACTGATGCTGAAGCTCTAATACTTTGGCCACCTCATGCAAAGAGGTGACTAATTGGAAAAGACTCTTATGCTAGGAAAGATTGAGGGCATGAGGATAAAGAAGTGACAGAGGATGAAATGGTTGGATGGCATCACAGACAAAATGGACATGAGTTTGAGCAAACTCTGGGAGATAGTGGAGGACAGGAAGGCTGGCACGCTATAATCCATGGGTTTGGAAAGATTCAGACACAACTTAGTGGCTGAACAACAAAAACATGGGCTGGGGGAAAGTATGTGAGAATAAGAAATAACTGCTTAATGAATACATGGTTTTACTGGGGGATGAAAATGACTTGGAACTACATAGAGGTCATGGTTACAAAACATTTTGAATGTATTAGATGTCATTGATTTGTTGATTTTAAAATGATTAATTTTATGTTATATGCATTTCATCTTAATTTTTTAAAAGAGTTCATGCCAATTGCTATCAGGAAAAGGTAAAACTGGACATGAGACTGAAGGAAAACTAGTACTAGGAATCTGAAGTCCTTATCAAGATCTAAGTTCAAAGTCACTGAAACCTGCTGAGAGGGACTAACATGGCTATGACTGGTTAACTAGAAGGAAAGAACCCCAGGGGCTCAAAGGGAAAACTACCTTTAACAGAGGGGAGAATCTCAGGCTGTTACTCCAGTTCAACATCAGAATCTCAGTTGCTTTTGGAGGAGACCGGACATTCGTACAGTTAATGTTACCTCTGCACCAACCAACCAGGCACCAGGCGGAAAGTGGATGTATACTCACTCAACAACAAATTCATTCATTCATTCCATAAATAACTATTGAGAATCTCCTTATTCTTCTCCAAGATCTCCAGGCATTCTTCTATAAGACAGAGATGATCCTTATTTTCATGAAATTTAAATAATATTGAGAAAGATGCACAAAAGATGAGGAAAGAAAGAGGATAAATTCAGATAAGATCACAACAATGAAGAAAAAAAGTAGAGTAATATACATGTGAGTAGAGGGGCTAAGAGGTGCATCATCAGATATGGTAGGCAAGGAAGCATCTTTGAAGAGATGATATTTTAGGTAAGTGAGATCTAATCTTCAGAGTGACAACTGGGGTGGGAGTGTGATACCAGAGCACAGCAGAAACTAGCTTTACTAATACAGACATTTTCTATTACCACCTAACTTCTCAGAGAAGTTCCATATTCTGCGTACAAAAGATACAATGAACAATGCTATAAATCAGAATAAGAGGAAGAGGCTAAATGGCATTCAACTGTGGGTTTTTTGCGGGGGAGGTGGAGTTTTGTTTTGAGTTTTGTCTATAGGAAGCAAATTTGGGGCCCTAAAACTTTCTTCTATTCATACTTAACTTACAACAAACCTCATAATGAAACACATGTATTATACTTGCCATATTGATTAAATGGTTGGAAGCAAGAATTAAGTGATTTTCAAACTTCTACATAAGCAGGACTAGAACAGTAGCACAATAGAGAGAAAATAATGCTGAACTGGAAATTAGGAGACCCTCAACTTTGTCAACATTCTATGCAAACATAGGAAAATCAATATATGTGCCTCAATTTCCTCTGTACAATGGGAGAATTGGACTACAAAATATCTGAGATCTTTTCAAGTATACTATATATATGAGAGAAGAGGAGAATAGTAATCAGAGAAGTACAGCCAGGGTCACTGGAGATATTCACCAGATTTGGGGACTCCATGAACAACTAACCCACATGGGTGATGATTTCTCTGGGGCACAGATTGCTTTTTCCATCTTAACCTCAACCCTGGCACTTTTCAGATTCACCTCCTTTTCTAAAACCTCTCCTTCCCTCCCTCTCTTTACCTACCAGAATAAGAAAATTTAAACATATCTATAACCAGAGATTAAAACAACATCAGTGTCTTGGGGATTTTTTCCTCTCTGAAAAACAAAAGTTCCACTTTACACATAACCTCCCTGCACTTTAGGAGACAGAACAAAGAGATTTTTCTTAAAAATGGCATCGAGACAGTCCATTCCTCCTTTTAAGAAAATTATACAAACATGCATATGCCCATCCAATTTGATATTAGGAAGAGGAACTGTCTTATAATCTTGGAAGGTGGAAGAAGATATGAGTTTACTTTGGTACAAGTAATATTTGAAACAGTTTTGTTCTTTCCTATAAATACAGACTATAAATCTTATTAATCAAACATTCCCTCCCTTTGCGAACTAAGATTTTAATTGTTCTAATCCCTTCCCTGCTGATTTCTTGCTACTATTTCACACAGCAGCAGGTCATCTCTTCTTTTCTCAGAAATACATTAGCACGGTGCCATAGTCCTAAATAATATATTTTTTAATTGAGTGGAGAAAAAACAGAGGAAGTCAACTCTGAAGTTCAGGGACCTAAAAATAGTCTTCCCAAGAGAATACACATTTATTCACTGGAAGCTAACATTAATTAGCTTTGGCCTTCACAACTGAGAAAAAAAATCTCAACATTTCATTTTTAGGAATCCCTATCTACAAAGAGTCAATGTGTGACTTCAGAATACTATTTATCTTTACCTAATATTAAAAAAATTGAGAGGCAAAATTTTTTACTGCTTGGTCACTGGAAGTCAATATCTAATACCCACTTACATACAAATAAAGGGCTATTTTCTACACTATGGCACATATGAGAATGCATTTATTGAGATTCAAAGAACCTTAGTTTGAGTCCCTGTTCAGTTGATAAGTGTGTGATTTTGAATAAACCATTTAATTCCTTTAGGTCTCATTTTTATCATCTGTAAACAGCTGTAATATAGTTGAAGATTCTCTTAGTAAAACCATATCAAAATCCTAGCAAATGAATCTTTAAATTAATCACAATAAAAAATATATACTGTGTGTATGTTTCATTAAAAATCTGGAGACAGTGTAAAACTATGCCATAAAATAGAGTATCCCTAGCCATATGGGGGAGAAGGCAATGGCACCCCATTCCAGTACTCTTGCCTGGAAAATCCCATGGACGGAGGAGCCTGGTGGGCTACAATCCATGGGGTCGCTGGGAGTCGGACACGACTGAGCGACTTCACTTTCACTTTTCCCTTTCATGCATTGGAGAAGGAAATGGCAACCCATTCCAGTGTTCTTGCCTGGAGAATCCCAGGTACAGGGGAGCCTGGTGGGCTGCTGTCTATGGGGTCTCACAGAGTCGGACACGACTGTAGCGAGTTAGCAGCAGCAGCAGCAGCCATATGGGGCTATTTTAATTAAAAGTGATTAAATATAAAATATTATAAATTCAGTGCCTTAGTTGAACTAGCCACATTTCAAATGCTTAGAAAACCGTATGTAGTCAGTGGCTACGGTGCTGAGGAGCATAGTTACAGAACATTTGCATCATTACAGAACATTCTATTGAACAGTGATGGTACAAAGGGACAGAAAGAAAAGGATTGGGTTGTATCATCTTTATGTAGCCCTAAGAGAAATGTTTTTTCTCATTCTTTTAACTGATTATTCCAATAGATACTAATCTGTACACAAACACTGGTAAGTATAGTTTGTAACCAGTTATAAACTTGCCTACTTTTTGCCATTAACCAACTATCTTCTTACTCCTTATAATAATGTCATGAGAGATATTATCAAACGTTTTGCTGAAATTCAAGTGCCTAGTGTCTATTGTAATGGACATCTGTAACTCTGCTGTAGGAAATAAACAGAGGATAGAAGGCTCTTCTGTCACGGTCACTGATCATTAAACCCATCCAGTCCCTCCTGCCACCTTTTCCAAGTATGAACAAACTGTTACTAGAATTACATCTTTGCACCTCACAGTACTGTACTGTGGCTCAGATGGTAAAAAAAATCCACCTGCAATGCCATAGATTCAGGTTTGATCCCCTGGAGAAGGGAATGGCTACCCACTCCAGTATTTTCACCTGAGAAATCCCATGGACAGAGTAGCCTGGTAGACTACAGTCCATGGGGTCACAAAGAGTCGGAGCAACTACGACTTACGATAGAGTAACTAAGTGCGTGCGTGTGTGTGCATGCGCACACACACACACACACAGAGTGTCAGGTACAACCAGTGCCCTTCCGATCAATCTCCTTTTATTCAGGAGTCCACAAAGATCACTGACAATAGTCCAGTCATTTCTTTGCACCTGCTGCTACATCCTAGATAATTTTAAACTCAGTTAAAATGAGATGTTCCCTGTGTATTTCAACTTTCTTCTCCATTAATGTTGTACTTAGTCAAGTTTGAAAATAGTGTTCCCTGACAAATTTTTCTCTTTCTTCTGTTAGCTTAGCTTTTCCTAATTTTTTCTGCTATTGTTATACCATTAAAACACCCTTCTTTACTCTTCTTTCTGTAAATAAACTATAAGTAGAATTTTACTTCAGTTTACATTGTCTGGAGGACTTTAATCAAAATTTGTAATCAACATCTAAATGTGCATTCAACAAAAATAGTTTTCTAGATGAATACAAGATGAATAACTGAGCATTAAACAAAATACAGGGGGCTTCCCTGGTGGCTCAGATGGTAAAGAATCCGCCTACAATGCAGGAGACCTGGGCTCAATCCCTGGGTTGGGAAGATCCCCTGGAGGAGGGCATGGCAACCCACTCCAGTATTCTTGCCTTGAGAATCTCATGAACAAAGGAGCCTGGCGGGCTACATTCCATGGAGTCATAAAGAGTCGGACACCACTGAGCGACTAAGCACATCACAAACAAAATTTGAAGAATAAAGAGTATTCCTCCTCATGCTCAAAAACCCTTGGGCATTTTAAACATCACATATTTTTCTCTCTTGTCTCATCTTCTCTTTGCATGTGCATCTGTTTCATTCCTTCTAACTGACTTTCTACACACCTCAGTAAGCAAGGCAGAGAAAAGATAGCTGCTCAGAAACCCCATGTTCCTATGCTACAGTTCCAGATACACAGACTCATTCTCTCACAAATCAATGTCTATTAAAGGTTGGATCAGATTTCCTTCCGACTTGTAGCTTGCTGTTCCCAGGAGGTACAATCACATTGTATGAAGACGGCTGCCAGGAAGTTATGTCCATGGACACGAGAAAAGGTAAGGACATCGTTGTAAGATAGAAAGACATGCCCAAATACATCTACTTTACCCCAATAAGTCTAAATTGGTAAGAAAGCACTCTTTGAATCAATGTCTTTTCTTTATATCTTAATACCTTTTCTTGTTCCCACCATTATAATTAGAAACTTTCTTGAGAATTGTCAACCCTCTTGAGTCATCCTTTAGCTCAAAATGCTTTCAATGAGGATTTTTACATGTAGATTCTTGACTTTTGAGGTTCATATCTGACTCTGACCAAACTTCTCTACTGCTCTCTCTAAGAAAAATCAATAAATTTCCCCCAAGGGCCCTGGGAAGTGCTAAGAAGGGGGACTTAGTTTCAATAAGAATATAAAAGACAGCAGTATCTCAATAATTTGAACATTCAAAGGCTAGATCATAGAGATATAAGCCTCATACGTCTTTGTGTAACCAATTCACCTCATTAAATTGATGGTTTAATAATATCTAGCAATAGAAAACAATTATTAAATATAAGTCATAAATGATAGATTCTAACTTCAATGATGCCTTTTTCTCCTATTTTAATGGGAATAATAGCAGGTATAAACTATTATGGAGTTCCAGTAACAAGCTTTCAGACTACATGACAAAGTTTCATATTCAAATTTACTTCTTCTACAAATTTCTTAGATTAATTAAACTTCCTAAAGGTAACTGAGGTAGAAGAGAAAACTTTTTTTCTCACTGTTTTTTCCTTAATTGCACATGTAATGAGGCAAAACCAAAACAGTGCACCTTGAAATGTGGTTTTTAATGAGGCATTTTCCACAGCTATAGTACTAATGCTTTTGTTGTTATTACTGAGTATTGCTTTATGGTTAATACTTTCACAACCACAGAATCCTCCCTGATCAAAAAAACAAGATACTCATTGATAATATCTTTTGCAAACTAAACTTGAATTAGGATAGCCAGGCTTCTGGATAATATATTAGAATATGCTCATTTTATACAGTAATCATCTCACTAAATTACATAAATGAATATACTAGGTACTTGACAATTTTTATTCTCAATGCAAGCTACTTATTTAAGATAATATATTGCATGCTTTTAAAAAAGTATGTGGTAACTGATTTCTATTATGGAAGTTAATGTTTTTATTTAATCTTTTCCTGAAGGCACTTAGCATTATAACCACATTACCACTCGTTCAATCAGCAATGTGGGAGGCCTCATTTGCCAAAGTTGAAAATAGCATGTTAAAGTGAGTAAAATTGTCAACTTTACAGTAGTATGCTAGAGCTGGCATGTACTGGCTCAAGTGCCAACGGTTACATACGAGCTTTATAATCTGGTTGTTAAACACAACAACTGTTAAAACTTAAAGTACATAAATACTCAACAAAGGAGAAAAAGAAGGAAAACTTCCTTAACTTGATAAAGGGCATCTATGAATATTCTATAATTCACATCATACTTAATGATGACAGACTGAATCTTTCCCTCTAAGATCAAGAACAAGACGAGGCTATTTGCTCTCATCACTTCTATTCAATATTGTACTGGAGATTTAACCAGGGCAATTTGGCAAGAAAAAGAAATAAAAAGAATCGACTTGGAAAAGAAGTAAAACTATCTCCATCTGCAGATGACACAATACTGTATATAAAAAATCTTAAGGAACACACTTATACACACACAGATACACAAGGAGAATGGATAAACAAGTTATGCAAGATTGAAGGATAGAAATTATGCACAAAAATAATGGTATTTTTATACACTAAGCAATGATCAATCCTAAAATAAATTTTCCATTTATGATAGCATCAAAAGGAATAACTTAGGAAAAAATTCAACAAAAGAAGTATAAGACTTGTTCAATGAAAGCTACAAAACACGGTAGAAAGAAATTAAAGACATAAGTGAGCATGAAGATATTCTATGTTCATGGTTTAGGAAGACATAATATTTTTTAAATGACAATACTACCCAAACTGATCTACAGTCTCAACATAACCTCTATCAAAATCTATACAGTGAAAAATTAACTTTACCTAAAAAGTGGTCGCTATGGTTTTTCCAGTAGTCATGTATGGTTGTGGGAGTTGGACCATAAAGAAAGCTGAGCGCAGAAGAATTGATGCTTTTGAACTGTGGTGTTGGAGAAGACTCTTGAGAGTGCCTTGGACTGCAAGGAGATCCAACCAGTCAGTCCTAAAGGAAATCAGTCCTGAATTGGAAAGACTAATGCTGAAGCTGAAACTCCATGACTTTGGCCAGCTAATGCAAAGAACTGACGCGTTGGAAAAGACCTTGATGCTGGGAAGGGTTGAAGGCAGGAGGAGAAGGGGACGACAGAGGATGAGATGGTTGGATGGCATCACCAATTTGATGGATATGAGTTTGAGCAAGGCTGGGAGTTGGTGATGGATAGGGAAGCCTGGTGTGCTGCAGTCCATGGGGTCACAAAGAGTCGGACATGACTGAGCGACTGAACTGAACTGAAAAAGAGGTCTTGTCTCTGCCCTCAGGTACTAGAAGGTGATCTCTAGGTCCTTGCAATACCTTGCCTGATAGAAGTGTTGCCTGGGGCTTTAATCACTGAATAATCTAACTCTGTAATTTACAATGAGACTTTCGGGATATTCCTTATCAGTTTTAACTTCTGGAGGAAATACTACTTAAAGTATAGGCTGAATTTCCATGAGGGGATGGGATTAAAAATCAGTCATGTGAGCAATATATGATCAAGCCCCAATAAAAACTCTACACACCAAAAGCTCAGGTAAGCTTTCCAGGTTTGGAATTTTGAGGGTTTTGAATACAGTTACACATCAAGGGTGGGAGGAGGTAATGCCACACAAGATTTCACAAGAATAAGACAAAAAGAAGCTCCATGTATGGTACCCCCCAGTCTTCATCTTATGCAAATTTTCTTTTAGCTCGTTCTAATTTGTATCTTTTGCTATAACTATAATCATAAGTATAGTGCTTTCCTGAATTCTGTGAGTTGTGCTATTGAATTGTCAAACCTGAAGATGGTTGTAGGACTCCTCGAGCTTATAGCCAGCTAGTCTGATGCTCTGGAAGGTATTTATGGTATTTTATATGTATGCTGGATTTATTACATCATTGTTTGGTAATGAAGATCTCTTCCCAACTCCACGTGCAATGATTCACATTGGTACCTTGAAATTTCACCATGGTCAATTCTCAATTGATCGTGAGAGTATTTATATAAGAGAAAACAGCAAAAACTACAAATAAGGGCTTAATCAATTGTTTTGCTTATAGTGAAACTATTAATAATACAGATTAAACACAAAAGTTTATTGTATTTATTGTCATTTAATTGTGATTAGCACAGAGTTGAAAAAATATTCTTCCACTATTTGAAAATTATTATAAAATTCAGCATAGAAATTGCTCACATCATTGAACAAAAAAGTAAAGTTCCAGCATATGTCCTCATTGTTTCACCTCCATATCACTTATTATTGTAAATTAAAGTATCAACCAAATTTCATGTCAGAACCACACTTATTCATCAACTGCAACCATAACTTGGCTACTGATACAAGATTTGGGGGGAAAAAGTCAACAAGAATATTCTGCAGGAATCAGTTGGCTGTATGGAATTTACAATAAAAAGCACTGTTTAGTTTATTATTATTTGTAAATTGTGTGGTAGACTTCTCTTATGTCAGTAAAATATGTAATAAACTTGAGTAGATATGTATATGCACACTATTTTTTTGGAGATCCATTTGTTGATTCAGTTCAGTTCAGTTGGTCAGTCATGTCCAACTCTGCAACCCCATGGACTGCAGCCCATCAGCCTTCCTTGTCCATCACCAACTCCCAGAGCTTGCTCAAACTCATGTCCATTGAGTCGGTGATGCAATCCAACCATCTCATCCTCTGTCGACCCCTTCTGCTCCCGCCTTCAATCTTTCCCAGTATCACGGTTTTTTCAAATGAGTCCGTTCTTTGCATCAGGTGGCCAAAGTATTGGAGTTTCAGCTTCAACATCAATCCTTCCAATGAACATTTAGGACTGATTTCCTTTAGGATGGACTGGTTGGATCTCCTTGCCGTCCAAGGGACTCTCAAGAGTCTTCTCCACCACCACAGTTCAAAAGCATCGATTCTTCAGTGCTCAGCTTACTTTATAATCCAACTCTCACATCCACATATGACTACTGGAAAAACCATAGCTTTGACTAGACAGAGCTTTGTTGGCAAATTAATGCCTCTGCTTTTTAACATGCTGTTTAGGTTGGTCATATCTTTTCTTCCTAGGAGTATGCATCTTTGAATTTCATGGCTGCAGTCACCATCTGCAGTGATTTTGGAGCCCAAGAAAATAAAGTCTGTCACTGTTTCCATTGTTTCCCCATCTATTTGCCATGAAGTGATGGCACCAGATGCCACGATCTTCGTATTTTAAATGTTGAGTTTTAAGCCAGCTTTTTCAGTCTCCTCTTTCACTTTCATCAAGAGGTTCTTTAGTTTTTCTTCACTTTCTGCCATAATGGTGGTATCACCTACATATCTGAGGTTACTGATATTCTCCTGGCAAACTTGATGACAGCTTGTGCTTCATCCAGCCCAGCATTTCTCATGATGTACTCTGCATATAAGTCAATTAAGCAGGGAGACAATATACAGCCTTGATGTACTCCTTTCCTAATTTGGAACTAGTTTGTTGTTCCTTGTCTGGTTCTAACTGTTGCTTCTTGACCTGTGTACAGATTTCTCAGGAGGCAGGTAAGGTGGCCTGGTATTCCCATTTCTTTAAGAATTTTCCACAGTTTGTTGTGATCTACACAATCAAAGGCTTTGGCATAATCAATAAAGCAGAAGTAGATGTTTTTCTGGTATTCTCTTGATTTTTCTATGACCCAGTGGATGTTGGCAATTTGATCTCTGGTTCCTCTGCCATTTCTAAATCCAGCTTGAACATCTGGAAGTTCACGGTTCATGTACTGTTGAAGCCTGGCTTGGAGAATTTTGAGCATTACTTTGTTAGCATGTAAGATGAGTGCAATTGTGCAGTAGTTTGAACATTCTTTGGCATTGCCTTTCTTTGGGATTGGAATGAAAACTGACCTTTTCCAGTCCTGTGGCCATGTTGAGTTTTCCAAGTTTGCTGGCATATTGAGTGCAGCACTTTCACAGCATCATCTTTTAGGATTTGAAATAGCTCAACTGGAATTCCATCACCTCCACTAGCTTTGTTCACAGTGATACTTCCTAAGGCCCACTTGACTTTTCACTCCTGTCTGGCTCCAGGTGATTGATTCACTTACCAGCACACTACCGATTTTAGTGTTATTATCCTCGAGGAAACAGGCCCAGTCATTTGACAAACAATTGTACAGTAAATCTAATTGCACGATTGGTTTTGATAAATTCTAGACATAGGAATGAGGCTGACAACTAGAAAGGTAGAAAGGTCACTATTATTTCATAAAAAATGATATAGACCAGTTCTGCAATGACTCCAGCCTACTCTTTATAGACAGGCTGCAGGTTTATTTGAGCTATTTAAACATGGGCACTTGGCATATGTGCTTCAATTTCAAGGACTGTTGTATCTCTTTCAGCCACTCAGACACTCCAAAGGACCACTCAACCTTTGCAGAAACCCAAGATGAGTGAGTCATAAATATCTTAGGGCATTTCTGAAATCTCTTAACTTATTTCTCTTAGCTCTTGCTCAGTCACTATTCTGACCTAACTCAAAACTTTCTCTACTAGTCACCAGAAGGCCAGAATCAGCCACAGGACCTCCCCAGGGCACTGCAGCCAGTTGCTGAACCTCCCATACCTACTCATCAGTGGTCCATCACCAGTCCCAAACCACAAAGCTTGGGAGTCAGTCATCCTGGGAGCTAATCCCGCTTATTAGCAGGCTGGCAGCAGCCCTAGGACTACCCAGGCCTGGTAGGAAGTTACACTACAACCAGCCCTGCCCACCCACAACTGGCAACTTCCACACAAGGGAAGAGCCAGCAACAAATAGAGAGAAGACAAGCCTCTCTTACCATCACTTTCACAGTAGTGGGCCCCATCACAACAGAAGCTCACATAGGAGGCACTCCTAAATCACACGGTTCTGGTGACCAGAAGGGAGTGTGCTGCCAGGTCCCCTATGACATCTCCCACATAACACCACTTCTCCAAGATGGGAAAACATAATCAACCTACTTCATACATACAAATAACAAAAAGAATTAGGAAAAACAAGGCAACAAAAGAATATTTCCCAAGCAAAGAAACAAGATAAAACCCCCAGAAGAAGAACTAAATGAAACGGAGATACTATCTGAGGCAATCTACAGATTCAATGCAATCTCTATGAAAATATCAACAGCATTTTCCACAGAACTAGAAAAAATAATTATAAAATTTAAATAGAACCTCAAAAGACCCAGAATAGCCAAAACAAACTTGAGAAAGAAGAACAAAGTTAGAGCAATCATACTCCCTTATTTCAAACTATTCAAAAAAGCTACAGTAATCAAAACAGCATGGTACTGGCATAAAAACAGACACAATGGTCAATGGAACCAAATAGAGAGCCCAGAAATGAACCCACAATTAAATAGACAATTAAGGAACAACAAAGGAAAAGATAGCCTCTTCAGTAAATGGTATTTGCAAAACTAGACTGTTTCATGCAAAATAACCAAACAGGATTTACTCTCTCACACATTTTGTACATTTATATACAAAAATAAATTTGAAATAGATTAAAGCTTAAATGTAAGTCCTGAAACCATAAAACTTTAAGAAGAAAACACAGGCAGCATGCTTGACATCAGTCTTAGAAGTAATTTTTTTTTTTTTTGGTTCTGTCTCTTCTTTCTTCTTCTAAAGCAAAAATCAACAAATAGGACTACATCAAACTAAAAAGCTTTCACACAATGAAGGAAATTATCAACAAAAATGAAAAGGCCAACTACTTAATGGAAGAAGATATCTTCAATTGATATATCTGATAAGGAGTTAATATCCAAAATATACAAAGAACTCATACAGTTCCACATCAAAAAATAAACAAACAATGGACAGAGGACATGAATAGGTATTTTTCTGAAGAAGACATACAAATTGCCAAAAGACATATCAAAAGACACAAAATCATCTGGGAAATGAAATCAAAGCCACAATGAGATATCACACCTCATACCTATCAGACTGGCTATTATCAAAAATATGGATAACAAGTATCAGTTAGAATGTAAAGAAAAGCAAACACTTGTGTACTGTTGGTGGGAAAGTAAATTGTTCTAGTCACTGTGGAAAACGGTATGCATGAGCCTCAAAAAATTAAAAATAGAACTACCATACAATCCAGCAATTTTACTTCTCAGTATTTTTCCAAAGGGGCTTCCCAGGTAGTTCAGTGGTAAAGAAGCCTCCTGCCAATGCAGGTTTGATTCCTGAGTAGGGAAGACCCCTGTAGAAGGAAAGGGCAACCTACTCCAGTATTCTTGAATGGGAAATCCCATGGACAGAGGAGCCTGGCAGGCTACAGTTCATGGGGTCACAGAGTCAGACAGAATTTCGTGACTTAAACAACAACAATAATCCTAACTCTTGGACTAGAATACATTCCAATTTCCACTGCAGTTGACTTAATTCTCCATAGGATACCTGGGCATGAACTTGCCCTTCTGGTTTTCCCTTTCTAGAATTCATACCTATCAGCTTTTCTTAAAGTCTAAACCCTACTTTACTTGACCAAACTTCTCTGATGCATTTGTAAGCATTCCCAAGGTCTAGGGTTTCTCGCTCCTTTCCACCTAACAATATTTATTTGAACATCATTTTAAAAAGGATTCAGAAAACTGCCTCTTACTCTGTTCTTGTGTAATTCTCTATTCCAATCTAGAATGCCATCATTTGTCTATTTCAGTTTTCAAAGCAGAGTTTAGCTCTTTGAAAAGTATGAAAAAATACTATATCTTGGAATCATCTATTCTTTGCTTTCCTTCCTACTTAAATAAAGATGAAATACATTTGTTTCTCCTGTAGTTGATATTTTTTTTTCTATTCCTCTATTCCTATTTAATCCTTTATACCATTTCTTGACTTAACCCAACTCTTGTCCTTACTTCTCCTTTGAAACAACATGACACTACTTTATACTTTTCTCCTAAGGATTCCAAATTATTGCATTATTAATATAATATTTAGTTTTCTTATCCTTTAAGCAGAGAATAGTTCAGGTCAGGTTGTCCTCAAAGTAGAGGGATACCCTTAGAAAGGGAAAAATTCCAACTGTAAATGGAAAACAAAAGTTTTTGTTTTGTTTAAGATCATAGAGCTTTCAAGGAACTGAGATTATTAGCAACCTGCAGAGATTAAAATCAAAGAAATGTGATAGAAACAAGGAAGAGGGAAAAAAAAAGTTTCTAGAAAATGAAAAGGCTTGTATGGCTTGGATTTTCACCTGATAAGCAAGAAAGAGACTATTTTATATTTTAATACATTCACTTATTGACTTTTAGAAGCATCCATCCTCATATATGACATTAGAAGCACATAATAAGATTAGTATTTAGAGATTGTTATGAGAATAGGTCAAGTTAGTCATAAGCATATTTTCATTCTGGTTCACTGTATTTTCTGCCACAGCATTTTACAAGGCAATGTGTACTGGCTTTAAGAAAATGTAGCAGTGAGGGTACTGCCTTGATCTTTTATCTCATTTTCCCCCTCATCTGGAGGTAATCATCAATAAGCAGGGAGCATATTGCAATTAGACATTATGGGAAAGCAACAGTTCTGTTGGGATAGTCAAGAGAGAGAAGAAATTGAAATTCACCTCAATTTCTAGAATTTTCAGAAGCTCTTTCAGAGTCTTGAAAAAGACCTTGCTAGAAATGCTACATTATATTCATGCCACCAGCCATAAGATAACTTGATCAGCAATGAAAACTAGTTTTTCAAGAAAAGAAGAGCATGGTATGCCTCAAAATCTGGGCTGTTCATTAAGAGTCATTTCAATGCCACGTCATTCAGGAAGCTGACAATGACTATGGCTGTAGATATGATCTTTCCTTAAGAATATATCTATAGCACTTTTATGGCACTTTAACTACAAGCATCAAAGGCCTAAAATGTTTGGGTGGGGAGAAAGGTCCCAAGTCAAGTGATTCTAATCAGTCAACCTGGACAAGTCTATAGGGAACTTCAGAAACTGCTGCTGAGTACAACATAAAAGTTTGGGACCTTTACCACTCATCCAAATGATTAGGAGATCTTTAGATCTGGGTAGCCTGTATGTTTTTAAGAGCTGATCAAGCAAGACCAGGGAGAAAAAATTGTTGAAGCAGGGGCTACCACTTTTCTTCACAATCAATCCTCAATCCTCAAATATCAACACTATTTGATATTTATAACTGTATGCATTGATTACTTTAATATTGAAGGAGGAAACAGACAGAACAGGCTCCATCTTGAAAGCAAGACTATTTGATATTTATAACTGTATGCATTAATTACTTTAATATTGAAGGAGGAAACAAACAGAACAGGCTCCATCTTGAAAGCAGGACTCCATCTTGGGCCAGATGGTGGACTTTGAGCTATATGCCCAGTATCTGTTGAAATGACATACCAACTGGAAAACCAGAACCCCCAGATGGAAGAGCTCCAGGGCTCATACCTAGACTCTCCGTAGCCTAAAAGATACCCTAATTATCTGTGTAACCAAATCAGTTCAGTTCAGTCACTCAGTCATGTCCGACTCTTTGTGACCCCATGAATTGCAGCATGCCAGGCCTCTCTGTCCATCACCAACTCCCGGAGTCCACCCAAACCCATGTCCATCGAGTCAGTGATGCCATCCAACCATCTCATCCTCTGTCGTCCCCTTCTCCTCCTGCCCTCAATCCTACCCAGCATTAGGGTCTTTTCCAATGAGTCAACTCTTCGCATTAGGTGGCCAAAGTATTGGAGTTTCAGCTTCAACATCAGTCCTTCCAATGAATGACCAGGATTGATCTCTTTTAGGATGGATTGATTGGATCTCCTTGCAGTCCAAGGGACTCTCAAGAGTCTTCTCCAACACCACAGTTCAAAAGCATCAGTTCTGCGGAACTCAGCTTTCTTCACCGTCCAACTCTCACAGCCATACATGACCACTGGAAAAACCATAGCCTTGACTAGATGGACTTCTGTTGGCAAAGTAATGTCTCTGCTTTTAAATATGCTATCTAGGTTGGCCATAACCTTCCTTCCAAGGAGTAAGCGTCTTTTAAGTTCATGGCTGCAATCACCATCAGCAGTGATTTTGGAGCCCAAAAAAGTAAAGTCTGACACTGTTTCCACTGTTTCCCCATCTATTTGCCATGAGCTGATGGGACCAGATGCCATGATCTTAGTTTTCGAATGTTGAGCTTTAAGCCAACTTTTTCACTCTCCTCTTTCACTTTCATCAAGAGGCTCTTTAGTTCTTCCTCACTTTCTGCCATAAGGGTGGTGTCATCCACATATCTGAGGTTATTGATATTTCTCCCAGCAATCTTGATTCCAGCTTGTGTTTCTTCCAGCCCAGCGTTTCTCATGATGTACTCTGCATATAAGTTAAATAAGCAGGGTGACAATATACAGCCTTGATGTACTCCTTTCCCTATTTGGAACCAGTCTGTTCTTCCATGTCCAGTTCTAACTGTTGCTTCCTGACCTGCATACAGGTTTCTCAAGAGACAGGTCAGATGGTCTAGCATTCCCATCTCTTTCAGAATTTTCCACAGTTTATTGTGACCCACACAGTCAAAGGCTTTGGCATAGTCAATAAAGCAGAAATAGATAGAATCATAAATTTTATTATGCTTATTGGGGTATGACCACAGGCCTATTGATAATTGTCCACTGTTAACTATGTAGGCTTAAGGCATATGAATCACAGGTTAACTTTGATTGTATCTTTCTTTTCCTTTGTTTAGACTAATTTCAGGGAATTTGGGGAGGTGGGTTTGGGCACATACACTTAGGGTGTATAAAGTTTTCACAAAAACTGGTCAGGGTCCTTGGCTAAGAGGAGACTCTGCCTTGGGTCCGCTGGTGTAATAAACTGCATTCCACTATTTGCATTGTCCTTCTGAGTAAGTGTGTTTCCCAGAATGTGTGGCTACAATACATATTAAAGAACAAAAATCCCTCCAATTTTTCTAATGTATATCCAAACTTGAAAACTATTCAATGAATGTGGTTGCTTAGAGTATTAGGTATCCCCTAATCATGGGATACCTGTTAATTTCTCCCCAAACTTTCACAGGGAATAGTTGGTTTACTTTTATTTTCTCTCTTAACGAGAAACAAGTGGTTTTTTTGTTTGTTTGTTTTCTGTACTGCTGCAGAATACACAGAACTGTCACTTAGGTTTCCCAATTCACAGAGTTAATTATGGAATCAGTACTTTTGGCAGTTCTAGCATATGTCCTACAGTTTCTCTGGGAAGTTTGGGGACATACAATACACTGATGTTTACCACATATGGCTGTATGGTCAGAGGTCTTTATCTACTCTGTTTTACTAAGATCAGGGGTAGTGTCTTTTGTCTCTGTATCCCCAGCCCAAATAGGACATGCCATGAAATTTTCAATCCTTAACTGTTTGATAAGTAAATGAATAATATATTTTAAGACATAGGAAATTAGTGATCATCCATTGCACTTCCTTGCACACTCCAGAGTACCTAATATAACCAATTTGTTGCTTGTTTGGGAACTATAAGACACAGATAAAGGCTAATTATTATTTTATGTATTTGAAATGTCTTTGGGAAAGGGATACCCTTGATCAGATCAAAAGTTCTCAAATTTTTTTAATTATAGATTCTCTAAGAATCTGATAAATGCTTTCCACCTTTCTCACAGCCCCCATATCCTCCAAAGTATACAAACATTTTAATAGGATCTTCAATTTAAGCCCCTCATAAGCCATTATGAGCATATGGGTCACTAGACGAAGAAGTGAAATAGAATCTACAATTTTTTTAAAAAAAACTCATTACAACAAAAGTGCCAGACCAGACTTCTCAGTTTCACAAGGAAATTCTAACAAACATACAAGGAAGAACCTATACCTATCCTTCCCCAGATATTCCAAAACAATGAAGAAGAGCAAACACTCCCAAATTCATTCTATGAGGTCACTGTCACCCTGACACAAAAAATAGACAAAGACACTACCAGAAAATAAAATTACAGCCCAATATCTTTGATGAACAGAGATGTAAAAATCCTCAAAAAAAAAAAAAAAAATTAACAAACCAAATTCAACAATACATAACAAGGCTCATATGCCACAATCAAATTGCATTCATTCCAGGACCACAAGCATGGTTCAACATATGCAAATCAGCAAATTTGATACACCACAGTAACAAAAGGAAAGACAAAATCTACAGGGTCATTTCAACAGGTGAAGAAAAAGCATTTGACAAAATTCAACATCCACTCATGATTAAAAAAAAAAAAAAAAAACTTTCACCAAAATGGGTATTGGGGGACATATTTCAACATAATAAAAGCCATTTATGATAAACCCACAGCCAACATAATACTCAACAAATCTCTATCAAAATACTCATGATATCTTTCATAGAACTAGAATGAATAAACCTACAATTTATACGAAACCAGAAAAGACAAAGAATTGCCAAAGCAATCCTGAGGAGAAATAACAAAGCTGGAGGCGTAATTCTTTCAGGCTTTAGACTATACTACAAAGCTACAGTAATCAAAACAGTATGATGCTAGCACAAAAACAGGCATATAGATCAATGGAACAGAACTGAGAGCCCAAAAATATACCCACACACCTATGATCAAGCAATCTACAACAAAGGAGGTGAGAATATACCATGAAAAAAAGACAATCTCTTCAGCATTAGGAAAGCTGCATGTAAATCAATGAAATTAGAACACTCCCTCACATTAGATACAAAAATAAACTCAAAACAATTTAAAGACCTAAATATAAGACATGACGCCATAAGACTCTTAGAAGAGAATGTGTGCAAAACACTCTTAAACACAAAACAGGGCAACATTTTCTTAAGTCAATTTTCCAAGGAAAATTAAATAAAAGCAAAAATAAACAAAAGTGAAGAAGAACCAAAGAGCCTAATTAAAAGCTTTTAGGCAGCAAAGGAAATCATTAACAAAACGTAAAGACAGCCTACAAAATGGGAAGAAATATTTGCAAATGATGAGACCAATAAGGGGTTAAATTTCAAAAAATAAAAGCAACTCATACAACTCAATAACAAAGAAATTGGCAACCCAATCAAAAAATGATCAGAGGATCTAAACAGGCATTTCTCCAAAGGCATACAGATGATCAACAGGCACTTGAAAAGATGCTCAACATCACAAATTATTAGAGAAATGCAAATCAAAAAAACAATGAGGTATTACCTCACACTGATCAGAGTGGCTATCATCAAATAGTCTACAAAAAATACATGCTGGAGAGGGTATGGAGAAAGGGGAATCTTCCTATAATGTTGGTGGTAATGTAAATTGGTGCAGCCACTATGGAAAACAGCACAGATTCCCTAAAAAAATAAAAATAGAGCTACCAGATGATCTAGCAATCCCAATCCTGGGTATATATCCAGGAAAAACAAAACCTGTAAGTTGAAATGATACATCCACCTTAGTGTTTATAGCAGCACTACTATTACAACAGCCAAGAAGTAGAAACAACCCAGGTGCCCAAGTGCCCATCAATGGATGATTGGCTTAAGAAGATGTGACATGTATAAATACATATGTCAAAAAAAGAAGAACAAAATTTTGCCATTTCCAGCAACATGGATGGACCTAGAAAATATTATATTAGTGAAGTAAATCAGAAAGAGAAAAACAAATTCTATACAATATCACTTATATATGAAATCTCATATATAAAATAGAACTAGACTCACAGACACAGAAAACAAATTTATAATTACCAAAGGTTAGAGGGAGGAAGGGAGGGACAAATTAGGTGTACAGGATTAACAGATAAAACTACTTATACATAAAATAGATAAGCAATAAGAATTTACTGTGTGGAACAGTGAATTATATTCAATAACTTATAATAACCTACAGTGAAGTATAATCTGAAAAAAAAAAAAGAATTACTATGCTATATGCCTGAAACTAATATAACACTGTAAATCAAGTATCCTTGAACTAAAAAATAGAATGACTAAATTAGGTCATCTCAAAGAATTTCTAGCTCTAAAAAGACCCACAGTCCCAAAAAGATGATGGCCACACTTGCCAATATCAAGTCCCAACAGGAACTCAAAGATTCAACCATAGAAATGTGAAAAGCAATAGTTTCCAAGACAAAACCTTCTCTGACAAAGTTTGGGGCTCTCTGGAGTTAAGTGTCATTCTGCAAATAAAGGTTATTTATGTCCCCCGGCCTAGATCAGCTGTTGGTACAAGGCTGGTAGAGGAAAAGCATGTTTGCCTCAGGAGTTTATTGCAGGCAAATTACTGGAAAATACTGCTGGGGAAAATGCTGACCAAACAGCATCTGTATTTACACAGTTAGATATTCATTAAAGCAGAAAATGCCCACTAAATTTAGACAGATGCTAAGTGCCAGATTCAAGAACAGACCAATGTAGAAAAGTTGGTTCAAATTCAGGGATAAGTTGGGTTCCATGGCAATAACTTTTCCAAGGTGACCCTAACTATAAGAATATCAAGTATATCTCACATGAGGAAAGTTTTGTTTTTTCCTAGGGAACATAATGAGAAGGTCAGATGGTAGGAATCTGATCAAGAACAATAGCCATTATGTCTGAACAGTGAGTTCACTTTTGACACTCCAATGCATCCCAATGAGGATAATCATTTAGTAGCTTACAGTCTGTATTATTTTGACATAAAATGTGACCTAATGACATACACAAGCCCACTTTATGAAAGAAGGTAGATTTCTTTGTATAAAAACTAGTTGAACTTAGATTTGAGAATATGTAGAGATAAGGGATGACTGGTGTATCGCCATTCTTACATAGGATAAGTTAGGCCCAAAGAGGTAGGTAATTTTTCAAGGTTATAAAATTAAGTGAGAAAGTTTCAAAGCCTAATTCATCAAACTCCTGTTACTCACATTGTGATTCGCAGTGCAGTTGCAGCAGCAGCATCTGCTTGCTTGTTAGAAATGCATAATTTCAGGCTCCAAGCCAGATCTGTTGAAACTTATTCCACATCCTAACAAGAGCCACGGTGATGTGTATACATTAAATGATGTGTATGTTTGAGAAGCGCTGTACCAAACAATGTGGTCTCCCTAATGCAGTCATGTTCTTATTGTTCTGAAGACAGTTTGAGAAGCAGGACTGAGGAAAAGAATATTTATTTGAGATATGAGAGGAGAAGTGGTAGAAATGTATCATTTGGAAAGCTCTAGATGCTTTCAGAAGGATGTTGAAAGATAGGAGACAAAGTGAATTATGGGAGACTTGGACCCTAAGAGTGCCACTATCTCTGAAGCAAATAAGAAGAAAATTCTGGAGCTGGAAGTGGAAAGAAAAATTGAAGGACGGGACTAAAAGTAAATACCCTTTTCTTTTCAGTTTCCTCTAACAATAGGTCTGTATATAATATAAATGCATTTCAATACTAGCCTTTAAGAAAAAACTAATAAGAGAGGTGAATACCTATGCCTACTTACTTATAATCCAAGTCACTCCAAAGCACAATAAATCAGCTTTTTCTGGGACTTGTAACTGATATTTGTAATGATGACCCTGTAGCACCTAAAATCCAGACAGGAATTCATCTGACTTTTGCGTTCAGTGTAATTTCAGTTCTGAGCAAGTTCTACTTCATTCCATTCTTGAAAAACAGATAGTTAATATGTGATGGCTTCATTTATTTTTAGCTTGTTAAAATCCTAAAAGCTGAACTACTCCCATAACTATCCTCAAGGTATGAGTGGTCTTAAAGTCACATGGGTAAGTAATATCTGAAACCTCCAGATATCTCTCTGCTCATTCCTGAGTCCCAGAACTGAGAAGAATGCCTGACATCGAATAGGTACTCAGTAAACATCTGCAGAATGAATGAGTAAATTCCTGGTGAGTGGTCTTCCTTCCAACTTCTCCTGAACTGGAAACTCAGAGATATATTACTTAGTAGGAAGGTATGCTTATAAGATAGTCTTTCCTGACACTCCATCAAATTCTACTTTACTGCAATTCACATTCAATCACTTTGATTCAGAAGAGAGCAAATCTGCATCTTCTGCTACACGACTACCCCTCAGCTATAAGCAAGTACAGTGCTCTTACAATCTACACATATATTACTTTGGGATTATTTTCATTTCTATACATAATGCATTTGACTCATGATAGATATGAAGTTCACAATCAGCTTTAGCCACAAGTCCTTTATGCATCAAAAAATTGATAGAATTCATATTCAAATCACAATCAAGGAGTTTGGGGGAGGTTGGGTTTCATGATGAATAGGTTCTATTGGTTTTGTATATAAGACAATGGGGGCAGAGGACAAGGATGAATCATCAATGGAAAAATATTTTAAGATATTTATCATAAAAGGCTGCCTAGCCCATTTACCTCTCCTTTCTCCTCCTACTCCTTCAGGTACAGTTACAAAGAACCTCACTGGTTCCAGTTCTCTGAGTTCAGTTTTCAGGGAGGCATATTATGATTGATTTCATCATGGACTGATTTGATGGACTGGATTGATTTCATCACTGCCTCTCCCCATGGTGTCGACTTGGTCTCACTCTAGTTCAGTTCTGTTCAGTTCAGTCACTCAGTTGTCTCTGACTTTTTGCGACCCCATGGACTGCAGCATGCCAGGCTTCCCTGCCCATCATCAACTCTCGAAGCCAACTCAAACTCACGTCCATCCCATTGGTGATGCTATCCAACCATCTCATCCTTTGTCATTCCCTTCTCCCGCCTTCAATCTTTCCTAGCATCAGGGTCTTTTCCATTGAGTCAGTTCTTCGCATCAGGTGGCCAAATTAATATAATTTCAGCTTCAGCATCAGTCTTTCCAATGAATATTCAGGGCTGATTTCCTTTAGGATGGACTGGCTGGACCTGCTTGCAGTCCAAGAGACTCTCAAGAGTCTTCTCCAACACCACAGTTCAAAAGCATCAATTCTGCGGCACTCAACTTTCCTTATAGTCCAACTCTCACATCCATACATGACTACTGGAAAAACTATAGCCTTGACTAGACGGACCTTTGTTGGCAAAGTAATGTCTCTGCTTTTTAATATGCTGTCTAGGTTGGTCATAACTTTTCTTCCAAGGAGCAAGCATCTTTTAATTTCATGGCTGCAGTCACCATCTGCAGTGATTTTGGAGCCCCCAAAAATAAAGTCTGCCCCTGTTTCTACTGTTTCCTCATCTATTCGCCATGAAGTGATGGGACAGATGCCATGATCTTAGTTTTCTGAGGCTCCATTTATTCCGGCAGACAGGTACTTGACCTTTGTAGGGCCATAAAACATTTAGCATTTGCCTAACAACTCCAGCAAAGGCATTTCACCTAAGGACCTGAGCACTGAGAGAAAAGAGAATCACAAGTGTGCTCTGGGAGGATTTCAAAACAAATCTGTGAAAAAGTGGAGGAGGATGAAAAGGGGAAAAAGGCAGGGGAGAGAGGGGTATGGTAAAAAGAGCAGAAATAAATAGATACATTGGAAATGGAGGGGGGAGTGAAAGTGGAGAGGTTTAAGAGAGCAATGAAGAGGTGAAGGAAAAGGAGGTAAGCCTGAGGAAAGGATGGAGAGTGATGACACCTCCTGTAGAGACAGGGGAGGCAAATAGCATGTGGTTATCTTACTTTCTTACTGTAGCACTCACAAATTGCCTAATCTGGAGCCCAACTTAAAGAAAACAAAAACAGTCATCTCCTAGGATGAGGGGATGGTGAATGGAGAAATCTGTACCATTTTCCACTCTTCTGCATGTAATCAACACTGTCAGAGAATGAAAAAGTGGATTAGGAAAATTCATAGTCCTAAACAGCACTGACTATTGGAAGATCAGAAATCAAGATCCACATAAATCATCTATCTAACCTTTCGTTTTATAGGTAAGGACTTAGAGAATGGAAGTTCCTCAATTCAGCTAGCCCCTGATTGGTACCAGAGTTGAGATAATCAATGCCTCAGCAGAAAAGCTATTTGTTGTCAGAATTTACAGTCTTTTCCTAGCCGATTTGAAAATGACAAAAGCTATAGGCCAAACCTACATAAAAATTCCTTTAGAAAATAAACTATGGCTACATATTGCGATTAACTTATTGCTATGTGGAACTACATGCTTCCCTCTAACAGTTGTGATAGAGCATATAGATAAAAAGAACCAGCACCACCATCCCTTTTTCCTGTATTCCTAAGTCTGCAGAATTAACACATCAAATGAGGACCCAAATCAGAGGTGGAAATAGTCCTATAATAAGCAATAATTTCCCCTTCCCTGATCTTAAGTTAGCCAGCTAACCATTAGGCCTTCTAAATATGATGCCTCAGCAGGAATCAGCTAATCATACTTTTTTTTTCCACCTCAAGATAAGCAGCTCTGCACTATGCTCGGAAATCTCACTCAGCTCTATTCAGGGAAATTGAGGTCAGATGAAATATAAACCTCCTTTGGCACATAAAAAAAAAATTTTTAACTAAGTTTAATCACAAGGTTTAATATCAGCATTTCCACATGCAGGTGTAGCTCCTACCCACAACTCTGAACAAACATTTCTTTTAATCTAATCTGAAATCTCCAAATGCTGAATTAAATTCCACCCTAGCTAATCAGGCAGAGAAAGCCAGCTGTTGAGACAAGGGATGAGATAAATATCTTTCTCTAAAGTCATAATCATTTGCAGAATTTCTCACCCAAAAGATGGGGGTTGATTTCTATTGACAGTTTTGATATAGTGATAAGCAGTGTTTCATAGACTGTTTTTATAGAAGTTCTTTGCTTCAATTTAGTTACTGGAAATGCAAGTACTAATAGTCTTCTGAGTCAGAGTGCTTAGGCAGGTGAAATATTTCCCAGAATCATTAGAAAACTCTACCTTACAGGAAACCATCTTATGTACAAGGGATAAGTACATGCATGCTTCCTTATTAAAAAAAAAAAAAAACCAGAGCAGAGGTGAGCCAACTATTTCCTTTAAAGGAACAAACAGTAAATAGTTTAGTCTGTGAGGTCCATACACTTGTCACTGCAACTTCTTAACTCTGCCACTGCAACTTGAAAGCAGCCACAAGGTATAAATGCACATGCCTGTGTTCTAATAAAACTTTATTTATAAATACAGGCAATGGGCCAAATTTGGTCTGCAGACTGGGTCATCAATCCTGGGCTGAAAGGTCAGCAACTTCTCAAACCAGATCTCTAGAGACCTACTGAGTAGAAATTGCAAAATCTGTTTGGAAGGACTTTCACACAGGAATCGTATCAACTGTGCGTTTACTTACTCAAATTCAACTTCATATGTTCTAAGTTCAAAAAAGATAGAAAGAGAAAAACAATTAACAATTTAAACACTGTAGACAGTTAACCTATCATTGCATTTAGTTTAACCTATGACTGCTGAGGAAGAAAGATCTAAGGGAAGAGGAGAGAAACGTCATGCTTCCTTAATCTCTCACCTTTCCTGATTCTGACCCCTCTGAAGTTCCTGAGGAATTCTGGAACTCTCCAGAGCTTTCATCACATGAGCACACTGCTCTACAGAGCAATGTCTTTGCTATATCATTTAAAGATAGTAGTTTACTTTCTTACTATGCCACTCACAAATTACCTAATCTGGAGCCCAACTTTAAAAAAAAGCAATCATCTCCAAGGATGGAGGGGAAAGAGAAGCAATGAATTTGCTGAGAGAGTTTGAGGCTCTCTATAATGGTGTCTTCATAATGTATTTCCAAGGGTTACTATAATGAGCGATCTTAAAATCTACCTCTGCTGCTGTGCTATGCTCAGTTGCCAAGTCGTGTCTGACTCTGCAACCCAATGGACTGTAACCTGCCAGGCTCCTCTGTTCACAGGATTGCCCAGGCAAGAATAGGTTGCCATTTCCTTCTCTAGGGATCATCCTGAACCAGGGATCAAACCCATGTCTCCTACGTCTCCTGCATTGGCAGGCGGATTCTTTACCACTGAGACATCTGGGAAGCCCTCAAAAAATCTACCTCAGCATAAAATAAAATGGCAGTATACCTACCCCAGCCGTATTCAATTCTTGTAACCCTTGACTCCATCCCCACACAGCTCACTGAGCCTGGCAGATATGATGAGCCTGGTAGATATGATGAAATATCTACCACAATAGGAAACTAATGACCTCTGGAGGTGACACATTCCTTCCTGAACCATTCCATTAGGAATTTCTTCCTCAGATTGACTTAAACTATCTATCTCCCATAAGCTTTGCAGCTACTATGGGTAATCCCCAAACAGGAAGCAACTGTCCCCACTTGACACCATTGAAATCTATGGTCATATACAACCATTTTGTAATTTTATTAACTTTGCAATTTTGGGTGAGGAAGACTGGGTGGTTCTCACATATGGGGTTGCTTCCTTGCCCTAGGTTTTCTGACTTACTTGGTGCCAAGAGGCAAAGCAATGTAGCGATAGATAGAGTCCAACAGAGTTTTGCTTGCTTCAGCTGATGATCCATCTGAACCATTTGTCTATTTGCTCTGCCTATGAGAAACATCACTTCAGCAGGCTCATATTGATAACAGTATATTTCAACTGGATATCTTAGACGTTAAAATTTAGCCTCTAGAGATTTGGTATACTGATTTATACTTTTAAAAAACCACTTCTGTGCATTTCACTGCTGAACAAAAATATGTAGATTAGGAATTATTCATAATTATCTCAACTTTATTTTCATTAAGAAAAGGAAACAATGGTGATACCAGTCTTCTATGTCCTGTGAAAAGATGCACTGGGACTAGAATAGGACAACTCTAGGCATAATTTGCCTTCTCATATAAGCATGCTAGGTTCTATCATGTCACCCTCAAAATTCTCCTCTACTTGCTAGGTAGTTTCTAAAACCATGCTTATGGGAAACAATGCCTTTTGTTCCCTAGTTCAAGAATTAGCATGATTAAAAAGGAATCATTTATGATATAAATGTCATATAAACATCTAAATACCTCATATTATTCCTGATACCAGGCTATGGGCCATAAAAGTGAATAAAGATTAGGATCATACAGAATCACTAAATTAGGCACTGCAAGGAACAAAGGACTAGAAGAATCTGGATATTTCAAATAAACTTAGACTTATTTACAAACTTGCCTGGGACAAATCAGTGAGAGATGGAAAAGGAAGAAAGGGCTTGATCCAAGAAGGCATTTGGTCATTTGTCGGATGTTCTGGAAAGGTAGTCCAGGTTTCTAAACCAGAAGAGGCAGAATATGAATCTACTCCATAACCCACTGCAGAGAAGAGTTTCAACACAGACCACTTTTACATCTGTAAACCAAACTGCCTACACCTCACTGGGCCAGTGGTTCATGTGGCCCATAGCCATCCTAAATCCAGTAACAGTTGTGATTCTGCTGGTCCTCATTCCCTCACTCAAAATCTCAGAAATTCAGCTCCAGAAGCACTGTTGAGTAATGTCACTGCTGCTCATGGATTCATGAGTATACAGAAGAAATATTTCTAGAATTCTCTCTCCCTGACAACTGCTCTACTTTCTGCAGTTTACCTTTTCCTTAGATATACATAAAACACTGTCGGTTTATAATCCCCACCAACACAATGAAAGCTAGTTGTATGGCATAAACTAAGCAAAAACCTAGTCCTTCATCAAACTCTGGTCTTCTGAATACCCCAAGCAAGCTTTCAGGGCTCTGTTAGGTTACTTCCATAATCACAGTTGATCCTCACAACTATGGTGGGAGACAGAGAGGTCAAGTTCCATCCTCATCTCACTACCAAGGAAATTGGAGCTTAGGTTAAGACACTCACCCAAGGAATCAGATCTGACTTGACAATCTAGCCAATAATCCATCCATTCACCTCTTCAACTTGTCATCTTTCATTTCATTCAGGAAGAAGTGATTTTCTTTCTCCAAAATATTTTTTAATCAATAGATTCTCTTCATAGTTTTATATCATAATATTTTTCCTCAGGATCACTTGCCGAGAATCATTTGCATCACTATATGAATTGGAGAGCAAGCGTTGAGTGGTGAACATCCTGCTCTAATTGGCCTATGTATCTTCTCGTCCCAGAGCTCTACCCTCTAATCATCAAGAGGATTTATATTCTGTTTCCCTTATTGTCCTGCTTATCTCTATATACTTCTATATATATCCCCTTTTCCAACATGAAGCAATCCAGATTTTAAGTTCTTGCTACATAAGTAGACAGAAAGGTATCTATTAGCAATTACTTCTATCACAACACACAGAGTCTCTGCACCCTGTCATCAAGCCAAAAGCTACTTAGCTTCTGGGCACCAAGCCCACTTGAATGATATTTCTATACTTAGGTCATGTATCTAATACTGTATTCTGCATTTACACCTTCTGGGTCTGATAGCCCTGCTCAATACCTGGAGCAGGGAAGTTGAACATATTACAGGAAAGCATTGATTTTATTTAAGCTAGCACCCTAATTGCTAGACAACCCAGGAGAATCCAATCCAATTAAGTTCAATTCAGACAGCACCTGCTCTGTGCCAGGTATTGCACCAGGTATCCTTCACAATTACTAAGAAGCCAAAAAACACAGTCTCTACCTTCAAGGAGCGTATTATGGTCTTAGATGTTGACATGAATAATCATACATATACAAGAAAGAATGTGGTAAGTTACAATAAAGATATAAATAAAGCTTTTGAATAGTAGTGAAGAAAAACTGAAAAATGTGGAATGTTTTACAAAACTGCAAACTCATCACCTTAGGACCCCTTGGTATCACTCTAAAAGAGTAAAGTTATTATTTAGCCCAAGTGGGTGAGTTGAAGGGGAAAGAATGCCCAGGATGGATCAAAAACTTATAAAAGTCTGATGCAAAGTCACTGGGTATTGAACTATGCAGCAGTCTGTAAAATTCTCTGTGTAACTTTACACCAAGGAAATGTATGCCACTTTCCTTCCAGTACATTGCCAGGATTTCCAGGTCACTGCACATAAGCACACTGAACAGAAAAGGAACAAAAACACTCAAATAATCAATTCTCCCTCCTTGTTTTCATCATACCAAAAGCATTGTCAATCTTCTTCCTGTCTTTTTTAGTATTCTTTTTCATGTGGATTCTCATTGAAGGAAGGAAGGAACAAAAGGAGGAAAGAAGGGAGGGATGGAGAGAGGGAGGAAGGAGAGAGAGAGACAGACAAAGGAGGGGTGGGCAGGGAGGGAGGGGAAAGAAAAGACAGAAGTTTATAAAGACTTTAAAAAAATCTATCTTGTGATCTATGAGCCTCTTGAAGACCTATTCTAGGATCATCCTTCAATTTGTTTGGTGACATTTTGGTTTTCCTGCAGCAGCATCCTGGGATACTTTTCCTAGAACCACTTTTTCAGACACATCTTTCAGTTCCTTTGTATGGAAGGAAATTGAGGCCTAAGGAAGATATGTGCCCTGCTTGAAGTCTAAACTGAAGCAGACTTGAAACAAGAGCCTTGGTTTCCTGACTCCCAGTCCATACTCTTTCAACTCTTTCACACCACATCATGAATGGAGATCAATATGCATGTTTGGGCTTAATATTTTTTCTTAATTTCCAATATCAGCCTTTTAATAGACAGTCATCATTATATATTTTTCTAAGAATTGCCTTCTAAAGAGGTGAATGGCATGTTTTATCCATTTCTGAGACAATTCTGCCATGGAACACACAGAAGCCAGTACTGAGAATCACTTATGGGAAGCCAAATAAAAAGTCAGAAAACTGTCAGAACCACTACTTGTGTGATAGATATAGCTTGATGGTAGCAGTAGCAAGGCAAACAAAACAGCTCTGCTCATTTCTTCCTGCAGGGACCACAGCAAAAAGGTCAAAGAAGCAAGTTGTGGGATTTGGCTTGCATTTTTCTGAGAATGACGAGACAGTCTCTTGTTACATATTTTTTAGGTATAGGGAAAAGGCAAAGTGGGCATCTGATCATCACTTGCTTCTCTGAAATCCCATGAAGTACAGTATTCCAACAATGGAGGACCACAATCTTTCACAGGAGGATTTAATATGCTCACAAAGGTTTATACTATCTTGGACACTTAGCAGTGACTACCATCTAGCACACAGAGCCTCTACTTTAAGGAGTTTACTGTGTAGCAGACTATATGCCTTCAATAAGATAAGAACTAAGATCCTGAATTAATTTTGTTTTTATTTGGAGTGGTTTCCATTTCCAAATATGATCACAACCGCCATATGACAGATTTGGACAAAATCTCTATTATCACTGTCCCGGTTCAGTTCAGTTCAGTTCCTCAGTCGTGTCCAGCTCTTTGTGACTCCATGGACTGCAGCACACCAGGCCTCCCTGTCCATCACCAACTCCTGGAGTTTACTCACGTCCATTGAGTCGGTGATGCCATCCAACCAGCTCATCCTCTGTCGACCCCTTCTCCTCCCGTCTTCAATCTTTCCCGGTATCAGGGTCTTTTCCAATGAGTCAGTTCTTTACATCAGGTGGCCAAAGTATTGGAGTTTCAGCTTCAACATCCATCCTTCCAATGAATATTCAGGACTGATTTCCTTCAGGATGGACTGGTTGGATCTCCTTGCAGTCCAAGGGACTCTCAAGAGTCTTCTCCAACACCACAGTTCAAAAGCATCAATTCTTCAGCATTCAGCTTTCTTTATAGTCCAACTCTCACATCCATATATGACTATGGGAAAAACCATAGCCTTTGTTGGCAAAGTAATGCCTCTGCTTTTTAATATGCTGTCTAGGTTGGTCAGAACTTTCCTTCCAAGGAGTAAGCATCTTTTAATTTCATGGCTGCAGTCACCATCTGCAGTGATTTCGGAGCCCAAAAAAGTAAAGTCTGCCACTGTTTCCCCATCTATTTGCCATGAAATGATGGGACCAGATGCCACGATCTTAGTTTTCTGAATGTTGAGCTTTAAGTCAACTTTTCCACTCTCATCTTTCACTTTCACCAAGAGGCTCTTTAGTTCTTCTTCACTTTCTGCCATAAGGGTGGTTTCATCTGCATATCTGAGGTTATTGATATTTCTCCAAGCAATCTTAATTCCAGCTTGTGCTTCATCCAGCCGAGCATTTCTCATGATGTCCCAACCCTGCCCAAAGCACATACCCCAAATTTCAGTTTAATCAGGTCTCTATCCTACCTAAAAATCAATAATAACCCAGATTTGCTTAAGGATGAGTATGAACTCTTTAGCCTGGAGTTCAGGGTTTTTTGTGATCTGAAGACAGATGAGGCTATCTGCCCTTCTAAGTCCCAGCTTTCTTCAGCAGTAGGGTCTCCACATTAATAATCACTAAACTATTATGCAGTAGGTAGTCAATAAAAGTTTTATGCAAAAGAATTACAGAAAGATAAAAGTAGTACAGTGGTTAAAAACATGGGCTTTCTTTCCACTTAAAATATGTACACTTTTCAGTGTACATGTTGTTGTTCAGCCACTAACTCGTGTCTGACTATGACTCCATGGACTGCAGCAAGCCAGGCTTCCCTGTCTTACTGTCTCCTGGGGTTTGCTCAGACTCATGTCTACTGAGTTGGTGAAGTCATCCAACCATCTCATCCTCTGTTGCCCCCTTCTCCTCCTGCCCTCGCTCTTTGCTACCATCAGAGTCTTTTCCAATGAGTTGGCTATGTGCACATATTGTACTTCAAAAAAAAGAAAGATTTTTTAATGAGCTGTCAAATTATTTTGACTGGATTAAAATCTGTGCCTTCCCATCTTCTGGCCATGACATTGAACATGTCACTTCACACTTCATCTCTCTAAGCTTTATCTGTTAGAAGGAGAAGTCATGGTGTCCAGTGTCATGGTAAAGGTTCAGTGAGGTACATGTGAAGCACCTAGCATAGTGCCGAACACACAGGAAGAGATTAACAAATGGTGGCTGCAGTTAATATAGATGAATGAATGTTAATCTCCATTTCAACTCCACACATTTCTCCACTTACTGAGCATATACTGTATGCCAGCAACCATATTAGACGCTGCTCAAAGAACTTGTTGATTAAATTCCTCTTGATAATTTGATGTGCCCTAACATTTGCTATACAGGTAATAATGATCTCTCTCTTTCAAGCAAAAATTCAATTAGCAAATTGTGACTATTTTCTCTTTCACTGACAGAAAGCAAAGAGATTTATCTGTACCTTTCCCAGAGGTAAATACTACTCGTTGTAGAGGCTTGAACAGATATGTCTTGCAAATTCATGAGCAAACATTCTATCTAGAACAGCTACTATTAAACCTTAGGTCTCACCTTTATCACTGTTAGGGGTTGAATTTTAACTCCACAAAAGATATTGAAGTCTTAAGCCCCAGTACTTGTGAAGTGGACTTTATTTGGAAAAAATCTGCAGATGATCAAAAGCTTAAGATGAGGTCATGAGAGTATATCTTAATCCAACACTACAGGTGTCCTTCAGAAAAGGGGAGGTTTGGACACAGAGATAGACATGTTCAGAGAAAACAAAAAGATACATTGCAAGAAGGAGCCATGTGACTGAAGTGATGCATCTATAAAACAAGGAACACCAAGGATTGCTGACAAACACTAGAAGCTAGAAGGGGCAAGAAAGATTCTCCTCTAGAGCCTTCAGAGAGAGCATGATGCTGCAGGCATCATGATTTCAGACTTCTAGCCTTTAGAACTGTGACACAAATTTCCGTTATTTAAAGACATCCAGTTTGGAGTACTTCAACCTGGCAAATTAGTAAAATCACTATTACCAGTACCATCTTTGGGGCTGCTGATCTGAAGAAAATTAGAAGGTCCTGTAACATATAGCCAGTGTGCAGGGCTCGTGCAAGCAGCATGCTCAAGAGCAAAGCTAAACAGCAAACTGTCTGCTTTTACAATAAAAAGTAGATACATGGTAGCAGGCCTTAAAGGTTAACTGGAATAAGTGAAATATCTGACCTCAGCACTGAAAAAGCCCTGTTACAAGAACTACTTATTATAGATTCACTGAGAGATTCTTCCTTGAGGAGCTTTAAAACAAAGAGGGCCCAAAATGATAGAGAATATGGATGAGCAAGAGAAATGGGACAAATGCTAAGATTTTAGATGGGGAATAGGTGGGAATGGAATTCAGCAGAGGTTGGCAAACTGTGGCCTGTAGATTAAATCTGCCCACCACATGTTTTCGTAAATAAAGTTTTATTGGAACACAGTTATGCTCACTTATTTACATATCATCTATGGTTCCTTTCATGCTTCAACAGCAGAGTTGAGGCACTGCAACAGAGACCATATTGTCTGCAAAGCATATAATATTTACCATCTGGCTCTTTAGAGAAAAAGTCTGCTGAATTCTGAAGTAGAATGTTCTATATCAGTGGTTCTCAAATGTTAGCAGGTATCAGAATCAGCCTGGTGGTCATGTTAAAACTCAGACTGCTGAGTTCACCAGATTTTTTGACTCAAAAACATGCGGGATGGGGCCTAATATTTGCGTTTCTAACAAGTTCCAATGACCACACTCTGAGAAAAATGCTTTAAGTTTACACTGAGTAGATGTACCAGTAAGAGTGATTTAAGGCAGAGGGGAGACATAAAGACAGTTGATTAAAAAATGTTTTATTTTGTAAAAGAAGACAATTGGAGGACTTAGGCAACCAAATCTCAAACTTACTATAAAACAAGTAATCAAGGCAGTGTGGTATTGTCAAAATGATAGACTACAGGCCTATGGACAGAATAGAGAACCAGGAATTAAGCCATCACATATATAGATAACTGATTTTTCACAAAGGTAAAAGTGTTTTTCAATGAAGAAAGAATTTCTTTCTAACAAATGGTGCTGGAACTGTTGAATATCCATTAGCAAAAAGATGAACTTTAATCCATTATCCACACTCATACACAAAGAGAATAGCAGCTTTTTCTTCATGGTCTCTACAAAGGGTAAACCCAGAAGCATATTAGGTCAGACACTGATGCATGGACTATACTTCAATGTTTTTATAAGAAAGAAAATATAAAAGAGGTTTGAAGAATGTCATAATGTATGTCTTTTATGCCATTCTCCCAAACTGATTAGCCTCATGAGAATACTTCTGAGGTTCTAAATATGAAGACTACTTAGTTCTAAAGATGAAAAAACAGAATCTTAACCTCAAATTCACACTTTAGTAAGAGAATTAGTCAAACATCCTTAAGGAAGAAATATACCCTATTTTCAATTATTGCTGAATGAATACATTGCTCCATACAACCCAGTCCCCGCTATCACTCCTACCACATAGAATTTTGCCAGCTCCTAAAGATTTTTACATAAGCAGCAGCAAGAAGTATTTGCAGATGCTCTATAATCTAGTCTAGGATTCTCTCATACATAGAGAAATCCCCTTGTCATTTATTTAACAAAATGTTGATCAGCACATGAGAGCCTATATAAGAAGTAGGTCCCCGAAACAGGCAATAAAGTTAAAAGTAAAGGGTAAATTGACTTTGAGATGTTGGTTAGGGGATAGTTAAATGGAAATTTCATAAATGTATCTAAATGTGCCAAATAAATCCAAGAATCATATGAACAATTCAGGCTGCCTGATTTTATCTAAATCAGACCAGACAGTTGTAAAAATAAACTAGTAAATTGTTTTCTTGCCAAAGAAGGCTTTACACTTGAACTGAGTCTGAAGAATGACTGGCATTGCAGGTAGATGGGCTTCTGAGATGGCAAGGAGATGGAGCTGTGAGCTGGGAAGTACATGCTAAACAAAGGGAAGAGCATGTTCGGAGGTGAGAGAAAGCACAATAAGTTCAGGAGTAAGCTAGTTCTTCTGTATATCTGAAACATGAGGCACCAGAGGATGTGGTATGAAATGAGACCATGATGTTCTTTTGTGTCAGGCTGATGAAAGCACACTTCATTCTTATAGGCACCTTCAACTGGAGGAATGATGCTATTAAATGTGTATTTTAGAAAGATCCTGTCAAAAGCAAGATGATGTGTTTCATGCAACAAGGATGGAGGCAGGGAGATTAATTAGAAAGTGTCTATAGGACAAAGACTTCAAATAGGATAGTGGCAATGCAAGAACCTCAGATATGCAGATGACACTACCCTAAAGGCAGAAAGAAAAGAGGAACTAAACAGCCGCTTGATAAAGGTGAAAGAGGAGAGTGAAAAAAGCTGACTTAGAATTCAATATTCAAAAAACTAAGATCAAGGCATCTGGTCCCATCACTTCATGGCAAATAGATGGGGAAAAAATGGAAACAGTGACAGATTTCATTTTCTTGGGTTCCAAAATCACCACAGAGAGTGAATGCAACCATGAAATTAAAAGACGCTTGCTCTTTGGAGGAAAAGTTATGACAAACCTAGACAGTGTATTAAAAAACAGAGCCATCACTTCACTGACAAAGGTCCATATAGTCAAAGCTATAGCTTTTCCAGCAGTCATGTATGGATGTGAGAGTTGGACCATAAAGAAGACTGAGCACCAAAGAATTGATGCTTTCAAATAATGGTGTTGGAGAAGACTCTTGAGAGTCCCCTGGACAGCAGGGAGATAAAAACAATCAATCCTAAAAGAATTCAACCCTGAATATTCATTGGAAGGACTGATGCTGAAGCTGAAGCTCCAATACTTTGGCCATCTGATGCAAAGAGCTGACTCATTGGAAAAGACCCTGAAGCTGAGAAAGATTGAAGAAAGGAGGAAAAGGGGAAACAGAAAATAAGATGGATGGATGGCATCATCGACTCAATAGACATGAATTTTAGCAAACTCTGGGAGATGGTGAAGGACAGGGAAGCCTGGCATGCTGCAGTCCACGGGGTCGCAAAGAGTCAGACATGACTAAGTCAATGAACAACAAATGCAAGAACAGAATGTACTTAAATCTAAATCTTGATTTGAAGTGTTTGAAAAACTCAATCCCCAACATTTAGTAATTGATTAGACTTCAGAAAAAGGGGAAAGAAGAGCCATCTAAGATGATTCTCAGATTTCTGGCTTGAGAAAACTGGCCAGTTTTCTCACTCGTCACCAAGTGAATGGTGATGTCAGTACCAAGATTAAATACCCGAAGGGGAGAAGAGAATTTTGAAAGATGAGAGGCTTGATTTTGGACGCAGGGAGTTTGTAAAGGCTATAGTATTTACATGTGTATTTTCTAGGTATATGCTAAAAAATAGGGCCTAAAAGCCAGTGAAGAATAATGAATAGCACGCTTTACTAAATTGCAGACATTCTTACAAGCATTTTATATATACAATTCATTTAATTCTCATAACAACTCTATAAGATAGGTGCTATTATTAGCTGTTTGGCAGATGAGGAAATAGAGGCTCAAAGACATTGAGCGACCTGCCTAAGGTCACAGCTAGGAGTGGGTTTCATAGCACACTTTCTTAAACTCTAAGATACCTAGCCAAACCTTCACTCTACAAATAAGAAATTGCTATTAACCCAAAGTCGTATAACTAGCTATTATTAGCTAGAACTAGATTATGGTTACTGAATCTGGAAATTAAACTTGAGTTTCATATTGGTTGATAAAAATTCTACTGCTAAAACATACCTCTTTGAATATTCAAGGAAAATAAGCTTATGATTCATTTGCTAATCAAAGTAATAACAATAATAAATTATGTTCATTTTGGAGGTTAGAAAATCAAGTAAAAAGAGTGAAAACACATTTTATGAAATGGCTATCTATACCAGGAGTCATAGGAACTTTTACACTGAGAAACAGAGGAAAACACTGGCATGCAACTAAGTGCGTCTCCTATTGTGCTCCCATGTGAGGGTGGCTCCCTGTCTTAGGTTTGATAAACGATGAGTTCTTAACCCATGTTTTCATTGCCTCTTTACCATTAGGTCTTTTGTTCAAGGGAGTGCCCTTCTCCCTACCTGTACCTGCTTCCTCCTTCCTGGTAGTACAATGTCACTGCCACCAAGGCTCCTGGCATACATCACAACTTACCCTGGAGAACATGGTTACTTATAAGAATGCTTCTGTAGAGCAATTTTCCACCAATTAAAATTTAAAAAAAATTTTTTTAAATGCCTGAACAACATTCTTAAACTGAAGAAGCAGTAGAAAATTATCTTCCTGGGGATATCATCATAAATAAAAAGGCTGGACAGAAAGGAAAGGGTGAAAGAAGATCTGCGTTCTAGTCTTAGTTCTGCCATTAGCTACAATGTGACCTTGGGCTAGTATATCAACTCTGCATCCCAGTTGCTTTGTCTGCAAAATGAAGGCCTTGAATCAGGTGATCTCTAAATTCCTGTTCAGTTTTATAACTCACATATTTTGTAAGATTCCCCGAATCTTCCTTATACCTGGGCAAGAAGGGCCCTTGTCCTGGGCCCCATACTTTAGAGAGTCCCTAGGACCAAAGGGATGAGCCCACCCTTGAACTCATTTCCAAACATCCAGGAGACTAGAATTCTCGGCTCAAAGGGCCTTGAGTCAGCTTCCAGAGAGGCTGCTGTCCACAGAGGATGACCGTGCAGACTGCAGGATCCACGTGCACAGATGGACCTGGGACTGGTGCGAGAGGGCACAGGCTACTGAGTGGTTGCCTCTGCTACCATATACTGACACAACACTCGGAGGAGTACGGAACCTAGCCTTCTGAGTCATTATAATATTAATTTGTTAATGTAGGAGGAGAGAATATATTTGATAGTTGGCTAGTGTGATTTACAACTTTTAAATATTTAGATACACAGTGAGTGAGCTATTTTTGGTATTCTTGCATTAGGGCCTAAAAATATGAAAGGCTGCCCTAGAGATTCATGTGCAAAAGTCCAGGTCTTCAGAGGTCAGTAAGTTTCAGTTAAAACTAGATTTTTTTCCCATCCCTCTGCCCCTAGTTTTTTGTTTTGATTCTTCCTGGCCTATCCCCGATTTCCTGTAAACTTATATATTCCAATATATTAATTCACAATAAAATGTTAATGAGTATTAGTGCTGACCTGAAGTATTGATATATCAAAGTATTGATATTTTAACAGAAGTTTCAATGCCTTACTGAGGAGTTCTCAAATTTAGTATGCCTATAAGTCATCAAAAACACTTGTTAAAATTCAGATTACTGAGTCCTAGCCCAGATTCTAATTTGGTAGGCCACGGGTGAGGTACAAGAGTCTGAACTTTTAAAAAGTACCTGAGGAGATCTACAGATGATACATTGAGAAATGATAATTTATTTCAAAGAAATTATGTTTGTAGTGAAAATTTCAGGCTCAGTGGGAAAATTTGGGGGGGAACCTCAGGTATAATTTCAGAACACTTCAGTTTATACTAGCAGATAGAAATCATAGTCAAAACCAGTACCAAGCTTCAGAGTTAACAAAACAGGCTCAAATCTGTAATTTGTGACATTCCTCACAATAACTCCATAGGTAGATTATATTATCTTCATTTACATATGAGGAATCTGAGGCTGAAAGAGAGGGTAACTCAGCAACTCATGCACTTAGTCCTAATCATGACTTTCCAAGTATTCCTTCCATTACTCTTACTCAGCACTCCTGCCATTATTCCTCAGGCAGACTCTCTAGGCTTATTTTAAACTAAGGACTTCAGTAGACAATGGCATTTGTTTGAGGGCTTATTCATGTGATATGACACATTTTTACCACTGGTTAGCTGGGACTAAACAGTTTACTAGCCTGGAAGTTGGAGAATATTTCCATTCCATGTATGCGAAGGAATTGTGCTTACATTTAAAGAACTGATTAAAAACTGAATGCTTGCTGTCAGAGTTAAATTTACTCTAACACCAATGTATGAAATTAAGAATGCTTAGTAACATTTAGTGGTGTTTTGAAATAACCACATCCAGGTTAAAATAAAACAATAATAAAGCTAAAACAAAAGCAAGTTCATTAAAATCTAATCATGTCCTTCTCCTTTATGTATTAAAATGGAAGCTGTGAGTGATGCCTTTAATTATACTCCTGATGTTTTAGCTGCTGAGCAGTTTATTTAAAGTGACAGCATCATTTTCTTATTATATAATTACTCCTACTGAATTTGTAATGTAAACAAATAAGACGCTAATAATTTAGAAACAGAAGTGAAATTGATAGCACTCATCAGATAATAATCTTAATGTACTTATTACAGATTGCTGATTCAGACTTAATTTAGTTTCAGATTTAACTAATTAGAGGAAAAAGTGTCACAGGCTCACTTCTTTGGCAGGATCTGCACCTAAAGAATCTATGGTGTTAACGACAAAAAAGATTCAAGGAAAAATCAGTGTTCACACTGAAGATCAGAATGAATATGATTTTCCTATTTTCCTGAAGCCTGCATATACGATTCAGGATATCCAAGACCAATGGCAGGAAGTTAAAAGGAAACAGAATTCCCATTAATTAAAGCAAATAATTGGGAGCTGGTCCACAAGGAAATGGGTTACCTTATAAAAAGTAAACACCCCAACAAAAAAGGTACTAAAGAAAACAGGTAAGAGAGACTTGGTCTCAAGATAGTTTTGAAAGTCACTTAAACTTTTAATGTTTTGTGATCTCAGATTCAGATTATAATTATTAAATCCAATTTCACTTCTCTAGGTATTTACAGAAAAAGTATTTTCCTTGGTTTAAAATATGCTAGACATTTTCCCATGTGCTTTTAAAAATATATGATTAATAAAATCATTCTGTAAACTTCTCTGATTGAAAATAAGGTATGATCATCTTATGCTACATACAAGGAGATTTTATTGGTAAAATTTGGTTGTAAGACAGTCAGATCTATGATGCTGTCTTATAAAATAAGAAGCTAGGAGTTTCACATATCATGCTTCTTTTATGTATATAAATTTCCCTAGAGAAATCATATTGTATGCAGAATTCAGAAGGTATAATCCTTACTGAATAATACACAGTTGAAGCTTCAAAGAGATCATCCGAATACTATATGTACCCCATCTTGTTATAAATATAGAACTGTGTATGCTCTAAGTGTTTACATGTACACTCAATAACCAATATTGGGTGAATAATGATTTTTAGCTGCAGAAGACGATGATGGGCTTATTTTATTTTTCATTGTTTCTTTGGATCTCATGACAACTAAAGATGCTGGTGAATTATTTAACACAAGATACAGTATCCTACTCCAGTCTAGTAACCACCATGAAAGCTCCCATGTTTTCTGTGTTCCACAGAAAATCTACTGAGAGTCTCCGATGTTCTAACCCTCAGGTCTAGCAGACAGAAACACACACACTGAAGGTAACTTCAGAGTCAGTAATAACAAGAACTGGAGCAATTGAAATTTAATATCTGGATCCAAAAACAACAATACAAGGGATGCCATAGTTAATAATGATTACAGTGATTATAAATTAATATATTTATATGTAAATATAGATAACCACAAACATGTGCTAATTATCAGGGTTGTGAATTATGCAGACTTAAACAGGATTTTCTTGTTCTTATATATTCAGGAATGGTTTTTCCATGCAAAAAATAGTTTATGGTAGGTGGGACTCAATTGAGGAATTCTCAGATTCAACTAGGATGGAGCCAAACTGGACATACCAGAAACAAATGTCTGGCCCTGGATAGCTCAAACCTACCTTTATTCTTTCTCTTTCCCTATGGATAGTACCATTAAGATGACTAATTGTGTCATCATCTGTGGTATTAATTTTAAATACACTCAAGATGTTACAAGTTCTGTGTTTAACAAACACTGACGGAGTTTATCTCTTTCACAGCAAGACATTAGGGCAGTCTGGATCAACTTGGAAGCTTATGCTTATGGGCAGCTGTTTCATGTCACAAAATACCAAGACCCTACAAGACAATGATGAGAACCTGAAGATCAACACTGACAAACTTGGGGTCAAGTTTGTGTTTGGAGCTTCAGTCCTTCCATTTTTTCCAGTAAGACTCTACTCATGTGGGTTGTTACAATAATGGGGTATAGCTGAACTGGAAGAGAATTATAAGGAGCAGGGGCATAATCAATACAGTGGATTATCATCATGTGCTCTTTACACTTAGACAAATTCAACTATAAGTTGCTCAGTAAAAGTAATAATAATAATAATTTAAATAATGTAGGCAATTCTGTCTACCATTTCATTCAATAAATATATGGCCAAGAGTGAGTGGGAAGTGAAATGCATTGATCCACCATTTCTTAACCAATCTCAATTACTTTGTGCTGAAAAATAAGAATGTCCATATGACTAAGACCAATTTTATTGAGTATTTAGAGGTAATATTTATTATACCCAAATTTTGTCTTACACACTGACTATGGAAAGTAACTTCTCTGTAAAGATGCAAATTAATGATTTAAACTTAACTAAAATTTTCTCCTTGAAAAAAATGTGATGTTATCTGTTCCCATGATTCCAGGAATTCATGAAATTAGCAAAGTTTCTAAGAGTGTACTGAGTCAAAATCTTCTCTTTCTTCTCTATACTATGTTGGTTGAATTTTACACAATTCCAGTAAAAGTTTAGATCTACTCCAGAATCTGATATCTACTGAAAATGACCCTGAAGGCAACAGATACAAACCAGTAAGTTATTAGCATCTTCCAGTAGGACCTGAACTGTTGTACTATACAATGGAAAGTAGACCGTAGATCTTCTGAAATGGTAAAACAATTAAGAAGAAACACAGACTTTATAGTCAGGAAGCAGTTGAGTATATCTTTGTTAATTTTAAGATTTATGCTGCACTGAAACATTGATTTTCTTCTTCAGACATTTGAGTTCTTGTCCAAACGTGTGCTTTTTTTTCTTCTTTTCATTCAGAATATGGTGAGTTTATTAGGCCCAGGGACTATGTCTTATTTGCTGATATATAATTTCCAGTGCCTGGTATATTGCAGATACTCAGTAAGTTTTTAAAGAATGAACAAATAGAATCGTGGATTTTAAACTGAAGAGGACACAATTTTAAAGAGGTTCTGAATAAATGAAAATCAAAGTTGTTTTCAATGCAACAACTGTGAGTAGTCATGCATCTATACTCACCAAATGCAGCAATGCACACAGGGATGATGGTATCTGAGTATGCATGTCAATGATAATGGAAACATTAACTTATTAATAACATAGAAGAAATCAATAATTTCTTTTAATTTTGAATGTCATATCTACTAGTAGTTTACCTTAAACTTCCTCTGGACCTCACATTACCAAATAATGCTTGAACTTAACAAAATTAACAGTATTTGCTGACCATGCGCCTGGACCTTAACATGTACTTCCTTGAGACACCTCAAAGTTACTATCTTGTACTGACCCTTGATAATAAAACCTTTTTATGCACAAGTGAGGTTTTCTCTAGAAAACCTTACCCAGGGCAGAATTCTAGACAGTAGCTTTTGAACAAAACATTTGTTTAATGAGAGTACAACAGGCATACATAGGCATCTGAGATGATGTGTGTAGTGGTTAAGAGAGCAGGCTGGGAGACACACTGCTCAGGATTAGATCCTGGATCGTCTCTCAGTGCCTTTTCAAAGAGATCACTCTTTGAGCCTTATTTTCTTCACGTATAAAACAGGATTAATAAGAATCATTACCACAGAAAGCATTTGTGAGGATTAAATGGGGTCATCAATGTAAAATAAAGCACATGGTGTGACCCTATTCTGCCAAGAGCTGTCCAGAGTGCTTTGTTTGTATTAATTTGAATAAATACCAAAGTTAATACATTAACATGCAATTAAGGTTAGCTATTGTTAGTGATTACTATTATTAGTTTTGATTGTATGAAATTACCAATAATTCACCACTTTGACATACAAAAACAACAATTTCAATGGGTTTTATCTGATATTCTATGAGCTTAAGATACACAGGTGATTTGGTCAAGTTACTCAGTTCTGTTAAATCAGAAAATGGGAGAATGAGGTAAACCAGCTGTCTATACAATCAAATCCAAAATATTAATCCATTGGCAATAGTCTCTGAATAATAATAAGTTGGTATTATATTGTATTTGTGTTCCTGGTCTGGTCTTAAGATAGAGGAAGTTAATTTAGGACTGAAATTGGGAGAGAGAGGAACTTGAATACGCCACACAAGCATGTTTCTATACCTGTCTGATTATCACACACAACTGACTGCCCACTGGCCCACTCAAGTCTATCTTTGTCCATCTGGGAAGAAATGATAATGTCTATGGGAAGTGATTCCAAGAAAATTTTGAAAAGATAAACATCTTAAAACAAAATGCATTACATTTCTAAAAGAGCAGTCATCATCATCTTGGGGTCAGGAATGATATTCAAGGGGCATTCCTGACAAATATTACTGAACAAGCTGATGCTATGCTCATTTAGTACCCACTAAATAGGGTCTGAGTTTAGCCAACAGATGGCCGATGGACAGGTGAGAAGATGCATACGTTGTGATGAGACAAATGATAGAAAAGGTTAAATTTTACAAGGTAGGGGAATGAGAATGGGAGGCCAGGATTAAAGACTCCGGTTGTCTAAGAACTAAAGTCAGGAGACAACTAAAAATAAATTATCTACCCTTATCTGAGCTGACACTATCTTCCCACCTTCTCCCTAATCCTCTATCCCTTTGGATCAGTGATAACACCTTCCACACCTCCAGCTGTCCCAGTGTGCTCCTGTTCTTTGGCTAGCCTAAAAATCACATTTCTCTCATACTGAGATTATCTCAAACTGCCTTTTTCTGCCTAATATGAAGTGACTGCTTTCAACAGAGCATCTGCAAAATCAATTTTCTTTACCCTTCACTTTGAAACACATTTTTAAATATAGCTCCAGTAGCTGTTGTACTTAACATCAGTGAATTGCCCTCCAATTTAACTTTTCCAAATAATCATTGATATCTGTAGAGATTCTTAATTCCACACTAAAAAATGTCCCCAAGTTGAATGATTACTTTTTTTTCTTTAACAAAAAAATAAATATTCTTTGTGCTTTAAACAGCTTTTTAATTAACTAAGAATCCTTATTGGGAGGTGTTTTGTTTTGTTTTGTTTTGTTTGTTTGTTTTTTTAATGACATGAACACAAGCATTTACACAGGAACTGCTGGATGCTCATCATTTAGCTGGAAAAACTATATTACCTGGCTAATGGAAACACTAGGGAAGCACAGAATACGAACTACGTGTTGGCAACACTAATTCATCTATAGGCAGCTCCAAGTTACCAAATAGGCTTGCATTACCATAAATAGAACAGAAGTAAAAGAGTTATAACATCCTTCTAGCCTTTCTAGAATTTACCATATGATGCATTCAGGCCTATGAAAGCCAGTAAGGAGTAGCTTTGGCATTTCTGAGGAATGCACTGTTAATGTAAGCCCCAAAGGCATGTTGAGCAGAAAAGTGACCAATGATAGCAATAACAATACCCTACATTTGTAAAATACTGTACACACTGACCTCCTTTAATCTTGACAACAACCGTAAGATATGGGCATTATAAACGAAGTTAAAGACGTTAAAGGACTAGCCAAGATCGCATAAGTAATAAATGGTAGAAGCCAAATTTTATTCAGTATTACTCAATGAACTTTCATTGATTTCTCACCCTGTGCAACTCTTTGCGCTGAGCACTAGGGATACCAGAAAACAGGTCACAACACCTGCCCCCACGGGGTACATAGCCTGATGCAAACAATAAGGGGTATTCATTCACAAACTGGAGAAGGCAATGGCATCACACTCCAGTACTCTTGCCTGGAAACTCCCATGTACGGAGGAGCCTGGTAGGCTGCAGTCCATGGGGTAGTGAAGAATCGAACACGACTGAGCGACTTCACTTTCACTTTTCACTTTCATGCACTGGAGAAGGAAATGGCAATTCACTCCAGTGTTCTTGCCTGGAGAATCCCAGGGACAGAGGAGCCTGGTGGGCTGCTATCTCTGGGGTCACACAGAGTTGGACACGACTGAAACGACTTAGCAGCAGCAGCAGCATTCACAAACCTGGTGTGTTTGAGAAACCGAAAGAAATCGAGAGAGGCCAGTACATGGCCAGTGAGAGAGCCTGGTAAAAATGAAGAAGGGATGAGTAGCATCATGTAGGTTACTTCCAAGCACAGAAAGAAGTTTGGATTTTTTTCCAAAAAATAAACAAATTTGATTTTTTTAAAAAGCATGTTTCTAGAGAAAGACAAATGTATGCTATCTCTTATATGTGGAATCTAAAAAAAGGGTACACATGAACTTATTTACAAAACAGAAATAAATAGAGACACAGACGTAGAAAACAAACTTACAGTTAGTGGGTAAGGAGGAGGGAAGGATACATTGGGAGATTGAGACTGACATATGCACACTACTATATATAAAACAAGGACCTACTGCATAGCATAGGGAACACTGCACAACACTCTGTAATGGCCTATATGCAAAAAGAAAGCATCTGAAAAAGAATGCTATATGGCCTATATGCAAAAAGAAAGCATCTGAAAAAGAGAGGATACATGCACATGTATGACTGATTCACTTTTCTGTTCACCTGAAATTAAGAAGTTTGGATTTTATTTTACTAAAAGTAGAAGCTAATGGAGAATTTAAAGCTAGAAGTGGCATGAGATACTTTTTATTTTCAAAGAACTCTGGTCACAGCTTGGAGAATGGATTGAAAAAACCCAAGAGTGGGAACAGACCAGTTTGAAGGTGAGAGGTGAAAGCGTTGGGATATATTGAGGCTGTATAACCAAATGATTAGCTGTTAATTAAACATGCAAGATGAGGACAAAAGGGAAATCAAGGTGACTTCTAGATTTTTGGATGGAGCAGCTGAGTCACTGATGATGCTGTATCAGGATTGGAGAGAGAGAGAGAGTAATAGGTTTAGTGGCAACAAGGGTGAAATCAATAATTCTGTTAAGGTTTGAAATGTGGGGAAAGAATTTAAAATGCAGTGTGATAAATGCCTCTGAGATAAAGGCATATGCTAAATAATGTGAAAAGGAAGAGAAAGATTAACTCTGTGAGAGAAGGTCAGGGAAGCCTTCACATGGAAATGAGGTTTAGTTTCTACATTTAAAAACAATCAAGAAATGACCAGTGAGTGAGAAGGACAGGCTATGGTTTTTCCAGTGGTCATGTATGGATGTGAGAGTTGGACTATAAAGAAAGCTGAGCGCCGCAGAATTGATGCTTTTGAACTGTGGTGTTGGAGAAGACTCTTGAGAGTCCCTTGGACTGCAAGGAGATCGAACCAGTCCATCCTAAAGGAGATCAGTCCTGGGTGTTCATTGGAAGGACTGATGTTGAAGCTGAAACTCCAATACCTTGGCCACGTGATGCAGAGAGCTGACTCATTGGAAAAGACCCTGATGCTGGGAAAAATTGAGGGCAGGAGGAGAAGGGGATGACAGAGGATGAGATGGCTGGATGGCATCGCTGACTCGATGGACATGAGTTTGGGTGGACTCAGGCAGTTGGTGATGGACAGGGAGGCCTGGCGTGCTGCGGTTCATGGAGTCGCAAAGAGTCAGACATGACTGAGCAACTGAACTGAACTGAACTGAGAAGGACACTCAAGGCAGAAAGAATAGCACATGTGTAAAGGCAGAAAGTACAAAAATAGTTTGTGCTGAGCTTCACCCTATTGCACCAAAGCTATTTCTGGAGGGCAGCTTGAGGTTTCTGGACCTAGCAAGGTGGTGAGAAAAATATTAAGTGATAAGTATATGACTAATGTAAAGGACAAGCTTAAAATTATGAAGACAAGAAGAGTATTAAATGCAAGATTAAAAATCCTGAATTGCAGTTCCAACTCAGCCACTAACCATCTGGGCAAGACACTTCACGTCTCTGGGTTTATTTCTTCATCAGAAAAATAAGAGCATAAAATTATTTCGAAGGTAATCTATAGATCTGGGAATCAATAAAACTGTGGTTAGTCCTCATGCACCTATATTAAAAATATATATTTATACATGTATACATAAAATGTTTGTTTCTATTTATATTCATACACATACACACATAAATCTCCCACCTTACTTCAAAAAGGATTTGAGTCACCCTAAAGAAACAAAAAACATAAAGCCACAGAATTGATGCTTTTGAACTGTGGTGTTGGAGAAGACTCTTGAGCGTCCCTTGGACTACAAGGAGATCCAATCAATCCATCCTAAAGGAGATCAGTCCTGGGTGTTCATTGGAAGGACTGATGTTGAAGCTGAAACTCCAATACTTTGGCCACAACATGCGAAGAGTTGACTCATTGGAAAAGACCCTGATGCTGGGTAGGATTGGGGACAGGAGGAGAAGGGGACGACAGAGGATGAGATGGCTGGATGGCATCACTGACTCGATGGACATGGGTTTGGGTAGACTCCGGGAGTTGGTGTTGGACAGAGAGACCTGGCGTGCTGCAATTCATGGGGTCGCAAAGAGTCGGACACGACTGAGTGACTGAACTGAACTGAAAGAAATATATGGCAAACCTAGACAGCATATTAAAAAGCAGAGACATCAGCTTGCTGACAAACATCCGTACAGTCAAAGCTATGTACAGATATGAGAGTTGGACTATGAAGAAGGCTGAGCATTGAAAAAATGATGCTTTCAAAGTGCTGTGCTGGAGAAGACTCTTGAGAGTCACTTGGACTGCAAGGAGATCAAATCAGTCAAGTCTAAAGGAAATCAACCCTGAATAATCATTGGAAGGACTGATCCTGAAGCTCCAATACTTTGGCCCCCTGATGTGATGAGCCGACTCATTGGTAAAGACTCTGATGCTGGGAAATATTGATGGCAAGAGGAGAAGGGGGTGACAGAGCATGAGATGGCTGGATAGTATCACTGACTAATGGAGATGAATTTGAGCAAACTCCGGGAGATGGTGAAGGACAGGGAAGCCTGGCATGCTGAACTTCATGGGGTCACAAAGAGTCAGACACAACTTACAGTCTGAACAACAACAGCAACAAAGAAAAATATGAGTGTCTCAAATATTTTTTAAATGGAGTATTTATGTATAAGAAACGCTGGGCTGGATGAAGCACAAGCTGGAATCATGATTGCCGGGAGAAATATCAATAACCTCAGATATGCAGGTGATACCACCCTTATGGCAGAAAGTGAAGAAGAACTAAAGAGCCTCTTGATGAAAGTGAAAGAGGAGAGTGAAACAGTTGGTTTAAAGCTCAACATTCAGAAAACTAAGATCATGGCATCTGGTCCCATCACTTCATGGCAAATAGATAGGGAAACAGTGGAAACAGTGGCTGACTTTATTTTTCTGGGCTTCCAAATCACTGCAGATGGTGACTGCAGCCATGAAATTAAAAGACACTTGCTCCTTGGAAGGAAAGTTATGACCAACCTAGACAGCATATTCAAAAGCACAGACATTACTTTGTCAACAAAGGTCCATCTTTGTCAACAAAGGTCCATCTAGTCAAGGCTATGATTTTTCCCATAGTCATGTATGGATGTGAGAGTTGGACTGTAAAGAAAGCTGAGCACCAAAGAATTGATGCTTTTGAACTGTGGTGTTGGAGAAGACTCTTGAGAGTCCCTTGGACTGCAAGGAGATCCAACCAGGCCATCCTAAAGGAGATCAGTCCTGGGTGTTCACTGGAAGGACTGATGTTGAAGCTGAAACTTCAATACTTTGGCCACCTGATGCAGAGAGCTGACTCATTGGAAAAGACCCTGATGCTGGGAAATATTGAGGGCAGAAGGAGAAGGGGTGACAGAGGATGAGATGGTTGGATGGCATCACTCACTCAATGGACACAAGTTTGGGTAAACTCTGGGAGTTGGTGATGGACATGGAGGCCTGGCGTGCTGCTCTCCATGGGGGTCACAAAGAGTCGGACACGACTGAGCGACTGAACTGAACTGAACTGGTACATAAAAATAAAAGAACATTTATGTAGATATATATAAATACATATTTTATACAGGTGCAAGAAGACTACTAATCATAGTTTTAGAGATTTCCTGAACAAACATAACAAAACAGAAATAGATTCATAGATACAGAGAATAAGCTAGTGGTTTCCAGATGGGAGGAGGGAAGAGGGTGGGTGAAACAGGAGAACGGTATTAAGAAGTACAAACTTCCAGTTATAAAATAGGTAAGTCACAGGGATATAATGTACAGCAAAGGGAATATAATCAATAACACTGTAATAACTTTCTTTGGTGACAGATGGTAACTAGACTCACAGTGGTAATCATTTCATAATGTATAAAAATATTGAATCACTATCTTGTAAACCTGAGAGTAATATAATATTGAAAGTCATCTATTCTTCAATAAAGAAGAAAAATACCTACTGTTGTATAATAAAGAATTTATCTTGTCTTGGTCCCTGGTCCCCAGGAGATAACCTCTAAATCTTTAGAACTTCCTGAGTGATAGGAGTGGCTTTGTTATTCATGAGTCCCTTGCATTATGCCTGATTTATACAAATGAGATGACTCAGGAAGGGAGTTAGTCATAGGAAAGACAGACCCACAGGATTAGAGTGTTGAGGCTTTGAACCAGCCCAACCTCCAGGGAGGAGAGGGGGTGCTAAGACTGAGTTCAATAACATGGCCAATGATTCAATTAATCATGCCTATGTAATAAAACCCCAGTAAAAAATATAGACACCAACTCTCAGATATGCTTTTCTTTTTAAATGTAACACTGTTTATTTAACTTAAGAAATATTTCAGCATTCTAAACATACAAAAAAAAAAAGAGAACATTGCAGATCGTGTTTAGTACAGAAGGTTCTTGAACTTTCACTGGTGCAGTGGCTCTTGGCTTTGCTGATAATGAACAGTTCTACAGCTTGTTTAAAAAACAAAGAGTTTAAAACTACGGCACCTCAACTAAAAAGGATCCAAAACATTTCTCATGCCAGCTGACCTCCCCTTCTCCACAGCTAAGAATGGCATCCAGCTATGTGGCTATATACAAAATCAAGACAACCTGAATCTAGATGGATGCCCACTGCAGTGTCCACAGGTCCAGCCCCACAGTGCATGCCCTGAGCTACAGCCCCTCCTGAAGGCATCGCCCCCACAACCTCCACATCAAGCAAGGATGGTCAAGAGTGTGTCTCAGTTTCTTTGTTCTTTTTATAAACTATAGATATGTACAGTTGAGAACTCGGGATTTCTAGCCACTGACCATAGAGTTAACACACCACCTTACAAATTGAAAAAAAAAAAAAAGCCAGAAACGTCTTTAAATGCCTTGTCACACCAACAGCAAAGTGCACGAAGTGAGAACATGAGAGCCTTTTTGCTTTAGAAATGTTTGGAAATATGTACAGCTTTGATACAGTTTCCGGGTGCTCCAGACACCCATGGCCACTTCATGTAAACCACTGACAATTGCTAGAGCACTTTGAGAGACTACGATATGATCATGATCCAATTGGGTAATCAAACCTAATGAGGGCAACAGACACATCTTGGGTGAGAGGTGTGTAAATCACAGCGCTCCCTACTCTAAGGTATTCACAATAAGACAGGTCAACAGTTGTTTTTTTTTAATTCCTCCTCCTCCTCCTCTTCTTCATCTTCATCTTCCTCTTTCACCTTTTCCGGGCAACTTTAGCAGGACCCTTGGTGCCATCAGACTTCCCTTTAGACTTATAGTCTGTGACATCCTCTCCTCCAGCTTCACTTCCCTTGTTGATGTATGGCTGCTTCTCGCTGTCACTTAAGTTATTTCACATCTCGCCCAGCTTCTTTGCCACATCTCCGATAGAGATGCCAGGGTTTGTAGACTTGATCTTGGGGCAGAATTCAGAGCAGATGGTGGTCTCTTGGGGGCATTAGTGTCCTTCTTCTTCTTGCCTCCCTTAACTGGCCCATAATCCTTCAGTTCCTGATCATAGCGCACTTTATCCGCCTTTGCCATTTCATCAAATTTAGACTTCTCTTTCCTGGACATGGTCTTCCACCTCTCGGAGCATTACTTGGAAAATTCAGCAAAATTGACAGGGACCTCAGGGTTTTTCTTCTTATGTTCCTCTCTGCATGTCTGCACAAAGAAGGCATAAGCAGACATCTTGCCCTTTGGTTTCTTGGGATCACATTTAGCCATCTTGATGTATTGTTCACTAGTTTGAGCAGCGCAGGGCATGACGCGTGGCTCAGCACTCCACAGCCTGGCGCTAGCTGCCTGGATGACAGCTGCCTCAGCTAAGCTTCCCCGTTGCTGAACACATCAAGCGTTGGGGAAGGGTGATGTATTCTACTTCTCTTCCAGGTATCATCCTAATTGTCTATTGGGCTGGTCCTTGACAACTTTTATAATCAAGCTGTAAATACAGTGCTTTCTAGAATTCTTTGAGTCATTCTAGCAAATCATCAGACCTAAAAGAGTTAAAGCAACCCCCATATTTATAGCCAGTTGGTCAGAAGTGCAACTGGTCTGAGGACTTCTGAAATTGTGGCTGGTATTAGAAGTAAAGGTAATCTTTCAGGGAATCATGCCCTTAATTTGTGGAGTCCATGCTAACACTAGGTGCTTGGCATCAGAATTGCACTGCAGCATCATAATAACAGAAACCAAATAAATAAAGAGCTACAGCCAAGAGGAATAGGGATACAAAAATAAATAGATAAAAATAATGAGGTCACTACTTATATCCTAATAATGAAATCCAGGTAAGCTTTATAAGGATTTCAGAGGCAGCACAGTGTGGTGGTGAAGAACAAAGGTTTTAGCCAGACTTCAGAACTAAAATTCCACCACTGCCCTTTACCATCTGGGTGACTATAGAAAAGTCACTTAACTCTCCAAGCTCTGTAATATGAAGATACTAATAATACCCTGCCTCAAAAAACTATTAAAAGAATCAACTTAATTCATAAAAAGTGTTTAAAACCATTTCTGACATATAAGAACTCAATACTCATTATTAGAATGGAACACAATGGCAGGCCACTGTCAACATATCAAAGTACAATTTAATGAAAATTATTTTTTTAAAGAAGATGCAGTCCAGATATGAAACCCTAACAGTTTATCACAGCACTGCCCAATAAAACTTTCTGAATGACCAAAATGTTCCATACTTATCCTGTCCATTATAAAAACTTCCAGCCACATATGGCTATTGAGCATTTGAAATATGGTTATTTTGACTAAGGAACTGAATATTTATTCTATTTAATTTTTATTTTATTTAAATTCAAATAGCCACATGAGACTAATGGCTACCACATATTGGACAGTGAAGACAACTAGGGAATATGAGAGCCCACATGCCCTTTTGAGTGCTCTCTCATGAACAATATTTATAATAGTCAAGCTTCCAGCAAGGACTGCAGATGAGAATTCAAGTCCAAGTTACTGGTTAAAGGCAGAACCATGTGTTCAGTGGGTATTTAAGAAAAGAACAGGTTTAATATTTTGTTATATAAGTCAAGAAGCCTACCAATCAGGCATGAGCCTGGAGAAAAGCCCACAGACTTTGACATGGAGTGGGCCAAGGTAATATTTGCAGACAAGGTTTTCCTCAGAAAACAGCACAGAATCTACTACAATTTATAATGAGAAGAAGCCCCAAACTTCTACCGACTTTATCAGGTTGTGGTGAGAATTAAAAGAGAAAATGCATATAATTGTTTATCACAATGCTCTCCACAACAAACATTTAATCAATTTTACCTCTTTTATCATTATCAGAATTATTCTGTGCTATAAAATATGCCTGTAACAACTGCAATTGGAGGTGTTAATTATCTCAATACAGTGCCCATGTAGCAATAATATTGAATTGAAAACAGTATTATTTACTGCTTAACTCTTTAAGAAAACCTAGTGGTAAGTTGACTTTCTACACAGGGTTCTTAGATTGTGACCAAACAAATGCTTGCAGAACTCTGTCAAAACTGATGACTTAGGTTTTGAAGTAACTGATTTAAAGTAATTAGATCAATGAGCCATTGTTTGTAGAAGCTACTCTAAATTTGAGAAAATAAACTATATCATCAGCATTTAGGCAAATGTTTATTTGCCTGATCCCTATAGAGGGATGCATGAATTTGGCTCATCCAGGAATATCAAGTCATTACGATACACCTTAAGGGGGAGAATTTAAAATACATTGTATTTTGTCTCCTTTAAGATACTATCTAATCTACCAAGAAACTTACTCATGCCAATTAACTGGAATCTGGGCAGTGGTGTTATAAGTCTCACATAAGTATTAATAGCTAGGATTCTGTATCTAGAGCATAACCTATTGCTGTACATAAGCCTAGAACTGATATAAGGTCAATAAAATCAAGGTTTATTCAAGGTTCCTAAGAAACTTATTCACTAACTGATGAAACTCATGTTGCCCAGTAAGACAAGAGCTGTGTCTACGACCCACATACTCCTGAAAAACACGGTCCTGAGAAACCTAGAGTAGCAGCTTATAAAAAATGAAATTGGTCTACATCTATATGGAATCATTTAGAGAGATCACAAAGTATTTTTTACCAAAATCATCCTATATATGATCCCAGGCTTTTGTTTACTTCTAGGCAATAGGAGTAACAAGTAGTGAAGTGAAGTGAAGTGAAAGTCACTCAGTCATGTCTGACTCTTTGTGACCCCACGGACTATATGGTCTATGGAATTCTCCAGGCCAGAATAATGGAGTGGTTGGCCTTTCCCTTCTCCAGGGGATCTTCCCAACTCAGGGATCGAACCCAGGTCTCCACATTGCAGGCAGATTCTTTACTAGCTGAGCCTCCAGGGAAGCCCAACAAGTAGACAAAGATCTAAACCTATCATGGACAACAGCCCTCTGCTCCTCAGCAATGAAACATTTCCCCTCATCTGCACCACATGTATCTGATCCTTGTTAGACATTGTCCATAGGGAAAAATGGAGCACCTGGGAGCCAGTGCCACTTTTTGCCTCTTGCTTACACTGTCACAATAAATAAAGACTTGACTGATACTTTCAGAATGGCTCATTGTCTGAATTGACCACCTCAACACTTGGAAGCCTGTCACCTACATAAGAAAGACAAATCTTCCCAGAGACCCTACAGCAGACTGCCACCATCTTGGCCTTAACTGAGATACACAAGGGCATTCTAAGTGAGTAGTGTCTACAGAGAGAAAACAGTTGGTGAACTAACCATCAGTGCTTGCCATAATTTGGAAATGAGTTCAATGGGAAAAATAAAGGCTCAGGAGTTCAGAAAAGAGAGAGAAGTGTGCTCTGAGCCACAGAGAGATGATTTCATCAGTTAGTCAGTTCAGTTCAGTCACTCAGTCGTGTCTGACTCTTTGCAACCCCACGGACTACAGCACACCAGGCCTCCCTGTCCATCACCAACTCCCGGAGTTTACTCAAACTCATGTCCATTGAGTCAGAGATGCCATCCAAACATCTCATCCTCTGTCATCCCCACCTCCTCTCTCCTTCAATCTTTCCTGGCATCAGGGTCTTTTCAAATGAGTCAGCTCTTCGCATCAGGTGGCCAAACTATTGGAGTTTCAGCTTCAACATCAGTCCTTCCAGTGAACACCCAGGACCAGTCTCCTTTAGGATGGACTGGTTGGATCTCCTTGCAGTCCAAGGGACTCTCAAGAGTCTTCTCCAACACCACAGTTCAAAAGCATCAATTCTTTGGTGCTCAGCTTTCTTTACAGTCCAACTCTCACATCCATACATGACTACGGGAAAAACCATAGCCTTGACTAGATGGACCTTTGTTGGCAAAGTAACGTCTATGCTTTTTAATATGCTGTCTAGGTTGGTCATAACTTTTCTTCCAAAGAGTAAGCGTCTTTTAATTTCATGGCTGCAGTCATCATCTGCAGTGATTTTGGAGCCCAGAAAAATAAAGTCAGCCACTGTTTCCCCACCTATTTGCCATGAAGTGATGGGACCAGATGCCATGATCTTAGTTTTCTGAATGTTGAGCTTTAAACCAACTTTTTCGCTCTCGTCTTTCACTTTCATCAAGAGGCTCTTTAGTTCTTCTTCACTTTCTGCCATAAGGGTGGTTTCATCTGCATATCTGAGGTTATTGATATTTCTCCTGGCAATCTTGATTCCAGCTTGTGCTTTATCCAGCCCAGCGTTTCTCATTATATACTCTGCATATAAGTTAAATAAGCACAGTGACAATATACAGTCTTGACGTACTCCTTTCCCGATTTGGAACCAGTTTTTTGTTCCATGTCCGGTTCTGACTGTTGCTTCCTGACCTGCATACAGATTTCTCAAGAGGCAGGTCAGGTGGTCTGATATTCCCATCTCTTTCAGAATTTTCCACAGTTTATTGTGATCCACACAGTCAAAGACTCTGGCATAGTCAATAAAGCAGAAATAGATGTTTTTCTGGAACTCTCTTGCTTTTTCAATGATTCAGAAGATCCAGATGATCCAGCAGATGATTTCATAAAGGAGATCAAACTTTGAACTGTGTTCTGAATGATAGGTAAGGTTTGGAGATCAGAGGGCATGACAGATGGACACACAGACTAAGGAAAGGTTGTTGCAGAAGAAATGAGCTCCTAGGATAGAGAAAGGAACATCTCACTCTTCTAAAAATAGGACAAACAATATTTAGATTCAAGAAACTGAACATAATTGCCCAGCAAGGGGATGGGAAAGCCACTCTTATGGAAGAATCTTTAGCAGGTCTAGTGCTGGCAAGTAAACTAAGAAATGCCTATAAAACAATTGATATTGTCTAATCAAGCATGTCAGTAAACATACACGCCAAACAAGTGCCCTTAATACATGCAGATTACACTCTTTGGAAAAATCAAGTGAAAAATTCCTTGTGCAACAAAAGGAAGAAGGCACTGTCCTGCAACTAGCTTGGCTTTAACTCCCGCTGAGATCCACAGGGTGTCCATTCATGAGACCAAAGCAGCATATGGCCCTGAAAATATAAGCCTCTGGTCTTACAATAAACAGAGTAATCTTAAAATTAAAACATCAAATCAAAAACACTTCTGGATAACAACTAGTTTAAGTAAATTGCTCTTATCTTTTTGTTTGTTTTAGGCTTTTTGTGTGAGAAGAGAAAGGGGGGCACTAGTCAAAGGGAAAACATATTCAATAACGGCAGCAGATAAGATCAAAGTAAAATTTTCTCTATATTCCCTAAGAGGCATGTTTCTCCTGTTCCTTATTAATTGGCAGTGAAGGTCTAAGCAAACAGTGGTAACCAAACCAGTGAGTGGAGCTTTTTCACATAACAGGCAGCTGGACACCAAAAGCTCAAGGACTAAGATCTTTCCTGCTGTGTCCAAGTAAACTACACTGGAAGGAAATCTATAGTGAAAGTCCCCATTCAGGACAGTTCTCAAGTCTCACTTAAAAACTAGATTCTTTTTCTTACCTGACCCCAATTGGTAATTAGATATCCTGCTTATTAATCTATCCAAGTGACTATTTCTGAATATTAAAATGTGGGATTATTTCATCTTGCAATTATGTTGGCAATGGAAGGAAATAACAAACTGCAAACCTACAACTGTAACCTCCTAAAAGTTAGGAGGATCACAATGGACCACTGAAAAAGGAGACATTTTAATTAATATGCCTCCCCATGGCTTTGCCTTTCTTCTTGTATGCTCAGCTGGAGCAATTAGAGGAAAACCTGAGGGGCACCTACCCCAGGGCCTCCCCCAGCCTCTCCAGCTGAGTCTCACTCATGGCTGGCAACTGTCTCTAGTGACGAAGAGGTTCAGCGTGAGCTATAATGTACATCTGTTCTAGGGAATGATCCCTCCAGAGAGACACCAGGAAGTAGCCTGTTCAAAAAGCAAAAACAATTAAAATCCTACTCACTTTAAAGGAAGAAACAAGAAACAATCAATTAAGAAAGATACCTTCCAAGCTATTACCATGTGATACAACTTCATCTTTAGAGACTTCTCCTTCTTTAACAGTTTTTTAAAGTATAGTTTACAATAGTACAACATTTACCCATTTGGTGTATACAGATCAAATAACTTTTAGTAAATTTACACAGTTGTAAACATCATTATACTCAAACTTTAGAACACTTTCATCATCCCCCCAAGTCCTCTTCTGTACATTTGCAATCAATCCCTACTCCCAATCCCAGCTCCAGGCAACCTGCTTCTTATCTCTATAGTTTTGCCTTTTTTAGCAATTTCCCTTAAATGCAATCACACATTATATATTCTCATGTTTGTTTTACACTTAGCATGTTTTTGGAGTTTATCCATGTTGTTACATGCGTAATTCACTCCTTTTTACTGCTGAATGGCACTCATTGCTTAGATGTAACTGTTGTCTACCTATTACCTAATTGATGGACATTTGGATTGCTTCCAAATATTCCAAAAAGAGATACTGTAACAAATATTCAGATACAAGTCTTTTCATTTCTCTTGGGCATATTCCTACCTAGAAAGAAAAATTTTTGGTCATTTGATAAATGTAAGTTCAACTTTTTAGGAAACTGCTAGGCAATTTTTCAAAGGGGATTGGATCATTTTCCACTTTCATCAGCAACATACGAGAGTTCTGGTTTCTATGTATCCTCAGTAACACTTAGTATTCTCAGTCTTTTCTGGTAGTACGTAGTTTAGAGATGTGTAGTGGATTCTCAATGGGATTTCAGTCTGCATTTCCCTAAGGACTAACAATGTTGAACATCTCTTCATGTGCTTATTTGCTATTCACAGATCTTTTTTTTTGAGGGGTCTATTCAAATTTTTATCCATTGTTAATTGTGTTGTGTGCCTTCAGATTATTTACTGCACAAGATTTCTTCATACTCTTGAATATAAGTTCTTTATCAGCTAATTTAAAATATTTTTTCCCATTCTTTTTACTTGTCTTTGTCTTTCTGTTTTCTCAATGGTGTCTTTTGAAAAGTAAACATTATATCATTTGTTGTTCATGATTTTTGTGTCCTAAGAAATGCAAAGTAATACATGTTTTCTCTCCTGTTTAATTCTAGATATATAATATGTTAAGTTCTTACATTTAGATCTATGATCCATTTTGAATAGAACTTTGTGTACGATGTGAAGTAAGGGTCCAAGGGGTTTTTGGTTTCACTTTTGCTTTGCATAGAGACATCCAATTGTTCCAGCACCATTTGTTGAACAGACTCTCTTACCCCACTGAATTACTTGCAAGTCTGTAAAAAATCAAGGGGCCATGTATGGGTTTATTTGTGGACTCTGTTTTGTTCCAGTGATTCATAGTCTAATGCTAACACCACATTGTCTTGATTATTGTGGCTTCATATTAAGCTTTGAAAATTAGGTAGCACAAGTCCTTTGACATTGTCCTTTCAAAATTGCTTTGTTTATTCTAGGTACTTGAATTGGTGCTTTTGAACTGTGGTATTGGAGAAGACTCTTGAGAGTCCCTTGGACTGCAAGAAGATCCAACCAGTCCATCCTAAAGGAGATCAGTCCTGGATGTTCACTGGAAGGACTGATGTTGAAGCTGAAACTCCAATGGTTTGGCCACCTGATGTGAAGAGCTGACTCATTGGAAAAGACCCTGATGCTGGGAAGGATTGGGGGCAGGAGGAGAAGGGGACGACAGAGGTTGAGATGGTTGGATGGCATCACCGACTCGATGGACATGGGTTTGGGTAAACTCCGGGAGTTGGGGAGGCCCGGCGTGCTGTGATTCATGGGGTCGCAAAGAGTTGGACACGACTGAGCAACTGAACTGAACTGAACTGAAAAGAGTGAAAGTGAACTTTGCCACACATGACAATCTGAGAAAAAAATTTTATAACTCACAGCACAGACAAAATGTTATTCCTAATTTATAAGGAAATCCTAAAAATTAAGGAGAGGAAAGAGAACAAGAGGAGGAGTAGGTGGACGTGGAGTACGTCTCTCTCCACGGATACATCAGGAAGACACCTTCAGACACAGAAGTGCATGCAGAACACCAGCTAAGAGAGGACAGGAGTACCTGACCAAAGGAAAAGAATATATAGAACCATGCAAAACTCGGTAGGACAAAGGAACTAGAGGGAAAAACAGGAGTATTAGTAGGACTGAACTTGCTCTCAGAGGGTGGGGGAACCAAAGCAGGAGTTCGTTCCCACATCAGAGCAATTGTCTAAGTCAGAGGAGAAACATTTAAGGCTGAGAGTGAAACAGCTGATCTGTGGCAGCCTAAAAGGAATGAGAATCAGACAGTCCTTGCCGCAGCCATACATACCCTGGACAGGGCCACAGGTCCCTTGGAAGATGCAGTGGCTGGGAGCTGGAGTTTAGGGATTGTGGAGCAATCCCAGGGCAAGGGCTGCTGTTGACTGTGGAGAGACAGATAGAGGGGATGTGAGGGAGGAGATTGTGGTGGGAAATGCCTGTGGAGGAAAGCAGGGCAGTCATGGAAGCAAGGCGATACTGCTGAGTCACGCATAGGGGATGGAGCCATCACCATGGCCTCTCTCTACCCACATGCCAGCATGGGCAGCTGAACAATAGAGAGGCTGGCCTATCAAACACCTGATGCACTGAACTACAGAGCAGGACCCCATCCAGGGTGCCCCTTTAAGTGCCTGACACGCCAATCTACAGAGTAAGACCCCAGCTAGGGAGGCCCCTCTATGTGCCTGACATGTGGAACAACCGAGAAGGACCGCAGGCAAGGGAGCCCTCTAAGTGCCTGAATGGGTGGAGCTACGGAGAAAGACTGGCCAGAGAGGCTTGGAAAAAGACTCTGAGAGGGCCATAACTCCTGCAGCAGAGGCAGTCCATGTTCCTGCACACTTGGTACTGCCAGGGTCCCCAAGCAGCTGCCCTATCTTCATGCTCAACTCTCACTGGGGCAGAGCTTCCACAGGCAAAAAAATCTTGCACCTACAAGTACAGGGTCACTTCGGTAGAGCCCAACTCTTTGTAACCCTGTAGACTGGGGCCTGCCAGGCTTCTCTGTCAGGGAGGGGGTTTCTCCAGGGAAGAATACTGGAGCATATTGGCCAATACTGGTTGCCATACCCTTCTAGAGCACTATATCTCTTGCTGCCCTAGCCACCAACTCCCCTGAGTAGAGATTAATGGATAAAGAAGTTGTAGTACATATACATAATGGAATATTACTCAGCCATAGAAAGGAATGCCTTTGAGTCAGTTCTAATCAGGTGGATGAACCTAGAACCTATTATCCAGAGTGAAGTAAGTCAGAAAGAAAAAGATAAACATCATATTCTAACGCATATATATGGAATCTAGAAAAATGGTAGTGAAGAATTTATTTACAGGGCAGCAATGGAGAAACAGACATCAAGAATAGACTTATGGACATGGGGAGAGGGGAGAAGAAGGTGAGATGTATGGAAAGAGTAACATGGAAATTTGCATTACCATATGTAAAATAGATAGCAAACGGGAATTTGCTGTATGGCTCAGGAAATTCAAACAGGGGCTCTGTATCAATCTAGAGGGTTGGGATAGGGAGGGAGATGGGAGGGAGGTTCAAAAGGAAGGGGATATATGTGTACCTAAGGCTGATTCATGTTGAGGTTTGACAGAAAAACAACAAAATTCTGTAAAGCAATTATCCTTCAATAAAAAGATAAAAGAAAACGAAGAAGAAATTCACAAAGCAATAGAAAAAGAAAGTCCAGTTGTCATTCAGGATAAATATTCTCTATTCATGTAATTAAATACTATGTAATTGTAAAATAAATAAAATCGTATGTATTAATATGTGCTGGATGAAATGTTATACAACTATAAAATACAACATGGTATAAAAAGAGAGAGAGAAGGGGGATGCTGCAGTACAGACCTCCAGGATATATTACAAGGTGGAAAATATGATGTAAAACAATGAATATAGAATATAATGTTCTGAGAAAAGAAAGCAGGAAAGTAAGAATGTATCAGTTCAGTTCAGTCGCTCAGTCATGTCTGTCTCTTTGCGACGCCATGAACCGCAGCACGCCAGGCCTCCCTGTCCATCAACTCCCGGAGTCCATCCAAACCCATGTCCATTGAGTCGGTGATGCCATCCAACCATCTCATCCTCTGTCGTCCCCTTCTCCTTCTGCCCTCAATCTTTCCCAGCATCAGGGTCTTTTCCAATGAGTCAGCTCTTCACATCAGGTGGCCAAAGTATTGGAGTTTTAGCTTCAGCATCAGTCCTTCCAGTGAATGTTCAGGACTGATTTCCTTTAGGATGGACTGGTTGGATCTTCTTGCAGTCCAAGGGACTCTCAAGAGTCTTCTCCAGCACCACAGTTCAAAAGCATCAATTCTTCGGCACTTAGCTTTCTTTACAGTCCAACTCTCACATCCATAAATGACTACAGGAAAAACCGTAGCCTTGACTAGATGGACCTTTGTTGGCAAAGTAATGTCTGTGCTTTTGAATATGCTATCTAGGTTGGTCAGAACTTTTCTTCCAAGGAGTAAACATCTTTTAATTTCATGGCTGCAGTCACCATCTGCAGTGATTTTGGAGCCCAGAAAAATAAAGTCAGCCACTGTTTACACTGTTTCCCCATCTATTTGCCATGAAATGATGGGACCAGATGCCATGATCTTAGTTTTCTGAATGTTGAGCTTTAAGCCAACTTTTTCACTCTCATCTTTCACTTTCCTCAAGAGGCTGTTTTTCCATGTCCAGTTCTAACTGTTGCTTCCTGACCTGCATACAGGTTTCTCAAGAGGCAGGTCAGGTGGTCTGGTATTCCCATCTCTTGAAGAATTTTCCACAGTTTATTGTGATCCACACAGTCAAAGGCTTTGGCATAATCAATAAAGCAGAAATACATGTTTTTCTGGAACTCGCTTGCTTTTTCGATGATCCAGCGGATGTTGGCAATTTGATCTCTGGTTCCTCTGCCTTTTCTAAATCCAGCTTGAACATCTGGAAGTTCACGGTTCACGTATTGCTGAAGCCTGGCTTGAAGAATTTTGAGCATTACTTTACTAGCGTGTGAGATGAGTGCAATTGTGTGGTAGTTTGAGCATTCTTTGGCATTGCCTTTCTTTGGGATTGGAATGAAAACTGACCTTTTCCAGTCCTGTGGCCACTGCTGAGTTTTCCAAATTTGATGGCATATTGAGTGCAGCACTTTCACAGCATCATCTTTGAGGATTTGAAATAGCTCAACTGGAATTCCATCACCTCCTCTAGCTTTTTTCGTAGTGATGCTTCCTAAGGCCCATTTGACTTCATATTCCAGGATGTCTGGCTCTCTGAGTGATCACACCATTGTGATTATCTGGGTCATGAAGATGTTTTTGTACAGTTCTTCTGTGTATTCTTGCCACCTCTTCTTACTATCTTCTGCTTCTGTTAGGTCTATACCATTTCTGTCCTTTATTGAGCCCATCTTTGCATGAAATCTTCCCTTGGTAGCTCTAATTTTCTTGAAGAGATCTCTGCTGCTGCTGCTAAGTCGCTTCAGTCGTGTCCGACTCTGTGCGACTCCATAGACGGCAGCCCACCAGGCTCTAGTCTTTCCCATTCTATTGTTTTCCTCTATTTCTTTGCATTGATCACTGAGGAAGGCTTTCTTATCTCTCCTTGCTATTCCTTTTTGTGTATAAAATAAAAACACTAGAAGTACAAACAAGAAACTAATAAAAATTATTAACCACAAGGTTGGAAATGAGGGGACCAAAGTAGATGAAAGAAGCCTTAATATATATTATTTGGAAACAATTTTGAAGTTTGAACCATGTAATGTCTTACTTATCTTTTAAAGAGAAGTACTACCAATGAAATTCAGCAGGGAAAGTTTAAAGTTTTATACCAGAAACTGGTATAAACTGAGAAAATGATTTCTAGAAGAAACAAAATTTCATGACTTTCCTATGGCCTGATTTGAGACACCTGCTTTCACATTTCTACAGGGATGGGAACTTCATTTTGAAATATTATTACTTGGTCAAAACATTCAGTTGAGCCTCATGTTGCTTCATTCAGCATAGTGGTCACTTCAGGGAAGAGAGGAAGAGAAACAAGAATGGGGTGGGGAGCATTTCACAGGAGCTTGAACTGCATCTCCATTTTATTTGTTTTAAAAATAAAGATATTTATTATATAATAAAAGACATGGAGCAAAAGTGGCAAAATACAGAGATTTGACAAACCTGGGTAGATAAGGGAATTGTGTCCTTTTTACTGAAAACACCAGGACTCTGAGAAGAACAGTAGAGTTTATTTAAAACAAAGCATTTCTTTGTTTTCTGTGGACAAGACATACAGGGAAGAATAAACATGTTTGAGACCAAAATCACCGAAGACTTTGGCTCATCAAGAAGTCACAATATAAAGCCACCTAAGGTCGCTAAGCTGTGAGTGCTCAGAAAAGAGCAAACTTGGCCTGCATGAGTGCCCTGCTGCTGTGAGTGGGGCCAAGGCCAGGACATCAAATGTCAGAATCCATGTGAGGGCATCAATTCACTAAACAGCCAGAAGCCTATTGTTCTTATAATTCCTGCAGGCAATGAGCATAGTTTTCAAACTGAAAACTAGACCAAGTAACCATGAAGCCTTCAGAGACATTTTGTCCATATTTCATGATTTCTTTTTAGGGAAGTGCACAAGGTCTAATTACACAAGCGGTTTATTCTCCTCATTAGCCTTTTGGGTTTCAGCATGTGTGGGTTTTCTTAAGCTTTTCTCACTAGTAAACTCAGCCAAATTCATGCTCACAGAGGAAGTCAGATTCCAGCTCTACAGCAGATCTCCAAGCTACCCAAATCCATGGGGTAATCAAAAACATTCTGCTGGCTGCTATAGGACTTATATCTTTTCTCCTGAAAATAACTGTAGCAGGATTTATGTCAATAACACACACTCCCTCCACAGGCTTAGCCTAGAGTATTTAACCACAATTACTCTCCTGAGCAAGATCTTTTTTGTTATTTGGCAAAGATGGAGAGAACAGAGGGTAAAGAGAACAGACTATTAATATAAATAATTACCTCATGTTATTCAACACTTTACAAAGGTTCAAAGCATTTTCACACATTTGATATTCATAAAAATGAGAGGGGAAGGCATTTTTACATTCCCATTTTATGGATGGGAAAGCTGAGGCCCAGGGAAGTTAAGCAGTACACCTTTGTCTTCTGCCCTCATTCCAGACTTCTCACTATGCCAGATATCTGGCAGGCTTAAGTCAAAAAACAGATGGCATGATTTTACAAATTCCTTTCCATCCATACGATGCAAATTCTCCCATAATCATGGTTGCCAATGTATCTCATCCTTATGGATATTTTGGAGACCAGTCTCCCCAAACCACTGTTCCCCCTCTTTTACCTGCCCTAGAACTGAATTTCCACCATTAAATGTCAGCCCTCTGGCTAAAGAGCTGGACTTGACCATGTAAATAAATTTCTCTCAGTATTGTAACTGAGGTACCTGCATCAGAAATACACTTGGAAAAATATAAATTCTCGGCATCATGCTAGATCCATGGGATCGGATTCTCTGAGGTGTGTGTTTAGGAATGCGCATTTCTAACAAGTGCCCTCATGTGTCGTTGGTAACAAGTTGAGAGCCACTGCTTTCAGCAAGGAAAACCCTGAGGTGTTTTGAGCCAGAAACTAGAATCACCAAAGGATTATTCTAAAAAGATAAACCTTGGAAGCAGTGTTTAGACTATTCTTGAGTGGAAAGAGATTCAAATTCATTTTTAAAACTACAGCTCTCTGCTTTCTGTACACACTGGAGAAGTTCATGAGAGCATCACTTTACAAATCCTTTTGTATGACTCACACTTTGTTCCCTAGGAGCTGAAACCACAGAATGCATTACCTAGAAAAGCTCTCAAATTTTCATTTGTTTCCTTTATCCTTTGTCCTCACTTACCTCCTTTTCTTTCTTGCCTCCTTTCTCTCTACCTATATATAAAACACACTCAAATTGTGGTCACGAGCTGTTCTTGGATGTTTTGAGTTTTTATCTTTCTCACAGCAAATAGTCAGAAATCACATGAGCCTGGAACTCGGAATGCCTGAGTTCTAGCTCCAGCTTTTCCACTGCCTTGCTGCAGGACTTTAAGTAATTCAACTCTCCCTTTGGAGCTCAGCTTCTGCATCTGTAAAATGAGAAGAGTCCACCAACGGGTATCCAAGGTCCCTTCAAATGAATACTCTACAATTCTACAAGTTGACCTTTCTGGATCCCAGCAACACAAACATTTAAAATCTCTGGATCCAAATTACTCTTTGGTTCATTTAAGTTCAGAACATTTAAAATGTCTCTCAGAATGTGCACTAGAGTCTTATGCTAACAGCAGTGGAGCTATAATAAAGTTGGTTTAGCTACTTAACTGTCTGCCCACACATATTTCTCACTGCAACTTCTTTAACCACGTCTAGCAAAACTAGATAAGGGAAAGGAATCTTGATGAAATAAGTAGTCATCTTAGCATCTGGTCACATCAGAGGAGTGTTGTATGCCTTTTATTCACCACAGGTCTCTCTGTGGATAATCCTCCTTTGCCTTCCTCCTCGTACCATCACACTCACCAAGAAACGTGAGCTGATGCCAAGGGCACATGTGGCACTGCATTAGCAGTACACAGATGAACAAGACATGTTCCTTTCCTTCCTAAAGCTAGCCAAAGAGATGTAGACAGTGAGAGAAGGAAGTGATTTCACTTGCCATGAATCTTATTACTCAAAGTCAAATTTTCATCAAGCTAAAAGCAGCAAGTTTGGGTTTGGCTTGGTTTGTGTTTATTTTTTTGCTCTGGTTTAAAAAAAAAAAAAGCAAGGATGTCGAACATACATAAGGAAATGTCCTGATGTCCTGATGTCCATAGTTCTGAATGCTCTGCTCATTTCTCAGTGGTTAGACAGCACACATTATCTCCTCATTCAAGATTCACCACAACATGGAGTTACCATTCACTTGTTCATTCATTTAAGAAATATTTACAATTGCCTATTATGTGCCAGGCACTATGCAAGGAGCTAGGAACAATCCAGTGAATGAGAAAGACACTATTTGGTTTATGATGTTTAAAATCTGGCTGGAAGGTGGATGAAAGAGATTAATCAAATATGTATAGGAATAAAACTTAGTATATATTATATCTATGAATTTTATATACATACACATACTTATTTGGATAAAAGTCAGGAAGTATATACACTCAAATGTTAATTGCAGCAACTGCCATGGGTAAGATTATGTGCTTTTTTTTTTTTCCTCTTCCTTGTAATGTCACATAGTCATTGATTTTTTTGCAAGCATTACACTTTTATAATAAGAAAAAAGCCTTTCCATTGTAAAAATTTCATGTGCTTAAAGATTTATTGACATAGAAAAATGTCATATATTGCTAAAAATTAAAGTTGCAAAACAGCATGTGTAATAAGATTTCACTTTGACTATAGAATGCAATAATAGCAAACTAGAAAGACATATACCAAAATACTAATAGCAATTATCTTTGGTGGTATAATAGATCATTTTGTCTTTAATGGTTTTTTTTAAATTACCCAAGCTTTCTACAATAAACATGTAGTAAATTTTTACTTCCTTTATCCTTGGAATCTCATTGCCTCTGGCAAGTCTTCTCTGACCATCTCCACCCTTGGGCCACACATTGTCACTCTGCTAAATGACTAGAAACTTTGTTGAGTCTGTTGCCATTTTAACATCAAGCACAAGATACTGTTCATAATTTTTTCTTGTGAGGGAGGTACCAGGTATTTAAGTTTTTTCACTCACACTAGTATCTGATCACTGTCAGTGAACACTAGGAGCTTCAGTGATTATCTCAAATCCTGGCAGGACACATTGCCACCAGTGTTCAGGGTTGCATTGTGAGTTATGCAGGCAACAGCACTGCCGCCCCTCCAGCGGCCCGCCACCTAGCTCCTAGCTCTCTCCAGAGTGCCTGTCACGTTCATCTCCTCACACAGAGGGCACCTCCAAGGGGTAGGAGCTCATTTCTAAACTCAGTTCTCCTGCCTCAACCCATCAAGGTTCACTGTGAAAAGGAGAACTAGCAGACAGAACAGAAAGAAGGGCTCATTATATAGAACATGATACATTTTACCCACAGGATTCCTGAGTCACTGCCACTGGGCAGGAAAAGAGAGATTCAGAGAATCTTAAGTCTGGAAGCGTGGTAAGCAAAAAGATCAAGCTACAGATGGAGAAATGGGCTACAGAGATTTGAAAAAAAAGTGACGTGCCTAGGTTCCTGGGCAAGTTAGTGACAGAGTTGCTCCCCCTACTGCAGCACAGAGATACAATATAAAATACTCTGCACAAAATGAAGGGACACTAATGATAAAAGAAAAATTCCACATTTGCTTCTGATTCTGTATTGTCTGAATCTTTGACAAGTAGATGGCACAAGATTTCTGAATTCGTTGTTAAAGCTCAAATCTAAATACTGGAGTGGGTTGCCAAGCCTTCCTCCAGGGGATCTTCCCAACCCAGAGATCGAACCCAGGTCTTCTGCATTGCAGGCAGATTCTTTACTGTCTGAGCCACCAGGGAAGCCCACACTATATTGTCTGAATCTTTGACAGCTAGATTGCACAATATTTCTGAATTCATTATTCAAGCTCAAATCTAATAAAGATATACCTTTTTAAAATAAAAATACCGACAAACAGAACGATTTTTACTCACGGCATCAACTCTCTGTCAAATCTCTGGACAGATTTCCAGGACTACTTGTTTGACTTCTTATCAAATTCCTGCCACACCCTCTAGCAGCAAAGGCTTGTTGTTAAGAGAATAGACATCAGAATCAAACAGGTTCAAGTCTGTGTACAAACTTTGCTTCTTACTAATTATGTGATTCAGGCGAGTTAATTACCCTCCTTGTCCCTCCATTTCCTCAGCAGGAAAATTGAGATTGATCAGGGGGCTACCTTAAGCATTAAACAAGCTAATGCATGAAAGTGCTCAGAAAAATGCCTGGAGCAGGGCAGCTGCTCACTTTGCCCACTGGTTTTTCATCATCTCATTCCTTGAGGTTACTGTTCTTACTATCACTACTCCCAGGCTGTTTTTCTGACACATGACAGAAGGCACTTCTTTTTCAGCTGCTTTACTCAGGTAGCTGTTGTTCCCTGGAATGGCCTCCCTTCCTGCTATGCATCAAAACCCTGAATTTTATTCCAGACTCATCTCAAGATTCAACACTCCAAAATTATCCCTAAATAACTGTCACAGATAATCTCCCTTTCCAAATTATGATAATTCATTGGGAGGGTGACTATATAGTTAAATAAAATGACCAAGCACTGTGAGAGTTGAGGAAGAGGAACGATCCTAAGCTGTGGTGTCAGAAGGCTCTGAATAAAAGCTGCTAATCTTCCAACTACCAGTTGTGTGACCTGGAACAAATAAATCACCTTAAATTTTCTGAGCCTTCATTTCTTCCATCTATTAGGCAAGCATCATAATCCCTTCAGCCATTCCTTCTGTCAGGAACAGACTAATACAGAAGAGCATTATAGGTAAAAGCAAGCAAAAAAGAACAGAGGGGGAAAGGAATAATCAAGGGTAGACAAAAAAAAAAAAGGATGGGGAGTGAGCAGTGGTGAGGGCTGACGAAGATGGACAAGAATTCAGTTGAGGGGGAATAGTGTGGAGACCACATGTTCATAGTTAGGAGAAAAGACAGTCACGATTCCTAGAGACAGAGACAGAGGGCTCATGCCACAAGACGGACAAGAAAATAGTTTCTATCAGAAAGCAAAACAGAGCGTGGCATCAGGAAAGACCTGGAAGGGGGAGGAAAAGCAAGAACTTAGCCTTACAAGTATCAACAGATGACCTAGATGGGGTACTTAGATATAACTTGTGTAACTAAGGGCTGTTTGATGTTGAATTCAGCTACCTAATGTTTGAGTCATATTACAGTGACAATAGCGTTGGGCTCCCTAGCCTATTTCTCCTATCCCTTATTTTTGTAACAAATCATGCCATGTGTACCACCACCCTCAACCTGGGGAGATAGAGAGATGACCCAGAAGACAGAATACCTTGTTTCTAAGGATGCTACTCAAAATACTTCACAATCAGCACAGCACAATCAGCATAACAAGGGCACCACTGGTCAGCATAAACTCTTACCACAGTTAACCAATACCATGGTTAACTAGTGGTACTAGTGGTACTTACCACTAGTGTCAGCATTGCCCACTCCCATATGATGAGTCCAACAGTGGTTGTTATTGTTCAGTTGCTAAGTCATGTCTGACTCTTTGTGACCCCATAGGCTGAGGCATGCCAGACTTTCCTCTCCTTCACTATTTCCCAAAGTTTGCTCAAATTCACGTCAACTGAGTTGGTAATGCTATCTAACTATCTCATCCTCTGTTCTTCATCAATCACAGCCTCATCATGGTGAAGATGCTTACATAACTTAAAGAATCTATGAGCCATGCCATGCAGGGCCATCAAAATGGATGAGTCATAGTGGAGAGTTCTGATAAAATGTGATCCACCAGAGAAGGGAATGGCAAATTACTCCAGTATTGTTGCCTCGAGAACCCCATAAACATGAACAGCATGAAAAAGTCAGCAGTGGACCCATGACCAAATAGGGTCAACTGAATCCTTCTCTTGCAATGACAAATAAGGTCTCTTAGGAAAAAGAAGCTAAGTTTTTTACATTAGGATAGCTAAGACATGAAGCCTGAGATATGAAAGTAGAATGAAAACAAAGACAGGCAGAAATGAGAGCTGAACAAAGAGAACACCTGAGTGAAGTTATGCCCTGATTCTCAAGTTCCTGGATCCTACAGTTCTTTCTTTAATTCTGTGATCTGTACCTTCATCCTTCCCAGTAACCTGAGCCAATCAATCCTTTATTTTCCCTTAAGCTTGTTCAAATTGGGTTTGTCACATATAATTGAAGGCTCTGAGGAAAGTTCCTCTGCTCATTGTGGCAAACCTTAGAAGTGACCATATACCAAATTAATTATGGTAGAAAGACAAGGAACCATTAGAAGGTAAAAGGAGGGAAAGACCCTGCATCTGAGGATTGGCTTTGATGTGAAGAAAGCCCAACCCATAGCACATTTAATCATTGGTGACAGTTAACATTAGACAAGTATTTGCCAGAATCTAAGAGGCTCTGTTTTTAACTCTCTAGACCCAGTCAAGCTTGAGCTCCAGATCCATCCCTGCACTCCCTGGTTCAGAGACCAATGAACTCCTTTTTCAGCCTAATTTTTATTATTTTATCAGAAATAACCATTACAAGAATAGAAACCTAAATTATATTTGAGATCAATGTCTTTGGGCTTCCCAGGTGGCTCAGTGATAAGAATCTGCCACCAATGCAGGAGACACAGGAGACATGGGTTTGATCCCTGGATTGGGAAGATCCCCTGGAGAAGGAAATGGCAACTGATCCCAGTATTCTTGCCTGGGAAATCCCACGGACAGAGGAGCCTGGTGGGCTCCAGTCCATGGGGTCATAAAAAGTTGGACATGACTAAACACACATGAACACACACACACACACACACACACACACACACACACACACACTTCTTTGAACTAATGTTTGAGCTGAGCCCTAAAGAATAAGCAAGAGGAGTAGCCAAGGGAAGAGCTGGAGGTTAAGGTTCAAGGCACAGAGAAAAATATATGCAAAGAACCTGAGGTGGGAAACAGTTTTTTGAATAAACTAAAAGCAGGGTTTGTGTGGGACCAGTGTTATAGGGGACGAGAATGGGGTCAGATTATGTAGGATATGTGGCACACTTGGTAACTCATTTTTTGCATATTATACATCATCGTAAATCTACATTTGATGACATGATTTAAACTCAGGTTACTTTAGCCCATGTTAATTTTCCTTGGACTTTGCTGGTGGTTCATACCGTGAAGAATCTGCTTCCAATGCAGGAGACTTGGGTTCAGTGCCTGGGTCAAGAAGATCCCCTGGAGAAGAGAATGGCTACCCACTCCAGTATCCTTGCCTGGAGAATTCCAGAGGAGCCTGTCAGGCTACAGTCCCTGATGTTGCAAAGAGTTGGGTATGGTTGAGTGACTAACACTTTCACTACTTTGAATTTTCCTAAAAATATTCTGTAACTTGAAATATAGTTACCCCATACCAAGCCACTCTATCTTGTCTTCTTGACTCTTTCAATATACACTTTCCAACTGCATTTAGCTGATTCTGGGTCCAGATTCTTCTTATCTTCTGCTAGAATGAAGTACACACTCTCTGGTGGCAGATAGCAGGGGACAGACTACTCATGGCTGTTTTAATACCACGTTTATGGAAAGTGGCCCCTATGGGGCCAATTAGAGCCAATATTCAACTGTAAGTACTAGTGATGGCCATATTATCTCATCTGCCCTCACCTTTATGCAGCTCTGCTTCATTGCTTCTCTAGATAAGATGTAAGGGAAATTTAAGAACAGCAGACAATGTGGTTACTGTGTTCAAACACCTGCTCCCTCTAAGTAAAGGAAATTCAATATTCTTTCCTCCAGCTTTCCAAGGTCACAAATCCTAAGAAACACTGTAAATTCTTAAACCCTGATACATCAATTATTTCAAATGTACCACTTTAGTTAATTACAGAAGTATCAGTAGGGGCAGCAGTAGCATTAAATGCTTTTTATAAACATTACTACATGTCAGGTACCTGGAGGAGCCCCTACATCCTTTGTCTCAGAAGCTTATGAAGTAGATGCTACAACTTTTCCCAAATTATAAAGAGGAGAATTGAGGCTCTAAATGGTAAGGTTTTATGACAAAGGATGCCCAGGTGGTAAAAGTAGGAAATAAGAATCAAACCCAGCTGCAAAAGTATGCTCATACCCATTGTGTTGTGTGACCTTCATCGTCAAGAAACTGTGCTGGTTGGTGTACAAAGCAATTTAGATCAAGACAATAATTAGCCTCTAGGAACACAAGCTACAAATGAAATAAAACAAGTAAAGGACATACAAAGCAATAAGTAAAATGCTGAACAAATAAATATAATCTGTGTGGTCAATTTCTCCCCAGCTATTCTAAACTTAGGAAGACCTGTTCTTTCCTGAATTCTTTCCTAGTGGTCCCACGGATATACTGCCCACCCCACCAATGCTCCTCTCTAATAATCTAGCATCTGGCTGCTGCATATATTTTATTCCTCTAAAATCCTCTGGTGAGCTTTTGATAATCCACATCTTTTAAATGTCTACAGCCCCAAAAGTAAAGTGAGAAAACATGACATCTTCTTTTAAACATGCTATTTCTCCGTAAGAGTTTCAGCTCCACTCCTTTTTGACTGAGTAATTAATATGAGGCAAATTATTAACTTCTCTGAGCCTTACTTCTTTCATCTGTAAAACTATTGATACCTTTCATATGGAGTTGCTGTGAGGATTACATGAAAGAACTCACACAGAGCATTTGGCAATGTGCCTGGCACATAGCAAACACTTAGTAAATTCCAGCTATTACTTGCCGTATTATTACATATGATCTGCTCCAAGAAAATATAAGTATAAAAATCACAGTTTTCAAACAGATAAATTAAAGATTATTAACAAGATTAAAAGAATCTTCCTTTTATATGTATTTCCCATAGATAGAAAATTTCTATAGAGTGTTACAAATGGGACCTGATGCTGTTTCTACTCACAACACTTCTGACACCAAATCTATGGGGTTTTTTTCTTCACATTAACCAATTCTCTGACCCTCCGGACATCAACTGGGTGTCCTGCAATTCAATTCAATTCTGACATGAATACCTGGAATCAGCACAGACTCCACAGGTCTAAGGGCACAGTCCCACAAGTCTACCCCCACTTCAGATGCAGTTGCAAGGACTAGGTGCTCTGGGTACCCACACTGCTGTTCCCTGGGCTACAAAGTTGAGAGTTCCTACAAATCCCCCTTTCAGGTTCGGTGATTTGCTAGAGCAGCTCATAGAACTCAGGAAAACACCCAATTTACATTTGTTGTTGTTGTTAAGTCACTAAGTCGTGTCTGAGTCTTTGCAACCCCATGGACTACAGCACACCAGGCTTCCCTGTCCTTCACTGTCTCCTGGAGTTTACTCAAACTCATGTCCATTGAGTTGATGATGCCATCCAACCATCTCATCCTCTGTCATCCCCTTCTCCTCCTGACCTTAATCTTTCCCAGCTTCAGGGTCCTTTCAAATGAGTCAGCTCTTCGTATCAGGTGGCCAAAGTATTGGAGCTTCACCATCAGTCCTTCCAATGAATATTCAGGGCTGATTTCCTTTAGGATTGACTGGTTTGATCTCTTTGCTGCCCAAGAGACTCTCAAGATTCTTCTCCAGCACCATTATTTGAAAGCATCAATTTTTCAGCACTCAGCCTTGTTTATGGTCCAACTCTCACATCCATACATGACTACAGGAAAATCCAGAACTTTGACTAGACAGACCTTTGTCGGCAAAGTGATGTCTCTGCTTTTTAATATGCTAAGTTTGTCTAGGTTTGTCATAGCTTTTCTTCCAAGGAGCAAGTGTCTTTTAATCTCATGGCTGCAGTCACCATCTGCAGTGGTTTTGGAGCCCAAGAAAATAAAATCTGCCACTGTTTCCATCGTGTCCTCATCTATTTGCCATGAAGTGATGGGACCAGATGCCATGGTCTTAGTTTTTTGAATGTTGAGATTTAAGCCAGCCTTTTCATTCTCCTCTTTCACCCTCATCAAGAGGCTCTTTAGTTCCTCTGCACTTTCTGCTATAAGGGTGGTGTCATCTGCATATCTGAGGTTGTTGATATTTTTCCCAGCAACTTACATTTACTAGTTTACAATAAAGGATACAATGCTGACACAGTCAGATGGAAGAGATGCATAGGGGCAGGTACATGCAGAGCTCCCAGGCACCACCCTCCCAGTACCTCAATGTGTTCACCACCCCAGAAGCTCTCAAACCCTGTTGTTTAGGGGCTTTTATAAGTTTCATTTCATAAGCATGATTGATTAAATCACTGGCCATTGGTGACCATTAGTGATTGACTCAATCTCCAACCCCCCTCTCTTCAATGAAGGCCAGGGTTTGAAATGAAAGTGTCAATGTTCTAATTATACCCTGGTCTTTCTGGCGACCAATCTCCATTCAGAAGCTGCTGGGAGTCCCCAGCCATCAGTCATTTTGTAAGGATATAAAAGACACTCTGATCAACTCCTCAGATAACAAGGGTTTTAGGAGCTATGTGTCAGGAACCTGTAACAAAGACCAAATATGTATTCCTTACTGTATCACACTTGGGTATCCAAAAGCTAACTTAGCAAAACTTCAGAAAGAGTCTGTGGGGTAAGAGGAAGCACATTTGAATTAAAGTGTTTAATAGACCTACATCTACAAATAATTTCTAGAAGGGAAAGAATATTATCAAAAATAGACTCACTCATTTCAATATCTAGGTGCCAAGCCAGCTAGTTCAGTTCAGTTCAGTTCAGTCGCTCAGTCATGTCCGACTCTTTGCGACCACATGAACTGCAGCACGCCAGGCCTCCCTGTCCATCACCAACTCCCGGAGTCCACCCAAACCCATGTCCATCGAGTCGGTGATGCCATTCAACCATCTCATCCTCTGTCGTCCCCTTCTCCTCCCGCCCCCAATCCTACCCAGCACTAGGGTCTTTTCCAATGAGTTAACCCTTTGCATGAGGTGGCCAAAGTATTGGAGTTTCAGCTTCAACACCAGACCTTCCAATGAACACCTAGGATTGATCTCTTTTAGGATGGATTGATTGGATGTTCCTAAACAATTCAGCATTCAAGAGGATGACAGAACACAAAATCTTCTACCCTGGAAGCAACTAGAGAGCTGGCCTTTTAAAAGCCGGGCACCATCCAGTTTTGAGAGGTGAGAATGAGTTTATTACAAGACACTGAGAAGGAGGTGATCCAACCAACTCTACAGTATGAGGAAGATCATGTAATCTTTATAGACTTCACTTTTCTAGCTGATGAAATGAGATCGTTGTACGTGGATGGTTTTTCAGGCCCACTTTCGCTTTCAAATACAATAACCCTAGAAAGGTGACCATTGCCCATGGAAAATAATACGGAGAACTTGTCTCAAATAACACTGCTCTTCAAATGGAAAGCCTGCTATTTTATGTCAACCTCTCACCATGTCGCTAACTTTTATCCAAACCAGTTAACAACTTAGTCCGCAAGAAATGAAACCTGAATTAATGATTTTGAGGAGCAGGTCACAGAGGTATTTGACATTGTGATAGCTTCATTGATACGCCCTTTACTTTACATGCAAAGGATGCATCTCCTTTTTTTTTCTCTTTCTCTCTCCAGTTTAAGGGATTAATAAGTTCTGGGAAAGAGATATCCTCTTGAGCAGGCAAGGGCAGGTGTAAAAGCCTTTCCTCAAGAAAATACTGTATCTTGATAACATATACTTCTTTTTTTTGTTGTTTATCTGTTTTTTAATTTATTTCTAACTGAAGGATAATTGCTTTACACTATTACGTCGGTTTCTACCAAACATCAACATGAATCAGCCATAGGTTTTTATATCTTGATAACATATGCTTCTTCGCATTAGAAAATCACTGCATTTATTGGAGGAGAAGGTCAACAATGCATTCTACTTTGGGCAAAGGAGAATCCTGGCAGTAGGAGGTAAATATATGTGTGCTCACGGGGATCTAGGATATAAAACCACCCTACCTTTCTTTATGCCACAGTCATAAAGACATTATTGACATTCAGAGTGATCTCATCATAGAGGACTTCATTCCATGTTTTATTAAGCTTAGGAAAGAAAGGAATTTCTTAATCTGTTGAGTGCCAAAGAGTATAGGTGCTGTTGGAGAGAATTAATTTATTGGGAATGATTAGGACAGTAACTAAAATTAGCAAGTGTCCAGTGTAAATTCCTCCTAGTACCTCGTCGATAAATAGAAGTGGAGTTCATGTTACACCACCAGACTCAGAGACATGCATCAGTGTTTGAACTGTAAGCAACAAAATGGACATTGACTAATGTAATCAAAAGCCAGCATGTTGTGGGCGGACAGTGTCACAGAACCAAGGGGAGTCTAGAGGAGCAGGTTTAGCTCCGTGCAGTAAGCAAGGGAATCCCAGGAGCCAAGAAGCAGGAAACACAACAAGCTCATTGTTGCAGCTGGAGCAGGATGCCACTGCAGCTGCTCCCCATGATGAATGATGTCCAACTGTACTTTGTGTCCTTAAATCACTCACTCAAGAGAGAGAAAGAATCTGACTGCCAGGGACAGGCTGCTTGTCAGCCCCCAGGAGGAGGAGAGGGCAGAAGGCTCTCTTTTTCAGATTCCATGGAGGCAGATAGGCACCTGAAAATTTACCATCGCAACACCACCACATGAAATGATAGAGGACAGTTCTCTTAACAGAAATCAGGGTACTATTCTGAAGGAAAGATTTATGCTTTCTTGCAGTTAAAGAAAAAAGGAGGAGAAAGCAAGCTATCAACAACAACGTGTGTGTGTGTTTGTGTATCATTGAAGAAAGACTTCAAGGTCATATGATATTATAAAGAAGTCAATCTCAGGTCATAAAAGATCTCACCAGCCAGAAAGTACAATCTCGGGTCCACTCTCACTACCTCAGATACCCAAGCTGTTGTGCAGTAAGAAAGTGATTCCAACGTGGTTATTATACCTGTACTCAAAACAAGAATGTCCAAGCACCTGGTTGCTGGATCAAACCCCACAGGTTCAGTGGGTTATTTCCCTTACTTCCCTCCTCATCTAAAGGAGGATAAAAAATGCAGGTCTCACCAGGAGTCCCTAACACTCAAATTCGGTTACTTTGTATGTGTGGCTGCAGTTAACAAAAGCCTATGGATTAAAGTAAGGCCAATATCTGTACCCTATGCTGAGCCAGGTTTTCAACTGTGAATTCGAAACAAATGACCTGGATTTAGGAATACGCATCCTCAGATCCAGGCACAAATGGCTATTTGGCAGCAGCCTGCCCTTTGTAGATCATTGAGCAAACACTACACCTTCTGTGGGAACTCAGCCAGCGTTTACTCTGAGATTTGCAGATGACACCACGAGGGATGTCATTATGACCTATCACAGCAGTGTGAGTTGCTGCGCTTCAAAAACCCTCTGCTTCAAATCCTCCCACTTCACAGAACAATGAGGAGTAAGTTATAATAATAAAACTCGTAAGGAGCTATTACCTACAATGGGCCATTTTCTTGTTTTTTATAACCAATTTTCATTTTTTAGTATAAAATGATCACAAGCTGTTCTTCCTGGTCCCTGAGGAAGTAGTCAGCCTATGTGTTTTCAGACAGCAATTACTAAACTATAAAAAAGTACCAATTTAATTTGGTGTGTTTTTAATATCCAAAGAGGCTACCCTGTTCTAACAGAACACACAACCAATTTGAATTGTTTAATATAAAGTATGCAATTCAGTAAGGCCTTAAAATATCACACTGTACTTTCAAAAAGGGTGAGTCAGGACAAATTACTAGGGCACAGAGAAGCAGACGTGAAATGCTGTGACAGAAGTTTCTAGAGGGAGTTTCTGAACCTGTAGGAGTTAGGTGAGGACATGAGCTATAAAACTGAAGTTAGTATTAAATGAGCCTCAGAAAGAAGGATATAGAAGGAAATCTGTACATTGCTGTTTCCTTCCCCCAAACAAAAGCAACTGTGCTTCCAGTGATGTACTGATAAATATTTTATTATATGCAAAGGTGTCACAACATTCACCAGATTCCCCCAGGAACTAACTACGTCATGCCTGCCTAACTGGTCATTAACATTTTGTTGTTCATCAGTATCTCATAGGCACTAAAGTGGTGCCCTCCGAGCCTGAAAAAAGTATGTCCATTTTCCTATAGTGCCCAAATTGGAGACTTGAACAATTCTTTACAGGAGGCACAATGCTAGCCATTTTAGGATGTTTAAAATCATACCTAGCACCTGAGAGCCAAGAAAGATGGAATCGGGTTCTGAGTCTGTTTCTAAAACAAATCACTTCACCTCTCTGACCCTGTTTTCTTTACTTTCAAAATTAGGGGTTAGACTATTTGAACTATTTTCATAATTAAATATTTCTATTTTATGAATTAAGATTCAGGGAAATTAATCAGTTTATCAATGTTCAAGGTGAATATTATTATTACATACCACTTCACTTCAAATAGAAGCAGCAATTGAAAACTTTACTTTCAGTCATAAAATGTTTTCTTCTATGATCCTGTTTGCATTTCTTTTCCTCCTACAGACTTCGTTGTACAACCAAAGCCCTACACAGATGCTGAATGGAATCTTCCCATTTCTTATGCTCTTTCAAGTATTCACTCAACGACATGGACATGAATGCTGTGTATATTCATATGAGGCTTCCCTGATGGCTCAGTGATAAAGAATCCACTTGCAATGAAGGAGATGCAGGTTCAAGTCCTGGGTCGGGAAAATCCTCTAGAGAAGGAAATGACAACCCACTCCAGTATTCTTGCCTGGAAAATCCCATGGACAGAGGAGCCTGAAGGGCTACAGTTCATGGGGTCACAAAGAGTCAGACACGACTGAGCAACCGAGCACACACACAGATACACATATATGGTTTAAGGAGAGTAACATCAATTGAACTGATATTTTAAAAAGGTCACTCTGGCTACAGCACAGTGAATAAATTTTAAGAGTAACACCGAAGGCAGAGAAACCAAACAGAAAGCAGCTGCAACAATCCAGTTGAAAAACAATGGTGACCTGGACAAGGAAGGATAACAATGATAGAGCTAGAGAAAAATGAATGAAACAATAAAGAAAAAAAAATGTACCGAGGAGGAGCTATAGGTTTTGATGACCAAGTAGATGTGGGGGGGATTCAGGGAGATGGAAGAGTCAAGGTTGGCTCTTACTTTTCTTGTGTAAGCAATTAGCTGATGGTGGTGCCATTCACAATAATGTGGAAGATTAAAAAGTTCTAGAAAGAAAGGATAAGTACAGTTTTGAATTTCATAAATTTGAGGCACCTGTGTGATAATAAACTAGACTAGAGATAAGATTTGGGAGTCAACAGCATAGTAAAGGTAAGACCAACTAGGGAGAAAACACTAAGAAAGAAGAAAATAGGACCCAGAAGAAAGCGCTTAGAGATAGTCAGCAAATGACTAAATAAACTATCACCTAATTCTATAGAAACTAAGCAGTAATAAAAATTATACTTAGGAAAAATGTCTTATGATATTCTGTGTTTAAAAGGCACACCACAAAATTTAAAGTACTAATATTACCACTACATATCAATACTTACATGGAGGAATCCCAGGCCCTTCTTTGGGGAATTCTTCAGAGCCTCATGTTTCTCACGGCAGTGGAAGGCTGGGGTAAGACGCAAGGCAAGTACTGCTTATACCTCCTGATATTTGAACGGACACTACAAGAGGATAAGAGTGCCATCACCCTTCCTTCTTTCCATGCAGTGCTGCCCTGAATTATTGCATCCCTCCCCCACCACCATGCCAAGCCATCTCCGGGGAGGTTTTCATGACAATGGGGAAGTACTGAGGAGGAAAGACAAATACACCACTATCCCAAGAGGTACAATATATTAAAATTAAGGTACCACAATTTAATTTAAAAACTACAAAGGAGACTAATGGGTAAACCATAAACCCACAAAAATTGGCAGAGGATAATATGTGAAATGAATTCCTCATCTTTCTTACTACAGCATCAGTACGCATCAACAGAAATTTCCCACCCTGAGAAACTGAAGACTAAAAATATAAGCATCTTACAACTAACAGATGAGAAATGGCCAAAGGTGGGTTTTTTTCCCTGAAGTGAGCCTGTAAGAAGGGGGAAAGGGGAAGGAGTTTTTCTTAGATAGAATCTATGTTTAGAGCAGTTTTAGGTACACAGCAAAACTGGGTGGAAAATTCAGAGTTCCCATAACCCCTTGCCTCCACCCCACACACATACAGCATTCCTGCACCAAAGTGGCACATTTGTAACAATGGATGAACCAACATTCACACGTCCTTACCATCCGAAGTACATGGGTTACATTAAAGTTCACTCTTGGCATTCTACATCCTATGAGTTTGGACAAATGGATAATGACAAGTATCCATCACTACAATTTCATACAGAATAGTTTCACTGCCCTAAAAATCCTCTGTGCTCCACCTGTTAATCCCTCCTCCTACTCTCAAGCCCTAGCAAGCACTGATCTTTTTACTCTCTCCATAGTATTACCCTTTCCAAGATATCATATATTTGGAACTTTATAGTATGTAGCCTTTTCAGATTGGCTTCTTTCACTCAGTAAAAAGCATTTAAGACTTCTCCATGTTTTTTCATAGCTGAATAGTCAATTTATTTTCAGTGCTGAATAATATTCCATTGCAGACTTCTCAGATGGCTCAGTATTAAAGAGTCTGCCTTCCAATACAGGAGACACAGGTTTGATGTCTGGGTCAGGAAAATTCCCTGGAGAAGGAAATGACAACCCACTCCAATATTCTTGCCTGGGGATTTTCAAGTTTTGGAAGTTATGAATAAAACTACTATAAATAGCAATATGTAGATTTTTCTGTGGATATATATTTTCAACTCCTTTGTGTAAATACCAAGAAATACAATTGTTGGGCCTTATAAGAGTATGTTAGTTTTTTAAGAAAATGCCAAAGTGTCTTCAAAAGTGGCTGCTGCCTCAAATCCTCAGCAGCATTCAGTGTTGTCAATGTTTTGGATTTTTGCCATCCTAATAGGCATGTAGTGGTAGTTCACTTTTATTTTATAATTCCCTAATGACTCACGATGTCGAGCATCTTTTCACATATTTACTTGTCAACTATGTACCTTCTTTGGTGAGGTGTCTGTACAGATCTTTTGTTCATTTTTCAGACTGTTCACTTTCTTACTATTGAGTTCAAGAGTTCTTTGTACATTTTGTATAACAGTCCTTTGTCAGAGGTCCTCTTTGCAAATATTTTCCCCCAGTCTGTGGCTTAGTTCATTCTCTTGACAATGTCTTTTATAGAGCAAAAGTTTATAAGTGTAATGTATTCAGATTATTATTTCTCTAATGAATTGTGCCTCTGGTGTGTATTTTAAGAGTCACTGCCAAACCTATGGTAATCTAGATTTTCTCTTATGTTATCTTCCAGAAGTTTTATAGTTTCACATTTTACATGTAGGTCCACAACTAATTTTGAGTTAATTGTTATCAAGTTTAAAAAGAAAGCTTTTAATTTTTATTTTGAAACCATTGTTACTATTTTATTTTTGTTTCCAACTGCATGTTTTAGAAGGATGGTGAACCTGATGATTCAACTTCTAAGCAATTATCCTAAGAAAATAACCATAGGTTTGGACAGATATTTATACAACACTCTGAAAGTTTACTTATGATTATGAGAAATTGGAAACAACTTAAGTATCAAAAAATCACAAAGATGGTTAGATAAAGTATATTATACTCAGATGATGAAATTCTATGAAGCTATTAAAAATAATATTGTAAAACAACTTTTAATTTCCTGGTATGATATACCAATGTTATCAATTCAAAAATGGAGTGTAGGTTATTTATGTTTATTTTTATATGATGTATACTAGTTTTAAAATCAGAAAGAATTCAAAATTTCATAAAAGACCTCAAAATAAGATTTACAGTGACAAATGACACTGGGACCAAAATAAAGATATGATGCCTTTTCCCACTGTTATCACAAAATAGATTTAAGCACCCAAAACACACATAAAACTCCAGAGCAGAAATCAGTGGAAAGTAATTAGGAGAGTTTGGTTTATTAGGAAGAGAGCTAAGATAATTAGAAGAGAGATTTGGGGGTTAGGAAAGATAAATGACAAGATTATTGTCAGCAACCAGAGAAGTCTCTTCAAACATCTCTGTGTAATATGGAATCTAAAAAGAGAGCAAAGGGTCTTCAACTTCTGAAACCCTGTGATATAAGCTACACCCAGCCTATCCTGATGTCTGTCACCTTCACTGTGGGGCAAAAGGCTAGCAAATGAAATTTCACTGACCTCTTGTTCCAAAATAATATGTCCAATTAAAGAAGGAGCAGCTTAGTTGGACAGGTACTGGACTGAAGTCTGAAGGTCAAAGTTTAAGGTCCAGCTCAACTACTTATCTAGGGCATGATTTGGGTAAAGTAATACAACCAATATAGAACAGTCATTTCATATGTTAATGATACCATCTGTGTCTCTATCACAGCATGGTCATGAGGACTGAATGAGTTCATATAAATGAGAGCTAAAACATATTAACCAAATAGATGTATTTTATAATAAAATAATTCTCAACCTATCAACAACAGATTGTTGGGCCTCCAGTAACAATTCAGAAGATCAAAAATTGCATTCTTGTTTGAAAGGGTAAGTGACAGACATCCGGATGCCAAGGCAAGCAACCTCTTCCTCCCTGACAGCTCCACATGCAGCACTCCTGAGTCTCAATCCAAAAGGCAGATGACCTTCTCAGGTAGACAAGGGCCACTCTTTGGCTAAAGTTCACCTGCAGCTGTGCTTCCCAGCTGGAACCAAACAAGCTCTCAATGCATCATCAGCCATTTTTGTGTCATGTTGTTTTAGCTACTCACTCATTTATTTATTCAGAGCAGGTTATGTGCCAGGCACTGGAAACAACAGCAATGAACAAAACTCAGACAAAGCCATTGGAGTTCCCACCAAGAGGGAGAAAGCAAATATCAATCACAGATTCATATAAATATAAAGGGAAATTTGGGATGATGATAAAAAGTAAGAATATTTAGTTGAAGGGGATGATCTGGACCTATTAGCTTGGTGAAGTCTTTCCTGAGCTGATAACTGAGAGATGAGTAGCAAGGGAGAGGAAAGTAAAAGGATCAAATAGAGGGATCAGCATTAGGAAAGGTCCTGTGGTACAGGACACTGACATTCAAGACTTGAAAAAAGGACAGTGTGTCCAGAGCACAGACATAAAGAAATGAAGGAAGGGTAAGATAAGAGTAAAAAAGCAGACTATGTTAAGTGTTTCTGTCTTTCTTCTGTGAGCAATGACAGACACTGAAAGCTAATGAGCAGAGAAGTGACAAGATCCATTCTATATTTGCAAAGATTGTTATGCCCACAATGTATCAAGATGCGAGGTCACTGTATCTTTTACATATAGGGTTTTTTATACACACAGACCTAGACAGCATATTAAAAAGCAGACACATTACTTTGCCAACAAAGGTCCGTCTAGTCAAGGTTATGGTTTTTCCAGTGGTCATGTATGGATGTGAGAGTTGGACTAGAAAGAAAGCTGAGCACCGAAGAATTGATGCTTTTGAACTGTGGTGTTGGAGAAGACTCTCAAGAGTCCCTTGGACTGCAACGAGATCCAACCAGTCCATCCTAAAGGAGATCAGTCCTGGGTGTTCATTGGAAGGACTGATGTTGAAGCTGAAACTCCAATACTTTGGCCACCCGATGCAAAGAGCTGACTCATTGGAAAAGACCCTGATGCTGGGAAAGATTGAAGGCAGGAGGAGAAGGGGACGACAGAGGATGAGATGGCTGGATGGCATCATCTACTCGATAGACATGGGTCTCAGTGGACTCTGGGAGTTGGTGATGGACAGGGAGGCCTGGCGTGCTGCATGCGGTTCATGGGGTTGTGAAGAGTTGGACACAACTGAGCGACTGAACTGAACTGAACTGATACACACAGAGGTACTCCCACACCTGAAAACTTTCTATTAACATTCTGACTTCAAAAGACCGTTGTATTTCCTTGACCCCATTACTACAAGGCAATATTGATGACCAAAAACGAGATTTCTGATAAAAATTAACCTAAACCTTAACCTAATAATGTGTGGGAGAAATCAATAAAATGTAATGAGTTTTGGGTCTCATTTTTCTTATGCTTTTCCAATACAATATACCAACACATTTTGATTAATGAAAATAAGAAGATTAAAAGAGGCAAGGGCCAAAGTCTGGAAAAACTGGAAAATTCTAGCAAACACTGTAAGTTTAGACATCAACAGCTAGAATGGAGGTCTTATCCTCAGTAATAAGATACACTAGTGTGTTGATCAACAGTGAGATGGCAAAAGCCACTGGATTCTAATAAAATTTAAAGTACCAGTAGAAAGTTAGTACGTGATCAATCACTTTGTGGATTTCCCTATAATAATTCCACTCTCACTCACATCCATCCTGAAACGCTTTCTTGAATGAAAGAGAAAGGAGCTGCTATAGCACTGGGACATTAAGCTCACACAACCTACACACTACTTCATTTGTGCTAAAACCTTCATTGTCCTCCCATCACTAATAGTCACACCTCCATATCCATAGGTTCCATATCCAAAGATTCAACCAACCACAGATCAAAGATACTTGAAAAAAAAATCCAGCAATTTCCAAAAAGCAAAACTTAAATTTACCAGACAATGACAAGCACTGACACAGCATTTACATGGCATCAGGTATTATAAGTAATCTACAGACAATTTAAAGAATGTGGGAGGATGTTTGGATGTTATATACAAACAACACACCATTTTATACAAGGAACTTGAGCATCTGCTAATTTTGATATCCATGGGATATCCTGGAACCAATCCTCCAAGGATACTGAGGAACAACTATGTGCAACTGGTAACTGAAACTATTTTAAAATTTCTTTATTTTAATAAATAACTTTAATTATTATTATTAGCATTAAAATGACAATATCTAGGTCAAAACCATGTGACAGTAGAAGTGAACTTTATCTTAATGCTATTCATACATATAATTTATTTAAAATCTTAAAATCATAAGCCTTATAATCATCATAATAAAATAAGGAAATAAAACAAAAATTTTTATATTTATTTCTTGATGGCATAGACTTGCTTCATGACCTACTAGAGCATAACTCCTTTTCTAAAGTGAAGATACAAATCAGATTAGTCATGTTAACTGATTTTCTTATGTAAATTATAATTCAAGATTATAAAATAGGTAAACTGTATTACTTATATCCAACAAAATACCTTAAAGAAAATCACACCAAATGAACACAAGTTGGTGGTACTATTTGCTTATTTGCTCTGTATTTTTATCCACATCTGCATGCACTTGTGGAAGGATGATATGCAGGGAATAATACCCATCCTTAAGCATCATGGCAGGGCAAAACTGGGGTCTTGGCAAAGGAAAGTGAAACTGGTGGCCCAAATTAGAGAAGCAGGAGGTTGGCACAGGTGAGAAGGAGCAGGTAGGCATCAAAAGGTCTCAGAAGGTTCTGGATTTTAGCACACTGTGCAGAGTATAAACACACAGTGAGGGTACAGGGAACAAGGAGCAAGAACTTCAGTTAGAACACAGAAGCTGTGACCCCGACACCGATGGTTATAAGCATCCAGGCTCAAAGAAACTAATAAAAGGAGCAGAGACTACACCTTGAGAGCACAGAGACAGGACTCAGGGGGACTGAGAGGGACAGGCAGAGGCTAAACAAACTGACAGGAGGAACAGCACGGTGATGACCCTAACCTTGGTCTTAGTTGTGCACCCCTGGCTCAGAGCAGGAGGACAAGGCGTATACACTTCCTGTGACAAGAGAGTTCAACCTTCTAAGGAAATCTGACCTAGAGACTCAAGAAAAGTCAGGGGAAACTACAAAGACCAGAGCATCAGCTGGGAAACATTCATTGTGTGAGATGCTTCAAATGTGGGGATAAGGAATCATCTCTGAATTCAAATCCTGGCTCTATTTGCCAACAGCTCAAATTGAGGTCAGTTATTCAATCTCTGAGTGCTTCAGTTTCCTTCTCTAATAAGATAAATAAGACCCACTTCTCAAAGCAGCTAAGTAGATTAAACTAAGGAATACATGTGAAAGAACACAGAACTGGCAAAACAAATACCCATTACTGTACCTTCTGCCTTATGTCTACCAACACCTATTAGTGTTTACTAACAGGTTTCTCCTGCCAAGTTATTCAATCTCTGCCTGTCCCTTCCAGTTCCTGCTAAAATCCTGCTTATTTGTGTTCCATGTACATATTAAAAAACCAAAAGAGCCTTTTCTACGTTTGTTATTTCTTCCCTTGATTTTATGTGATATTTCTTTCCTTTAAACACATGTTATCATGTTATCATGATTTAATAATTATCTTAATCTTAGAGTGCTTGAAATAATCTGGTCACTCACTGAACAATGTGTTATCTGCGGGGTAACTGAAAATATTCATTGGTCTGCAGCTCTCCTTTGTGTCACGGTGGCGCCAATGCTCAAAGTGGCTCCAGGAGGCCAGTCTACCAAAACCACATCTCTTATTCAAAGGACAGCCAAGAGAAACAGCTAGATTATTCCAACTTCAAATCCCTACTGCTTCTAAAATAACTTAATTAAACTGCTCCCATTTTTGTATAAATGGCTTTAAACACAGACAAGTGTAACTCACTGAAGTGAAGTGAGTGAAAGTCGTTCAGTTTTGTCTGACTCTTTGCAACCCCATGGACTGTACAGTCTATGGAATTCTCCCGGCCAGAATACTGGAGTGGGTAGCCTTTCCCTTCTCTTAGGGGATCGTCCCAATCCAGGGATCGAACCCAGGTCTCCCACATTGCAGGCTGATTCTTTACCAGCTGAGCCACAAGGGAAGCCCAACTCACTGAAAATGTCAAGTAAATGATAGCACTATCTAAAGTCAAGTAAACGATAGCACTGTCTAAACTAGCCCTGTTGGGGGCAAAACATTTCAGAAAGACATATAAGAGGTATAGGATTTTTTTAAAAGGTTAATTGTAAATGTGTTTTAGGGAGAAGGGGCTACCCATCTATACTTTTTAATAGTAAATACATCCTTTTCTCCAAAATCTGTCATTCTGAAACATCAAACCCTAAAATCAGCTCTGAAAGATTCATAACGTCAATTTTTGCCTTCAGCCTGGCCATCAATAAGCAATCACAGCAAATATAAAACTGTGAGCCATTAAAATAATGTAATTGCTATATTTTCATTATAATTATTGAGTCAATCACTCATTCAATTCAACAAATAAGTGCCTACTACACACATACCATTGTGGTATTAACAAATTATAATTTTGTCCCTCAAATTACAAGATGAAACATAACAGCAAAACATATTGAGAGTCTAAAGAGAAAAAATGGAAAACACAGCACTCCAAAGAACCAAAATACTTTAAAATATTTTAATTACCCCAAGTGACAGTGTGTTTCTTTCTTTTACCATCTACTTCAAGTCCCTAGTCCCTACAGGTGTTAAATAATTCTGATAACTAGTTCACTTAGATCATGATGCTGTTCCTTTAGCAGAGTTGAGTCTATCTTTCAGAAGTCTATTCAAATTTTCAGTAATTATCAGGACCTCTTATCTTCTGGCACAGAATGAAAACCAGTTGCTGACTCGTATTACTTCTGCTAAATACATCTGCCTTTGTTTTGTGATAGAGAACCCTATTAAAATGCTTCCCCCTGACCCCACAACCTTTTGCTACTCTGTCCACTGATGTAATTACATTCTCACAATTTTGTCACAATTTGTATAAAAGCTGGCCTTGGTATATGACTTTACGATGCAGAGATTCATTAGAAACTCCCACGCCTTTATAGCTGTCATTGTCATCTGAGACTTTTGCTTTTCTATTTCCTGATATCTTTTAACTGAAGCTATTGTACAAGCCATCAAGAGAAGTGGTTAAGCTGTCAGCTTTAGACAAATGCCCCCTAACTCCTGACATTTTCATATTTTCCTATGACAGAAGAATAAGGGCAAATATAACAGTAACCTGAAGAAGCACAGCACTAATTCTGTAGGTCACGGATCTACAGTTTTTGTATTACATATTTACTTAACACACAATTCATTTTTAGTTAAGTTCAACCCATTTGTTTCAGGGTTAATGAGTCCCTATTAGCTATGGAACTCTAAGCATGGGCAATTGATTTCAAGGTATATCTCTGAGTTGACTTTGTGTTTTAAGTATTATCTTCTATCTTGCTACTTAAATGGAGTCTATGCAAATAGTAAAATAATATGACATACATGGCACAGGAGACATATAGTCTGCACTGCCCCATTGCTTAGATGGTGAAACACTGAGTCAGCAACAGCAGTGGGACCAGAGTTAAGGCCGACTATTTAATTTACTATGCAAATTCCATTAAATAAAAGATTCAGTTCTGAGGAATATGTTCTACAATTTCCACATGTGGCCCACTCTAAAGAACTTGCCTGCCAATGCAGGTAGATGTGAGAGACACAGGTTCAATCCCTGGATCGGCAAGATCCCCTGGAGGAGGGCACATCAACCCACTCCAATATTGTTGCCTGAAGAATCCCATGGACAGAGGAGCCTGGCGGACTGCAGTCCATGGGGATTGCACAGAGTCGGACATGACTGAAGCGACTTAACACGCACACACTCGGAGCTAGTATGTCCTCAACTACACCATGAACAGCAAAATTCAATTCAACTCATAACTTTATCCTAGGATGAAATCAACTGGATATAAAGTACCAATAAAGATTTCTATGTAAAGCTATTAATACTAGGTTCTAAAATTAGGATTCGGGATTTTTAGAAAGTGGCATTGTTCACTATTCACTACATTAATCTTTCAGGAAATCTGATTACAATCTACTGTAGTAAACAAGCAGAGGAGGATTAGATGGGGTGAGAAGCCCAGCTGGAGATCTGGAATGCCAGTTAATCTAAGCAAGACAGAAGCTGGAGCAAGCAGCTGACATCCAGACTAAAATAAGAGGAGGAAGTTTCAAAACAGACAGGAGTCAGTCAAGAACTGAAGGCCTAGAAAAGCATGAAGCAGAAGAATGTAATGACCCAGACAAGTTGCCACAAGACCTATTAATGCAGAAATCAAGTCTGATAAAATGCAAAGAGTACCTGGAACCAGAATGCCTCAGTTCCAGTCTAGATTTGAAAACTCTCAACATAGATAATCTTGGGCTTGCCCCTTGATCTCTCTGTCTTAATCTCCTCATACAAAAAAGGAACTTTAGAAAGCTACTTTGCAAAGCTGTGGAAGGAATTAAGCATTTCATTAGAAAATGGTTTGTAAGATACAAAATGACACACAAATGTGGAAGTGGTAGTGGTGGTATTTGTACGGCTTTCTCTATTAGTAGTATTGATTTCATGGAATAACATTTTGCATATTGTCTGATATATTTTCATCCTGCCTAAGTCTTATAGCCCCTGTGATCCACTAGCCATTGTGAAGCTAAAGCAGCCACTACGAGAGGGCAGGAAACAAAGGAGTCATTGCTCAACCTCAATTTAAGTCATAAAAAGGGTAGCACTCGGGAAAGTAATAGGCCTCAACATCAAGAACCACACACTTAGGAGGAAAAAAGGTTGCCTAAATTCCAGAAGTCTCTCTTTATATTAAAAACAAGGGGCTACTTTAAGGTATCTTTTATTTTTTTCCTTTGAGCAGTAGAATAAAAAAAAATATAGAGGATATGATGCAAGTACAATTTTCCACTATAAAGGAAAGCTCTCAAAACCATTCCTAAGCTGGATTAATCAGCTGGAGGGAAAAAGGGAAGAGTTAGATGTAAGTGAGGGCTCCTTTCACCATCTCCCACACATCCCCATAGACCCAGGTTTCACTCCTAGACTCAGAAAATGGGCACTAATAACAGCCCTCCCTCACATTGAAGATTCAAGAGTAGAAGGGGCTTTTTTCCTGCTTCCACCTGGAATCTGAGGAGGATGCAAACTTTCAGCATATACTCAACCAACATGGGGAGGCTATAATAGAGAAAGAGGGGGTTATAGACAGAGGGAGACAACATCCAGGCAGAGAAAGGGTATATGAAAGTAACATATTCCTAGAAACTACACGTGGTACAGAGAGTCAGACCCGACTGAGTGACTTCACTTTCACTTTTCACTTTCATGCATTGGAGAAGGAAATGGCAACCCACTCCAGTGTTCTTGCCTGGAGAATCCCAGGGACGGGGGAGCCTGGTGGGCTGCCGTCTATGGGATTGCACAGAGTCGGACATGACTGAAGCGAATTAGCAGCAGCAGCAGCAAACCAAATATCAAGGTAATTTTAGTTAACTATAAACGATGCATTCTACTGAGCCTCCAAATATAAACAATGGTCGTTTCCATCCTAATTTCCTCATTGTCCTTACACCACTGACATAATTAAAAGAATAAATGTGTAATTTGGGATGTTTTATGTGAAAAAAATTAACATAGTTCTGAAAAAGATCCTAATCTCCTACAAAATACACAGTGTCTGCAAAATAGAAATAGAATTAAATGTTTCAAGTATGTCCTTTTATTTTCTTTGGGCTACATAAGTGTCAATTCTGGGACAACCAAATCCCCTGAAAAGTAACAACAAAGTAGCAGATAATAGTTCTGCGGGAGGTTTTGGATTCCCCTTCAAATATGTACACATGCCCGCGTGCGCGTGCGCAAACACACACACACACACACACACACACACACACACACACACACACACACACACAAACACCCTGAGCTGTTTAAAAAACAATTGTACAACCTCCCACATTATTTATTCTTCCAAAATACAAAAACAAAGTAATCCCTAGATAGATTTACCCTTCTGAAACTGCTGAACTTTCAAATATTGAAAAATGAAACCCTGAGTGGCAAGAATGGAGAACGAAGGCAGCCAAGCTCATTACCAGCCTGCCTGTTCTCCTTTTTCACGGGTACAATCAACCCAAAGGTCTCAGGGAGAGAACGAAAACTAGGAAAATTGAAAGTTACAACCTCAAGCAGTTTCTATCAAACCACTTTCTTCCCAATTTACTATATGCACCCAGCCAACCTCTTCAATAAAAGGGAAAATCTGTTCTTTCACCAGGCACAGTGGAAAATCATGGCACAGGAAGGAACTCTACCTCCCAGATGAAAAAACTGCAAATTGTCTGACTTGGTGAATATTCAGGCAGTCAACAGATAATTTGAAATTGCACCTCTGTCTCTTGATATTTAAACACAAAAAGATACCCTCTACAAAAGTGTTCATGGTATATTCTTTTGTAAAATGTCAACCTCTCCTCTGGCTGTTTCCCCTTCTGAAACCAGAATTAGGGAACATTTGATTTACATCACCTAACTTTCAACCTAATTCATCACCAATTTGACTTAATTATGTGCTTTTCCATAAAGGTTCAAATTTTTTAAGATCCAGCTAAATTTTACATTTTCAATAAGTTGTAGTGTAAGAAAAAAGGCACTGTTAGAAAGCTTTTTAAGACATAAGCTCAATTTATGTAACTAATTCTTGGTTTACATTTCAACTCTTATGTTTCCTTCAAAAAACTGAGAATGAACATTGCTTATCTCTAGCAAAGTTTCTTTCTATTGCTTCTGAACTTTCACAACTATCACAATTTGAATTTAAATGAAGAGCACCCCATTTGATCTACATATTTCAGAAGGCAAAAAGATAGCTTTTGTTGAGCATATAATTGTTTAAGATAATATGATCATTCAATACAGAATTAAAATCTCAGATGTGAATTATTTACTTGTGTCTGCTTTTTCATCAAAGTAATATTTGGATTAGATGTGGGATATGTGACTTTTGGGGACTATGGTATGTTTGTTTTTTTTCTATCAATAAATCTCAGCACCTTGCCTTTTGGGTTATAACCGGCCTTGAATAATCTAGGAAGGGAATTGCAAGTCTCAAAATACCAAGCAATGAATAATTTTCCATTCAATTCTCTTTGCCTAGAGCTCAGTAGTAGCAGCACAAAACATAGTGGCAAAAGGATGTTTATGATATAAATAACTTCCACCAAATATTTTTATATTATAAAAGTATCACCTGCACTTTGGAAAGCTGGAAAATACATTTTCAAAACGAAGGCTATTAAAACAACCCATAAATTACTACCTACAAAAGACAGTTACCATTTTTCATTTTTCTTTTATAAACAGAAGAAAGCCAATAATATTGAAAACCTCAATTAACTGAAACCCTCAAGGGAGGAGGTATAGTTGTGGTGAGTTAGAAAGTTTTCTCAAATTCCATAATAGATGTATTGTTTTTGAACCAGAAGAAAAAAATGAAAGAGATAAAATACAGTAATCTGTTTGCCTAGTCCAATAATTAGTGGATAAAGTATAATTTATAACTCCAGGCATGTGCAGTACTTTTCGGTCATCAGGGTAGATGTATAGTAGGGCTGAAGAAATAGAAGGGCTAGAACAGAGCTAGAAAATTCAAATGCTCATACAGAGACCAAACAAGTGCAAAATGCATGTCTGAAGAAGATAACCAATAGGCATTACTCAATTCTGGTTAGGGGTTGTCATGCGAAGGGTAAAAAAAAAAGCCTAGTGTTATCAAATTCTCCTGTTTTGCTGGTGGTGGTGGCATTGTTGCTCCTTTGAGAGTAGCTGGAAATTTGTGTTTTTATGTGAAACTTCCAGTTTAAAAATTTTCAATTAAACAGACATTTTTAAAACATGTAAGCTAACTTGTATGACGATGAACCTAAACTGCCCTATTAATTACCAGTTTGGTTATCAGAGACTGAGTTGAACTTGAGTTAGACTCAGATCATAGTCTTGATCTATAGAACAAGATGGGAAGACAGGAAGCTTCCACAAAGTGAATTCAATATGTATAGAGACTTAGGGATTCACTAATACGTAAGCAGAATAATATTGAACCCTCCCCAAAGACATGGAAGTGAAAGTCACTCAGTCATGTCCAACTCTTTGTCTCCCCAGGGACTGTAGCCTGCCAGGCTCCTCTGTTCATGGAATTCTCCAGGCAAAAATACTGGAGTAGGTAGCCGTTCCCTTATTCAGGGGATCTTCCCAACCAAGAATTCCAACCCAGGTCTCCTGCACTGCAGATAGATTCTTTAAAACCTGTGACTATGTTACCTTACAGGGCAGAAGGGACTCTGCAGATGTGATTAAGATTAAGGAGCTTGAAAAAGGCGGATTATCTAGGATCATCCTGGTGGACTCAACCTAATCACATGAGTCCTTAAAAATAGAAGAGGAAGGCCAAAGGGTAGGTCAGAGAGATAGGACATGAGGATCTGACCTGCTGTTTCTGGCTTTGAGGATGAAAGAAAAGGGCAACAAACTGAAGAAGGTAGTGGCTTCTAGAAGAAGGAAAAGGTAAGGTAACAGATTCTCCCCTACTACCTCCAGAAAAGAATGAAACCTTGCTATCACTTTGACTTTAGCCCGTGAGTCTTGTATTAGACTTTTTACCTACAGAACTGTAAGATAATAAATATGTATTAATTAAGTCACTAAGTTTATGATCATTTGTTAGAACAATGGTAACAAAATAACATAGTGTTACTAGCTTTACATTTTATAGATTTGGAAACTAAGGTCCACAGAGCATAAAGAAGAAGCTGGGAGAAAAAGACATTTGGTGATCTTCCCTCTGTACCAGCCTGCCTTGACTGCTTTAGTGTTTGTTTGTTTTTTTAATGTAATTTTCTCATAAGAGTGGAATCAATAACATGCACAGAAAAGAAAGAGAGGGCATGGGGAAAGAGGAGAGGTGAGGACAGGAAAGAAAAGGAAAAAGGAAAAAAAGAGAAACATTCTGTTTAACTAGAACTTACTGGAGTAGTAACATTTGGTCTGGGATTCAGAACTAGATAAAAGGACAAGTAAGTGAAAGGGAGAAAGAGATAAATTCAATTTAAAATGCAAAGCCACTCCACTACATAATCAGCCTACCTCTTTACAGTTACCTAAATGCCCACTTTTGATCCTTCACTGTCTAAGCAGTTTGGAATTTGCAGAAATGAAAGCAGCTTGGGCATGGGTTGCATGTCCTGCTGTCTCTGGAGGATTTGTGAGGATCTGTTAGCCCATGGATTATGCACATTTTCTGTTGGCTTGGGTGTAAACCATCTGCAGTCTGACTGGAGCTGTGATATGCCTGCCGAGATGATGATTGCAATCACAGCTCGACGGCAAGAGAGATGCCAAAGTCAGCAGCGTGAAGGACATCAGAGCTTAAGCCTGCTCGGAAAATCTGTCCACTTTCACTCCTGCTTCCGTTTACAGTGTGCAGTAGAAGAAGAGCCTCGGTGAAACACAAAGACTTCTTCCAAAGGTGCCACAACTAGTGCCTGTGCTGCTGGCACGTGAGCACTGATGCATAGAGACAGGGGGATGACAGGAAACGTTTCTCCTGTTTGGTTCTAAAGGTTCAGAGCAAGTATCCCACTCCATCTCTGTATATAGCCTACAGGTTGTTCTTTCAGGCTGTCCTTGATGTTCATATCATCTAGATTCACCAGGAAAAATATTCTGGGATGAGAACAAAGGGAGAAACCAAGTATATAACATAGTCTGTCTCTCTTCTTATCAAAATGGCCAAAACTGACGGCGTCTCCAATCTTCTCTGTGCACTCAGAGCTACTGTAAGCTGAAGTAGGTCTAAGCCATGTCTCATGCCAAGCAGACAGCATAAAGGTGGGGTGGCTGTCCCTCCTTTTCTAAAAACTGACCTTGAGGGTACAAGGAAGTGTGTCATCCCTGTGCCAGGTAGGAGGATGCACACTACTCAGCACAAACCCCAGAGCACGATGGAGAGGTTGTGTCTAATAAAACAATGCAATCTGAGCCATCCTTCAAAGCTTTACAAATGCCATTGTCAACCTTTTGATTTCCCAGGCCACTGCAGCTCCCACTGCTAATCTTATTCCTCTGAGTTCAAACACTAACACTTCCAGTATTTCTCTGTGTGTTCATCAATGACAGAAATACAGTTCAAAGTGGCCAAAGCAAAAAAGAAAATTATCGGCAGACATAACTAAAAAAATATGCATGACTCTAATGAAATTTCTGGCACGGCTGCTTCTCAAGGAGTGCCGTCAGAAGGCACTTTCTCTTTCTCTCTGGCTCTTGGTTCTGTTTTCTCCCAAGTTGGCCCCATTCTTACTCAAGTGGTAGCAGGATGACTTCGGGTAGCTTTAGGCTTATCTTCTATTATCTCAGCAACTCCGGGTGAAAAGCATGCTTCTTTTCTAACAAAAGTCACAGAATTGAGTCTGTGGTTCTGAATAGCGTAGCTTGACTACATGTAAGTGAAAGTCATTCAGTTGTGTCCGACTCTTTGCAACCCCAGGGTCTATACAGTCCATGGAATTCTCCAGGCCAGAGCCTTTCCAGGAGGGAGCCTTTCCCTCCTCCAGGGAATCGTCCCAACCCAGGGATTGAACCCAGGTCTCCCGCATTGCAGGTGGATTCTTTACTAGCTGAGCCACAAGGGAAGCCCAAGAATACTGGAATGGGTAGCTTATCGCTTCTCCAGCAGATCTTCCTGACCCAGGAATCGAATTGGGGTCTCCTGCATTGCAGGCGGATTCTTTACCAACCGAGCTATCAGGGAAGCCCTAGCTTGGTCACATGTCCATCCCTAAACCAATCATCAAAACTAGAATGATGCAACTGCCATGTGGCCATGCCATGATCCTTTTAGACAAAGCAAAAGGTCAGTCTCACACCAACCATGTGGTCCAAGAGTAGCTTGTTTCTTCAGGGAAACTCAGAATGATACTCAAGGAAAAAAGAGAACAAATGCCAGCCAGCCTGGCAAAAACAGCCAAAATCCAGCTATGCTCTAACTCAGGACTACAGTGATGGAAGTAGCTCAATGAAAGGAGGGGACTTATGTGTATATTTTCCTTTCTGTTTCCAAATTTTCTTTAAAGTTATTGTATTATCTTTATTTTTTAATGAAAGTGGAAGGTGTGGAATAAAGGAAAAGAAAAACAATGCTAAGTTTTAAATAAATGTAGATATGATAATATAAAAGTCAAGGGTTTTCTTCAGAATAATAGAATCTACCATTGGACATTATTCTTTTTAAAGTGTGCATGTATATTACCTCACTGGATCAGTTTAAGTCATTCCTTCTGGAGATGACTAAATAAGACAAATGACATCATGGATATGTCTTTCAAATGATTTCTGCTTCACTAAAATGTATTGCTCTGAAACTAAGAGCATGACTCCAAAATAATTCAAGTAATAGGTATATGTTGTTTTTCAAAAAAACAAAGAAAGAAATATTTCAACAGATTTCAAACACAATCGGGAGAGATCTAGTACTATAGAAATCCAGTACTATAAAATATTAAGTCTAGGCAGTCTATTCTTTGCCTAGAAAACCCTTTTTTCCAGGAAACATTCCCTGATCCTCTTATTAAGCTCTCTGAGTTAGAGTATGTTATTAACATTAATACTCCTCTCTGACCCTTATTTCAGTCTACCTTATATTATACTTAGATACACACTCTTAGTGGGCAAGGATGTGCTATTTTCCATATATTTATAGCCTCTTTCCCATCCTGAAATTGCAACTGAAGTACTTATTTTGTTTTGTATTGCTTTATTTATTTATTATATCATTCAGTGATAGAAGACCTGAATAAAAGAAGACAGAGTTGTTTCTGCAAAAGCTATAGACAGAGAAACACACAGCGAATCTTAAGTCTGTGCAGATAACATTTTCCAGAGAAGCCTATCATTTTACTTCCACCTCTTCGTGGCAAAAGAGAAGAAGAAAATGGCTATGAACACTACCAAGTAGGAAGCAAAGGTCTAGGAATGAAACCAAGTTCTCCTCACTATAGTCTAACTTTAGCAATCATCTGAAACAGGGAGTAGAGTTAAAAATAAAGGTCTCACCCAAAAGGCAGCCAGGATACAACCCAGTTACTTACGCTGAGCCAGCATCTTTTCAAAGCCACTTTTCAGGCAGTTAAATACAGCCACGTACAGTTCTCTGGGCCAGAGCCTGAGCTAATTAGGGAGTCACTGGAAAGGAACAGTGAGACTTTTAATAAAAGAGCCACCACAAGCCATAGCATTAGTACTATGCCTCTTCAAAACGCCAGAGTCTATTTCTGGCCATCATGCATTACCACATTAACAATTAAGGGAAAAGGGGTTTGGGGTAATGAGAATTTCATAAGCCATAAGTGTTTTTGTAATTTGCAGCATCAGAACACTTTAATAAAGGGAAGTCAGCATGGTAAAGCACATGTTTTATTTTTCCATAGATATGACTTGCAAACATCGAACTCAGCTGCCCTTTCACTACCTTTAAAGTGCTCTTCTTTTGAGAAAAATAACATTCTATTTAGGTTTTCCATCAAGCTTGATTAATTGGGTGATAAAATGGATACTGTTTAAAAGGATATCATCAGAAAATAGGCTGATTGTAAATGAAAGGGGTATGTCAGAGAAGGAGCACCCTGACTCTCAGACTATAAAAGAGTTACTTTACCAATATCAGACATCATTACAGTAGTAATTTGTAACACATCTGACCCCAACTCTCATCACTTAATAAATAGGACAAAAAAGTGTCCTCTGCATCTGGTGGGAACATGGAAAGCTCTGTGTTGTTTTTTGTTTGTTTTACTTTTGAATTTGTGCCTGTGTTTTCAGAGACTCTAAGACTGATTATCTTAAAGACAATGTAGCCAAACACTGGGGGCTTCCCAAGTGGCACTAGTGGTAAACAATCCACCTACAATGCAGGAGATGCAGGAGACATGAGTTCAGTCCTTGGGTCAGGAAGATCCCCTGGAGGAGGAAATGGCTACTCATTCTAATATTCTTGCCTGAGAAGTCCCATGGACAGAGGAGCCTGGCGGGCTACAGTCCATACGGTCGCAAAGAGTCAGACACAACTGAAACAACTTAGCATGCACACAGCCAAACCTTGAACCAAGAGATTAAACTTGTGAGCCATATTTTTATTCCTCTAAAATTCCTATTGTTATTTATAACAGTGACTTCAAGTCTGGTTGTCAGTTTCTTTGGCAATAAGGATTCCTTATATAAATAACACTTTATAGCTTACAAGACACTTTTTCACAAATGTTATCTAAATTCTCACAGTAGTATCTCCATTAATAGCTCAAAGCTTACCTAACTACCCCCAGATTATAGCATTTCATAAAAAGACAAAAATATTTTAAATCCTCCCAATTTATTTTTAAGCAATAAAATACTATTTTTATTTTAAAAAATGAAAGAATTACAAGATAGTATTTTAGAAATCTGAGGCTTAACTAGTCTATTTTTTAGCAACACACACTTATCAAAGTATTGGAACTACAGCATTGAAATTTTCAAGCTTTAAATATAGAAATAAAATTTTAGTCATGCATCATAATTAAAGGATATCTAGAAGATACTTCCAAATACAAAGCAATCTTTAAAAAGTGCCATGTTTCAAATTAGTTGATATATACAAACGATAGGGCACCATTAATAGGGGAGAAGAGAGCAAAGGCCTGAAGCATGGGAAAGAAAGAATGAATGAAATAGTTATCCTGACAATCAAAAATTCAAGTTTCCCAAAACTCAACAGTCATGTCCAAAGGCAAAAGAGGAAAACTCCTCATGTGGAATAATTTTGGAAGCCATGAGAAACCTAACAAAGACACTCCATCAGACTCTTCCATTTGATTGGTTGATGCCTGAAATTCTACCAGACATGCATCCCTGCTGTTTGACGATTTGACCCTATTAGACTCCACCCATTTGGGGATTGAGTGGGAAACAAAGAGCACATATAATAACATAAGCTGCTCTAGTTTATCTATACTCCATGCGACTAGCAGTTAAAAAGAAGGAAATTTTGAAGGTGAAGCTCTCACAATGAAGCAATGATACCACATATTGACTGAGCGTTGTTGTTAAATATTTCATAGCTACCATCGCACACTGAAACTGTGAGTTGGGTATTCTTAACACATGTCATGTATAAGAGACCGAGGCTCAGAATAGTTAGATCACTTACTCAAAGTTCAGGGAAAACAAATGACAAATCAGAGGTCAGATCTAGACCACTGGAAAAGCTAAATGGGTGCTAAACTGAAGATGAGAAGATGGCTTTGGGCTCCTTAAAAAGAAAACTCAGTATTGAAACAATAACTGAAGCACAACCAACTCTGCAGGTGATAAAGGGACCCCAGGTCTCAATACAGAAGAAAAGAAAACAAGCAAAGAGACCAGCAAAGAAATGGTCCCTTCCTTTCTTGTCTGTCCATCTGTCTGTCTCTCTCTCTTGTGTTTCTCCGTTATCAAACTCACACAACACTAAAATTCAAAGCACACTGATAAAGAGATGGAAAACTTAAACCATTGAATAAGCAATGAATTTATAATTACACATTGTAATTCTTTAGGACTCTGTCACAATAAGGGTACATGTTTACAGAGACAAAGAGAATAGGGTGTAAGGAGAATTTTAATTCATGGCAAGAAGATAATCAAAAAATAAATGGCACTGAACTTTGCCTCCGATTTTAACAAAGGACACCCATATGTGGGAAGCTCCCTAAATATAATTAGTGTTAAAAACTGAGTCAGGTCTGGTGCAGGATATTTCCTGGTTTTGCCAAGCAAAGAGGTTAGAAAACTTAATATTAATATTAACAAAGATGGTTATTTGATTTTTACTTTGTTAGGAACTTTCCTAGAGAGTTCTATATTCTTAAACAATATAATTTCACCAAGAGAAGAGTTTTGGGTACTACAAAGTAAAACCAAATCATGCAAAATAGTAACTGGCCAATTAGATCTGACTGAAATAATTATGCTAATTATCAGCTATTGGTAAGAATAATATTTTAAATGACTGGAAATGCAAAGAGAGAAAACAAATCCTGGAACATGCCAAACTCAGTCACTGAAAATATCATAGTCAGCCTAATTCTCTGATGCTAATACCCATCACTAATCCCATTCAAGGGGATTTCTGTAGTGTTTTTCTTTATGAATGAGTGTTTTTAACTCCCTGAAAAACTATAAATAACCAAAGTCCTACAAGAGAGGAAGAGGAGTAAGGTATGGTGAAAAAACGCTCACCAAATTTTAGTCATGGTTCTTCCTGGTACTCTTGAACTAACCACACCAAGTCTTTGACACCATGTATTTCTACCTACAAAATAGGGAGACTAAACTAAAGAAACCCTGGAGTCTAACATTATATGATTTTATCAGTCATCCATAACTATATTTTAAGAAGAATCCACTTTGGTCAAATGAAGCATTAATTAACTAAAAATTAAAACCTCAGTCTGTGCTTAGAAGTGTCCTTTAAAAAAGAGAACTCACTGGAATTCTGCTTTATTTAGAGCATTTTAAATGAAGTTATTCCTACATATCCTACAGATCTCTCGATATATAGGAAGAGTCAGCAAAAAATATATATATTTTTTATTTTGGAGAACAAAGTACTGGGAATTTCTGTGATAATCAAACTGCTTTATTCTCAGCACAGATCTGCTAGTTTAACTAGCATCTTGCTGCCCTCTCTTGGTAGATACTGAGATGACAGAAGCTGATTTCTATGCGGGGATTAGAATGTGGCTTTGTGCCTGGGCATGTAAGTAACGCTTTCCATCACTAGGTACTTGTGAAAATAATTTTCTATTTAGTGCTGTCAGTGTGATTTTATGGCCCTCTCATTATCCCTTAACATTTTCACATCCCAGAGGCTAGAAGTCAGCTTTTTAAAGTCATTTAAGTGGAGAAGGAAATGGCAACCCACTCCAGTGTTCTTGCCTGGATAATCCTGTGGATGGAGGAGCCTGTTGGACTGCTGTCCACAGGGTCGCACAGAGTCGGACACGATTGAAGCAACTTAGCATTAAGCTTCAGCAAGATACTTTGATTCTTGTCAACAGAGGGATCTACCTAATAAGACAAGCATAAATGTAATCTATATTATTCGTTGTTTTCAAGACTGGTTTCCTCCAAGAACCAATTCAGATGGACAGATACAGAATAATGTGCAGAATGTTTACTAGAGTGTAGTCTGAGTAGCAATCCTCCTTCTGGAGGAAGGGAAGAAAGAAGACAGGAGATAGGGCTGTAATGCGGTCTCAACAAGGGCCTCCATCAGCTCCCCAGAGAATCCTGAAACTGGATGGCCCCCTCAGTTGGGGCAAAAAGACAGTGATATGACACATATCAACTAGTCATTGGATACATTCTGCCTCTAGGAAGCAGCCATGACCCTGGACAAGGTGACCGATTAGCGAAGGGCAGTTTCTGGAGAGGGCTGATACACTGAGGACTGTCAGCTAGCAGCACTTCCAGAAGGCAGACGAACAGATCGTTTCATCCTTAAGGAGAATCTGGGTGTCATATCAGAGTGTCTGCTACATAATTACTTTTTACTGTGGTTAACAACTTTCTGTTTCTTAATAGACAACAGACAATTAATCTTAAAACAATTCCAAAAATCAAAGGTAATAAATATAGGAAATAGCGCAACCACTTTGAGAGGCAGTTTGGTAGTTTCTTTGAACAGTAAATATAAATGTACCATATGAACCAGTAATTCCACTCCTGAGTGAAAGACAAATGAAAATATACATCTACACAAAGACTTATGCACGAAGAATGTTCATAACAGCATTATTCAAAATAGACTCAAAAATTGAAACAATGCAATGTCTATCAACTGGTAAATGGATACGACAAAATGTGTTATATTCATAGAATGGAATACTATTCCGCAATAAAAAGGAATTTAGTACTGATACATACATACTACAACAAGGACAAACTTTGGAAACATTATACCAGGACTTCCCTCATGGCACGGTGGATAAGAATTTGCCTGCCAATGCAGGAGACACGGGTTTGACCCCTGGTCCAGGAAGATCCCACTGCCTTGGGGCAACTAAGCCTGTGCACCACAACTACTGATCGCACGCTCTTGAGCCCACAAGCTGCAACTACTGAAGTCCAAGAGCCTAGGGCCCAGATGCTGCAACTAATGAACCCATGTACTGCAACTACTGAAGCACACACTCCGAGAACCTGTGCTCAGCAAGAAGAGAAGCCACCACAATGAGAAACCCATGCATCCTAACAAAGAGTAGCCCCCCCACTCACTGCAACAAGGGAAAGCCTACCCAAAACAACAAGAACCCAGCACAGCCAAAAATAACTAAATAAATAATACATTATGCTAAACAAAAGAAGCCAAAAGAGACAGCGTGTTACATGAGTTCCTACATGTAATACCAAGGAGCAACTATACACACATTTAATGAGATCACATTTATTTTTTTTCCCTTCAAGATTGCCCTAGATGTTCATTTCAACTTATTTTTACCAAGATACAAAATACATAGGGGGAAAAGGCAGGAGTTAAAACAGAAAAAAAAAAAAATCTAACCTCTATTGAGAGCATACTATAGTCAATACTGTCCTAGGTAGTCTTCATATATAACTATTATTTAACTACAATTTTTGTGAGGTGGATGGTTATTTTTATTCAAAGAATTAGAAAGCTGAGGTTCAGAAGATTAAACAGTTCACCTGAAGTCATCAAGTATGGTTAAAAAAACAACGATGGATAAGATTGTATAAACCAGACAATATGTTTACGAATATCAGACTACTTTGTGATTGTCTTTTTTGGAGCTATGAAGCAAGATTCTGTCCCCTATATATAGGAATGGACTTTCCTCTGAAAAAACTGACTATCTCACTGCCGGAGACCTGCTCCAGCTGGACAGGGTTCCCTCAGGATGGATGGCGTTGGCGATAATAATGAGAAGACACAGCGAGTTGTGGTGTTTCCAAGTGTCTTCTGACTTTATTGTTTTCAAGGCAGCTTTTATACTTTTAGTTGTACATAGAAACAAATGTAAAGTGTAGAGTCATGCAAAATCAGATCAATGGGTCAGCAGTTTTTGACTCTTATCGGAACCAGGACACTGCTTGTGTTTCTTAGTTACAAAAAGTTTAAAGTTGTTTACATCATCTTTGGGCCTGGGGGCCTGCTAACATCCTGTGACTCTTGTATTGATAAGGGTTGATCAGCCAGAACACTTTTGTATCAGGCACAGAAAGTACCAGAGTTACATTTTTTAAAGAATACAGGCACAGCAGATTATGACAAAGAAAGAATTTATAAACTCAGAGTTTCAAAGTAAAACTTGTTTCTCTGTAATCTATCTTACGCCTTGACCCTAACAGAAAAGAATGTGGTCCCATGAAGTCATGGCACAACAAGCTGAGACAATGTAGCACAAAGGTCAGTGCTTAGCAAAATCACCAGCTGAATTAACAATTGTTTTATTATTTGTATTAAAGCTAACTTCTGCTTATATAAGTTTCTAACTATTATGTTTTTATTATATAGGCTAGATACATGAAAAATAAAAAACATAGTGAGTAAACATAGACTAAGTAACAGTTTCATAAAGCAATACGTCTTATATTTCTTAATAAGCCTTTCTTCCCTACAAAGGGCTCTGTGCCCATCAGGGCCTTTTGTGTGGAAGCTCTCAATGCTGTTTTGTTGTTAAGGAGTAGTCATGCGCATTAGCTCCAAAGGCACAGGTACGTTTATTAAACAAACCAATATGTTGGCAAGAGGAATTTAGATTAGCATACTCTATTTCCCAGATAATTTTATTAGGGTGCTACCGTTCAGGGGCCTTATCAATTGAGGTATCAGAAGGATCTATTTTAGAAGAGAATCAGAATAGGCTTCTTGTCTAAGTCACAGAAAATAAGAGGAGGTTTATTATAACAAACGTCAGAGAAACAGATATCATCTTTAAGATGAGCGCTGAGGCAGCCTCCCGAGAATCCCTGAGGTCTGAGAAGCCGTGCTCGATCAGCCCTCTTTCTCATGACTCTGTCACAGGTGGGATCTCATGAGCTGGCTCCCGGCACCTCACTATAAAACATCCTGGGGAGAAGTTTTCCTGAAGTTGGATATTTCTTTTAAAAACTTTCTGCCCCATTTACTTCGACACCAAGGTTCAAAGCAATCAGGAATGACTGTGGGAGATGAGGTGCTCCTGGCCACATAAAGACAGGACAGAAGGGAACAGAAAGCTGGCCTGGAATCACAGGTTGGGTTCTCCAGAAGCAGATACCGAGAGGGTTGTGGGGAGGGGAGCAAGGTGTTTATTAGGAAAGAACGTCAGTGAAAGGAAGCACTAGGAGGCGAGATAGGACAAAACAAGAAGCTCCACTGTGATGCAGGCCTGATAAAGCCCTGACCAACCTGGTGGGGCTCTCTGGAGCAAGCACTGCCCATCAAAGTTCTTGGGTGTCACATCTCTGTGTCCACTGTACCTAGGGAGAGACCCCAGGTTTGATCTGCGTTAGGAGTAGTTGAAAATTATTCTCCACACTGCACACCCTTTTCATTACATTCTGGCCTCAGTTTGTGCTATAAGTGATTAGAAAAAGAGCCTATGACCATGGGAGAACAACAGACAGGAGATATGTAGGTGTTAGAATGACTTCGTCTGCAAGTACAGACAGACTCAACTTGTTGAGATAATATGTATTGTTTCTTACGTGGGGAAATTCAGGGTTAGAGCAATTTCAGAGGTTATGTGACTAGGGCTCCAGCTCCACTTCCCTGTGATTATCTTGCTTCCTCTCTCCTCTGCGTTAACTTCATCCTTAGACTGGTGGTAAAAGAGGAAGTAGTTCCAGACAAAATATACAAACAAAATAATGTCTTCTGGTGCATCCTTCATAAAAACAAGAAAACCTTTCCCCAAACCCCCTACTTCCACCCCAGCAGACCTTCCCTCACATCTTATTAGCCAAAACAAACCATTTATCATCTCTAAACCAATCACTAGCATGTGGTCCACTTGGAATCACCACGACTGGCTCAGTCTAAACAGAATCTGCCTGCTCTAACTACTGCTGAGACCAACGACCTCTAAAGCACAAAGCTCTGGGGAGCTTTGTCTGGATATTCAGACAAAGTCAGAATTCTCTCAGGAAGAAGTAAAAGGCAAAATGTTGGTCAGGTGTACAATCAACATTGTACCCTGCACGAATGCTCTAATTGCTGAAATCAGCAAGTGTCACCTTGCCAGCAACTATGGTGCAAAGTTCAGAAGTAGCAGAAGCTGGAGTTTGGGACCAAGAACAGAAAAAATCACATTGGCTTATTTCTGCTCATATCCTAGTATCCAAAGAGAATCTGTATCTTTTAAAAACTCCTGGGAAGCTAATTTCCCAAATCAGTTTCACTTCACTGTGTCTCTAGTTACCTTACAAAAAAAAAAAAAAAATTGAACCCTGATTCTCATGACATCCAAGTAGTTCATGGGTACAACCATATGACAGTAATTTCTCTCATATCTCAAGACCCCTGGGGGATTTCACTGACCAGGAATCCACCTTCAATAACCAGAAAATACATTAGGTGACTCACCAAACAAGAAATGTTTAACTGATTTCCATAAATGCTATTATACTAAAAAAGTAACTACTTAGTTTATAATGATAAATGAGAATTTTTGAGTATACTATCAGTAGAACATTCCACCAATACTTGGTTGTAGTCCAGTCTGTTTCCATTACAAGAAGGAAATGAAAGAAGAAACTCTGTCCCTGTGGAAATTGTCTGAAACTCTAGTTCTACCACCCATTATATAGAAAACAATAAACTCTCCACGTCATTCTCTGTCCCCCAACCCCAAAAGAGACACATTAGTTCTGGAGTAAAGTGAGACAGGCCATCTATATTTTAATCAAATTCCTTGGGTGATATTGAGGCACAGGCAGGTTTGGGAATCACAATATAATCTAATTGCATCATTTGATAAATGAAAAAAAAGTTGAAATGGTTAACGAAAATAAGTGAAAGCAAAGTATCTAGGTCTCCTTCACCAAAAGCCTGGGATTCTTTCCATTACCTCATCAGTTACATTATCATTACTGGGTTGGCCAAAAAGTTCCTTCAGGTTTGTCATCTTAATAAAAAAAAAGAACAAACTTTTTCGCCAACCTAATACACTAAAGTAGTATGCTAAACATTACATTAAGAGCCAGTTGTAACTCTTTGGTTCTAAGGAGAAAGACTGTTTAAGAGAGAACATGAAAATGAGGATTAGCTATAGGAAAACAGCTACAGGGTATGAGTTAAAGCAACAGAGAGACCAAGAGCTAATCAGAAAGACAGGGGAAACAGAAGGGAAAAAAAAAAATTTGGAGATAGAACAGCAGGGATACTATCCAAGTTAGTAAAGGAGACTAGACCAACACAGTAGGGCCTTGCAGTGAACTAAAAATGAAAACCGCTAATGTTCTTTAAATCCAGAACTCAATAAAACTAGCATAAAGGATAATGACTTCATATGTACCGTTTCTGTATTATACTTTCCCATTCAGCATAATAATGTGATAAAGGCCAGTTAGACTGCAAAAGAAAGCTATAAGCAGTGTTAGAGTATCTCCACTAAAAATTAGGCCAATACATAGGTCACTGGAGCCATAGGAAGAACTTCCCCTGAGGGGCCACTATTTTCAGGGAAGTACCTTCCAGCAGGGCCCATCCAAAGTTTCCATTATCATCATCATCCAATATGTACTAGATACCCATCCACTGTGCTAACCACCCGAGATAAAGAGACAAAGGAGTTGCTTCCTGATTGATAGGAAGATTGAAAATATATGGAATTAATTCGGAGAGACCTAAAAGCAGTGCTATTATGCTAGTAAATGTTTAATAACATGGGAAAGCCCTAACTTACAGTGTTTGCTGATTTCCATGGTTTAAGTACTATCATGATGGTCAGTTTCAAGCTACCAAGAGGAAATCAATCCAGCTAAAAAAATACATATAAATTTAACAATTGGCTCTTCTGAGATGATATAATTGCCTCCAGCACACTACCACTTACAGAACATATAATCGATGTCTCTACCCTCCCCATGTTACATTCAGATAGAAAAATCAAAGCCCAGAGATAAACTGACTTGACAAAGGCCATACAACTAGGTTGCACCAAAACTAAGAAGAGAACCTAGTTTCTCATGTTTTCCACTGTAACTCACCCTGTAAGGTCTAAGACAATGCTTTATGGCAGCAGTCCCCCACCTTTTTGGCACCAGGGACCCATTTTGTGGAAGATAATTTTTCCATGGCCACTTTGGGGGAGGGGGGGAGGAGGGAGAAGGGGTGTGAGGGGTGGGGAAGGGGATGGTTTTGGGATGACTCAAACATATCATATTTATTGCATACTTTATTTCTATTATTATTACATTAACTCCATCTCAGATCATCAGGAGGTTGGGGACCCCTGCTTTATGGCATTTAAGTTAGAGATTGAGAGCTCAGGTTCTGGAGTCCACAGGACTGGGCCTAAATCCCAGGTCCAACTGAGAAGACTTTATGACCTTGGAAATTCACTGAACTACTCTGAGCCTAATTTTTGTTATCTGTAAAATTAGAAATGATAACACTAACTATATCTTAATGAATTATGGTGAGGATTAAATGAGACCAACATGTAAACTGCTTGCAAAGAGCCTGGCATAAAAATTTAATATACATTAGTTGGTATTATTACAGCCCATTAATATTTGCCTGGCCAGCATTACTCTAAGTGTGGTTTGGGAATCAGTAGTTTGTTATCGGTCCTTGACAAGATAACTATAGAATATGATAGTAAGAGTTTAGAAACTTACTAAACATTTTGGCATTGCCACAACATCCAAGCATGGGATCAGTGGACTTGTTTTGATAAATAAGGTATAAACAAGTTTGGATGCTGTCAAACTCAGTGGTGAGCAGCATGGGGCCTAAACTGCATGCTAGTTAAGCACACAATAAGACCTTGAAATATGTGATATTTCTAGTGAATTTGTCACCTGTAACCCACAAGGGAATAAAAATATGATAAAACACAGGTACCTATTTTTAACACTTGTTACAATATTTTTATAATAGTTATGATTTTAGATTAAGCTTATTTTTAAATTATACTTTAATAACCTAAATTAAGACAAAGTTATTTTATTTTTAACTCTAACTTACACAGGCCAAGATAAACCTCACTGAAATATTTTTTCCAGAAGAGACACTCATTTTTCTGCAATCAGCAGCAGCAGTAAATCAAGTGATAATTGTAAAGTTTACTCCAAGTAAATGCTACTGCTACTGCTAAGTCGCTTCAGTCGTGTCCGACTCTGCACGACCCCATAGACGGCAGCCCACCAGGCTCCCCCGTCCCCGGGATTCTCCAGGCAAGAATACTGGAGTGGGTTGCCATTTCCTCCTCCAGTGCATGAAAGGGAAAAGTAAAAGTGAAGTCGCTCAGTCGTGTCCGACTCTTAGCGACCCCATGGACTGCAGCCCACCAGGCTCCTCCGTCCATGGGATTCTCCAGGCAAGAGTACTGGAGTGGGGTGCCATTGCCTTCTCCCCAAGTAAATGAGGGCCAAACAAATTTGTACCAACTCTATTAGAAATATGATACCTTGTATATTGACTTTAGTTGTATAGTCATAATTGAGGGTGAAGTACTAAAATCACAATGCGTTATTTGTAGAGACAGGCTGACTGGTCAAAACTCAAGTGGATCTTATATATAAATCAAAAAGAAATAAGCTCAGGGCCAAAGAATTCTTTGGGAAAAAAAAGGGTGCTAAATTAAAAAGTTAATAGAAGCAGATGTTCAATATCTCACATATAAATATGAGTGCTTTAAAGTCTTTTTTATGTAGCTCTCAGATTGCTAAGACTAAAGAAACACAAAAATGTTTTATTGGAAATGTAGGTGAATCCAGGGCAAAGAAAGTAGCTCAAAAACTACTTTTCAATAGCACAATAGCCCAGGATAGCCAGGCACTGGCTAATGATATGGAAGCTCAATTCATAGAACAAATATAGCTAGTAATTTCCACTGTTAATATGGCAATTTTTTAAAGTATATTTATGATTACTTTCTAGCTACACTGCTGATAAACACAACTAGTTCTGAACTGTATAAACTTCTAAATTCTCAACATTGTCAACACATGTGATTTGGAATTTAAATTTTGTATATGACTGTGGTCAAATGGAACAGATCCAATAACAGGAAATGCTTTTGGAATAGTTACTCAAATAAGGAGAGGGGGTGACAGAGGATTAGATGGTTGGATGGCATCACCAACTCAATGCACATGAGTCTGAGCAAACTCTGGGAGATAGTGAAGGACAGGGAAGCCTGGTGTGCTGCAGTCCATGGGGTCACAAAGAGTTGGACACAGCTTAATGACTGAACAACAACAAGGAATCTGAGTCAAAATATAAGTTACTGCACTACTTTCTTCACTGGAAAAGTCTAGTTATTATGGGGAAAAAAGTCAGCAGGTTAAACAGTGTACTTAGTGATAGAGGAAAATTATGAGTTGCCATTAAAGCTAATTCACTTAAATCTCACACTAGTTTCTTTATGTAATGATAAAAAGCTTATAATAAAAAACTGTATATGGACTAAATGGCAAAATACAGGTCATTTCTTCTCCCTGTCAAGAACACTCACATCTATTTAAGATCAAAACACCAGTAAGAGAATCCCAGAACACAGTGGTGAGTCTGAAGTACCCCCTGCACCTCAGCCATCAAGGCAGACTGCATTAGAAGGGTGAGAGAAGTGTCTACATGTTGACCACACTGCCGCTTTTCCAGGCCAGGGCAGCACCAGACTGAGATCTCCCATCCGTTTCCAGTTCCTCTGGTGGGAAAAGAGAACCAGGGGTTGGAGGTGGGGGGGACAACTAGCCTTCCAAAGGATTGTGGGTCACTTTATGGGGAAATCTACTCTGATTTCTCATAGTAGAACTCTACTCTGATTTTACCACATAGATCACAGAGGAATCTGCTGCTGCTAAGTCGCTTCAGTCGTGTCCGACTCTGTGTGACCCCATAGACGGCAGCCCACCAGGCTCCGCCGTCCCTGAGATTCTCCAGGCAAGAATACTGGAGTGGGTTGCCATTTCCTTCTCCAGTGCATGAAAGGGAAAAGTGAAAGTGAAGTCGCTCAGTCGTGTCCGACTCTTCACGACCCCATGGACTGTAGCCTACCAGGCTCCTCCGTCCATGGGATTTTCCAGGCAAGAGTACTGAAGTGGGGTGCCATTCCCTGGGGCTCAAATACCGTGAATCTGATTGTGACAGAGAAGTGGGGAAGGGCTTGCAACAACAAGCACAAGGATCTTGGTCAGACCAAGTTCACACGTGTAGTGCCCAAGTATTAATAGTAATTCCAACTGGTGGCTTTGCTCACCTACACAATCAAGCTAGGGGTGGACTCTGATCAGGGAGCTTGACAGGATGCAGATCTGCTGATTTGGGTCCTCTAAGGAGGAATTTTCTCCATCCTAGATCCCAGCTTCCCAGTTCAGGCAAGGTGCTGAGTCATACCTCCACCTATTGTGGAGAGAGTCTTCTGACCAGAAGGGCAGGCCCACATCTGACCAGGAGGGCAGGCGACAAGTCCTAGAGGTTGTGTGTGCCTGTGGTGCTTAAGCTGAGAGAAGGGCGGTTGGAACAGTAGTTTGTAGAGCAAAGCCAGAGGACCTGCTTAGCCAGGGAACACGAGATGTGTGATGGCTTGAGGTAAGACAACAAAAAGCTTTACCAGTTTTAGAGCTGCTTCTTTTGCTGCACCCAGACAGGAAATTTAACTTGTTGCCTTGTTCATTACTGAATACAGCCTTCAGCTGTCTGACCAGAGACTCTAACCAGAGCACACATGGAGCTGAATAGCCCATTCGACAGCCCTACATATAGTGGCACTTAACACAGAGTACAGCCTGTGACTTCCCTTGTCTGCAGAGCAAACTCGGTGGCAACATCTGACCAGGCTAGAATCAGGCCCACAAACTGTACATCTCTACAGGCCCTGAGCCCTAGCCTGTTGCCAGTGAAGGGAAGCTTATTACTAAGTTATAGTCCCATCAGCTACTGACTATAGTACCCAGTCCTGACTGTGTAGTAAGCCTGACCAGAGAACTCAAGCAACCACAGAAATTGTCCTAAAACCTCACATGGGTAGGGAACCAGGCCAGCAGTCTTATCCAGATGTTCTCAGCCAGTGGCACGCCCCTATCCCCATCCTCAGAGCTCAAATAGTTGCCTCACTCAAAAATAGACCATCTGCCCAAAGACATCACCAGCAGACACACCCAGAAACCCAAACTAAGCCAACCGGTGGAGAACTATCTTTGCAAAGCAAACCTACAAAGCCTGGAAGAGGAGCCCCATTACTCAAATGCACAGAGACCAGCATAACAAACCAAGGATCATGAAAAACCAGGTAAATATGATACTGCCAAAGGAAACTAAGAAAGCTCTAATAATTGACCCTAAAGAAAAGATCTATGAACTGTCAAATGAAGAATATCCTCTGGACAGGGAGAAAAGCATAGAGCAGAAAAGAGGAACTGCACAAAATAAGGCCAGACAGGTAAGAAGAGCCTAGATCATGAAGAGTATCACATGATGATCTTTGAAGTTCATCCTCTGTGCAGGTGACACAAGCCACAAAAAGACCCCTCTACTTGCAGTGTGAAGAATAGATGGGCAAGGGCTAATTATGTGATTTGTGAGGGTATAGTACCTTTGCCCGGAGAAGGCAATGGCACCCCACTCCAGTACTCTTGCCTGGAAAATCCCATGGATGGAGGAGCCTGGCAGGCTACAGTCCACGGGGTCACTAAGAGTCAGACACGACTGGGCAACTTTACCTTCACTTTTCCCTTGCATGCACTGGAGAAGGAAATGGCAACCCACTCCAGTATTCTTGCCTGGAGAATCCCAGGGATGGTGGAGCCTGGTGCTGCCGTCTATGGGGTCGCACAGAGTTGGACACGACTGAAGCAACTTAGCAGCAGCAGCAGCAGCAGTACCTTTGCCTCAGGGAAGGGATGATGGGAAAGGGTGGTTATACTATGGGAGACAGAAAAAGCCAGAGGAAAGAGAAAAAAGTCTGATACATACTGCCCACCATAGGCTATCAGTCATAGATCACCTCATTTAATATTCACAGCAACCCTATCTCATAAGTAAAGAAACTTCCATTTTAAAACTAAAGTAACTGAGACCCTCAAGGTTAACTCAAGGTCACACACTTAGTAAGTAGTAGGACCAGCACTTTCATACAGGTTTGTCTGACCGAAAAGCCAAAAAGTCTGGGGAACATGTTTACAGTTCAGGGTGAGAGAAAATAACACAGGGGGAAAATATGTACTTAGATAAAAAAAAAAAAATGGAAGGATTTAAAGAAGATAGTAAAAGTTGTTTCCTGTAGAATAAAATGTAGGAACAGAGAAAGAAGGTAAAAACAGGAGTAGGAATGAGAATCCTTATCATAAACTTTTTACATTGCTTTGATTTTTTAATCTATCTGAACATACTTCCTTTTCAAAAAGTAGCACAAAACACCTTATAAATAAAAAACAATTCAGTAGAATAGTAAAAAAAAAAACAATCCAGAATGCAGGAGATTATATAAGGACTCGGAAACTGGCTTTGACTTTTTGGTAAAAGCCCACAACCTTAATTTTGCTTATTTAATATGCCTGTTTGCTTAATATGCCAACAGTGGTCACAGGACTGGAAAGGGCCAGTTTTCATTCCAATTTCAAAGAAAGGCAATGCCAAAGAATGCTCAAACTACCACACAATTGCACTCATCTCACACACTAGGAAAGTAATGCTCAAAATTCTCCAAGCCAGACTTCAGCAATACGTGAACTGTGAACTTCCAAATGTTCAAGCTGGATTTAGAAAAGGCAGAGGAACCAGAGATCAAATTGCCAACATCCACTGGATCATCAAAAAAGCAAGAGAGTTCCGGAAAAATGTCTATTTCTGCTTTATTGACTATGCTAAAGCCTTTGACTGTGTGGGTCACAATAAACTGTGGAAAATTCTGAAAGAGATGGGAATACCAGACCACCTGACCTGCCTCCTGAGAAATCTGTATGCAGGTCAAGAAGCAACAGTTAGAACTGGACATGGAACAACAGACTGGTTCCAAATAGGAAAAGGAGTACATCAAAGCTGTATATTGTCACCGTGCTTATTTAACTTACATGAAAGTACATCATGAGAAATGCTGGGCTGGAGGAAGCACAAGCTGGAATCAAGATTGCTGGGAGAAATATCAATAACTTCAGATATGCAGATGACACCACCCTTATGGCAGAAAGTGAAAAGAACTAAAGAGCCTCTTGATGAAAGTGAAAGACAAGAGTGAAAAAGTTGGCTTATAGCTCAACATTCAGAAAACTAAGATCATGGCATCTGGTCCCATCACTTCATGGCAAATAGATGGGGAAACAGTGAAAACAGTGGCTGACTTTATTTTGAGGGGCTCCAAAATCACTGAAGATGGTAACTGCAGCCATGACATTAAAAGACACTTACTCCTTGGAAGGAAAGTTAAGATGTATATTAAAAAGCATATTAAAAAGCAGAGACATTACTTTGCCAACAAAGAAAGGTCCATCCAGTCAAGGCTATGGTTTTTCCAGTAGTCATGTCTGGATGTGAGAGTTGGACTATAAAGAAAGCTGAGCGCAGAAGAATTGATGCTTTTGAACTGTGGTGTTGGAGAAGAATCCCTTGGACTGCAAGGAAATCCAACCAGTACATCCTAAAGGAGATCAGTCCTGGGTGTTCATTGGAAGAACTGATGTTGAAGCTGAAACTCCAATACTTTGGCCACCTGATGCAAAGAGCTGATTCATTTGAAAAGACCTTGATGCTGGGAAAGATTGAGGGCAGGAGGAGAAGGGGACAACAGAGGATGAGATGGTTAGATGGCATCACCGACTCGGTGGACATTGGTTTGGGTGGATTCCGAGAGTTGGTGATGGACAGGGAAGCCTGGCGTGCTGTGGTTCATGGGGTTGCAAAGAGTCGGACATGACTGAGTGACTGAACTGAACTGAACTGATACTGTAGATAAAAATTATTAAGCATTTTTAGACATGAAATACTTACATAGAACTTAGAAAAACATCCGCAGCAAACCAGGGCTCCCTGTCCATCACCAACTGCCAGAGTTTACCCAAACTCTCGTCCATTGAGTCAGTGATGCTATCCAACCATCTCATCCTCTATCATCCTCTTCTCCTCCTGCCCTCAATCTTTCCCAGCATCAGAATCTTCAAACATTGTATTATACAAACAAGAACATCAAAAATGTCTTTATTGATTAGATACTCTGCCCAATGAAAAAAATTATTTTATTGGAGACGACTGTCAGAGCTATTTTTATTGCTCTTTTAAATGTTCAATCTGTAATCATGCACTACACTTCTCTACTCTGAACAAAATGAATTAGATGACCGCCTCTCCATTTCAGATTGCATATTATACCATTCTAGGAGCTCAGACTGTGGGTCTGAAAGGAACTGACGTTCTGCATGGGGTGTCTTTTCCTGACGATCTTTAGACTCTCAGGGATAGAGAAATCACTAAGGAGAGAAGCCTTGCAAATCTTCTCTAAGTGCGCTCCTATTATTTTAAATCTCTTCTGGAAAATTGCCCCCAAATACAACTTCTGGGGGCAATAATAAAGACTGTAAAACTTCATGGAAAAGGAATTTCCACATGTCTATTTGCATTTAAAAGACACAAATAGCACTTCCCTCTTCTATTCTTGACACAGTAAAAGTATATATTCAACTGGAATTGTTTGGTTATCTGTAGGATGAACTGAGGGGTCTATAATGTTAACCCAGTGTCTAAATATTTTCGTCGACCCATCTGAAAATGCAACATGAAATATTTGTTCTTTCTTGGTTAAAAACTTTGCCTCTCTAAAAATTGTCAAAATGCAAATTGGACTGAAAGATTAATAAATTAAAATAGCCTTTAAAAATTAACACTTTGGGGAGGATCAGCACATTAGTTAATTTTTCAACACGTAACAAAGAAAACAGCTGATAGTAACAACATTTCTGATAAAGGGAGAAAGCACAAAATAAGCCTAAGTGTTGGACACCATATAATGAGGACAAGTGTAGGTATTACCCACCAGAAAGGGACTCTAGGAAAATAGCAAGGAGAGTTAAGAATGAGAAATGTTAAAAGAGAAAATGGAAAAGTACAAAAAAGTGGGCTTGCCGTGCTTTTCTATTTATTTGCATACAAGTGGCCCTACTATCAACTTTCCATTATCTACATGTGAGTGAGCCACTTTAAATATCTTTGACATATCTTTTGCTTCACTGTGATTAATTTCTTGCCATCAAAAATATCTTTTAGCTAGTCCCCTATGGAATTCACACTAGTTCAAACAATTACTTAAAATTTTTAAATGAAGAGGAAAAATAAACCTATCTTAATTTAAATTCAAAGATTTAACTGATAACATTATGTGGTCATAATCGTGATAGTGGATTTGCTAAGCTCCTACTTCTCATGTAAGTATAATGCTGTCTCTAAGAATCAGCTGATAAACCTTCTCTGAAGTAAAATGAGGCTTGCTTCTATTTCTGAGTAGAACCTATCACATTGTCAGAATGCCATGACGGAGATTCTTCTGTCCCTAAGCCACCAAGTAAGGAAGCTGGACTATTTATTTCAGATCTCTTGGACACAATGGTGTAGTTACACACATAATCTCTGGTCAAATCACTATTGTCCATTAAACAACCTGTGCATAAGATAACTTGACCTAATAGCCTTCCTCTTCCAGAAACATCAAAAGCAAGAACTGTATATATTATCTCCATTACTCCTATAATTCTACCCAGAATGTATCTTTACTTTTCAAAAGGGCCTATATTCTATAAAGCCAAACACCAAAATACTAATAATAGCTATTGTTACATGAAATTATAAGCAATTTTGCTCCTTTGTGACTGTGTAGAGTTTCTGATTTTTTTCACAATGAGAGTATATGATTATAATAAGGAAAAAATACTATATCTACGGTTAATTTCAATCTTTGACAATGAAGTTTCTCAAACAAAACTATTACATCTCTGTGAATGCAAATTACATGTTATTAATACTTTTTTCCTAGTCTTAAGCATTTTCTTCCGTATGTTCTATTTGCTTGTATAGATGTATCATAGTTTACATGCTCTCCAAGTACACATTCTGGATCTTATTACATAATTATATCCTCCCACAGTGGTTCGTAGTCCCTCATATTTGTAAAGTAATTAGTAGCTATTTGAGGAATGAATGATCCTTCCAAGAATGCAAAGATTAGGGTTCATGTAGTCATCTGATACACACCGGAAGTGTTAAAATGTTCAAATAATTCCATACTGATGGGTGATCCTAGAATGGTAATGTATAAGCAAAAAAAAGTTAACAAAATTTATAAATTATAAGTTCAATTCATTAATTCAAGCCTATTGTTAGGGTATGTCATACAAATAAATCCTAAGTGAGCCTCCCACACTAGTGACAGATAAGAAATATTTGCAACACCCATCTGCTTGGCCCAAATTGCAGTATGCTGCAAGAGTATACTGCATATTCTTTATGAGACACCTTAAAAGTATCACCAGTTCAAAATATTCCCAAATTACACAGTCACTTCTATTTCTAAAATGTTTAGGTTTTTTTTGTTAGTTTTGTTGTCAGTGCATTACAGTTCTTATGTAAGGAATAAATGCAGTCTTTTGGCATTTATAAGTATAAGACTATAATGAAATAATAAAAATAAGCATGCAGAATAAAAAAATACAAAGTTATGATAGTTTCTTAATGTTCTTTTGAATATTATAAACATGAATTTTATGAATCTAGAGGAAAACAAAGCAGAAATCAAGTTAATGAAGAAACAAGACTGGGAACATCTAATACTATACAAAGTGATAACAGCCTAGAATGTAGAATGTCTTTTGACGCTGAGCACAGACACTGCAAAGAGAAATAAATTTTAATTCTGAAATGAAAATAATGACTTATTTGAACAAAAAATGTTATTGACTCATTTTCTTAACAAAATATTAAATAAAATGATGGTCAAATGTGTTATTGTATATTTTTATCAGAATTCATTTTTTATCAGAATAGCAATGATGTTAAGCCCATAGTCCCCAAATCGAATCAATAAGGAAAATATGAAAGAAGAGTTCATAGACTGGTAGCCTCTGTTCTACTTATTTTGAATAACTACTATGTGCCAAGTACTGTTCCTAATGTATAATTCCTCATCTGAATTTCAAAACCATCTTACACACACAGACTGGAAAAAAAATATAGCCCATATATTAAAGGGATAGTATCCAAAATATATAAACAACAAGTACAAAATCTAGCAACTCAATTTTTTAAATGAACAAAAGCCATGAACAAAATTCACAGAAGATATACAAAGAATCAATAAGCACATGACATGGTTCTCATCATTGTCAGCCATCAGGCCAATGACAATTAAAAAGAAAATATAAAAGAATATTATAAATATGGCAGTTCCCTGGTTGCCTATTGGTTAGGATTCTGGGCTTTCACTGCCACAGCACGAGTTCAATCCCTGGTCAGGGAACTGAGATTCTGCAAGCCACACAGTGCATCTAAAAAAAAAAAAATATATAAAGAATACTACAAATAATTTTCACATCCTAGAGCATTTAAAATAACTATAAGTTCAAAAGACATTTTATCAGTGTCAATAAAGCAAATGAAAAATATGAAGAAAAATCTATCATAACACTATCATAACATACCACATTACATTTATAACACTATATACTGTATTCTTGCCTTGAGAACCCCATGAACAGTATGAAAAGGCAAAAAGATAGGACACTGAAAGATGAACTCCCCAGGTCGGTAGGTGCCCAATGTGCTACTGGAGATCAATGGAGAAATAACTCCAGAAAGAATGAAGGGATGGAGCCAAGGCAAAAACAACACCCAGTTGTGGATAGGACTGGTGATAGAAGTAAGGCTTGATGCTGTAAAGAACAATATTGCACAAGAACCTGGAATGTTAGGTCCATGAATCGAGGCAAATTGGAAGTGGTCAAACAGGAGATGACAAGAGTGAACGTAGACATTCTAGGAATCAGTGAACTAAGATAGACTGGAATGGGTGAATTTAATTCAGATGACCATTATATCTACTACTGTGGGCAGGAATCCCTTAGAAAAAATGGAGTAGCCATCATTGTCAACAAAAGAGTCTGAAATGCAGTACTTGGATGCAATCTCAAAAATCACAGAATGATCTCTGTTTGTTTCCAAGGCAAACCATTCAATATCACGGTAATCCAGGCCGATGCCCCGACCAGTAACGCTGAAGAAGCTGAAGTTGAACAGTTCGATGAAGATCTACAAGACCTTTTAGAACTAACACCCAAAAATGATGTCCTTTTCATTATAGGGGACTGGAATGCAAAAGTAGGAAGTCAAGAAACACCTGGAGTAACAGGCAAATTTGGCCTTGGAGTACAGAATGAAGCAGGGCAAAGGCTAATAGAACTTTTCCAAGAGAACGCACTGCTCATAGCAAACACCCTCTTCTAACAACCCAAGAGAAGACTCTACACATGGACATCAGCAGATGGTCGAACCGAAATCACATTGATTATATTCTTTGCAGGCAAAGATGGAGAAGCTCTATACAGTCAGCAAAAACAAGACCGGGAGCTGACTGTGGCTCAGATCATGAACTGCTTATTGCCAAATTCAGACTGAAATTGAAGAAAGTAGGGAAAACCATTAGACCATTCAGGTTTGACCTAAATCAAATCCCTTTTGACTATACAGTGGGAGAAACAGATTTAAGGGACCAGCTCTGATAGACAGAGTGCCTGAAGAACTATGGACAGAGATTCGTGACATTGTACAGTAGACAGGAATCAAGACCATCCCCAAGAAAAAGAAATGCAAAAAAGCAAAATGGCTGTCTGAGGAGGCCTTACAAATAGCTGTGAAAAGAAGGGGAGCGAAAAGCAAAGGAGAAAAGGGAAGATATACCCATTTGAATGCAGAGTTTCAAAGAATAGCAAGGAGAGATAAGAAAGCTTTTCTCAGGGATCAATGCAAAAAAATAGAGGAAAACAATAGAATGGAAAAGAATAGAGATGTCTTCAAGAAAATTAGAGATACCAAGGGAACATTTCATGCAAATATGGGCTCAATAAAGGACAGAAATGGTAGGGACCTAACAGAAGCAGAAGATATTAAGAAGAGGTGGCAAGAAAACACAGAAGAACTGTACAAAAAAGATCTGCATGACCCAGATAATCACGATGGTGTGATCACTCACCTAGAGCCAGACATCCTGGTATGTGAAGTCAAGTGGGCCTTAGGAAGCATCACTATGAACAAAGCTAGTGGAGGTGATGGAATTCCAGTTGAGCTATTTCAAATCCTAAAAGATGATGCTGTGAAAGTGCTGCACTTGATATGCCAGCAAACATGGAAAACTCAGCAGTGGCCACAGGACTGGAAAATGTCAGTTTTCATTCAAATCACAAAGAAAGGCAATGCCAAAGAATGCTCCAACTACCACACAATTGCTCTCATCTCACATGCTAGTAAATAATGCTCAACATTCTCCAAGCCAGGCTTCAGCATTACGTGAACCGGGAACTTCCAGATGTTCAAGCTGGTTTTAGAAAAGGCAGAGGAACCAGAGATCAAATTGTCAACATCTGCTAGATCATCGAAAAAGCAAGAGATTTCCAGAAAAACATCTATTTCTGCTTTATTGACTATGCCAAAGCCTTTGACTGTGTGGATCACAATAAACTGTGGAAAATTCTGAAAGAGATGAGAATACCAGAACACCTGATTTTCCTCCTGAGAAATCTGTATACAGGTCAAGAAGCAACAGTTAGAACTGGACATGGAACAACAGACTGGTTCCAAATAGGAAAAGGAGTACGTCAAGGCTGTATATTGTCACCCTGCTTATTTAACTTATATGCAGAGTACATCATGAGAAACGCTGGGCTGGAGGAAGCACGAGCTGGAATCAAGATTGCCGGGAGAAATATCAATAACCTCAGATATGCATATGACACCACCCTTATGGCAGAAAGTGAAGAAGAACTAAAGAGCCTCTTGATGAAAGTGAAAGAAGAGAGTGAAAAAGTTGGCTTAAAACTCAACATTCACAAAACTAAGATCGTGGCATCTGGTTCCATCACTTCAAGGCAAATAGATGGGTAAACAGTGGAAACAGTGGCTGACTTTATTTTTCTGGGCTCCAAATCACTGCAGATGGTGACTGAAGCCATGAAATTAAAAGACACTTACTCCTTGGAAGGAAAGTTATGACCAACCTAGATAGCATATTAAAAAGCAGAGACATTACTTTGCCAACAAAGGTCCGTCTAGCGAAGGCTATGGTTTTTCCAGTGGCCATGTATGGATGTGAGAGTTGGACTATAAAGAAAGCTGAGCACAGAAGAATTGATGCTTTTGAACTGTGGTGTTGGAGAAGATTCTTGAGAGTCCTTTGGACTGCAAGGAGATCCAACCAGTCCATCCTAAAGGAGATCAGTCCTGGGTGTTCATTGGAAGAACTGATGTTGAAGCTGAAACTCCAATACTTTGGCCACCTGATGCAAAGAGCTGATTCATTTGAAAAGACCTTGATGCTGGGAAAGATTGAGGGCAGGAGGAGAAGGGGACGACAGAGGATGAGATGGTTAGATGGCATCACCGACTCGGTGGACATTGGTTTGGGTGGATTCCAAGAGTTGGTGATGGACAGGGAAGCCTGGCGTGCTGTGGTTCATGGGGTTGCAAAGAGTCGGACATGACTGAGCGACTGAACTGAACTGAACTGATACAGTAGATAAAAATTATTTAGCATTTTTAGACATGAAATATTTACATAGAACTTAGAAAAAATTACTATGGCTGTATCACTACAATCCAGATTTAGGTTTTCATCTGCTATAAAAAAATATATCTCTTGCAAATATTTTCAAAGTGTAGTCTAGGAACTTCTGAGATCTCTGAGATGATTACAGAGGGCCTGCAAGGTTAAAATTATTTCCATAATAATGCCCAGATATCATTTTCCTTTTGTAACTACCATTCTCTCATTTTCATAAAACAGTAATACCTCCCAGCCTTGTATATTTAAATAAATATGTATATATGTCTTACAGAAGCATATCCTTGCCAAATATAAAAGGATATATACTAGGTTGCTAACAACATATCAGGTTCCTACCTAGTAGGGAAGTGGAGAGGTATAAGGAACAGGTAGAGGAAAGCTAGCAGAAACAAAAAATAGCTTAAAAAATAGTTATACGATTACATTTAGGTAAAATGATGGGAAAAAAATACAAAAGCTTTTAAGAAGAAAAAAAACCCAGAGCCTAAACCAATTTTCAAAAATCATTTCACCTATAGGTTGTCAAACTTTTTTACCCATGGTAACCTTGTATGTGTTAGTCGCTCAGTCATGTCCATCTCTTTGCAATCCCTTGGACTGTAGCCCACCAGGCACCTTCGTCCATGGAATTCTCCAGACAGGAATACAGGAATACAGTTTATGGTGATCCACACAGTCAAAAGCTTTGGCATAGTCAATAAAGCAGAAGTAGACGTTTTCCTGGAAATCTCTTGTTTTTTTGATGATTCAACAGATGTTTGCAATTTGATCTCTGGTTCCTCTGCCTTTTCTAAATCCAGCTTGAACATCTGGAAGTTCATGGTTCACATACTGTTGAAGCCTGGCTTGGAGAATTTTGAACATTACTTTGCTAGTGTGTGAGATGAGTGCAGTTGTGCAGTAGTTTGAACATTTTGGGGACTGGATGAAAATTGACCTTTTCCAGTCCTGTGGCCACTGCTGAGTTTTCCAGATTTGCTGGCACATTGAGTGCAACACTTTCACAGCATCATCTTTTAGGATCTGAAATAGCTCAACTGGAATTCCATCACCTCCACTAGCTTTGTTCATAGTGATGCTTCCTAAAGCCCACTTGACTTCTCATTCCAGGATGTCTGGCTCTAGGTAAGTGGTCATACCATCGTGGTTATCTGGGTCATGAAGATTTTTTTTGTATTGTTCTTATGTGTATTCTTGTCATCTCTTCTTAATATCTTCTGCTTCTGTTGTATATACATATACATGTTGTATATAATATACATATATATGTATGCTGTATATCTATATACATATATGTATAGTTATGTGTATACACATACATATATATATACACATATATATCAACAACAAGCCCAAGGTCAACAGCACTCTAGAATCAAGAAGCATACCTAGTGCCCAGATATTCATTTTTAATACCATTCTCTAATATAAAATATGAATACAATATGGAACTTATTAATACTTAATATTGGTCCATTAGTTGTAAAAACATATCTTACAAATGTAAAGTGTTAATTAAGAAGGGAAGCTGGATGGGGGTTTACGAAAACTGTACTATTTGTACATTTTTTTGGTAAAACTATAACTGTTCGAAACACTAAAGTTAATTTAAAAAATAAAGCAAACAATAAACTTAATTTAATTTAATAGCACCTTGCACAATGGCCAACATACAACAGGTGCCCAATAAGTATGTGTTAGGTAGCTAAGTGGAAAAATGCTACAAATGAACATTTCTTATTAGAAATGATTCTAACATCAAGTAAACTGAATTGATAAAAACAACATTTTTTAAAACTTGTTCTGTAACTTATTAAGTTGCATTTTTCTAACTACTGGCAGATCTAGATATAATGAGACCCAGATATAAGCAAACTACATGAATCACATGTCATACTGACTGGCATACTTACCATTCAATCATGGTGAATAAATTTAAATTACATTGGTTTTGTTTTTTAAATCACAATGAAACTTAGAAATACCCAGTTCTTAGCACCCAGACAAATAAAATATGTTTCCTAGTTTAGTACCTCTGAATAGTATTTTATTTCTTTGTCAAAGTTATGCACTCAGTCACTTTAGAATTCTGTACTTAGTCAAGTTATACCTCAAGTGTGAATTTTTCTTAGGTTGCCTATAAATGTGAATCTAAACATATCAAGGCATAGGAAAGCATTTCTCTGAAATTCCTTATCACAATTCCTATAAGCATTTGAAAACTTTTTTCTTATTTTCAACAGTAAAACTTAAACAGGTTAAATAAAGTTAATATTATATCATTTGCATTTAAATGGAGAAAAGGATAGAGTTATCCTACCACCTTGTGGACTGTTAGGGTATAGCTGCTTCAGAGACAAAAGCACATTTTAAGAATGGGAGGACAGAAAACACTGAACAGTACCTGCTCGTGCTTTTCCATCACCTCCAGTTATTCTGCCTCTAATTCCACATCTTTACATCTTACCCATTATTCAAAATGCAGTTTAAATCTCCTCACCATTATTCATGAGCTATTTTATCACCAAATTATAGACCATCTATAAGTAATTTTACTCTGGGTATTATGCCTATCAACAGATGGGAATACCAGATCACCTGACCTGCCTACTGAGAAACCTGTATGCAGGTCAAGAAGAAACAGTTAGAACCAGATATGGAACAACAGACCGGTTCCAAACTGGGAAGGGAGTACATCAAGGCTCTATATTGTCATCCTGCTTATTTAACTTATATGCAGACTACATCATGAGAATCGCTGGACTGGAGGAAGCACAAGCTGGAATCAAGATTGCCGGGAGAAATATCAATAAACTCAGATATGCAGATGACACCACCCTTATAGCAGAAAGTGAAGAGGAAGTAAAGAGCCTCTTGATGAAAGTGAAAGACGACAGTGAAAAAGTTGGCTTAAAACTCAACATTCAGAAAACAAAGATTATGGCATCTGGTCCCATCACTTCATGGCAAATAGATGGGGAAACAGTGACAGACTTTATTTTCTTGGGCTCCAATATCACTGCAGATGGTGACTGCAGCCATGAAATTAAAAGACGCTTGCTCCTTAGAAGAAAAGTTATGACCAATCTAGACAGCATATTAAAAAACAGAGACATTACTTTGCCAACAAAGGTCCGTCTAGTCTGGTTTTTCCAGTAGTCATGTATGGATGTGAGAGTTGGACCATAAAGAAAGCTGAGCACTGAAGAATTGATGCTTTTGAACTGTGGTGTTGGAGAAGACTCTTGAGAGTCCCTTGGACTGTGAGGAGATCCAACCAGTCCATCCTAAAGGAAATCAGTCCTGAAAATTCATTGGAAGGACTGATGCTGAAGTTGAAATTCCAATACTTTGGCCACCTGATGTGAAGAGCTGATTCATTTGAAAAGAACCTGATGCTGGGAAAGATTGAGGGCAAGAGGAAAAGGGGACAACAAAGGATGAGATGGTTGGATGACATCAACGACTCAGTGGACACAAGTCTGAGCAAGCTCCGGACAGGGAAGACTGGAGTGCTGCAATCCATGGGGTTGCAAAGAGTCAGACACGACTGAGCAACTAAACTGAACTTATTACATCTATTATATTTTTGACCAATTTCTAACTTAAATTTTTTGCTCATCTATCTTCACCCTTATTTGGAGGCAGTGAATATACAAGCTTATGGACTAGCACAGCAGCATCCTCATAAGATGCAGTTAATAAACATTCATGTGATAAATATTTGTTAAAAGAACAAATATGAATGTGAATAGTATGAGACTTCATAGGGACATATGAGAGAAAATTCAGAAAGCAATTATTCTACATGCAATATATGAAGATTATTTTCATTTGGCTTAAAAAGAAGGTTGCAATTAATATTTAAGTATTTAAAACAATATTTTATGATATTTTATATTTTTGCTAGAAAATAGAACAATTCATAAAGAAGTAATTGTTGAAAATATGATAGGCTGAGGAATTTTCAATCATTTAACAAGATGGCAGAGTTTTATGATGTTATATTCAGATGCAGTTTGGGTTGACTTTAATAATTCTAATGAATAAGACCAATGTCATTTTTTTTAAATGTCCACATCATAGAATCATCTCTAATTGTAAATTAAAATTACATGAAAACGACTGAATGAAAATGTGTCTTTGCTCTAAACCTCCATGCTAGCTTATATGGTTCCTCTTATTTTCCAGCTGATATTACCAAGTCTTACATTCGCTGGAAGTATTTTGAGGACATGTAGACTACAAGTACTGAAACCAGCTCATGCCTGCTCTCACCAATAGCTTACTTCTCAGAAATTTTCAAGCCATTTGTTAAACTGTTGGTAGGCTGAAACTGGTCATGGTAGGAACTTTGACACAACAGAAATCAGAAAACAAATCAAGATACTTTAAAAAATTTTAATCAGCTTTAACTTCTCCCCATCTCATTTTCTCTACTTGCATTATGTAGTGAGGAGAGGCGGAAGAGTTCCTACTGCACAAGAGTCTTGAAGGATTGAACAAAATAACCCACATAAAAGGCTGTGTCTACTGTCTGGCATATTAAGTGTGCTCACCAAATACTATAATCATTCTCCTTACCCCATCACAGTGCCTTGCAAGTAGTAAATCCCTCGATAAATACTCAGTTGTTAAATGCTAAGTGAAATAAGGAATTTCAATGGAATACTTTAAGACATGTTAACACTGATAGTAGTCCCAGATTAAAAACAGGACAGATCATTATGAGGGATATAAGCTCTTTACTGAAAAATAACACAGACTTCTTTTCTTTGCCTCTTCCTGCTCTAAATAAATTGACAGATTTTTGTCTCAAAAATTTCCAGTTATATTCATTTAGATTAAAATTCTAGATATATTTATCTACATAAATATAGATCTAGAGAGATATACAAATCTTTGTTTCCTTCTGCATTTTTCAGCCCTTCTGATTCAGTCTAAAATGCCTTCCTTTCTCCTGTTCTTCTTAGTTTATTTCACAATGCAAAATATATAATTTATGCCTCATTTCACTCCAGAAAAGGTTTGTTGTAAATAATAGATAACGTGGCTTCATGGTTAGTGAACAAGCTTTTTAAGTTTCTCCAACAGAAGAAAATGAAGTAGTGTTTTACTAAGTCTCTTTCACTGATCCCATACTCCTGTTTGATTGGCCAATGGCAGAAAATGGGTTTTTTTAGACTGACCTTTGGGGAAAGACAAAAATTAAGTTTCCAAGTACAAAGCTGAAAACCAAATTATCAAGAATTTCAGACACTTTCCAAAAAGGAACACAAGAAATCTTTTTCCTTCAAGGTTGATCTCACCCTTAAATCTCTTTACCCACCTCATCACAATCCTAATATGGTGTTTCTTTAGATATAAGGCTGCTTCCAATAACTATATTTAAGGATCTGCTGTAGCTTCATTTGCTCACTAATAAAACCAAAAAAAGTGGAAACAACTAATTAGTTGTAACTACTTAGTTGCAAAAACAGACGGGAGTATGATTTACTCCAGACAATTTGGAATAAAATTCCAGTTGCTCAAATGTAAATTTATTCATATAAAATTTTGTTCCCCTTACTTAGCTATTATTAATTAGCACAGAGATTTTTTTAATGGGGGAAAAACAAAATATTGGCTCAGTAATGTCACTAAGATGATCATTTGCCCTAGAGAATATATAATTCTGTCCATGATCATTTCTGGTTTAAAAATACACAGAGACTGAAACAAATAGCACATCCACAATGCACTGGCTGATGCAAGCGCTTTGTTTAGTGAAATATTTACTTCAATCCTGGTCTACCCTTATCCAAGAACATTTCGATGACACAGTGTGTGACACAAGGGGCTTTCTCTAGAAGTAGAAATAGGTGGGTGAGTTAGAAATTAATATTTCAACCATCTTGCAGGCACCTATAAGATAAAACAATATATTGTATTTGATTCACCTCCTGGTCTGTTTCCAAAGGACACCATCAAACACAATGATTCTTTTTCCCAACAGCTGTCACCACCAAGTCGGCTATAATTTGTATTTTCCCTTTGTGTTTGAATCCAGACCGAGAGCAGATGGCTGGACTCAGTGCCAGGGTAAAGGTAAAATGAGCTGTCTTACCTAAAAAGGTACTGCCAGAGTTCATTAAGACAAAAGTCCCAGCAACAAATACCTACAAAATCTAGGGTCTAGAAAACACAATCTGAACTTCCTGTATAATTTATCAAATAAAAATGAAAAACTCACTTTGGGGGAAAACTTTAATAAATTTGCTAGGAGGTGAGAAGACTCACATATTTCATCTTCAGAGAGAATTGGTTTCCCCGGTCATCAACTCTGTAATTTCCAGTCTCTGTAAAAAAGCAAATTATACTCAATGTTCCTCTAAGCTGAGCTCATGGGTGAATTCCAGGACATAAAATTTCACCTTCCAGAGCTAAAAGTTTACTAAAGCAAATAAGTTTAAAAAATATTTCACTTTTTTAAAAATTGCAAATTAATATCACAAGGGAAGAGCTAAATGAAAGGTGAAGTTTTCAACAGAGGAGATTAAAGCTAGAATCAGAACTAGGGAAGGAAATTCAGACCTGCAAGATATAACTAGTCATTTATTAACCATGTAGTGCTTTTATAATATATAATTGGCAGTAGAAGAGTTAGGACTAGGATGACACTGAAAAAACCCTACTACTATTACAAAGAAAGTTTTATTTCCCATAAAAATAAACTTCTTGCCTTCTTTTCTGAAGGTGAAAGAAGGTGGCATTTCTGAAGGTGGCATTCAAAAAGCCACTTATTTTGCCTCTCCTCAGTGGCACAGGAATAGAGAATTTGGTTACCTCCATTTACTTAAAACGCCTAAAAGATAAAGACAGTGGAACTAGACATAACTCCTATGGCCCTTCATAAATTTTCCCCTACACTCTGATTAGTACCAAGAGATAGACAGAATCCCAAGTGCAAATAGATTTATATTATTCAGTCCTTTCTCTCAGCTAACTCAAATTGGTAAAATCATAGTAATAACAGTTGATTGTCACAAGGCAGAGACCTCAGTAGCCTAAGAGGCTATTCTTAGTAGTCAGATTTCAGGACTAGAATATCCAATAGTGAGATAAAGATTTTTTTTTTTTTGAGGCAAAACAATTAATTAATCTGGTTGTTTTTTCAAAGCCCAAGGACACAGAACTTAAAAAAAAAAAAAAAACAACTCTTAGGTTAAATGATGCCATTATCTACATGAAAGAAAGTGAAAGTGTTAGTCACTGAGTCCTGACTGACTCTTTGTGACCCCATGGACTATAGCCCACCAGTCTCTTCTGTCTCTGGGATTCTCCAAGCAAGAATCCTGAAGTCTGTGGCCATTCCCTTTTCCAGGGGATCTTCCTGACTCAGGGATAGAACCTGGGTCTCCTGCATTGCAGGCTGACTCTTTACCATCTGAGCCACCAGGGAAGTTCCTCATCTACATAAATTACTATACTTTCAAATGAGATAAAAGATTGTATGTACATATATATATATACACATAGTATATATATATTTTAAGTTTCATCATTTCTAAACCTTTATTTCCTCCACAGTAGCTGGAAGAAGCAATAGTTAGAACCAGACATGGAACAATGGACTGGTTCAAAATTGGGAATGGGGTACCTCAAGGGTGTATATTGTTACCCTGCTTATTTAACTTATATGCACAGTACATCATGTGAAATGCAGGGTTGGATGAGGCACAAGCTGGAATCAAGATCGCCAGGAGAAATATCAATAACCTCAGATATGGAGATGACACCAACCTTATGGCAGAAAGTGAAGAGAAATTGAAGAGCTTCTTGATGAAGGTGAAAGAGGAGAGTGAAAAAGCTGGCTTAAAACTCAACATCCAAAGAACTAAGATCATGGCATCTGGCCCCATCACTTCATGGCAAATAGATGGCAAAACAATGGTAACAGTGACAGGCTTTATTTTCTTGGGCTCCAAAATCACTGCGGATGGTGACTGCAGCCATGAAATTAAAAGATGCTTACTTCTTGGAAGGAAAGAGATGATAAACCAGACAGCGTATTAAAAGGTCAGTATAGTCAAAGCTATGGTTTTTCCAGTAGTCATGTATGGATGAGAGAGCTGAACATAAAAAAGGCTGAGCGCCAAAGAACTGATGCCCTCGAACTGTGGTGTTGGAGAAGACTCTTGAGAGGCCTGGGGCAGCAAGGAGATCAAATCAGTCAATCCTAAAGGAAATCAACCCTAAATATTCATTTGAAGGACTGATGCTTAAGCTGAAGCTCCAATATTTTGGCCACCTGATGCTGGGAAAGACTGAAGACAGAAGGAGGAGATGACAAAGAAGAGATGGTTGGATGGCATCACCAACTCGATGGACATGAGTCTGAGAAAACTCCAGGAGATGGTGAAGGGCAGGGAAGCCTAGTGTGCTGCAGTCCATGGGGTTGCAAAGAGTCATACACGACTGAGCGACTGAACAAGCTGGAAAAAAGGCAGTCTCTAAATATGGCTAAGATATGTCAACATAAATGGTGAGAAACTTTATCTTTACAGGCAGTTTCAGACCTGGGCCCAAATCCCACTCTACCTCTCATACATATGGAAGTGAAGTGAAAGTCACACAGTCATGTCCGACTCTTTGTAACCCCATGGACTACAGCACGCCAGGTAATTTACTTTATTTATCTGAACTTCAATTCCCAAAACTTTTTTAATAGAGATAACATTGCCTACTTCATGGACAAGAAATGTATATATATAATGTATATAGTATGTAGAAATGTATATAGACAAGAAATGTATATAGTATGAAGTATAAAGCCTAGAAATATGCTGCCCAATATAGTAGGCACTAACTACATGTGGCTATTTAAATCAAATTTAGATTGATTAAAATTAAATAAAATTTAAATTTAGTTCTACAGTCACACTAAGCATATCCCAGTAACCAACAGTCACCTATGGCTGGTACAGAACATTTTTATCATCATAGAAATTTTTGGACACTACTAGAGAATCTAGTAAGTGCTCAATAAATGTTCACTTGCTCTGTGGGGCATCTTTTCCCTCTTCCTCTTCAATTCCTTTAAATTCTCAGGCTTCCCAAGATATCTCCTTATCATGAAGGAGAGCAAGATGATAAGATATATTCATGTTTATCATTTCTTTTTCTCTCCTAGGAATAATGGCTTTCTAAAAGATCACTGCAGGAAGAAAACAATGCTTATCATAAACAGGAGAAATTCTAACAATGGAGATCTCAGGCATTACAGCAGACATTGGGGAAGGTCTTTCTGGACTGTGGGGGGCAGGGACAGGAAAAGAATCTCCACAGTATCCTTGATTTATATCCAAAGATCATCTACTCAGAGCAACAACATTGACTTTGACACAGTAACACTTACAGAGATAATGGAAAGAAAAGGGTTTTTTCCTCTGTAGGATTCTTGTCACATCAAATTTTTTCTCACTGAAATATCTAAAAATAAGTATGAATAATCAACATTTCTCCAGAGATAATTTAACCAGTTAGTCTTGGGTACTTGAGTAGAATTATTTGCATTAGTCTTGGTATTCTTTGATTTCACTTCCTTTCTCCCTCCAAATATCAGAATTGCAGCTGGGAAGCTACCAGAGAGAAAATGCTGCTACAGGTCTAGAAAGTTGAGGAATGAAGAATTACAAGAAACTGAAATTTAGTATGATCTGTAAGAAGAATTCTGATCTCAGATGATACTTAGGGGTATCTGATGTATATGTATGGCCGGGTCACATTGCTGAGTACCTGAAACTATCACAACATTGTTAATCAGCTCTACCTCAATATAAAATGAAAAGTTTAAATTTTTTAAAAAGCTATGAAATATAATAAAATTATTTCCTATCACACGCACAAAAAAAGCTAGAAATGATTAAACTTAGTCAGGAAGGCATGTAAAAAGAAGACATAAGCTAGGCCTCTTGCACCAAACAATTTTCTAAGTTGTTAATGCAAAGAAAAAGTTCTAGAAGGAAATTAAAAGTGCTATTCCAATGACCACACAAATGATAAGAAAGTGAAACAGCCTTATTGCTGATGTGGAAAAAGTTTGAATGGTCTGGATAGAAGATCAAGCCAGCCATTTCCGTTGAGTTAAAGCCTAATCTCTTCAATTTTATGAAGGGTGAGAGAGGTCAGGAAACTACAGAAGAAAAGTTTGGTAAAGTTTAAGGAAAGAAGCCATTTCTAGAACATAAAAATGCAAGGTGAAGAAAGTGCTGATGAAGAAGGTGCAACAAGTTATCCAGAAGATCCAGCTAAGATAATTACTGAAAGTGGCTACACTAAACAACAGATTTTCAATGCAGACAAAATAATCTTACTTTAGAAGCTGTCATCTAAGGTTTCAATAGCTAGGGAGGAGAAATCAATGCCAGGCTTCAAATCTTCAAAAGACAGGCTGACTCTCTTGTCAGGGGCTCATGCAACTGGTGACTTGAAGCCAATATTTACCATTCTGAAAATAAATAAGGCTCTTTAGAAATATGCTAAAACTACTCTGTCTGTTTTCTACAAATGGAATAACAAGGTCTGGACGACAGCACATCTGTTTACACCATGATTTACTGAATATTTTAAGTCCATGGTTGAGACCTACTACTCAGAGGAAAAAAAAATTCCTTTTAAAATATTACTACTCATTGACAATGCACCTACTATCTACTCACCCAAGAGTTCTAATGGAGATGTACAGTAAGATTAATGTTGTTTTCATGCCTGCTAAAACAATATCCATTCTGCAGTCTACAGATCAAGGAGTAACTTTGATGTTCAAGTCTTACTAAGAAATACATAGTGTAAAACATAGCTGTCATAGATAACGATTCCTCTGATGGACATGGACAAAATAAACTGAAAAACTTCTATAAAGGATTCACCATTCCAGATGTAAGAATATTCCTTATTCATAGGAAAAGTGCAAAATATCAACATTAACAGAAGTTTAGAAGAAGCTGATTCCCACTCCCCTGATGACTTTGAGGAGTTCAAGACTTCAGTGGAGGACGAAACTACACATGTAGTGGAAATAGCAAGAGAACTAGAATTAGAAGTGGAGCCTGAAAGTGTGACTGAATTGTTGCAATCTCATGACAAAACTGGACTATAAAGAATGCTGAATGCTGAAGAATGGATGCTTTCAAACTGTGGTGCTAGAGAAGACTCTTGAGACAGCAAAGAGATCCAACCCGTCCATCCTAAAGGAAATCAATCCTATATATTCATTGGAAGGACTGATGCTGAAGCTGAAACTCCAGTACCTTGGCCACCTGATGCAAAGAACTGACTCATTGGAAAAGACCCTGATGCTGGGAAATATTGAAGGCGGGAGGAGAAAGCGACGACAGAGGATGAGATGGTTGGCTGGCATCACCAATATGATGGACATGAGTTTGAGTAGACTCCCAGAGTTGGTGATGGACAGGGAAGTCTGGCCTGCTACAGTCCAGTTCAGTTCAGTTGCTCAGTCGTGTCCGACTTTATGGCCCCATGTACTGCAGCAGGCAGCAGAGTCAAACACGACTGAGCGAGTGAACTGAACTGATCCACAACGGGAATCCATCTCCAGCTGAGCTGAAACCCTAATACTTTTAAAAAGTATCTGAAGCCAAGAAGTAGATGCTATCACTGAGGAATCCCAGAGAGGGTGAGAAAGGGGCCCCGAGAGAAACCTGTGACAACCGCCCCCATTTCAGTCACGCCCGATGACAGGATAGTAAGGACGCTCTGCGCAAGGCAAGCGCACCCAGGACGGGGCTCCCACAATCTGTGAGAGAGGGTTTCACATAGAAGCAGCAGGACAGTCGGGTCAGCGCGCTTTGGGAAAGTTCAAAATATTCCACTGGATTCAGCAATTTCGACGTTATTGGCATCCTTTGCGGGACCAGGCTTGGTTTTCTCAGAGCAAGGGACGTCAACAGGGAACAGAAGATTCCAGTCAGGGAGCGCGCGGACCCTACACAGACTTCCGATGCCAGGTGAAGCTACCTGGCCTCCGAGCACAATCCCCGTCACACGCCCTGGAGCCGCTCCACAAATTTCAGGTTTTCAGAGACCCAGGGGGTGCCTTCCCCACCTCAGCGTGGGGCGCGCCCCTCCCCCGCGCCAGGTAACTTCCAAACCCTAAGACACGAACAAACGACCTCGCCTCGAAAGCCCTCCCTGGGCGCACAGGAAAACGTCAAGCAAGGGCTTCACTGTGTCCCCGGAGCTCTGTCCGTACCTTACAAGGTTTTGTATTACTTGTGCGTCTGACTCAAAGCAAAAAGTGAGCCAGACCAACAAGTGAAGGAAAGTTGAGCGTGGAGGGAGCAGCCACTCGTGAGCTGCGGTATTAAAAACTACCGCTCCCATGAGGCTGTGGGGCCCCAGGGCTAGACTCCCAGCGTCCTTTGCGAGGCTCAAGAGGTCTAGGTGGTAGGAGCACCTTGTCGGGGCAAAACGGCCGCTAAGGCCCTGGAGAACTGGCCCTGGCAGAATGGCAGCGTGTGAGGAGGCGCCTGAGGCCTTGAAGGACCAGCTGGATGTTGCGCGTGGCCTTGAAAATCTGCCTGTGACCTCCTGGCCCCCGGGCGCGGAGCCTGAGCCCTTTCAGGTAGGGGCGGGGCTCGGCTGGCCCGAGAGCCGCGCGCGGCCCCCGAGGGCGTGGCCGGCAGAAAATGTTCTGTGGGGCGGGGCTAGGCCGTCTCGCGCGCTGCGTGCGCTGCGTCGGGGTCGGGGCTGGCGCCTTTGCAGGAAGCGTGGAAGTAGGGGTAGGTGGTCGTTACCGTAAGTGGTCGTCCTTCGATGGTTGACGCTCATTCTTGCTTCGGGTTGTCCAAGTTTTTCGACGTTTTTTTTTTCTCTTTTTAACCCAATCTCACAGCTATCTGCGCGTGGAAATAGGTCTTAAATTTACAGGTTTCCCTTTTTTTTTCAGTTAGCCCTTCACAGTGACCTTTACAAGGTCTTTTCTACCCTAAGAATGGCAGTTCACTTAAGAGAAAACCAGAAGTTCCTTGAAGTTCCTTGGAAAAAGCCTTGAGAACCTGGCTTTTGGTCCTGGTTCTTTCCCCAGAACTCACTGAAAGATAGCAAATCACTTGCCTCTCTGGTCTCAGGTGTCTTGTTTTTAAGATCCCAGTGTCATGATTAAAAACTTAGCCTTTAGAGTCAGACTTAGTTGAGGCTTCCCCCATGCTGTGAGAGCTTTGGCAAATACAAATAGCCTCGGCTAGACCTTCAGAGCCCTCTCGTGTGCTGTTAAAATAATAGTACCTCTTTCCAGATTGCTTTGAGAGTTACAGGTAAAATACAGTTCCTGGTTTGCTGAAAGAACTCAATAAATGTTCACGACTATTATTACCTCAAAGCCCTTTCTGCTCCAACTTTTCACCCTCTCTCAGCTTGTCCTGCATGTTGCTTAAGAAACAATGAATGACCAAAAAAAAAAAAAAAAAAAAACCCCACAAAAAACAAGAATGTTGGAGCGGAAAGAGCCCTGGACATGGAAATAATAGGAGAGCTAGGTTCAGGGTTTAGCGTCTTAGCCATGTCTCTGAGCCTGAGTTTCTTCATCTCCAAAATGAAAATAAAAGTTTTATTCCCCTTGTCACACCCATAATCAATATCAAACCCTGCCTGTCCTCTTCCTAGGGTTATTTTGAGAATTAAGTAAGACGATAAAGATTCATAGCAGTTTTCAAAGAGTAGAGCAGGATATTCATGTTGGAAATGGTTGTTTTTCCTCAAACTATGTTAGGCAGTTTATGGTTAATAATACAGTTGACTAGCACCATATTAAACACTGATCCTGAAAAGCTTGTTGAAGACCAGACATTGCTAAATGCCTGGTCAAAAACACTGATTGATGTTTTCTTTCTTCAGAGAAAAATAAGTGAGTGCCTATAATGTGCCTGGCATGTTAAGCTAGGCATAGAAGATAAAATGGTAACAATACAGTTCCTGCCCTTGAGCTTACAAGAGCATATAGAAAGCACTATATGGGGTGGGGTGGGTGGAGGAAGCCCTGTGATTGATCTTTACACCTACAGCTGGTGGGCATAAATGAAAATCAGGAAACTAAGACTCAATTCCATGGTGTTCTAGCTTCCTGGGTGTGTGCACAGCTCTGGGTACAGTAAGAGTTATAAATAGAGGACAAACTCCCTGCCTTAAGGAGCATAGAGCCTTACCAAGAAATTAAAGCATTCCTGAAACATGTAATGACAAGTCTAAAAGTGCCTTCAACTAGTTTGCTTCCATATATTCATGAAGCACAATACCAGTCTTAAAAAAGGTCAAAACAGTTTGCTTGCCCCAAACCCTACCTTCACAGGCATATGTACACAGAATTAAGGCACAGAAAATTCAAGGTAAAAATAACTTTGTGTCTAGTTTGCTTTTGGGTCCTATATGAAAAGGCAAAAAGAACATTCACATACTCAAGACTAGAAAGAAGCACATCATAATGCAATCAGTGTTGAAACACAAGTAGAAAATAAACTGATTTTCTTGAACTAAGAGCTGGATCTAGCCATGTTTTCAGGTTTCTAAAACCAGCCTCAGATATCCTTTTTAAGATCTTAACTTGGCCTTGACAAGAATGATCTAGCTCACAGTCTCCTAATAGCTGCTTGGAGCAAAAACAAACTCACAGGGCTAGAGGCCAAGTACAAAGATTCTTGTAGCTGGTGTTTCAAAACAACCAAAAAAGGAATGAAGATTTTCATAGCACTTCTTTAAAATCCAGAATTGAGGCCTAGGGTTTAAGCCTGGAATATTGTGCAATGACATATTTCCATTTCTGGGGCTGTGGTACAGAATGTGACTCAAAAAACATCAGTCTTCCAATCAAATTATTAAGAGCAGAAATTAAGCAGTCAAATAACATTCCCTAAGTCACATGCTCTGTGCCTAGTACCATGGATAGGAACCCAACACCTATCACCAATCCACACCCCAAACCTCATGACCATGCCTTTCCTTAAGATACATTCTTGTTAGAAAGGTCAAACCTCACACTTAGTACAACCAGAGAGCCTGACAGTCTATGCCACTTAAGATTCCAAAGTTCACACTATTAATAAGTGCACACATAGTTCAGAGAAGGGAGAAATTAATTGTATATGAGGATAGCCAAGGAGGTATATTTACTCTTTAACATAGCGTCTTCTCTTTGCATTTTGGCTTCTTGGGTGACTGTGTCTATAAAAAATTTTCTCTTAAGTTTTCTGTCAAAAAAACGTGAATTCTCCCCCCATTCTTCAAGGATCTGGTTTCTAGTGAATTTTGAACTGATCATTTTGTATTTATTTCCAACTCTTACCTGATCAATTTTGTGCTTTGATACATACATGGAAAAAGTAAAGCTTACATTGTGACAACTGAAAAAATGATAAAAATCCCATGTCCTCTTTTCTGTTTTTCTGAGTGGTTCTTTCTAAACTCCAGCATGTGGATGTTGTTTGTTGATAAGTTGCTAAGTGGTGTCCCACTCTTTTGCGACCCCATGGAGCATGTGCATATAGTAGACAATAAGGCAGTATTTACTGATGAATGAAGACAGTCTGTACTGGGTCAGCTCTTGGTATTCCCTGCTCCAGATGGTTAAGTAATGGAGGTAGGAAGATAATCATATGGTTTCCCACACATATTTTGGTTTGAGTATGTTTAAACCTGAGAAGTTTAACTCCAGAACCTGTTTGTTTTTTTTTTCCACCACTACTAAATGGCTACTGTATAATTCATATTGAACACTTATGAGCCAGCCACTGGAGTAAGCTTTTTAAGTGTTTTCTCACATTTATTTCCTTCACAGCAACCTGTAAGAGAGAGAAGATAGGAAGGGAATGTTTAGAGAGCTTAAGTAATATGTCAGAAATACATGATGTTTTAAATATAAAAATCTAGAAATAATATCTAGAAGAATGTAAGAAAGCGACTATTCCGACTCTGTGCGACCCCATGACGGCAGCCCGCCAGGCTCTTCCGTCCATGGGATTAAAAAAAAAAAAAAAAGAAAGCAACTGTTTTAAAAGTATGAAGTGGCTGACACAGAGTACAACATTATGTTAATTAAACTTGAGAACCTTCCCCCCCTCGAATATAGCTATTATCCCTGATTTATAGTTGCTAACCTAAAGTTCAGCAAGTTGCTTGCTATAAGTCACGGTACTAATACGAGCCTGGACCTGTGTGTGTCTCCTCTGGGACATTCCATGTCCTGCATTAAGAAGTTCTCTATTGCTTGCCCAGTGTTCCAGGCAGCAGTCACAGAGTTCCTGGCTGGCCCTCTGCCTGCTTTGCTCTCCTCTCACTTCCCAGCTGGAGACCTCATTGCTTATTAGCGGTTTATATCTTTGACTAAATTTTCCAGCCATTTCCTGGAACCATGCTCAGCTTCCACCCTGGGTGTATTAGTCAAGACTCATTTGTTTGTAAGAAACATAAATACAATACACACTGACTCAGGCAAAAAAGGGAAGCCATTGCCCCACATAAGAGCAAAGTCCAAGACCAGTAACTGTAGGCATCTCTGGATCCAGAATGCTCAAGCTATCATCAGATATTTCTACCACCTCTCCGCTTCACACCCCTGCTCCCATGTCTGAGGTGGGCCACACACTCAGCAGGTCATATGTCTGTGCTAGATCTTAGGAATGCCTGGTAGATACTCTACAATTTAGCAACCCCTGTGAGAGAAGAGGTTTCCCCTGTGGCTCAGTGGTAAAGAGTCTGCAATGCAGCAGCCACAGGAGACATGGGTTCGATCCCTGGGTTAGGAAGATCCCATGGAAGCGGATTGGCAACCCAGTCCAGTACTCTTGCCTGGGGAATCCCATGGATAGAGGAGCCTGGCGGGCTACAGTCCGTGGGGTCACAAAGAGTCAGACATGACTGAGTGACTAAGCACATACAAAACATACATCTGTGTCAAAAAAGAAAATCACCTTAGAGTTTAGTGATTTCTATAATACATTAAAATTATATGCACCTTTAATAAAAAGTGAAACTGTTAGTTGCTCAGTCGTGTCCGACTCTTTGAGACCCCATGGCTCCTCTGTCCATGGGATTCTCCAGGTAAGAATACTGGAGTGGGTAGCCATTCACTTCTCTAGGGGATTTTTCTGACCCAGGGATGGAACCCTGATCTCCTGCACTACAGGCAGATTCTTTACTGTCTCAGACAGCAGGGAAGCCCATATGTACCTTTAAAAACTCATCAATTGAAAAGAATTCTTCATGGAAAGTTTAACAAAGTGATAGTAAAGTTTTCATTTTACAAGCACTTCTTAAAATGCCTCAGTAACCATTTCAAAGTTGACTCTTAAAATCTGGAAGTAGATTCTGTATAAGACAGCAGTCACTGAATCTGACTGATAGGGTATCTTTTTCTAAGCCATCCTTTATCCTTTTAGGACACCTCTGCTAAGCTAAAGCTGTAAGAACCCACACAAACGAGAAGCTATTTCCACTCTCCACCCCCAAGTCACTTTTTAAGCAGTACTGGCCTTCCCCCGCAGGTACACCCACTCACCATTCTTTCACAGGAGGACGTCAATCCTTCACCCCAGCTCAGCGTTTTTTAAAATATAGGATTCTGCACCTAACTGCATAGCTGCACCGAGGCCTCCACAGGGAGTGTAACTACATGCTGTTCAATTCTTTTTCTGAAAGTATTGACACAATATTAATAGAAAACTGACTGCAAGCTAGGTTGTTCAAATGTTCCTCTGGATACACTAAAATCAATCCCTGAATTACTACAGGCTATTCGACTGGTCTTCTGCTGACAGGCTGTGGCAGCATGCCAACAGCCTTTCCTGAGGGTCAGAATGAAGGAGATGAAAAGCAGTCCATGAAACTGCTTCCTGGAAGAGAAGTTTGACAGACTCATTGGTGACATTTCTCTCCCATCTCCATACTGGAAAAAGTCAATGCTTCTGAACAGTAAGACTGTTCCTTATACAAGCCATACATCTAACCATATTTCCCTCTTTGACTATCCTGGCACATAGCCGGATATCCCAGCTACTTCTGCTGCACACTTCGGTGTCTAAGCTCGCTTGACTTATTTTTCACTTCACCTTACTTTGCTTACCTGTTGTTTGTTTATCTTACTTCTTTGTAAGTCTCACTAAAAAGTTCCTTTTTGAAACAAAACAAGTATAAGTCAATGAATTACTCTATATATAAAGAGATACACTGGGCTCACCAGAGATACTTTGATCTTCAGGGTTTGAGAACATGCTTCATTCTGCCGGTGAGGAGATAAGCAGAGATGAGGCTTCACACAGATTTTAGACTCAAGACTTATTTTTCATAACATTTTATAAATGTAACATTTTGAAAATACAGATACATTTAAAAGACCAAGAAACTTTTGTTTTATCCCTTTCGCACTTAATAAGAACAAGATTTCTTTACATGTATATATCTACAATAAATTTCAGTATCTATTAATATTACATAACCAGTTTTTGAATTCTGTCTGCAAGTTTTTTGCCAAATTTCTACTTTGAACATTGTGAATACTCAAGTAGAACTATAAGATAACAGCGTTTTTTTAAAAAAGATGAAGAATATATGAGTTTAGGTAATCTTCAAATTTTAAAAATTCTTTCATAAAATCAATGGAAGACTCTCTCCCAAAGGTCATTGATTTATCATTTATGACTTTATTATCCTAAAAAAAGATAACTCACAATAAAAATACATATACACCCGTATATTATCAGATAAATGTAAAAGCGATCAAAAACCAAAGAGAAAATACTTAGCTGTATTCAAAAACTAAATTCAGCAATGATTTTCCTGACACTTAAAGCCAAGAGGGAAACAAAATGGATTACAAAATTTTCAATATCTGATAAGAGAAGAAATAACCTTATGTTCTTTTAAATTGGAGATGTTTTCAGACAGTATTTTAATATATTTTGTCATTTTTGTTCTGTTTGTGGTAATTGGGAAGTGTCTCAGCGAAAGCCGCTTGAAATACAGATGAGATATATGACGTACCATGCTGACTTAGGCACAGTGTTTCTGTTTTTTTGCAGTATACTCCTGATCATGTAGCTGGGCCTGGAGCAGATACAGATCCCTCTCAAATAACCTTTCCTGGATGTGCTTGTCTCAAAACTCCCTGCCTCCCTGGTACTTGCTCCTGTCTCCGTCGTGAGAGTAACTATGATGATCATTTATGCCTCAGAGATATAGGATCAGAAGCAAAGTGCGCTGAGCCAGTTTTTGAATGCAACGTCCTGTGTCAGTGCAGTGACCGCTGCAGGAACAGAGTGGTCCAGTGGGGTCTGCAGTTCCACCTCCAGGTGTTCAAGACGGATCACAAAGGCTGGGGACTTCGTACCCTGGACTTCATACCAAAAGGACGGTTTGTCTGTGAATATGCCGGTGAGGTGTTAGGAATCTCTGAAGTTCAGAGAAGAATTCAGTTACAAACAATACATGACTCGAATTACATTATAGCCATCAGGGAGCATGTCTATAATGGGCAGGTAATGGAAACATTTGTGGATCCTGCCTCTATAGGAAATATTGGAAGATTCCTTAACCATTCTTGTGAGCCAAACCTGTTGATGATTCCTGTCCGAATCGACTCGATGGTACCAAAGTTGGCACTTTTTGCAGCCAGAGACATTCTGCCACAAGAAGAACTCTCTTATGACTATTCAGGAAGATATCTTAATCTAATGAATACTGAAGACAAAGAAAGGTTAGACGATGGGAAATTAAGGAAACCTTGTTACTGTGGTGCCAGGTCATGTGCTGCGTTCCTGCCCTACGACAGCTCCCTGTACTGTCCCTCAGAAAAGCCAAACACGAGTGAGGAAGGAAGAGCAGAGGAGAAATGTGTCTGGCCTCGCAGTGGAAGAGAATGAGAAGGAACCAAGCATGTTGGCTCAGCCCTTCCTGGGTTCCCTTCTTATAAGCAACTTACCCTCGAGGTTGGTCTCTGCTCTCCAGTAAGCAGCTCACTCACCCCTTACTCTAGGGGAGCCCAGTGGTTGCCTGGCTGCATAAGTTTAATTTGGGAATGTGGCATACACAACAGATTGTCCAGCAATACCCTCTCCCTTCCTATCAGAATTCTCAGTTTTTAGCTGGGTATGTGACTATCGAGAACATAGTAAGTAAGTCCTCTACATACAAACCTTCAAGTTACCAACTGTCAAAGATGCAAACATGCATTCCATCAACGTCAGGTGTGAGTGAAATTGCAGCTTGCCCTCCATCTCCTATTGCTGACGATCCTTCAGCTCTACCATCACTCACCTCCTTTAGTCAGTAACTCTCCTTGCCTGTTCACTCAGTGCCAGCCCCTGTGTGCCAGCTATTGTACTGTACTAATGTACTTTTCAAGGTACTGTACTGTAAGATTAAAAATGTTTTATTTTGTATGTTTGTTTTTTATGTATTTGTGTGAAAAGTATTATAAACCTACCACAGTACAGTACTATATAGTCAATTGTTAGTTGGGTGTGTGCTCAGTTATGTCCAACTCTTTGTGACCCCATGGACTGTAGCCCGCCAGGCTCCTCTGTCCATGGAATTTTCCAGGCAAGAATTCTGGAGTGGGTTGCCATTTCCTCCTCCAGGAGATCTTCCTGACCTAGGGATCAAACCTGAGTCTCCTCTTCTCTTGGATTGGCAGACAGATTCTTTATCACTAACACCACCTGGGAAGCCTGTGTTAATTGGGTACCTAGGCTAACTTTGTTGGACTTAATCAACAGATTGGACTTACTAACATGCTCTTGGAACAGAACTCATTCATGTTACTGTACTCGTTTTTCCTAGTTAGATGTGTATAAGGGACTATGTTGCAGTTAGTGGAATATGAAGGAAAATGTGTCCTTAAATTGAGACATCCTTCCCTTACCCACCTCTTTTTTTCTTCTTGGCTGTAAGGTATACATGATACTGGAGCTGGAACATCCATCTTAGTCCCCTAAATGAAAAGGAAACCACACACAGAAAAGCAGCAACACTGTAAGGAGTCTGGGGATGGTATATTGTGCAGCGCTCTGTACCAGTCTTGATCTGACACCTCTGGACTTTTAGGTGCGAAATAGTCTTTCCATCATTGATGCCACTGTTATTTTGAATTTTCCAGTACTAGCACCAAACCTAATCAATGATCCAAGGAAACCCTTACGGCTATATACCTAAGCCTTGCTTTACAATCCATTTTATCAGTAATAAAGCTGATATTTTCATTTCTGTCTGACTCCTACACTTTATTTCTCATTTGTTGCTGAACAAATCAAAGAAGGACATGATTGATTATCACCTACTAAAACTCTAATGATCACCACCCATAGTGAAAACTATAACCATGAGAATGACTTCCATGTGTATAACCAAAAGTCATAAAAGGAAACAAACTGTAAAATTTTTGCTATATACCATGGCTCTACTGGAAGACTTGTGAAGTTATGCTTCAAAACTTCAAACAGCTTTACTCTGTGTTTTAACAACCTGAAAATAACTGTCAATACCACTGAAAGTGGTGGAAATTTTATAATTGCATTTAAACTTCTGGAGAGGCAAACATCTCTAACTTCCTTCCTTAAAGCAAGAGTGTTTGCTTCCTTAAAGCAAAAACAAAGCTACTCTGGAGCTTGATTAGACTTTTTGAAAGCTAAAATAATTACTTCGGCCCTATAGTTTTTCTTGTACATTTAAACTCTACCACCAGGAGACTGTGAGCTTTAAAAGGTATATCATAGGGGCCCATATTATATATATAACACTGTACTCCTGTATATCATAAAAAGGATTGTACATTTTAAGTGAATGAAATGTATGTGAATTATATCTCAGTGAAACTGTTAAAGTAATAACTGTTACAGTGTGCATATCCATATAACATTATCAGGAGTGATTCCCTGTGAACAAATGACACTAAATACACATAAAATGTCCCAAACTACATACAATCTGTTCTAAAAGAGAACAGATTTTTTTCCTCCAAACTAATCATTTCTTCTGTCAACCTTCCTCTGTAACTCTGTTTTCTCTGAAGCAGTCCTGCTTTTTGTAAGGCAGCTTATAACCTGAATTTTAAAATGGCCTTTCAAGTGCTTCAAGTAAATGAGCTACTTAAGAAGCAATAAGGAGAGACTTCCCTGGTTGTCCAGGTTAAGATTCCATGCTTCCACTGCAGGGAATGCGGGTTCGATCTCCGGTCAGGGAACTGAGATCCTGCATGCTACGTGCCGTGGTCAAAAAATAAAAAGTAAAGGTAAAATTTAATAACAACATAACAAGAAGAATAAGGAAATGGTCAGAAGGAACATGAGTGGGTCACTGATTCTACAAATACCCTTTCCTTCTTCCCTCTGCTCCTTATCTATTGAATATCCCTGTCTGTGTATAAGCAGTTAGAAGATGAGCAGTATCTTCCATCATGATGTCTCTTCCAAAGACAGAACTCAGTCTTGGAGTTTTTTGTCCTCATACACAAGTGTATTCTTAAACAGCACATAGTCCTGGAAATCAGGTGGCACTAGTGGGAAAGAATCCACCTGCCAATTCAGGTAGACATTAAGAGTTGGGGGTTCACATCCCTGGGTCAGGAAGATCTCCTGGAGGAGGGCATGGCAACCCACTCCGGTATTCTTGCCTGGAGAATCCCATGGACAGAGGAGACTGGTGGGCTACAGTCCATGGAGTCGCAAAGAGTCGGACACGACTGAGCACATGTGCACCTGGAAATCAGATTCCCAAAGTAAGAGTTGAAGACTCTTTCACATCTTTTATAGGCACTGAATTAATTGCATTTACTTAATTGCTATGTTCCTAAAAAAGCTGACACTTCTACTTTTGAGAGCAAATATTAAAAGATATACTTCTGATTATTATCATAATATAAAAATATATAAAGTGAACGTCTCTCAATCATGTCTGACTGTTTGCTTTTTACAATTATAAATTACTATAAAATTAGAATTTTAAAAAGTGTTGTATTAATGGAATTAAAACATAAAAATGGCTCTGACATCAATTTCCACGGAATTCATTAAGAATGTGGAAATATGTACCTCAGAAGTTGTTTTTGCCCAAGAATAATAAAGAACATACTTGGAGAACACAACTTTTGAAATCTTTTTAAAATTATTTTTAAAAATTTCAAATTAATAATGACAAAATATTAATATCAGTGGCTAGTGTATTTTATTCTTGACTAAATGGAAAATTTTGCCTTAATTGAATATTCAGAGATTATTTTACTCCCTCTTGTTTTCAGTATTAAGCCCCAACACAGCCTAACTCTGAAACATAAGTCAGAAGTGGATTAAGTATACATCAACAGGAGCCTATCTTGCATAGAATAGATGGTTTTATCTTAAATTCAGGAAGATCTCATTTAAAAGAGGTGACAGTCTCCCCAAATTGTTATCATTCCCTTGAGTGTTCAGTTCTCTTTGTGTAACATGTTCCTTATTACCACTCCGCCACTCTCCAGTGCATGAGTGTTCAGCAAGTTACTGAACCTCTCTGAATTCCCTTTTCTGGATATAGTATTATTGAAAGGATCAAATAAGGTAACGCTTGTAAAGGGTTTAAACAATAATGCAGCACTAACATAGCTATAATGAAAAAGGCAACTACACGTGTTGACAAGCATGTGGAGAAATTAGACCTTTCATATTTTGCTGGTAAGAGTTGTAAAATTGCACAACTACTTTGTAAAGTCATTTGATTAGTTCCTTAAAACGCTTTACATAGAGTAACCACATGTCCTAGTAACTCCATTCCTAGGTGTGGACCCAAGAGAAATGAAAACATGTCCCACAAAAACTTGTATGCAAACCTTCACAGTGGCATTATTTGTAACAGTCAAATAGTAGACACAACCCAAATGTCCACTGACTCATAAATGAATAAACAAAATGTGATATCCATATCACAGATTATTCAGCTATAAAAAGGGATGAAGTGCTGACAATGCCACAACATAGTTAAATGCTGAAAATATGTTAAATGAAAGAAGCTAGACACAAACAGCCACAAATTGTATGATCCTATTTATATGAGATGTCCAGAATAATTCCATAGACACATTAAGTAGATTAATTTTTTGCCAGGGGCTGGTGGAGAGAGAGGTATAGGAGGTGACTGGTAATGGGTTCAGAGTTTATTTTTAGGGTGAATATACTAAAAACCACTTTCAAGGGATGAGTATCATGTTATGTGAATTGTATCTCCTAGTGGCTCAGATGGTAAAGAATCTGCCTGCAATGCAGGAGACACAGGTTTGATCCCTGGGTTGGGAAGATCCCCTGGAGAAGGGCATGGCAACCCTCTCCAGTATTCTTGCCTGGGAAATTCCATGGACAGAGGAACCTGGCAGGCTACAGTCCATGGGGTCACAGAGTCGGACACAACTGGGCGACTAACACTTTTCAAAGCTGTCATAAGAAAAAGAAAGATATGGGTGCCTCTCACATGGAAACTGGTAACCTATAACTCTGAACTCTCAGGAATAAGCACTCTCAGAACCCAGGGAAATGCTTCTCCACGTGCTTTATTTATGTCCTCAAAACAAAACATGACTATATCTAATGTGATTTTTTTGTGGCCATCCCCACTATCAGAGATAGACTCTGCTCACAAGGCAGCAAGATTTTAAACAGTAGGAGTACTTAGTTTGGTAAGAACATGGATAGATTAATTAATTTGTCAGATCCTTCCTCTCAACATGAATGCAATTCTCAAATAACAAAGTATGGTTTCCTTGTAGTATTGCATATCAATCGTCTTGTTTCTCTTTCTGTTTGAGTTTGTTGTTCCAGTGGTTTGTGTGGTTTCTTAAAAATTAGCACAGATGCATTACAGTTGCACATGGAGGCAAATATTTTGCAATTCATACTACTTTTAAATTTGCAGGTGTGTGTGTCTAGAAGTTTGATATTGGTTCTTCACATTACTTCACATTGCATGGTTCTTCTCATTTTTCTCATTAAAGAGATACTTAAAATGACAACATAAGTGATAGCAGTTTATGTGACGAAGTTAACATCTTTTTCTACAATGATAATTCATCAGACATAATATCATTAAATGTTTGGACATGGTAAGTAAATTTCATAATTTATTTTCAACTCTGTTTCAGCACAGTGAAGCTTTCTCAAACTTAATTTAAAAAAGACTATCGAAGAGCTACACTGACTCAAGAAAGATATCTCATTTTCTCATGCGGCATCACTGTTAACAGAACATCAACCACGTGAAAATCCTGTTTATAATAGCACAATTTATGATTTTACTGAAAGGATGATAAGAAAAATTGATCCTTTAGAATAATTATGAAAATTATGAATCACACAGGTCATTATTTTATTATCCATCTAAGCATTGCCAGCTCAACTGGATGCCAGGAGTGAGCAAGGATAATTGAAAGTGAAACTGAAAGTCGCTCAGTCGTGTCTGACTCTTTGCGACCCCACAGACTATACAGTCCATGGAATTCTCCAGACCAGACTATTGGACTGGGTAGCCTTTCCCTTCTCCAGGGGATCTTCCCAACCCAAGGATGGAACCCAGGTCTCCCACATTGCAGGCGGATTCTTTACCAGCTGAGCCACAAGGGAAGCCCAAGGATAATTAAATTTCATCATATATGATATTTTGCCAGCTTCAGTCATATAAAAACCCGTAACTTTATACATGATGTCTATTCTTGTGGTTATGAAGACATTTTTGTCAAACTGGACTTACAAATTTTAAATATTTTGACATATTGCCTATGGTTCTTCCACAAGCTGTCCTGGCCTTGATGCTTATAAAGGAGGGAAGGAATTGGCTCCCCTGCCTAGGTTGTTACGGGACTCACAGAAAATAATGGATTTATATAGGCTGTAAAGTACCATATAAATTTGGTTATCATTGCAGGCATATTTCTGGGTTTACACTGTGCTACACAGAACCAAACACACGCATGTTATATTATCATAGTCAAGATTCATTTAGATTCCATATAATGGTAAATCTCTCTTGGTGGTGAATGTTGTGGAAGTTCCCAAAGGAGATGTGTTAATCAATTAATTAAAAGAATACTTGTCTTTGATCATTTAGTTACAGCCAAATTATGAAGAGTATATGAAGAACGTCCTAGGAGTTTCCTTTTACTTTGAGGATAATTGCTTTACAATGTTGAGGTGGTCTCTGCCATACATCAACAGGAATCAGTCATAATCATATATTCCTCTTGAACCTCCATCCCCACTCCATTCCACCCCCCCTAGTTCATCATCCCTTTTACTTTATAAATATTTGGGATTTCCCTGGGATGATAAAAAGCTTTGCTATTTTTGTATATATTGTTACTCAGTTACTGGCATTACTTTTTGCCTCACTGCCCAAAGCTACAAGTCATCCGTGACTCTTCCTCCTCTTCCCCATAGTCACCAAGTGCTATACATTCCCTGCCCTATGCATCTCTCAAATCTATTCTGTTTTGCCCCATTATTGTTGCATTCCAGGCATCCATCTTTTCTTCTCAGCCAAAGCCTCTCTGCCTCCAGCCTCACCATCCCCACAGGGCATCCTCTGCCTTCAGACCCTTCGATGACTTCTTATCACACTCAGGATAGAGCCTAAAGTGCTCAAAGTGACCAGATGGCCCCTGCCTCCCTCTCCACCTCATCTTTCACTCATCTCTCTCTGAGGTCTACCGTGAAAAGCCATGCTCTCTCTTGTCCTCCCCTTCCCTTCTGGAAGAAGCTTAAAGAAGCAGGTTGCTTAACTTTACCTTCAGAGGGCACTAGAAGGTGTATGTGTGTGTGTGTGATTTTACTTTAAGTTGTTCTTACCTTCAGAGGGCATTAGAAGGGTGTGTGTGTGTGTGTGATTTTGCTTTAAATTGTTCTTACTCTTGCCTTTTTCTGCAGAATACTCTGGATTGTCTTTTTGGATACTGTTGGTATTCTTACACTCCATCTCCCAGGCTACCTGTTTACATGGCTCCCAGGCAGCTAAAGTAACAAGAAAGCCAGCAATTCTATTTCCCTGTCTCTTCTTCCTTCCTTCCCTCCTAACTCCTGTTTCGGTCTGCTGCTAGCTGGCTAGCCATCACTTCCATCAGCCTGCTGTCTCTTTGTCGTTCATCTTCCTCCAACCACCTGCCCACCCTTGTCCTCATTGCCAAGTCTCCATGGTTGAATTGAGAAAATATAAATTACTTGATGTACCTCAATACTATCCCTGCTGTGTACTTTGATTAGTCTTCTGGTTTAGACATATTCAATGCTCCCTCTTTACAAAGGCAGCCAATTAAAAAGGGCTGAAGCTACTAATTCCAACTCCACATGTCCCATGCCTCTGCTCACCACGTGCCCCTCTGACCAGACCACCCTCCTCCCTCCACCCCTAGACCACTCTTTTTCTAACCTACCACTACCTGTAGGCATTTGTGCAGAGTAGGTAGATACAGAAAAGTGCTTCCAAACAAACCTGAAATGTATTTGCCTAGCCTGTATTAAACATAATTTATCCCCTCAATTAGAACTTCCATTTACCCTCAAGGCAAAGTGGGTTTGTTTTTGTTGTTTATTTTGAAAGTGTCTGTCTCCTGTTTCTCCTGTCTTCCCCAACTTTTAAAAATAATTTCTTTCTCCTTTCCTTTCCAGTAACCAGTCTACCTCTTTCCCACTCCCCCAACTGTACACTCACTGGAATGCATTCTCAACTCCATCAAGCGTGGAAATTAAGGATGGTTCAGAGACTAATCTTTGATCTTTGGCAAACCCCATACCCTCCCAGAACCCTACCTTTCTCTGCAGAAATTGCTCAAATTTTTGACTAGTTTGTAACCATTCTGGCTACTAAATTGTTGATTTTTTTGGTTTAGTAAGAGAATTTTACAATCAACTAATATTTACTACCACCACCTTTTCAGAAAGAGAAGGTGCAGGGAAGGTAGGGAAGGGCACATATAATCTCTTAAACTATCTCAGTAGTTCTTAAAATGAAATCAGTGTAGCTTTATAAACAACCTGACACTTGGTCCTTACTTTTCTTCTCCAAGACGAGCACTTGGGAAGTAGTTCTGGTTGATCCACCCAGTCACCTAAACAATTCTGTTATTCATTCATTCCTCAGAAATCAAGTTATCTAGTGTGTGCAGGGTGTCGTGAAGTCGAATCTGTGAACTCATACTTAACTCAGCAGAAGTTTCCAAGCACCTATTATGCTACATTTTGGAGAAATAGAGACCAAAAGCAATCTTCATTCTCAAAGCATGTACAGTCCAATAAGAGAAAAAAATGAGAGTGAGAGGGTCTCAACTGAAAGGTCTACATATTATGTGTATACTTCATAGGTCTTCAAAACACTTTAATTTGATGTGTGTGTGTGTGCAAATTTGACATTTGTGTCAATTTCTCATTATGATACCAGACAGAAATAGGTTTTCTAAAATTTAGGAAACTTATAAGGCTAAAGGCAAGGGAGGCTTTTTGGTACCTATCATTTGAAATGGTTTAAAGTATAACAAGTATTCATTAGGCATTCGTTACTGGACAGTAATCCAGTGAAGTCACATTTTTTTCCCTTTTAAAAAAAACCTTTTTTTTTTTTTTTTTTTTACTAATACACCTATACTTCTACGGCTGGTTAGACACCTTGTCCACCTACTCCATCGCTGCCATAAAACATCTATGGTGATAACAAATGTTATTCACACTTTTTTTTTTAATTAAGAGGAAATTCAGTTAGAATACTTCAATTGCAGTTTCAGCTTATCTGTTTATAAACAGTGCCACTCTGAGGACATACAAAGCAGTAAGTAATCATTTATCCCTTATCACAAAGCCAATTTGATTATTAGAATCTTACAGACATTATGGGACATAAAAACTCCAAATCTCCACGTTCATATTGCAAAACCCACAGGTCCCAACAGAGAAAGCACATGCCAAGGGTAACCAAAAAGCCACAAACCAACAAGGAGCTGCTAGCAGGCCAACTTTAGGCCCGCAATGCAAATTTCAAAAACTGAGGTCATTTGGCTCTTTCTACATTTATAAACATTTATAACAACACTTACTGCATACCAGCTATCATTTTGATGCTTCAGTACTATGGAAAGCCTTCTGTTGTTACTGTTTTTTAAAGGTCCTATAAAGCAAAAGCTACTGCTTAGCTCTGTTTCCCTGGCTTTGCCTTTGTGTTTACTTCACCAGGGACCCCAGTCACAGAATTCCAGAGGGAAGGGTCCCTCATTGTGAAATGAGGGGTCTGCCATAGGTCTGTGCCAAGGCAGGTGCACACGTTTCCTCCCAACTGGTCTGTGTCATTCAGAAGGAAGCGAAAAAAAAGAGCCTAAAGCAGAAGCAGTTATCAGCTGCCAACATTTCCACCAAGATGGACACACGAGTGACTCCTTGGAGCAATGCTCCTCATCTACAGTCTCAGGCAGAATTTCCTGACAACCTTCACTACTCCTTTTCCCTACAGGAGAATGTGATATACTTCAAGCCTTCATCTTACAGATAATGCAACTAAAGCTTACCTCTGGGGCTAAGTGGCCCCAGAGGTGAGAATGGGGATTTGAAAAAGTAAGTAATCCCGGGCCTCACTGGAGCCCTATTCACTCAGTCTTCTGGGACGAGGGCTCCGGAAAGTGCATTTGTGAAACTCCCGGGAGTACTTCTAACACAAGCCAGGCGTGGCACAGGGACCAGCTCTGAGGACATCAGATGGAGTAGAGAGACGGGGAATACAAAGCTGCTGAGACTCGATAACAGGCAAGGTTTCTGATCTTCAGACTATGAGTTTTTAAACTTTCAGTGGCCCCTAAGGTCTGAAGTATCCCATCCAAGCCATATATAGGAAAGGTCAGAATTAATAACTCAGAGATGGGGTCCAGATCACGAAACCACAAGGAGGAAAATAACACAGTAATTACAGGCAGTGAAGAGGTCACTGTGGATTGTGGGCAGGGGTAGGGAGTGGAAACAATTTACTCCTCAATACTGATTTCATTAACAGTGAATCACTTTTGCAGACTGGACTCATTTGCAATCAAAATTGGACCAATCACATAACCCGGGGTTACATTTCAGCCACAGAGAGCGAGAAATGCTGCAGTGGGAAAGCCAGATGAAGACCTCAGTTTGATTTCATTCACCACCCTCTGACAACTAGGTCTGACTCCTACAGGACAATTTTCCTACATTGAGCTACCTTGGTTGTTCTCAGATTCGTTGTAGGATTAAAAAAAAAAAGTACTGAAAAGCTGCAGCTTCACTGTGTGTGAGAACATAGATTGGGACAGCCTTTTTGGAGGGCTGTCAATATCTACCAGAATTTAAAATAACCGTAAGCTCTGATACAGGAATTAAGACTCCTAGGAATTTTATCCTACAGAATATATCTGCACAAACTGGCAGAGATATAAGTAGGCACAAATAGTTTTATTGGAACATTATTTAACAATAGAAACTGAAAATAATCCAAATATTAATCAATAAGGGAATGCTTAAATAAATGAAATAAATTAAGTCAGCTATTTAAAAAGAGCTGGACCTATACAGTACTTTCAAGGGGCATGCACAACATGTAAAATGAACAGCATTGATAATATGACTCCATTTTGTTTCATAAAAACCAAATATAAGTTGAATACATTGTGTATGATTTCTGCGTGCATCTATGTATTGGGTTGGCCAAAAAGTTCGGTTGGGTATTTTCAAAAACCTGACTGAACTTTCTGGCCAACCTAATACATATTGATGATCATCTGTACTCAATGTCTACCAACAGATATATGTATAATATGTGTTTGTAAATGCATACAAAAAGTCTGGAAAGATACACTTACTGTTCATAATAGTTACCTCCTAGCACAGATTTGGGAGAAGACCAGAATTCACAGAATGAAGGACACTTTGCATGTCTCTAGTTTTACCAGATGCATTTTATTGCTCTTATAATTAAAAAAAAATAAAGGTTTTTCTAATGAAACTTGATGGACTTATTAATAAGATACTTATTAATAAAGGCAGCAGAAATTCAGAAAATAATCAGAGTAATAAGATGAGAGATCATTCTAAAACCCCTCCTCCCTTCCAAAGATTCTCATCTCCACCAGCTCTTTAAAAAGCACAAGACTGGATAGGACAAATACTTCAGGTCAATTTTTCCTATGGAATAGATTTGCACACTCTTCCTTATCTTTTCCCGCTTGCCTCCCCAAATCCACAGTATCCCTCAATGAAAGGTTCTCCAACTTTAGGGATCATTTGCACAAAAACAGAAAAAACCAAAACCAATCTGGCCACTAGAGGGGGAACATTACACATAAAACCACTTCAAGTTGCCACAGATGGAAGTACCAGGGGTGGCTCCAAAAGAGACCAACGCTAACAGCCCAGAAGCAGTAATCAACATGATTCACCCTTTGGCTTGCCTAATATATCCTGGAGCAAAAATTTGTTAATAAATACAAAACTACAAATGTGAATGTGGTTTCCACATTAATGAGGTTTTTTTTTTTTTTTCCCTCCTCACCAAGCTGAATATTTACAAATGTTCTGGAACAGAAGAAAATGCTAAGTTGGAAGCTGTCCTGAAACCATGTCTTAAGAAACAATACCCAGTTTTCAGTCCCTTGGCAGAGTTAGGGGTAGCAAAAAAGAAACTGTCACAAAGACCAGGGAATTGACTCTTATCAAGGACGTCCTCCCATATGCTTTTTCAGAGTGCTATTTAACAAGCACGGTGCAGGACCCTTTTCCTTTCGCTCTTCACACATGATCTCAGTCATCTTATCAGCTGTAAGTTTTTCATAAATTTGAGCTTGGTATGAATGAGCTGATAATGCACCCTTTGATCTTCATTATTTCCAGCAGATGAATGTTTCCCACACCCAGGCTTCTCCTACCTCACTCCTAAAAATTCGCTTCTTTATGGAAAGATAATCACTTTGTAAAAACAACCAGCACACTTTGGGAAAGAAAAGAATGTGAAGAAAAACATGTAGTCCTAACCTTGGAAGTCTCATTGCCGTATTGAAAATGATGTAAAGCCGGTAAAGATGTGCAACCAGACCACTCTATACCGGGGCTTCCCTGGTAGCTCAGCTGGTAAAGAATCCACCTGCATTGTGGGAGACCTGGTTTTGATCCCTAGGTTGGAAAGATCCCCTGGAGGAGGGCATGGCAACCCACTTCAATGTTCTTGCCTGGAGAATCCCCATGGAGAGATGAGCCTGGCAGGCTACAGTCTATGGGGTTGCAGAGTCTGACGTGACTAAGCACAGCCCAGCACCCTATAGTGAAGGTTTTAACACTCCTGCCTTTTCTAAATGTATTTCCATTTAATTTTCAAAATCTGAAAAACAAACTGGTTAAGGAACTCGCCTAAAGTCACATATCAAGCAACCAGTAGGAGAACGATTTAAACCGAGACGGTCTGGCTCCAGGGTCATTCTTAACTACTGTCATTTGTAACTACTAAGTCATTCCACCTCCTCGATCTTTGCCTTTCTTCTCCTTGAGGCCATCTTTCGCCCCAGTAATCTCCCCTCCTCAATCCACCCCTCCCCACCCCAAACTTAATTTAAAACCGCGAATCTAGTGATGTGGTAGAGAGAACTGAAGTCACAAAAACGGTGTGAGTCCTGGTCCTGCTTCATTCAGTTATGTCACCTGGATGCCTCGCAAACACCAATTCCTGGCCTCCTAAGTGCACAGTGGGAATACTAACCAAAAATAATCAAAATAACTGGTTCTTCCCAAGATCATCTGCAGGTCAAATTAGATCATGTGCATAAAACAACTGGGACAGTACCTGGCTAAGGAGTGCCTAAAACTATTGACTGGAAAACAAACCAGGCAAGAAGGTAGAACTATCACAATTTACAGCACAACGAAGACAAATTCCACCAGGAGAAAGTGAGCTGTTTCACAAAAGGAACACCGAGACCTTCCTCAATTGCTTATGAAACCACCACCATTGGAGGTGGCAGGCAGTTGACAGGCAGGGTCCCAAGACCACATCACCTTGAGCAGAGGCTGCAACAGCGGGGGAGCTTACACTGTGTGTACCTGATATTCCAAAGCCCTTCTGGGGAGTCCTATTGACATATCAGAGTAATTCTGACTACAGGATGGTACAGGCCGTCCACGCAGAACTGTCTCTCAGGAGCCAACTCCATTATCAGCATCTCTGTGAAAATGTGACAATCCGTAGTGGGGCTGCCTGTTCGTGCTCCTTCCCAAAGTTTCCTCTTTCTGACCCTTCCAGGTGACGGCTTCAACTAAATCACTGGTGGGTCTTCATAGAGCCAGGGCAGGAACTTCTCCTCTGCATTTAACAGGTATCCCGAAATGAAGAAGAAGGAAGCACTTCTTAACAGATCGTTTTACTTTCTCCTGTGGCCATTTAAACTCAGTTCTTCTGTATTGTCCTCTGAAGAGATGGAGAAGGGCTGCTCATTATTCCCAAGACAGACTCACCATCAGACCTCACTTTTCTCCTGGATCAGCAGCCTTTAAATTTTTTGCTCTCAGGACCCCTTCGTGTGCGAAGTCACTTGAGTCATGTCCGACTCTTTGTGACCCTATGACATAGCTCACCAGGCTCCTCTGTCCATGGGGATTCTCCAGGCAAGAATACTGGAGTGGGTTGCCATGCCTTCCTCCAGGGGATCTTCCTGACCCAGGGATGGAACTTGCATCTCTAATGTTTCCTGCACTGGCAGGCGGGTTCTTTACCACCAGCACTACCCGGGAAGCCCCAGGATCCCTCACATGCCTATGACTGAAGACTGCAAAGAGTTTTTGCTATTTGGGTCAGAGCTAACATTTAGTATATTAAAAATTAAGACTGGAAACATTTTTAAACATAAAACTACACAAGCACATATTCTATGAGCCATTAGGCTATACATCCTGAAGTCTCTGGAATATCCCCCCATACACTCATGAGACAATGAGAATAAAAAAGGCAAATCACATCTTAGTATTATTATGAAGATAGATTTGATTCAACTCCCTGAAAGGGGTCCAGAGGCCGTATTTTGAGAGCCGCTGTTCTCAAAATCTGTAACACCAATCCCTATAAACACTGTCAAAACCCTAAACTGTTCTTTGAGCATGGTTTTGAGTTTTAAATGTGGTTATTTATAAAGTTAGAATCTACATCCTGGACCAATAATTTCAGAGAAGAATTAAGTAAGAAGAAATAATTTAAATGACTTAGTAGAATTACCTAAACAACTATTCTCTAAAACTGGCATGTAAATTAACATTAAAGACACCACAGAAAACACTAACAGGCTGACCAGAATATTATGAGCCCACAGACTGCCCCCTCTTTCTGTTTGCTTTCTAATTATTGCTATGCTAACGAATGACATTTTCATTGGTATTAAACCTGCCAGAGGTTCTTTGTGAGGTAGCTTGAAGATGAAAAGCTTCAGAATTATACAATCTATGTAGCAATAAACAGATCTAATATTTTTTCCTTTAAAGAGAACTTGGGGAACAGATGGACCACACACTATCATAATATTTTCAACTTCAAGTATTGGGTTGGCCAAAAAATTCATTCCAGTGTTTCCATAATATCATACGGAAAAACCTGAACAAACTTTTTTGGCCAACCTAGAATTAACAGAAGTTTGGGGGTCATTCATGCCGGTTTTTACCCCTGTGTTTTAATATTTGAGATAGAAGTCAAGTTCTGCTTTTAAATTCAGCCTCTTTGTTTTCTCCTTCTTGGCCCTGTTTTGCTCTCTGAACTTTGCTCTTGTTCTAAGCTGAAACCCATGAGTGACCAGGACTGTCTGGTAGTACCTTCCTGCTCCTCTGATCCTAATAATCATACTTACTAGAAACAAGTACCAATAGTTAGGGAGTTTGGGATGGACATGCCAGTCAGTTCAGTCGCTCAGTCGTGTCCGACTCTTTGTGACCCCATGAACTACAGCACGGCAGGTCTCCCTGTCCATCACCAATTCCCGGAGTTTACCCAAACCCATGTTCATCGAGTCGGTGATGCCATCCAACCATCTCATCCTCTGTCGTCCCCTTCTTCTTCTGCCCTCAATCTTTCCCAGCATCAAGGTCTTTTCCAATGAGTCAGCTCTTCACATCAGGTGGCCAAAGTACTAGAGTTTCACCTTCAGCATCAGTCTTTCCAATGATCACCCAGGACTGATCTCCTTTAGGATGGACTGGTTGGATCTCCAAGGGACTCTCAAGAGTCTTCTCCAACACCACAGTGCAAAAGCTTCAATTCTTCAGTGCTCAGCTTTCTTTATAGTCCAACTCTCACATCCATACATGACCACTGGAAAAATGGACATGTACACATGGCTATATTACAAATGGATGCCCAACAAGGACCTACTGTATAGCATAGGGAACTCTACTTAGTGTTACGTGTCAGCCTGGATGGAAGGGGTGTTTGAGGGAGAATGAATATGTGTAAATGTATGGCTGAGTCCCTTCACCATTCACCTGAAACTACCAAAGCATTGTTATTGGGCTATACACCAATACAAAATTAAAAGTTTAAAGTTTGAGGAAAAAAACAAGTACCCAGCAAACACTTACCCAAATAATTTCTGCTAAACACTTTATTTTTGCATTATTTCATCTCTCCTCACAACCCCAAAAGGTAGGTGCTATTACCATCCCCATTTTACCTGAGAAGACGTTACCTGCCTGAAGGTCACAAGGTGAGTAGGTGGCTGCTGCTGCTAAGTCACTTCAGTCGTGTCCAACTCTGTGCAGCCCACCAGGCTCTCCCGTCCCTGGGATTCTCCAGGCAAGAATACTGGAGTGGGTTACCATTTCCTTCTCCAATGCATGAAAGTGAAAAGTGAAAGTGAAGTGGCTCCGTCGTGTCTGACTCTTAGCGACCCCATGGACTGCAGCCTACCAGGCTCCTCCGTCCATGGGATTTTCCAGGAAAGAGTACTGGAGTGGGGTGCCGTGCCTTCTCCGAGTAGGTAGAGGGGCAAGGAAGTGATCCCAGATAATCTGATTCTGGTGCTCTCTTCACACAATGCTAAGGGCTTTTTATTTTTATTTTTTTAAAGACTTATTTTGATGTGGGCCATTTTAAACTGTTTATTGAATCTGTTACAATATTTTTTCTGTTTTGTTTTTTGTCCACAAGGCATGTGGGATCTCAGCTCTCCAGCCAGGGATTGAACCTGCAGCCCCTGTATTGGAAGGCAAAGCCTTAACCACTGGACTGCCAGGGAAGTCCCTAAATTGCCTCTTAAAGATAATAATAGAGCAGAGGAAAAGGGCATCCTTCCATGTCATTTAAAAGTAAAGAAATTAAATTTCATTTGACAAGTTCTCTGGAGCAGAGAAAAACTGTGGCCTTCAGAAAAGCAATCACAAAAGGCCCCTCTTCACGGGCACCAGACTTAACGCAGGTGAACCTTTGATCAGCACCACCTGACAAGGAAGGCTTATCTCTGGTCCCCTGATTGATTGTCAGCTGGTTTCACTTTCCCCATAACTGTTGATTCAGAGCTACTAATGTTACCCCGATGAGGTGCCAAATTGACATGCTGGAAAAGGGTTACTCTGATCAGCCTTCCATTTCCTCAGCAAAGAAAACAAGGAGTTTGTCAAGCATGGCCCAGACCCAGGCGTGGGACAGAACCCTACCCGATCTTCAATGGCCCTGAAATGGAATCGCCTTTTTTCTGACAATGGTGACTAATTCCAAAGGTCCAACCAGCTTTCTCATAATGGTGATTGCGGGGTCAATGACCATTTGGGGGCAGATTAGAATCTGATCTGAAGCTGAAAAATTCCACCCCCTTGGTGCTAATCCCTCCAACTTTCCAATCCTAAATAGGGCAAGCTTCAGAAAAGAGCCTTTCTCATTTTACAGTCTACCTGAATATTATCTGTAGTGATTCTGCTTAATCAAAAAATTAATTAAACTCCTGCTTTAATGGTCTAAACACAAGAGTCAGAGGAAGGAAGGAGTTCTGGCCTGTGGCCAGTGCTCCATCTGAGGTTCCTGGAGTTAATAATTTCCACCGTGTTTTAAGCACATGAAACAACCAAGGCCAGCTTTTCACTAATAATATGACTGATTCTGGCAAAATCTATAAAAACAAGGCCTACTCTGGGGTAGTTTGTATTACAGACAATTAAATTTTAATAAATGAAACCAACAGTTAAGAAACTGACATTTCTTCTATTCTCCGATATTAGTCTGCACACTTATTAGTAAGTACCAAAGTTAATGAAAATGAATTGTTGATAGCACTGATGAGATTGTCTGTGGCTGTTAGATGATTTTAGGTGGGGTGGGGTGGGGATAGAGGAGAGGGGTTTCCTAAGGCAGGGGTCCCCAACCTCGGGGCCACACAGCAGGAGGTGAACAGCAGCTGAGTGAGCGAAGCTTCATCTCTATTTACAGCTGTTCCCCATCGCTTGCATCACCGCCTGAGCTCCACCTCCTGTCAGATCAGTGACAGCATAATAAATATAATGTTATTTATAAATCATTCCAAAACCATCTTTGCCCCCTCACCTCCATCTGTGGAAAAACTGTCTTCCTCAAAACTGGTCCCTGTTGCCAAAAAGGTTGGGGACCACTGTCCTAAGGCATTTCTAGATAAGACAATGACCTTGAGCAAACCACTGCCCTTTGTCACACTTGGACACTTCTAACTGGTATGTTACTTACTTGCTTGATCAGTCTTTTTTCAGAAAGAAATACATGAGATTTTTGTGCTGCATGAAATGAATCAACTTTTCATAATTTCAGTTGACAAGTGGCACCCCACAGGCTGAATCTGGCCACGAAAGTAATTTATTAGGTCCTATGGTATTTGTTTTTTTTTAAATCTGAATTAGTTGCCAATGTTAAAAACTCAGACTTCACATGAAAATGCACATAGTCAGGTACCCTCAGAAACTGGATGATCCAGAAGTTTGGGCTCATATTTCTGTACAGCAGTCACAGGCGGGCAGAGCAGTGACAGCACATTAAGAATGGGCACCGCTCAGCCTGCTTCTCACCTGGCCCTGTTCCCACAAGAGCCAGGCTCTGCACCTCCTGTGACTGCCTAATAGCCAGCCTGAAAGTTAGCTCCCTGATGAGAAATATTGCCAACAGTAAGGTAAGTATTTGTTAGAGAGGAGGAGGAAGAAAGGCAAGCAAAATATCATTTTATAAAGAAAAAATAAATCCCACACTATCTCTTGTATGAAACTCCCGAAGTCTCAGAACAGAAAACATCATATTTCCATGTTTTTTTCTCCCCCCAAAATACTCCTTTCATTAAATCAACTACAGATTTTACCACATACAACAATTCTACCTGTAGCTTGAAAACGATTTGTTTTGAAAAGCTGATCAGCAATGGGCCTAGAATCCAGTGGAAAACAGAATTAACCAACACATTAGCTTGGAGCTACTATCCCACACCACCCCAGCCCAAATCAACACTTACTAAAGCATACAGCATCTCTGAATCTTTGATTTCTTCATTTCCTAAAGGGTCACACAGACAACAGGGATATTTTGTCAAAAAAAAAAAAAAAAAAACCCACAGAGGTAAAGAGGGAAGGGTAAATGAAGAAAACACAATGTCTACATTGATGCAGGTCTGTATTTCACTTTAAGTTGTAGGCTGAACCAGAAAGAGTTTGAGGCCTCTATGTAATTTGATGTTTTCCAAGACAGAAATGCCACTCTTGATCACCACAACCATAGCTCCCCTTCACCTACCACCTTCTAACCATATTTATAAAAACTCAAAAAGAAGACAAGACTTGCTCCTAACTCAGTCCCTCATGTACATCCCTGAAAACAAATTGAGGTTGTCCAGAATTCAGGACCAAAGCAGATTTGAGAACAAATCTTAAAATTCCCCTATGCTTCAAAGGAGCAAAAAACTGAACTAGAAACATAGACCCAATATATGAACTCCTAAGGACAAAAAAACAACAACAAAAGCAGAATTTTCAATACTGGTATTGACACATTAGCCAAGCAGTCTGCTCTGCAACGATGAATATTTCTTAGAAGCAAAAATAGCTCAGAAGAGATTAGTAAACAGAAATTGGAAGATGGTAGACTGTAAAAGTCATGTTGGGGTATGTGTTATTTGAAATGTGTTTTGAAACAATCGGGGTTAACTTTCTTGCAATTTATAGAAAACTAAAGCAGTCTATGAAGATCTCGAAAAAAAATATTTTTTTAATCCTACGGAAGCACAAGTAGTGGTTTATTTAGTGGCTTCAAAATTGCTAAAAGTTGCTCTATGTTAATCAAACTCTGAAAATCTGCGGGTTCAAATGAAGATACTACAAAAATATTGCCTCCCCCACCCTCACCAATCTTAAAAAGACTGATGGAGAAGTCTAAACCACAATCAGATCTTTACTTCTGACATAAGTGGTCTGTTAAAGAGCAAATGCCCGACATCCCTGGTGGTCCAGTGGTTGAAAGTCCACCTTCCAATGCAGGAGTCCATATGCCAAGGGGCAACTGAGCCAGTTCACCACAACTACTGAGCCCATGAGCCGCAACTACTGAACTGGCACGCGCTAGAGCCTGTGAGATGAGAAGCCACTGCGATGAGAAGCCCCGGCTACCACAACAAAGGGTAGGCCCCACTCAGTGCAGCTAGAGAAAGGCCAAGTGTAGCAATGAAGACGTAGCGCAGTAAAACGTAAAAATAAATGATAATAATTTTGAAAAGTCAATGTGATTAAAAATTTACATCTTGGAGAAGAAAGATTGAGGAGCCCCACAGCTTAAGGCAGCAAAGGACTGACGGGTTGTGATGCTGCCTACAAATGTGTGAGAGCAGATTTAACTGAGCTACTGATTTTACTAGGATAGTTACTATTTCTGTTAGTGCTCTGGTTACAAGGTTCCTTAAGATTAGAGTGGTCTGCCCCACCTCTATTTTTCCCTTTCACTCCCTATTTTTCACATACAATTTTGCAGAAGGTGAGGCATTTCAGGAACGCATATACAGCATTAAAGCTGCAGTTATACTACAATCTTGGTCTGTTCATAAATCAACATGCAATTTTATAAAGCGTAGTGGCCATGGTTGTCTGTAGTCTGGTGCACTCTGTAGCTGGTAACTTGGAGTGAGTGAGTGAAAGTCAGAATATGGGAGTGGATAGCCTATCCCTTCTCAAGGGGATCTTCCCGACCCAGGAATCGAACTGGGGTCTCCTGTGTTGCAGGTGGATTCTTTACCAACTGAGCTATCAGGGAAGCCCTAGTAACTTGGAAGTGTGGTTCTTAAATGGAGGATTTGTTAGGATTTTGTTTTAACGCTTTCTAACATTCTGCTTCTGCTAAAAATGCAATTCTAAAGACTAAGCCAAAACACACCTCAAAATATTTATGCCATATAACATTAATTACCAAGAGAGGAATGCAAAATATACACACTAAAAGTATAACCATGTGAAAAATCCAAGCAGGTGGGAGGTAATAAGTAAAAACAAAAACTGTGCTTGACTAGTGGTGACTTCAAGAATAAAATACCTTATTTCCTCTATTAGCTTTTTCGATGAAGCAAATGCTTTTTGTTTTGCCTGAATTAATCATCACTTGATGAAAGTCTGTAAAGAAACATTTTATATCCACAAAGCGACAGATTAACAAATGTGGACAAACACCCCAGCAACATGACTATTTTTCAAGATAAACGTTTTAACATTAAGAGGCTAGGCACAAAAGTTGCAGTCAAGGGTTGGCTGAACCCTTCAGAATATTATTTGACTTAGTTTCTGAATAACCAACCTCAAGATGAGTCTTTCCTTTCAAACGATAGGCTAGAAATGAACTTGAGGTCTTCAAAGAACAGGGAATCAGGCTGGGATCCTGATGACAGAGATCTCTCATTGGAAGCCATCACTGTGAAACAAGGTACTTTCCCTGCATGTGAAGCACCTGTCAGTTTTTACAGGATGGAGGCACTGCCCTTGACTTTGTCTCATCTACTGAGGATGAAGAAGCAAGGTCATAATAAGGTTCCTGGCAGAACAGCCTTGTGTTTTGGAATAAACATTCCCACAAATTACTCCCATATCAGAGTTATCAAGCAGCTAATCGATGTGAAAGTTTTCTAGCAAACAAAACACATGCATATCTAAAAGCTTTTTACATAAAAAAATACATACATCTCACATAGCACAAAGTCATTTTTTGAAAAGAAGACATTAACAGAAATAGAAAAGGAACCAATGAGAGGGAAGCCTGATTTAGCAGATACCAGTTTATTCGACATAGTGCATGATCTAAAGCATGGGATACTCCACAGACAACAGGATTTCCTACTTCCCTATTACAAAATACTGGATACCTTGAATATAGTTGCTTCAAGGTTCCTGCTCCTCTTCTACATCTAGAATTAAACAGGTTTCTCTGTGTAGCACACAGTTCACATTCACCAAAGGCTTTGGGGAGAGGGGGAAAATAGGGCTTACAGCTGCCCCCCAAACCAAAGGCACTTAATGTTAAAAGATAAAGCACAGTAGAGTCACCCCACAGACATTCCTGCATGTTCCGATGGCTGAACTTAAGCGCACCATCGCTGGCCCAAGTGGGATTCGTCATAACAATGTAAAGACACTGATTTCCTTGAAAAAGCAAAGTGCGGTATGAATATAAAGACTCATCCCCACCACCCCACCCCATTCTTTTCTGAAAATAATACATAAGAGAACAACTATTTTACATGATTAGTATCACCCGAGGTTCACACATGTGGAAAAAAATAGCTAAAAAATCATCTGTCATAAATTCTCACTATGATATCACAATAGAATCTGATATACCCGGAGGATCTGCGAGTCGGCAGTGAGCCTCAGACATCATGCCGTGCATCCCCTCACTGGACAGGTGAACTCACTGAGGCCCAGGAAGGTCAAGAGTGGGACCCTGGGGTCTAGCCCCATGGGCAGACCCTGGGTAGAACACAGGCCTCCTGAAGCCTAGCTCAGGGTGCCCTCCACCTCCTTCCTCTTTAAAACACTCTCAAAAGTAAAACATGAAACACATCACACAATAAAGCGCACATGCTGATGCAGGTCAGCAATTTGGTCTCGCCATACGGTTCCTTTGGCCACTGGGCAGGTATGCAACCCACCTTGGGGTGGGAATTCTTCACACCAGGTTGTTCAGCCTTCTGAGGGAAGCCGCGTGCAGAGTAGACACAACTTCTCGGATTCGGGAAGGCTCTTTTTGGCTCTTAGCCCGTGGTGGGCAGGTGGTCAGCTGCACAACGGAATCCAAGATTCGAAGCGGAGCTGTCGGGTGTGTTCTGGCTTCGAGCAGCACAGCGATACCTGTAGCAGTAGGACTTTGCAGAGAGAACCAGACAGGTGAGTGCTCTTGGACTCTCGGTTGAAGGCTCTCAACTGTCAGATTCATGTGGTAACCAAGTACCAGCTATGGAGAGTTATGCCAACTTGTAACAGTGCCTTCCCTATAGGCACCCACCCCATGCACATGGAATATGTAGGTTTCGAAAAAGGTACCACATTTAGAGCTCACCAATGTCCTTTACATTATAAACTTGACACAAATATAATACAAAGATGTTGCTGTCAACATTACTTAGAATAGTCAAAAACCATGAAACAAGCAATGTTTACTTCAGTTGTGGCACATCTGGAAGTTGGACTAGTAAGTAGCCACTCAAAGGCATGTTTTCATGGAACATTTAATGACACAGGAATGTCTCAGCATACAATATTAAACAAAAAAGTTAGTATACGAAACTGTATATGTAGTATGATCTCAATCTAGATCATCATGTATGCCAAAGAAAAACAGAGTGAAAGATTCAAAATGCACCAGAATCTGAATGGTGTGTGTGTGTCACTTAGTCTGTCCGACTCTTTGAGACTCCATGGCCTGTAGCCTGCCAGGCTTCTCTGTCCATGGGATTCTCTAGGCAAGAATACTGGAGTGGGTTATCATTTCCTTCTTCAGGGGTTCTTCTCAACCCAGGAATCGAACCTGGGTCGCCTGCCTTGCAGGCTGGTTCTTTACTGACTGAGCTATGAGGGAAGCCCTCAGACAGTGGAGTTTCAGATTTCTGATAATAAGTATTACTTTTATAATTGAAAAGTTACCTTTACATTTAGAATAGTATTTGCCATGAAACCAAGTAATAAAGCTAAATGGCAACTGAGATAATATTAATTAAGAACAACATTAAGATACTACTTAATATACAGCAAGTTGGCAAAAATTAAATTGAAAACCCAGGAACATCAAGAGTAGGAAATGCTGTGAAAAACACTTTTTTCTTAATATATTGCTTTTGGTGTTTAAATCACAATAACTCATAAAGCATATATTTTTGTGTGAGGGATTTGTTTTGTGTTGTTTTATAAGCACAGACGATGATATATACACATATACAAACACATACAGACATCAAGTTCTCCAAGTACAGTGAAAGGCACCTTCATCACATATTTTTATTTACATTTGCTTATAATAGCACAGAGGAACTAAATGAGTTACCCTAGATGACACATTTGTTCAAAGAAGTAGAATTCAAACCCAGGTCTAACTGGTATACTTGCTTCCCTAGCAAGATGGAAAGGTATCACATTTCATGCTTCTTTCCCACCCCTGATAAATTCTCCTGCATGTACACAGATACTTGCACAAATAAGAGAGTCTAACATATTCCTGGCCACCTACTAGATATTCAGCGAATAACCACAAGATGAGTTGATTTAAACACTTCAAAAGCTTCCATATTCCAAAAATAGCCATGCATGGAACGCTTAGGTCCTAAGATTACGCTTTAATCCAAAATAACAGAGAATGAAAATAAACTAGTTACCCAATGTTTGAAAAGCATCAACTCGGAGTGAACCCTGTGAAATTAAAGCCCCTGCTGCCGGTTAAAGAAACTGAGCAAAGAATCATTTAGTGTAAACTCTGGAACTCATGAAGGAAAGATAATTTATGGAGGGTAAAATAGGTCAGCTTGACAGAAGTGGATTTTTCCCCCCTTAATTCTTATTATTCTCCTTTCTCGCACAAAAGTTGAATGTTTCTAGTCTTCACAAAAATTATCTCTAAAAGCTGACAAAGAAATTGGAGCACTTCTCTGGAGCACTTCTACCATAGAAGAAGAAAAAAAAGAAAAAAAAGATGTGCTTTTCTTTTACAGATAGTGAAACAATAGCAACCAATTTTCTCATTTTCCCTGCCACCAGTGAGGAATATAACACTATTACCAATATTCAGGCAGGCAGAGGGACAATGAATAAAAAGTACGCTTGAAATAATGAAAAAATTGATGGCATCTGCTACGACCTGTGACTGGGATGCCATGGCGGCTCCAAACTGACTAGAGGTGACCATGCAGGAAGACACAGCAGAAGCTCTGGTATATGCAGGGCTTACTGTGTGGCTGCTGTGAAGCAAAGTGCTTTGGGATTTCTAGAATCAAGATCCTGTGGATAATGCAGGGTCCCATGCTACCACTGTGTGTGGTGGATTCCACACTGAAGCAAGAATGCAGTTCAGGGGGAGGCAGGCAGTCAAATAGGGACAGTCATGTTCCGAAACTATACCACACATGACAAAAAAAGTCAAAAGTGTTTCCTCACTGCCTTCAGTGTACACTGTCTGTCTGGAGCACACAGGCTGGTTGAGGAAACAATGATTACACATCAAAAAGGCAAAACAGGCTGGGGTTCAAAGAATCTGGGGCTATTACTAATTCAGGGGAAGAAATGGTCGCTTGTGGATGTCTATGTTTTTAGGTATGATTTTTGGAAGGCAGAACTTGGTCAGAGGGGAACTTATCTGATTATGGTTGAAGTCTTCTGACTGGGGATTCCCAAGTGGCTCAGTGATAAAGGACCTGCTTGCCAATGCAGGAGAGGCGAGTTCGATTCCTGAGTCGGGAAGATCCCTTGGAGAAGGAAATGGCAATTCACTCCAGTATTCTTGCCTTGTAAATCCCATGGACAGAGGAGCCTGGCAGGCTATAGTCCACGGGTGGCAAAAGAGATGGACACGACTTAGTGACTAAATAATAACAACTTCTGACTTGAGGATATAGAAGAATAACAGGAGAACTCATATAAATATATTTCCAGGTCACAAACACACAGATTCCGATTCAGTAAGAGTGGTCTGGGGTCCAAGAATCAGCATTTCTAACCAGCCTGTAGGTGCTGCTCATTCTATTGGCCCATGGGCTACAGATTAAGTAACACTGATTTACAGGACTTAGAAAGGAGGAAAGAAGGTATGTTAGGTGGAGAAAACAATGATGTCAGAGGCATAAAAATGGAAAAATTCAGGCAAGTGAAGAGAACAACAAAGCCATAGGCTGATGGTATCAGAGAACAGTTTATTTATTCATTAAATATTTGACAGATGCTACGTGCTATTCTAGGCACTATGGATACAATGCAGAACAACAGTTCAGTTCAGTTCAGTTCAGTCGCTCAGTTGTATCCGACTCTTTGCGACCCCATGGACTACAGCATGCCAGGCTTCCCTGTCCATAACCAACTCGCGGAGTTTACTCAAACTCATGTCCATCGAGTTAGTGATGCCATCCAGCCATCTCATCCTCTGTCGTCCCCTTCTCACCCTGCCTTCAATCTTTCTCAGCATCAAGGTCTTTTCAAATGTGTCAGCTCTTCGTATCAGGTGGCCAAAGTATTGGAGTTTCAGCTTCAACATCAGTCCTTCCAATGAACACCCAGGACTGATCTCCTTTAGGATGGACTGGTTGGATCTCCTTGAAGTCCAAGGGACTTTCAAGAGTCTTCTCCAACACCACAGTTCAAAAGCATCAATTCTTTGGTGCTCAGCTTTCTTTCTAGTCCAACTCTCACATCCATACATGACCACTGGAAAAACCATAGCCTTGTCTAGACGGACTTTTGTTGGCAAAGTAATGTCTCTGCTTTTTAATATGCTGTCTAGGTTGGTCAGAACTTTTCTTCCAAAGAGTAAGTCTCTTTTAATTTCATGGCTGCAGTCACCATCTGCAGTGATCTTGGAGCCCAGAAAAATAAAGTCAGCCACTGTTTCCACTGTTTCCCCATCTATCTGCCATGAAGTGATGGGACCGGATGCCATGATCTTAGTTTTCCAAATGTTGAGCTTTAAGCCAACTTTTTCATTCTCCTCTTTCACTTTCATCAAGAGGCTCTTTAGTTCTTCTTCACTTTCTGTCATAAGGGTGGTGTCATATGCATATCTGAGGTTATTGATATTTCTCCCAGCAATCTTGATTCCAGCTTGTGCTTCATCCAGCCCAGCATTGCTCATGATGTACTCTGCATATAAATTAAATAAGCAGGGTGACAATATACAGCCTTGACATATTCCTTTTCCTATTTGGAACCAGTCTGTTGTTCCATGTCCAGTTCTAACTGTTGCTTCCTGACCTGCATACAGGTTTCTCAAGAGGCAGGTCAGGTGGTCTGGTATTCCCATCTCTTGAAGAATTTTTCATAGTTTACTGTGATCCACACAGTCAAAGGCTTTGGCATAGTCAATAAAGCAGAAATAGATGTTTTTTTGGAACTCTCTTGCTTTTTCGATGATCCAGCGGAAGTTGGCAATTTGATCTCTGGTTCTTCTGCCTTTTCTAAAACCATCTTGAACATCTGGAAGTTTACGGTTCACGTATTGCTGAAGCGTGGCTTGGAGAATTTTGAGCATTACTTTGCTAGCGTGTGAGATGAGTGCAATTGTATGGTAGTTTTAGCATTCTTTGGCATTGCCTTTCTTAAGGATTGGAATGAAAACTGACCTTTTCCAGTCCTGTGGCCACTGCTGAGTTTTCCAGATTTGCTGGCCTATTGAATGCAACACTTTCACAGCATCATCTTTTAGGATTTGAAATAGCTCAACTGGAATTTCATCACCTCCACTAGCTTTGTTCATAGTGATGCCTCCTAAGGCCCACTTGACTTCACATTCCAGGATGTCTGGCTCTAGGTGAGTGATCACACCATCATGGTTATCTGGGTCATGAAGATCTTTTTTGTACAATTCTTCTGTGTATTCTTGCCACCTCTTCTTAATATCTTCTGATTCTGTTAGGTCCGTACCATTTCTGTCCTTTATTGAGCCCATCTTTGCATGAAATCTTCCCTTGGTATCTCTAATTTTCTTGAAGAGATCTCTAGTCTTTCCCATTCTATTGTTTTTCTCTACTTCTTTGCATTGATCGCTGAAGAAGGTTTTCTTATCTCTCCTTGCTATTCTTTGGAACTCTGCATTCAAATGGGAATATCTTTTCTTTTCTCCTTTGCTTTTTGCTTCCCTTCTTTTCACAGCTATTTGTAAGGCCTCTTCAGACAGCCATTTTGCTTTTCTGCATTTCTTTTTCTTGGGGATGGTCTTGATTCCTGTCTCCTGTACAATGTCACAAATCTCTCTCCATAGTTCATCAGGCACTCTGTCTATCAGAGCTGGTCCCTTAAATCTATTTCTCACTTCTACTGTATAGTAATAAGGGATACGATTTAGGTCATACCTGAATGGTCTACTGGTTTTCCCTACTTTCTTCAATTTCAGTCTGAATTTGGCAATAAGGAGTTCATGATCTGAGCCACGGTCAGCTCCCAGTCTTGTTTTTGCTGACTATATAGAGCTTCTCCATCTTTGGCTGCAAAGAATATAATCAGTCTGATTTCAGTATTGACCATCTGGTGATATCCATGTGTAGAGTCTTCTCTTGTGTTGTTGGAAGAGGGTGTTTGCTGTGACCTTTGCATTCTCTTGGCAAAACTGTTAGCCTTTTTTCTGCTTCATTCTGTACTCCAAGGCCAAATTTGCCTGTTATTCCAGGTGTTTCTTGACTTCTTACTTTTGCATTCCAGTCCCCTATAATGAAAAAGACATCTTTTTTGGCTGTTAATTCTAGAAAGTCTTGTAGGTCTTCATAGAATCGTTCAACTCCACCTTCTTCAGCGTTACTGGTCAGGGCATAGACTTGGATTACCATGATATTGAATGGTTTGCCTTGGAAACGAACAGAGATCATTCTGTCGTTTTTGAGACTGCATCCAAGTACTGCATTTCAGACTCTTGTTGACTATGAGGGCTACTCCATTTCTTCTAAGGGATTCTTGCCCACAGTAGTAGATATAATGGTCATCTGAGTTAAATTCACCCATTCCAGTCCATTTTAGTTCACTGATTCCTAAAATGACGACGTTCACTCTTGCCATCTCCTGTTTGATCACTTCCAATTTGCCTTGATTCATGGACCTAACATTTCAGGTTCCCATGAAATATTGCTCTTTACAGCATCAGATCTTGCTTCCATCACCTGTCATATCCACAACTGGGTGTTGTTTTTGCTTTGGCTCCATCTCTTCTTTCTTTTTGGAGTTATTTCTCCACTGATCTCCAGTAGCATATTTGGGCACCTTCCGACCTGGGAGTTTATCTTTCAGTGTCATACCTTTTTGCCCTTTCATACTATTCATGGGGTTCTCATGGCAGGAATACTGAAGTGGTTTGCCATTCCCTTCTCCAGTAGACCACATTTTGTCAGCACTCTCCACCACAACCTATCCATCTTTGGTGGCCCTACAAGGCATGGCTCATAGTTTCATTGATTTAGACAAGGCTGTGGTCCATGTGATCAGTTTGGTTAGTTTCCTGTGATTGTGGTTTTTAGTCTGTCTACCCTCTGATGGAGAGTGATAAGAGGCTTATGGAAGCTTCCTGATGGGAGAGACCGACTGAGGGGGATACTGGGTTTTGTTCTGATGGGTGGGGCCATACTCAGTAAATCTTTAATCCAATTTTCTGTTGATAATGTACCTATTATCATGAAGCTGACATATTCAACAGAGAGTAAATAGACAATAAATAAGTCGATAAATTCAAGAGTGTTTCTGGCAGTGGTCAGCTTGGAAGAAAGTTAAATAGGGAGAGAGGACTAGGCATGACTGGGTGCTACTGAGATAAGGTGGCCTGAGAAGGTCCCTCTGAGGAGGCAGGATGGGAGCTGAGCTGCCCAGAGATTTACAAAATGAGAATTTCAATGACTGGTACAGAGAGGAAAAATGATAAAAAGCAGGAAGCATGGGTGGATAAATAGTACGGAGTTACATTAAAGGCAGTCTTCTCAGCAGAAAGAGGAGTTTGGGCTTGACATAGATGGGAACTGTGACAAACATTTTGCTGATTTGCTTGCCCAAAAAGGCAAAAATCCAAGACTCATTAGCTATTTAACCTTAGGTAAAGCTTTTCTAAATCTGTTCCATTGATAAAATGGGTCTACTAATGGGATAATGTCAAAGTGCTTCATCTTATCTTTACATGAAAAAGTTAAGCGGTAGATGTGGAGATTATTTTAACTGTTACTTTATAATGAACTCAATGCTCTTAATTAAAGGAACTCACTTTGCCTGTCTTATCTTACTTCTTTGGGTTAGCCCACTTCCTAACTAAAACAAAAGCACTCATCAGCTTTCCTGCAGGCCTTAGAAATCTTGTGGTATAAAGATGATAATACTCTTGCCAGCATCTGAACACAGTTATGCACTTGCTGGGCTTCCCTAGTGGCTCAAATGGCAAAGAATGTGCCTGCAATACAGGAGACCCAGATTCAACTCCTGGGTCAGGAAGATCCCCTGGAGAAGGGAATGGCAACGCACTCCAGTATTCTTGCTTGGAAAATTCCATGGACAGAGGAACCTGGCAGGCTCCAGTCCATGGGGTCACAAGGAGTCGGACTGAGCAACTTCTCCTTTACTTTTTGGGCTCCTCCGGTGATTCAGCAGTAAAGAATCTGCCTGCAATGCAGGAGGCACAGCAGACATGGGTTAAATCCCTGGGTTGGGAAGATGCCCTGGAGAAGGGCATGGCAATCCACTCCAGTATTCTTGCCTGGAGAATCCCTTGGGCCAAGGAGCCTGGAGGGCTACAGTCCATAGGGTTGCAAAGAGTTGGACATGGCTGCAGCAACTTAGCATGCATGTATTTGCTACATAAATAGGAAAATTATTTGCTATATAAATGGGAAAGGTGAGGCACTATCTCTGGTGACAAGGAATAGTGTTAAGGTTAGGTCTTTGTTGAATGGCACAGTTCTATATGCAACTTATCTCTCATATTATATAGCAAATTATTTTAAAATTAGGTGTTCATATGCCACAAAATACAGGCTGTAGCAACTGTAACAAATTGTGCCTGCCTGGAACACTGTGGTCAGAAAAGACACTTATGATGTATAAGAGATTTTGCTTATAGCCATACTTGAAGACCCTGGTACATACAGCATAATTTCATTTGGGGAAGAAAAATTAAAACTGCACCAAAAAGTTGAGTAGAATATTATCAATATATTCTTTAGAAAGCAAAGGAAATTATTTTTTTTCATTTTTATGTTTATTATTTATTTTCTAATTTTTATGCAATGAAAATGTTTTGCTTACACAACAAAAAAAGCTTAAAAGAAGTGATAAAAAGAGCTACTCTTCCACTGGATCATAGCCATACCTAAACTCTTCCATCTACCTAAGTGATAAAGAACTAAACCCTAGAAAGCAAGTCTTACTACAAGTTATTGTTGAAAAGGTCAGGACGAGCACATGAGAAAACAGTCAGTTCACATTATCACTGCATTTAAATGTGCTCATTCATTCAGCAAACACTTATTAATATAAGTACTTCAGTTTAAAAGTCCAGTAATAGGCAACTAATGAAATACACAATTAAAGAGGAAGATGGCCTGATTTCATATGTCCTCATTGCTCTTTCTTTTTTTCCAACTCTACTTTTAGCACCAAAAATGGTTATTAATGATGTTAGGACTTCGAGTGGCTAAAATATAGGTCATTTTATTAATTAAGAACAGAGGTAGTGGTGAGGACCTGTTTTAGCCCCATTTCATCAAAATAGCTAATTACTGTGTGAAACTGATCTTGATGGCTGCACTAAGCCTGGATTCAAGAACAATCCGTTTAAGATAATGGCTTACTAGCCTTGGGGCACTGGAGTCAAGTGGGATGGCTATATGGCTTTCATGAGAGGAAGAGTTTTAGGTATAAAGAATAGTTTTGAGGTATCTGTAGCCCATTAGGAACAAAATGATTATAGAAAAATGACACAATAGAACCCAGGTTTCTCAATTTCCCAACCACTGCCCTTGTCAATACACTTGATCAACTCCTTTTGCTAGTAATCTTGGTGTAAAATGGTGGGGTTGTGCGGGTAGCGAGTAAGAATTTCCTCAATGTTGTGGGTTGGGCTAAAGATCTAACAACTTCAAAAATAACTAATATTTCTTGAGTACTTACTATCTGAACTGTTCTAAAATCTTCACATGTATTAAGTGACTTAATCCTTCTAATAATCCTGAGGTAGGTATTATTATATGTGCATCATATACACAAAGAAAAAAATGAGGCACAAGGATGGTAATGGTGTTCCTAAAATCACATGGCTTATAACCATGAATCTAGGATTATAGTTTTTTCAGTCCCATTCTAGAATCTATGCTCTCAACACCATGTTGACTCACAGTTGTTCCTTCTGTGCTCTCTTGTCCTTACTGAAGCCACACTTAGGATGGACTCTAGAAAAGTCAGAAATAATCATCAGAGCTTACTTTAGTCATGCAGACCGGCTCTGATAATGATCAAAAATAAGTCACCTTCTAATTAAGGTGATTTTTTTTGCAAAATGAATTAATTATTCTTTCTTCTTTTTATTGATTTTCTTTCTTTTACTGATTTTCACCTTTCCCAGAAGAATTATTTCTAGGATTTTGCCTATCTAGTTAGTAGTTCATTTGCTGGGTCTTTACTCAGACAAGAAGATGGAGGGGAGACAATCTTAATAAAAGATGATGATTAATAATGATGGCACTGTTTTGGAAAGAATTATGTCCTCCAAGTTCTTATGCATGAAGCCCTAACCCCTGGTACCTCAGAATGTGACTGTATTTGGTGGGACTTTAAGGTGATAATTACATTAAAAGTAAGCTGTTAGGATGGGCCTTCATTCAATCTGAGTGGCATTCTTGTAAGAAGAGGAGATTAGGACATGAAGAGCTCTGCATGCATAGAGGAGAGACCTTGCAAGAACACAGACAGAAGGCTGCCATCTTTGAACCAGGGAGTGAGACCTCAAGAAAACAGACTGGTAACATCTGAATCTTGGACTTCTAGCCTCCAAAACTGTGAGAACATAAATTTCTGTTGTTTTTTTTTTTTTTTTAAAAGAATGACGGTATTGGCAGCAACTAACTTACGGAGTGTTTACCATGAGCTAGGCATGTGTGCTTATACATTTGCTTGATACATTTGTTCCTCATAAGAACCTTACAGTAGCTGCAATTATGACGTACATTTTACATATGTGAAAACTGAGGCTTAGAAAGGTTACGTAATTTGTCTAAGGTTACAGGCAAAGACCAGCAAAGAGAAGCTACAGAACTGCAACCCAGATCTAATTCTAGACTCCCCAGTTTAATGCACTTACTATACCTAGTGGCAGTTAAAGCTGTCACTCTTAATCTAGTGGAAAGAATAAGCACTCTGAAAGTAATTCACAATCAACACTGTGCTATTTCCTTGACCTCACCAAAATAACCAGACTGAGGTTAAATACCTACATCATTTACAATTAATTTGACTGAGATCCGAGAGTTGCCATTTCTCTCTGGAAAATCTTGTGGCTTCTACTCAGTTTTGCCCACTCTGCTATTCCCTCTTCTCGAACACTCTCTCCACCTCTCTTATCCTGACTAAATTAAAACTTATCCCTCAGAGTGACTAAGAAAAGTTACAGATGTGTAATACAAACTCTAAATCAACCACAAAAATTTTAAAACAGAGTTAAAGCTAATAAGCCAAAGAAGAGACAATAAAGTGATTAAAAAACTTAATCCAAAAAAGTTTAAAAAACAAGAGAGAGAGCAAATGGAAAAGAACAGATGAGACAGAGAGAAAAACAAATCTCAAGATGGCAAATTTAAACCCAACCATAACAATAATCATGTTAAATGTAAATGGTCTAAACAGCAAGTGAAAGTGCAAAGATTATGTTAATAAATTCATTAACTCAGATGAAATGGATAAATTCCTTGAAAGACACAAACTCCCACAGATTAATTGATAACAAACAAATAAATTCACCATACGAACAAGACTAAAAGAGAAAAACCACAGAAACATCTCAGTAGCTTCAAAGAAACATCTGGCAAAATCCACATCCATTTCTGATAAAAACTCTCAAAAATATAAGACTAGAGGGAAAGTTGCTCAAGCTGGTAAAGGGCAGCTTTGAAAACACTACAGCTTATGTTATAGCTAATTTTGAAAAGTTGAATGTCTTTCCTCTAAGATCAAAAATTAGGTACGATTGTACTTATCACTCCTATTCAACAATATACTGGAGGTTCTAGCCAGAGAGAAATATAGCAAGAGAAAGTAATAAAACATATCCAAATTTTTAAAAAGGAAGAAGTAAAACTGTCTATACTCCCAGTTGGTATAACCATTTATGTAGAAAATACAATAGAATCTACAAAAACATTACTAATACAGATGAGTTTAACAAGGTTACACAACACAAATATACAAAAATCGACTCTGCTATGTAACTGGATTTATTAAAAACATATATTGGGTTAAAAGATATTTTAAAAGCATAAATTATATGGGACTGGAATGCAAAAGTAGGAAGTCAAGACACCTGGAGTAACAGGCAAATTTGGCCTTGGAGTACAGAATGAAGCAGGGCAAAGGCTAATAGAGTTCTGCCAAGAGAATGCACTGGTCATAGCAAACACCCTCTTCCAACAACACAAGAGAAGACTCTACACATGGACATCAACAGATGGTCGACACTGAAATCAGATTGATTATATTCCTTGCAGCCAAAGATGGAGAAGCTCTATATAGTCAGCAAAAACAAGACCGGGAGCTGACTGTGGCTCAGATCATGAACTCCTTACTGCCAAATTCAGACTGAAATTGAAGAAAGTAGGGAAAACCAGTAGACCATTCACGTATGACCTAAATCAAATCCTTTATTACTTATACAGTAGAAGTGAGAAATAGATTTAAAGGACTAGATCTGATAGACAGAATGTCTGATGAACTATGGTTGGAGGTTTATGACACTGTACAGGAGACAGGAATCAAGACCATCCCCAAGAAAAAGAAATGCAGAAAAGCAAAATGGCTGTCTGAAGAGGCCTTACAAATAGCTGTGAAAAGAAGGGAAGCGAAAAGCAAAGGAGAAAAGGAAAGATATTCCCATTTGAATGCAGAGTTCCAGAGAATAGCAAGGAGAGATAAGAAAGCCTTCCTCAGCGATCAATGCAAAGAAGTAGAGGAAAACAATAGAATGGGAAAGACTAGAGATCTCTTCAAGAAAATTAGAGATACCAAGGGAAGATTTCATGCAAAGATGGGCTCAATAAAGAACAAAAATGGTACGGACCTAACAGAAGCAGAAGATATTAAGAAGAGATGGCAAGAATACACAGAAGAATTGTACAAAAAAGATCTTCATGACCCAGATAACCATGATGGTGTGATCACTCACCTAGAGCCAGACATTCTGGAATGTGAAGTCAAGTGGGCCTTAGGAAGCATCACTACGAACAAAGCTAGTGGAGGTGATGGAAGTCCAGTTGAACTATTTCAAATCCTGAAAGATGACGCTGTGAAAGTGCTGCACTCAATATGCCAGCAAACATGGAAAACTCAGCAGTGGCCACAGGACTGGAAAAGATCAGTTTTCATTTCAATCCCAAAGAAAGGCAACCAAAGAATGCTCAAACTACTGCACAATTGCACTCATCTCACATGCTAGTAAAGTAATGCTCAAAATTCTCCAAGCCAGGCTTCAGCAATACGTGAACCGTGAATTTCCAGATGTTCAAGCTGGATTTAGAAAAGGCAGAGGAACCAGAGATCAAATTGCCAACATCCACTGGATCATCGAAAAAGCAAGACAGTTCCAGAAAAACATCTATTTCTGCTTTATTGACTATGCCAAAGCCTTTGACTGTGTGGATCACAATAAACTGTGGAACATTCTTCAAGAGATGGGAATACCAGACCACCTGACCTGCCTCTTGAGAAACCTGTATGCAGGTCAGGAAGCAACAGTTAGAACTGGACATGGAACAACAGACTGGTTCCAAATAGGAAAAGGAGTACATCAAGGCTATATATTGTCACCCTGCTTATTTAATTTATATGCAGAGTACATCATGAGAAACGCTGAGCTGGAGGAAGCACAAGCTGGAATCCAGATTGCCGGGAGAAATATCAATAACCTCAGATATGCAGATAACACCACCCTTATAGCAGAAAGTGAGAAGAACTAAAGAGCCTCCTGATGAAAGTGAAAGAGGAGAGTGAAAAAGTTGGCTTAAAGCTCAACATTCAGAAAACTAAGATCATGACATCTGGTCCAATCACTTCATGGCAGATAGATGGGGAAAACAGTGGAAACAGTGTCAGACTTTATTTTTCTGGGCTCCAAGATCACTGCAGATGATGACTGCAGCTATAAAATTAAAAGACGCTTACTCCTTGGAAGGAAAGGTCTGACCAACCTAGACAGCATATTAAAAAGCAGAGACATTACTTTGCCAACAAAGGTTCATCTAGTCAAGGCTATGGTTTTTCCAGTAGTCATGTATGGATGTGAGAGTTGGACTAGAAAGAAAGCTGAGCACTGAAGAACTGATGCTTTTGAACTGTGGTGTTGGAGAAGACTCTTGAGAGTCCCTTGGACTGCAAGGAGATCCAACCAGTCCATCCTAAAGGAGATCAGTCCTGGGTGTTCACTGGAAGGACTGATGTTGAAGCTGAAACTCCAGTACTTTGGCCACCTGATGAGAAGAGCTGACTGATTTGAAAAGACCCTGATGCTGGGAAAGATTGAGGGCAGGAGGAGAAGGGGACGACAAAGGATGAGATGGTTGGATGGCTTCACCAACTCGATGGACATGGGTTTGGGTGGACTCCGGGAGTTGGTGATGGACAGGGAGGCCTGGCGTGCTGAGGTTCATGGGGTCGCAAAGAGTCGGACACGACTGAGCGACTGAACTGAACTGAAGAAGCTTAAAAAAATTTGAAACATTTAAAATAAGCAAACAAAATGACATGATAAAGTAGACACATTTATATATATGGCACTGGAATACTTTGGTGTTCATACTTGAAATGTTTTTTACAAGTTTCATTTTTTCCACTTATCTGTGAAGAAAAAATCTTTTAGTCCTTAATTCTTATAGAGTAAATGGATTATCAATTAAGAAAAGTGCCATATGTCAGAGACATAACTGGTGGTAACTAGAGTTTTGAACTACTGCTGTGCAAAAAGAGATTCACCTGTTTTTCATGTAAGTCTGGTTCCCCAGCAAGAGGATTCAGATACACCTGCAGTAACAGCTTGAATCAGAGGAAAAAAATCTGGGACTACAGACAGATGGGTATAGGAACATTTTAAACTACTCGAATGACCTAGGGCGATGCTTTTAATTTAAAATTAAAATTAGAATTTTAAAGATAAATTTGTCTACATCTTGTTATAAAGGTAGGTGTAAAGCATAGTTTGAATCAATTCTATGAAATTCCATCTAAATGATTATATTAAAAATTCTAAGAAATGCAGAAGACACACACACCTATGAACTCTCTTATACACATAATTTAAAGAGTCTTTTTAGGCCAGTGGTTCCCAAACTTTGATGTATGTTATGATCACCTCGAGAGCTTTAAAATGCTGATGCCCAGGTCATAATACAGAAAAATCAAATCAGGATGAGGTGAGTGAGGAAACAGGCTTCAGTACTTTTTATAGATCCCAGATGATTCTAATGTGCAATAAAGTTTGAGAACCATTATTTTAAGGCAAAGTTTGACAATGCCTCCATTATCAAATTAATAACTTAATTTGGAGCCATTACAGAGTATTTTAAGTCTCTAACTGCCTAGACTGACTGAATTATCATAGGATGCTTCTTGGAGGAACAATCTGCGAAATGCCATCTTTGCATAGGGATAGAAAGACAGAAGTTGAAGTGCTGGAGACACTAAAAATACATGATTTAAAGAAAAAAAGGGAGAGGCGTGTTATTCAATTTCTGAACTCCTTAAAAAAGGCTACTCAAGAAACACCGAGTCACTTCTACTAGCCAAGAACAACTGTCTCTGACACTGACATTACAGCCCAAAGAGAAAAAGCATTCTCTGAGATTAATGTTTATTCTACAAAGCACATGCTATACACCAAGGACACTTGGGACGTTTCCATTTCAATATACCACAATCTACCCTCCATCTATAATTCTTACCTTAATAGCAATAGAGAAGCCAAAAAAATTACTGGAGCCTCAAATAAATTAAGGGTGTGGTTACAGACTTCCATGCTGGAAAAGGTATACAGTCCACCCAGATTCATGGGACAACAAAGGTCTCTCAGAGGGTCACAATAGAACAGATGGAATATGGTTGACAACAGACCATTTATAACCTCTGCTTCTTGCATCTCTTATTGCCATGCCTGTGCCCAAACTTCTTTTTTTTTCTTGCTTTGATGGAGATGTATTAATAGACATGGATGGGACGGTTGAGGGTTAATGATTACAATGGACCCATAAACCTGCTGTTAGAACACCAAAACAGAGGTTAGTCATTCGACTTACCTTATGGCACATGTAGGATCCACCTTTCTTCACCCGGTCTTTCCCAGAAGGGGGGCCTTTCTGTGGATGAAAAGAAGAGAACTCATTAGTTCAGATAGTACAGCTGCCCCTCCAAGGTCAGAGAGAGAGAGTGTGTTAATCACTCAGTCATGTATGACTTTTTGCAACACCATGGACTGTAATCCACCACTAGGGTCCCCCCTGTCCATGGGAATTCTCTAGGCAAGAATACTGGAGTGGGTAGCCATTCCCTTCTCCATCTGCAGTCAGAGCATTTATTTTAATCCAGCCAGCTCTCTCATAGTTGCCTAAGTGGGGCACATGCTTTTCTGTCCCTGGGTCTTGCATCTGCACCCAATGCACCTTCTCGAATGCCTTCCAAATCCTGTATCCTCTGAGGTCCAGCTCAAGTTCCCACACTTCGGTGAACTCTGTGACTACCTTAAGCAACCCAAACCCCACAGTGTTTCCTTCCTAGATGACTAATAGGCTGCCTGGCAACATCTCCTACATCAGCTTCTCATGCTGACAGGCAAATTTATCCTGCATTATAACTGGCCTGCAGACCTACACTGGCAAGCCTCTTTGAATTATGTTTTTAAAATCCTACTGTGCAACACCTTATAAACCCTTTCCGAGCTAGATAAATAGATATAATTATTCTCTCTAAAAAAATTTTAGGTCAGGTTTACTGAAGTATAATTTATATAAACTTATACTTTTACAACGTTTAAATCCACACTTCTAATGAGTTTTGACAAATGTATAATCATATGACCACCATCACAATCAAGACAGAGAAAGTCTTCACAAACATTTATATAGTGCTTATTATGAACCAAGCAGGGCTCTAAGTATTTTGCAAGTATTAACTCATGTGATTTCTACAACTCTGAGATTAAGCAAGTGCCAGAATGAGAATTCACCCTGAGACAGCCTGGTTCCAGAGCTTAGAGACCAAGAGTATAGGAAACTGAATGGTGGCTACCACTATAAGGAGAACTGAAGCCAGAAAGAGCAAGGCAAGATGTAAGACTATTTCTTCTAAGGAGGGCTTTGGAAAAAAAAAAAAAAACTGCAATAGAAATGAACGCTGTAAAGTTTTAGTTGCCACGGTCAAAAGCCTCGTGATTAGGTTAGCCATGCAAAGAGTATCTGAAAGCTACCAGTAAAGTCCTACAAACCAGAACCACATCTGGGAAGTCTGAGAGGCATAAGAGTTTTTTGCTTTTCCTTTGTTATGCAAAAAGTCAACCAATCATACAGCTGCCTGCTCTTTGTTTACTGAAAATAAGAGAAGGCTGAACAGTGCTTCTTATCTCAGTTTTCTTTTTTCTTTCAAAGTGTGAGTTGCTCAGTTGTGTTCAACTCTTTTCATCCTCATGGACTGTAGCCCACCAGGCTCCTCTGCCCATGGGATTCTCCAGGCAAGAATATAGGAGTGGGTTTGCCATTCCCTTCTCCAGGGGATCTTCCCGACTCAGGGATCGAAACCAGGTCTCCTGCATTGCAGGCGGACTCTTTCCTGTGTGAGCCAACATGGAATCTGAGTTTTCCTTTTCCTTGTCAAGCCCAGATCTAAGTGGCAGAACCTAAAAGAACCATGTTTTCTCCAAGCATAGTTAACATGCTGATTGGAAAACAGTATGTTAATATTTTCCAAGAAAACAACTTGTGAGCAGAACTTCATGTTTTCTTCAAAGCATTTTCAGGTACTTAAAAACTGTCAAAGACCAAGCCGCTGGCTATCCTACATTTCATTGCAAGGCCAAAGTTATTTCCATGCCCTTAACTGCTTTATGTTACACTATTAAACTTTTATAGATTACAAATGGGCAAGCTATAAATGAGAAGAACTACATCTGAAAATAATGACTTCACACCACAGCATCCTTTCCAGGAATATCTGGAATCTGACAGCCATTAAAACAGAATCTGCTTGGTGAGTTTATTATTGTATAAAAGTAGCATAATCACCCAGAATTCACCAAAGCAGAGATGAAAGCATTTATAACTGTGCCATTATCCCACAGAATGGCCACTCTCTCCTACATTAAATTTCTTGCTTGGGGATTCTTGCATTGCACTGCTTCGGGTGGTTCTCTGCATGCTGGGTTATAATGTACCAAATGACAGCCTAAATTCTGATTAAAGTCTCTCACAGTATATGCTGGCATGCAAGATTCAATTCTTTTGTCAAGTTAGATCCAAGAACAAGAAGGAGCTGATTTGCTAACAGGAAGGAGTGAGAACAAAATAGTTCCCTTTCATCACCATCATATGAACCAAATCTTCAGTCAATAAAAATGACATTCAACAAAGTGACACACAAGTCCTAATGAGTCACCCCAGGCTGATACGACCACAGCAGTCAATACAGTCCTCTAGGTAACTGCTCAGCCAATCCTTATAAATAAATAAAACTATTTTTGCCAGAAAACATGATGCAGGATTACAGGATTAGCTACATCTGTTTGAAATGCTTACCACTTTGCAAAACAAACAAACAGAAAAATTACTAGCAGAGTGTAGTGAGTTGAATAGTGCCCTTTCCCTCAAGTTCATGGTCACCCAAAGCCTCAGCATGTGACCAAATTTGGAAATAGGGAGTGTGCACATTTGTAAATTTTGTGTTAGTTAAAATGAGGTCATATTGGATTATGGTGCGCTCTAAATACAGTGACTGGTGTCCTTGTAACAGGAGGAAAGGACACAGAGAAGGTCATGTGAAGATGTAGGCAGAGACTGGGGTGATGTAGCTACAAGCCAAAGAATGCCAAGGGTTCCAGGGAACTGCCAGAAGCTAGGAATAGACAAGGAAGGATTCTAGAGACTATGAAGGGAATATGGCCCTCCCAGGACCTTGGTCTCAGACTTCCAGCTGCCAAAACTGTGAGAGAATAAACTTTTGTCTTTCCAACCCACCAAGTTTGTGGTAATTTGTTACAGCAGCCCTAGGAAACTAATATAAGGGGAAAATGCCTCCATTTCTTTTTGCTGAAGAAAGAATCAATCAATCAAAATTAACATCATCTCTCATGGTCAAGTCTGTTGTTGTTTAGTCACTAAGTAGTGTCTGATTCTTTCTCAACCCCTGGACTGTAGTCCACCAGGCTCCTCTGTCCATGGAATTCTCCAGGAGAGAATACTGGAGTGGGCTGTCATTTCCCTCTCCAGGGGAATTGTCCCAGACCAGGGATCGAACCCAGGTCTCCTGCATCGAAAATGGATTTCTTACCACTGAGTCACCAGGGAAGCAAGTTAAAACAACTTAAAGGAGCTACAGACTGTAGTGTCTGAATACCTCACCTTTTTGCCTACATACCTGGTAAGAACAGAGGCTGCCGTGCCCGCATGACCTCCACCACCAGTATTCAAGAATCTAAGTAAAAATACACACTGAACACAGAAATTCTGCTCAGAAACAGATAAGAACCCATGTGAAAGCTGATGGTGGTGTTGAATTCTTCTATAGCTTTGCTGATTTTCTATCTAGTTATACTATCAATCGCTGAGAAAGGAGCATTATCATCTTCACTTAAAACTGCAGGTTAGTCTATTTTTCCTTTCAATTTTATCAGTTCTTGCTTCATATGTTTCAGCTCTTTTCACTGGGGCATGCATATTTAGTATTATTACGTCCTCTTGGTGGATTGATCATTTTATCATCAAACAACGTCCTTCCCTGACTCTGGTGATTTTCTTTGCTTTGAAGTCTACTTTACATGACATTAAAATAGCCATTCCTGCTGTTTTCTGATTAATGTTTACATAGAACATCTTTTCCCATCATTTTGTTTTCAATCTATTATATCATTATGTTTGAAGTGAGTTTTTTGTAGAACTGTATATAGTTAGGTTATATTTGTTAATCCACATTGCCAATGGGCCTTTTAATATTTAGACCATTGTGCATTCAATGAAATTATTGATATTTTAGGACTTAAGGCTGTCATTTTGTTGTTGCTTTTGTCTGTTCTCTACTTTTTGTCTTCTTTTTTCTGCCTTCCTATGGCAGAAAGATTTCTCTAAAGAAATTCATTTTTATTCACTAACAATCCTTAATCACAGTTTTACAAACATATTTAATATATGTATATTCATTAAACATATAACTTAAATATATATTATGTAGTATACCTTACTATACAAGTATTAAATATATATAATACTTTATTTATACATATATAAAACTGTGATAAGATATAAAGTATTAGTCTACTGGTATTATTTTACCAATTCCAGTGAAGTACAGAAAATTTACCTCCCTTTATACCTTTTTAGCTTCCCCTGTTTATAACTGCATTAAATACTTCTTCCAAACATATTTAGAAACACATCAACATCATAATTTCTGCTTCAACCATCAAACAAAACTTAGAAATCTTGAGAGGACAGCTGACTATATGTACCCATATTATTCCTACTATGTTCTTTCTCCCATCCTGAAGTTCAAAGGTTCTTTCTTGAATCATTTCCTTTCTGTTTAGGGAACTTCCTTTAGATGTTCATTTAGGAAAGGTCTCCTGATGACAGATTCTGTAGTTTTCCTTCATTTGAAAATGTCTTGATTTCCTCTTATTCCTAAAAGACAATTCACTAGATAAAGGATTCTGGGTTGGCAGTTTTCAACACATAAAAAATATCATGTCCATAAGGAATATAGGGGCTTTCCTGGTGGCTCTGGGGTAAAGAATCCACCTGCAACACAGGAGACCCAAGTTCAATTCCTGGGTCAGGAAGATCTCCTGGAGCAGGGCATGGCAACTCACTCCAGTATTCTTGCCTGGAGAATCCCATGGACAGAGAAGACTGGTGGGCTGCAGTCCATAGCATCACAAAGAGTCAGACACGATGAAGCGACTTAGCGTGTACCTTAAGGAATACAGGGGGAAAGTATCACGTCACTTCTTCTGCCCTTTATTAGGATCTCTGATGAGAAACCCACACAGTGTCATTCACACTGGCTTATCCCCTACAGGTTAAGTGTTGATTTCCTTTGGCTGTTTTTAAGGTTTTCTGTCTCTGGTTTTCAGAAGTTTAATTATGATATGTTTTGGTATGGATTTCTTTGGGATGATCCTATTTAATGTTCATTTAGCCTCTTGACTACAGATTTAAGTCTCCTCCCAAATTTGTGAAGTTTTCAGCCATTATTTCTTTGGGTAACCTTTCACCTCATGCTCTTTCCCCTCTCCTCTGGAACTCCCAAGACAAAATTTTAGATGATCGTTTTTAACAATCACAAAGTTCCCTGAGACATCATTTGTTCACTTTGTATTTTCTCTCCAATATTCAGATTGAATAATTTGTTTTTGTTTCCAGTTCACTGATTTTTTTTCCCCTCTGTCCCTTTCATTCTGCTGCTAAACCCATTCACAAAGCTTTTATTTTGGTTATTCTATTTTTCAGTTCTAAAATTTGCCTTTAGTTCCCATTTATATTTTCTATTTCCTTTCTGAAGTTTCTATTCTCTTTTTACATTTGTTTCAAACATGTTAGTATCTACTGACTGTCTTTCTTTCATCTAGTTTGGTGTCTCCCCTGTTCTTGGTATGACAATTCATTATTCAGTTGAAACCTGAATGTTTATATGTTACATGACTCTAGCTCTTTTTTTCAAAATTACTGTACTACTGAGTTTCACTTTAACGTTTTAAATTATTTATTTATTTGTTTTTGGCTCTGCTGGGTCTTCATTGCTTTGTATGGGCTTCCACTCATAGCGGTGGCTTCTCCTGTTGTGCAGCACTGGGTGCACAGGTTTCAGCAGTTGTGGCTTGCATGCTCTAAAGCATGGACTCAGTGGTTGCAGCACACAGGTTTAGTTGCTTTGTGGCATGTGGGATCCTCCCGGACCAGAGATCAAATACATGTCCCCTGCGCTGGCAGGAGGATTCTTATCCACTGCACCACCAGGGATGAGGGTGCATGAGGTCCCTCTTGGCCTGTGCAGGCACAGGAGAACAGTTGTTTTTCTATGGTGCCTACATGGAGTAGGGTGGTTTAGTAAGTCTTAGACTGACTAGAAGTCTACTGTGTTTTTAGACAGTCTCCTACTTGCTCCTTTGGCTGGAGAGAGTAGGCTTGAGACTTTGTTTACACCCCTTGGCATCTGGAGGTTGGTGGTTTCTTCAGCTCCAAGTCTGGGATATATGGGGCAAAAAGAAAAATCTATGGAACTCACCACCATGTCGTTCCTAGGGTCCAAGGTCTGCAGTTACTCTGCAGTCTTTACATCTTTCAGGGACTTTTTATGCTCCTTTTCTAGACAGGGTCCAGAGTTTTAATCATATTTAGTAGGAAGAAGAGGAAACCTATGTCTACTCCATTTTCCTAGAACCAAAGTCAGACTTCATTCACGTTCATTTTTTAAAGGATAGTTTTGCTCGATATAGAAGTCTTAGTTTGTTTTTTTCCCAGCCTCTTGACTATATCACTCTACCATTTTCTGAATACCATGGTTTCTGATGAGAAAACAGTCACTAATCACACTATTGTTGGCCTGTATGTGATAAGGTACTTTTATCCTGCTGTTTTCAATATTTTGTCTTTCAGTACTGTGACTATGACATGTCAAGGTAGCAGTTCTCATTTGTGTTTATCCTGGTTGAAGTTCACTGAAGTTCTTGGATCTGTAGATAATTTTCATCAAGTTTGGTATTTAGATAATTTTGCAAAAATGTTTTGTCCCTTTCTTGCTCCCTTCTCCAGCTGGGACTCCTATTATACATGTGTTAAAATCATGTTCAAATGTTTGATACCATCATGCAGGCCTCTGTTGATCAGTCTCAAGTTTTTTTTTTTTCCCCTCTCTGTTCTTTGGTTTGGAAATTTTCTTAGCAATCCCATTGCTGGGCATACACACTTGAAACCAGACTTGAAAGAGACACGTGTACTCAATGTTCATCGCAGCACTGTTTGTAATAGCCAGGACATGGAAGCAACCTAGATGCCCATCAGCAGACGAATGGATAAGGAAGCTGTGGTACATATACACAATGCAATATTACTCAGCCATTAAAAAGAATACATTTGAATCAGTTCTAATGAGGTGGATGAAACTGGAGCCTATTATACAGAGTGAAGTAAGCCAGAAAGAAAACACCAATACAGTATACTAGCACATATATATGGTATTTAGTCAATCGGTAAAGATAACCCTGTATGTGAGACATCAAAAGAGACACAGATAAATAGAACAGTATTATGGACTCTGTGGGAGAGGGCGAGGGTGGGATGATATGGGAGAATGGCATGGAAGCATTTAAATTATCATATGTGAAATGAATCGCCAGTCCAGGTTCAATGCATGATACAGGGTGCTCGGGGCTGGTGCACTGGGATGACCTGGAGGGATGGGATGGGGAGAGAGGTGGGAGGGGGTTCTGGAGGGGGAAAACATGTACACCCATGGTGGATTCATGTCAATGTATGGCAAAACAAATACAATATTGTAAAGTTAAAAAAAATAGAAATTAAACTAATTTAAAAAAAAAAAGAAATTTTCTTTTGACTTACCTTCAAGTTCACTGATTCAGGCATCCTACCATTTCTAATCTGCTATCATGTTAACTCTTCATTTCAGTTATTATATTTTCCATTCACATGGTTCTTCTTTTATCTTTTCTATTTGTCTGTTGTGAGTCTCTATTTGTTGATTCACATAGTATTTTCTACCAATTCTTGAATATATTTTCTCTTAGTCCTTTAAATATAATAGCTGCTTTTAAGTCTTTGTTAAATCCAGTGTCTGTGCTTACTCAGTTTCTACTTAATCTTTTTCCCTGGTATTGATCAGTTTCCTGTTTGCATATGTATTGCTTTTTAGGTGAAAACTAAACATTTCGATTACTTATATACACATACACATACACATATATAGTGAAAATATTATTTGACTTTGCACTACTCTCTGTTCCCCTTTCCTGGTACAAATGATATCACAAACACCTGAGGAGAAAAACTGAAATTCACTATCTTCAATTTGACAGTGGCAGCTGACTGTATTTAACAACATTTGTGAGAAGACCTAGCAATTTGGTGAATATCTTAAAACACTAAATACTGTTTTCATCTGCAGATTTGATACTGCCTCAGATCAACCAATGATAATAATAATAACTTTGAAAAAGCAATGGACACCCAGTAAAGGATGAAATTAGGACAAAGTCAGGCCTATTTCTCAGAGTCTTCCTCCATTGCACTACATCCTACCCATCTGCTCAAGCAAGAATCCTGAGGAGTAATTCTTGATTCCTCCCTCTCCCTCACCCCCACATCTAGCTGGTCTGATGAGGTCTACCTCCAAAGCAGATCTCTAATGGATGGCAGCTATCATCTCCATAGTAACCATCCTGCTCCAAACCACCTGCTCCATGTTCCACCTGGACTATCACAACTGTCTCCTAAGAGGTCTTGCAACTTCCAAAATGGTACCCAATAGGAGCACAACGATATTTGTTAAATAAATAAAAACTATGCCATTGTGAAAGAAGCTAGACAAAAAAAAAAAAAAAAATAGGTACACACTGTACATTCCATTTATCTAGAACTCTAAAACATACAAAATACAAATTAATCTACTATGACAGAAAGCAGATCAGCAATTGCTCGAGTATTAGAGGCAGGAAGGGCAAAGTGGAGCCATTACCAAGGGCATAAGGAAATTTTGGGATGATGGTATGTTCACTATCTATACTATGGTAGTTTCATGGACACGTATGTATATATATTTATTTTTTGATCGGTATATACAGTTATACTCAGGTGGTACAGCAGTAAAGAATCCATCTGCCAATGCAGGAGCTACAAGAGACAAAGGTTTGATCCTTGGGTCAAGAAGATCCCCTGGAGAAGGATATAACAACCCACTCCAGTATTCATGCCTGGAAAATTCCATGGACAGAGGAGCCTGGAGGCTATAGTTCATGGGACTGCAAAGACTCGGACATGACTATGCATGGCACACACACATATAATTATTTATATATATAAACTGGTCAGATTGTACACTTTAAAAATGTACAATTTATGCAAATCATACCACATTAAAGCTATTTTAATGAAAATAAACAAATTTTTAAATGATGGTATTTTAAATAAAACTATGAGATATGGAATCGACTTCAAATAATCCAGGGGAGAAGGAGAGCAAGGATGAGTGGACGGAAATACAGATGAAACTAAATTAGCCATGAGCTGATAATTATTAACTTTGGGTATGAAAGACATTGGGATTCCATACACCACTCTCTCAACTTCTGCATGTTTGAAATTTTCTATAATAAGAACAATTTTTAAGTTAAATGAGAGAAAGCATACACCAGAATAAGCTAAAAGAAAAAAAACTTTCAGAGCCCCCAAATGTTAGGAGTCAAAAGTTTCCTCAGAAGTTTATTTATACGGGGTTTGGAGTTTAAAAGGACAGGTTTCATTCTCCACCTTCTGACCCTGAGAAGCATGCATCTTCCCTTGAGAGCTAAGACATCCTCACCCTGACTGGCTAAAAGCTGGGCTCTCTGCACACCTGACTTCTCAACAAGTCTTTAAGCTATCTTATCATCCAGGTTTCCACAGGCTTAATTTTGGCATTCTCAAGTTCAGTATTAAAGAAAAATGATCTTATTGCCGATTTGAAGCACTTCATGCATGTTAAAGCAGCGCCCTTGTTACATCACCCAGGACTATAGCAACAGGCAGCTCACAGACACACCAACAGGGGCAGTTTTTTTAACCTTTTTCTTCAGTGTCTGCTTGTGTGTCTCCTAAAAGGAATTTCTTTCCAGTCACCTCAACTGTTTTTCAAGAAAGGAACTCTGGGGCTTCCCTAGTGGTCCAGCAGGTAAGAATAGCCTTGCAACGCAAGGGACATGGATTCCATCCCTGGTTGGGGAACTAACATGCCACAAGCTGCAGGACAACTAAGCCCACGCGCAGCAACTAGAGAGCCTGCAGGAGGCAATGAAGATCCCACGGGCTTCAGCTAGGACCTGATGCAGTCAAATACACAAATACTTTTTAAAAGAGAACTCTGCTTACATTCGCTTAGAGCATACTGCCATAATATCTCTTCCCTCATTTGATCCTCAGAAATGCCTTGGGAAGCAGAAAGTATCATGATCCCCATTTCAGGGATGAAGAATAGTGAAGCTCAGAGAGATGGAATAAATGGACAGATCCAGGTCACACAGCTAGCAAGTAACAAGGCCAGAAGGCAACGTCCATCCCACCCCTGTGCTTGCCCAGCTCGACTCTTCCAAACTAGCTGCACCTCTGACCAAGGCACATTTGTGAAAAACAAAGTAAAAAAAAACAAATTCACTTCAGTTACCTGATGTCAAACGTGACAAGGGATTTTAAGAGTGGGTGGCTGAAACCAGTACTTCAAATAAAGAGGTTTCAGTTATGTGTAATTTTATTCAGCCCCCAGCACAACGACTAACATAAGGGACTGCAGTTAGCTTTAGATGTTGCATGAGGAGAGGAAAAGGAGGGTGACACCCGGAGAAAGGTCAAAGAAAGGAAACTCGAGATCAGATTGGAAAGAATAGCACTTTAAACACACAGTCCAAATTAACAACCCCCGCAGTATTTTCTCTGTAAAACCAGCATGCACTGTATGGTGATTACCCTGTTAGACAAATGAATGAAAACAGTCATTTCCTCCATGCTACTTGTTTCGCCCACACCCGGCTAAAAAGGAAGAGAATTCTCAACACGGTATTAACTCGCTCACAGTGTCCGTGGTCCTCTATCTTCCAAAAATATATGTCCCTTTCATAACCCAAGGACTACAGTAACAGTTCTTGCTTTGGGGGATAATACATAAAACTGGTTATTTAAAACACTGATTCCAACTGTAACAGCTAATAATAGCAGCTAATATTTACTGAGCACATATTAGAATCAGGTATTGTTTTAACGTTTTGAATTTTTAAAATGATATTCTGATGTAGGTTCTATTATTGGGAGGGCAACTATAATTAATTGTCCAAATAAGGATACCTTGGGGAGTGAATAGGGCAGCTATTAACAACTGTGCCAGGCATGAGTACAGGCTAGGGATGTTTGGACACCCCATCATCAGGGCCATCTTACAGATGAAGACTCAAAGAACAGAAAGGTTAAATTCCCTGTTCTGTGTAACACAGCTAGTAATGGGAGGAGCCAGGGTTCAAGCCCAGGCCATCTGGTTCCAGGCTCCCACTCAGCCACTCGGCCATATGCCCCTTTATGAGCTGATGTGGTATCATATTTTTAAAGAAATCATTCCACTGTTCCAGTTTGAACAGCATAAGCCCTTCCATATTTCACAAGTTCACTGCCAAGAAAATGGCTACGCCCAAGGGAAACTGAGTTGACAGTTCATATTTTTTAAAAATAAAGACATTCATCAGCTTCAGGATAGAGCTGAAATAACGCCCCGTTAGATGTGCTTCTCCAAACATACTTCTCTTGGCATAGGGCATCTGCTTTTTTCACTTAAGAATAAATACGCATTTAAAGTAGCAACACTTACCATCTAAACAGACATCCACATACCAAGGATGCCTTCAGTAGTTTCTCAGGCTCAAATCCCCTGGAGAAGGGGAAGATCCCCTGCAGAAGGGAAAGGCTACCCACTGGGGATCTCAATCTCAACCTCATACCATGGAAAAACCTGTTCCATTTCATAGACCTACTTTGTAAGGTCTCATCTTCCCTTGTGTATCACTGGAAAGGTTTTCAAATACCTCCAAAGGGAAAGCATGCCCGAGAAATAAGTGATAACAAGGAAATCCAACATCTTCCTTTCATTACGCAATGAATGACAGGTGCCATGAGATCTCAGTGAGTCACAATGGCAGGTGCGTAGAAAGTGTCTTTATGTACACACACAATAGCGTGTCAATTTGCTTCTTTTTTTCCCTAATATTTTGTCATTTATTTGGCTGCACTGGGCCTTAGTTGCAGCATGCAGAATCTTGGTAGTTTGGGCACGTAGGATCTTTTTGTTGTAACATGCGAACTCTTAGCTGTGGCAAGTGGCATCTAGTTCCCTGACCAGGGATCAAACTCAGGCCCCCCGCATTGAGATTGCAGAGTGTTAGCCCCTGGACCAGCAGGCAAGTCCCTTGGTCTTGCTTCCTAAGGCAACATGATGTTGGTCTGTTTCCCATTATCCCCTTTCTTGAGTCCCTCATGACATCACTGTCCATTGCACTTACAGTTCTTTCTGCCTCTTCCCTCAGCTTTCACACTCCATTTAGTGTCCCTGTCAAATGACAAGCCCCCCAGACAGCCTGAAAGATCACACCCCCTCCTCCACCTTCCATCCCTCTCTCTCCTCCTACCCTCTATGTCCCCCTTCTTCCTCGCTGTGGTATCAAAATGCCAATATTTGGTCGTTGTCCCCAGTTCCTGGCCCAGAGCTCCTGAGATCCTTGGAAGAGAAAGATGAGAATCTTTCTTTTGTTGCATCTTCTGAGTTGTATACTTTAAATTAAGCTCAGCAATCATAAGTAAAGTGTTTTCCTGAGTTCTGTGAGTTGTTCTAGTAAATTACCAAGCCTGAGCAAAGGGCTCATCTGAACCCCCAAATTCACATTCTGCCAGGCAGAAGTGTAGGGAGCCTGGGTACCCCATTTTCAGCTGGTATATGAAGTATTGGAAGATTTGTATGATTGAGTTCATAATCTTTACTATCTGTGATAACTCCAAGAATAAGCATCAGAACTGGACTGAATCTCTGTACACCCAGCTCATGTTGAGATAAATTACATTCTTGGTATCAGATAAATTACATATTTTGTATCAGATAAAAACACACATATATGGTGTCAGAACGGTACAAGAAAAATGAAATATACTAACACTTACTAATGGTGACAAATTATAAATTGCTTTCCTTCTCCTAACAGGGCAGGCACCTTGACAACATGGACTTTGCTCTATTCCCTGCTTTATCATTTGAGCCTGAAACAGTGGCTGAGACTACAGATGTCAATATTATTTGAACCAGTGGATGTATGCCTTGCACTTAAGTTTCTATATAATTGCTCTTGGTCAAAAAGTAGAGACTCAACAAAAAAGGGGGGAAAGGTTAGAATGAAGAGAAAGATGGTAGAGACCCCTGTGGTACAATGGGAAATTACATAGTCGGTCTTTGTACTGATTCTCCAGAGTGATCTGTGTCTTCTATGTGCTGATAAGATGACTGGTAGCTGGGGGGCCCTAGATAAATTCTGGATGGGCCCTGGTCAGGCAGAGAGACCTAGGCACGAATAGCAAGTTGGAACATTTAGCTCCACCCCTTGATCTCTGGGGGCTTCCCTTGTGGCTCCGCTGGTAAAGAATCTGCCTGCAATGTGGGAGAGCTGAGTTTGATCCCTGAGTCAGGAAGATCCCCTGGAGAAGGGAAAGGCTACCCACTGCCATATTCTGTCCTGGAGAATTCCAAGGACTATATAGTCCATGGGGTCACGAAGAGTCAGACACGACTGAGCAACTTTCACTTTCTTTCACAAATCTCAGGGGAGGAGAGGGGTTCTGGTGATTGGACCTAACCATCAATGGCCAAGGGTTTAATCTATTATACCTATGTAATGAGACCTCCATAAAACAACCAAACAATGGGATCTGAAGAGCTTGAATTGGTGGACACATTTATGTGCTGGGAGGGTGGTACACCCCCCATTCACAGGGATAGATGTTCCTGTGTGTAGGACTCTCCTGGACCCCACACTGTGTATCTCTTCATCTGGCTATTCATTGGTATTCTTTATTATAAACTCGTGATAGTAAGTAAAGGGATCTATGGACTGTCCTAGCACATTATCAAATCTGAAAGGGGGGAGCTGTGGGAACTCCTGACTTAGGAGCCACCTCAGATAGAAGTGCAGGCACCCAGAGCACCCAATACTTGGACTGGCATCTGAAGTGGGGGCAGACTCGTGGGACTGAGCCCTTAAACCTTGGAGTCTGTGCTGACTCCAGGTGGTTAGTGTCAGACTGAACTGAACAAAAGATATCCAGATGGTGCCCAGGGAGTTGGTATGGAAAAAAGTTATACATCTGGTGTCAGAAGTGTTGTTGGCATTTTTCACAGAGCTAGAAAAAAAATTTTTTTCTTTAATTTGTACAAAAACACAAAAGACCCTGAACAGCCAAAACAATCTAGAAAAGGAAGAAGGGAGCTGTAGGAGTCGTGCTCCCTGACTCAGATTATACTACAAGGCGACAGCAATCAGAACAGTATGGCGCTGGCACAGAAACAGACACACAGTTCAATGGAACAAGACAGAGAACCCAGAAATGCAACCACACTGACACAGGCAACTGGTCTATGACAAAGAAGGTAAGAAAACATTGAACAAAAGACAATCTCTTCCATAAGCGGCGGACAACTACATGTAAAGAATGCAAATGATGCGACTGACAAGGGATTAATCACCAAAATATACAAACAGTTCATACAGCTCATTATATTAGAAAAAAAGAACCCAACCAAAAAGTGGGTAGAAGATCTAAATAGATAGCTTCTCCAAAGAAGACATATATATGCTCAAAGATACATGAAAAGATGTTCAACATTGTTAATTATCAGAGAAATGCAAACCAAAGCTATAATGCAGTAAAATGGCCTCATACCATCCAGAATGGCCATCATCAAAAAGTTGGCAAATAATAAATGCTGGAGAGGGTGTGGAGAAAAATATACCTTCCTACATATGATCCACCAATCCCAATGATCCACATACTCGTTGGCATGCATCTGGAGAAAACTATAATTTGATAAGATACTCTCAGGGAATTCCCTTGTGATCTAGTGGTTAGGACTCCGTGCTTTCACTGTTGTGGGCCTGGGTTCAATTCCTGGTGGGGAACTAAGATCCCACAAACTGTGTGGCAAATAAATAAATAAAGCCAAGTTAAAGATTTCAGGATTTACAGAAGACTTTTTAAAAAATAAAAAAAAAAATTACACCCCAATGTTCATAACAGCACTATTTATAACAGTCAAGATATAGAATAAATCTAAAAGCCCATCAACAGATGAGTGGATAAAGAAGATGTGATACATACACACATATTACTCAGCCATAAGAAAGAGTTAAATAATTCCATTTGCAGCAAAATGAATAGACCTAGACATTATCATACCAAGTGAAGTAAGTCAAACAGAGAAAGACAAATGATATTACTTCTATGTGGAATCTTAAAAAAAAAAAAGGATACAAATGAACTTATATACAAAACAGAAACAGACTCACAGACATAGAAAACAAATTTATGGTTACCAAAGTGGAAAGCAGGAGGAGGAATAAATAAGGAGTTTTCAATTAACACAGATATACTACCACATGTAAAACAGAAAATCACCAGGGACCTACTGTATAGCACAGAGAACTATACTCAATATTTCATAATAATCTATTATATATGGGAAAAGAATCTGAAAAAGAATATACATATATACGTAACTGAATTAGTCTGCTGTACACATGAAACTAACACAACATTGTAAATCAACTATATTTCAATTTTAAAAACTAAAACGAAATACTTGTTAAGAAATTCTGTGGGGCATATACCCAGAAGTAGCATTGTAGGATCACAGAGTTCTATTTTTAACATTCTGAAGAACCACTGTGTTGTTTTTCTAAGAAGTTGTACCACTTTTTTTAATAGCAGTCATCCTTGTGGGTAAGAGGTGGCCAAGGACCTCAGCTTCCACAGTCACTCTATCCAACTTCTCGGGAGGAAGGAAAGAGAGGAGAAAAAGCAGCAAAGTCCCAAGAAAATGACTAACACTATGATTTATACAATGGCAGAAAAATATGTTTTATTTGAGATATGGATCATAATAATTGTGAAAATCCAGGGTAGTTTTTCAACACAAGGCCATGAAATAACTAAATGCTAAAAACCAGTCAACCTAAACACACAGGAAGCACTGTTAAGAGAAAATAAGTAACACACTGGATTTCCACAACCAAGAACTAACTTTCTCATCATCTGCTGATAGTATACATTGCTAAACAGAATGTGTCATCTAATAATGCAGGTAGTTCTTTAATTTCAGAAAGCTTAATATACTAACATACTATACAAAAGAGCATTCACAGTCTATCCAATCCTGGAGAGGTTGGTTCTGAAGAACAGAGAAATGAGTTTGTTTCATCCTAAACAAGGCACAGTATCTAGTTGTTGTTGTTAAGTCACTAAGTCATGTCCGACCCTTTGTGATCTTATAGACTGTAGCCTGCCAGGTTCCTCAGTCCATGGGATTTCCCAGGCACGAATATTGGGGCAGGTTGCCATTTCCTCCTCCAGGGGATCTTCTTGACTCAGGGATTTAACCCGCATCTCCTACACTGGCAGGTAGATACCTTACCACTGAGTTACTTGAGAAGCCCTTATGGTACACAGTAGCATCATCCTAAAGAAAGGTGACTTTTGGGTCAGTGAAAGTGTACCCAAGATCACAGGGTACAGACTACATCTGCTGAAAGGTCTACTCCACATTCAGTCACTTGCTTTTATCCGAATGATGCTGTGAAACTGTTCAGTCCTGCCTGCAAACAGACATGGCTCTAAAGCATGTGAGAAGCGAGAAAACCAGTTTATAGTCTTCATAAGGATTTCGTTTATTAGATTCTCTTATACTCACAATCTTCTGTGTTCTTCAGCGACAACTCACTACCAAGTTATGAGAGAGTATAAGCAATTAGTTTATACCAAATCATATTTTTAGTTAAACATTTTCTGCAAAGAATACTTGATTACTTCCATGATTTTATTTCGTATACTGTGAAAGTAGCTAAGTGCTAAATGCCCAATTCTGTAAGTTCTGTCACTTCATTAGAAGCAGTGTTTACTTTTTTTAGTGTGTCTAAAGCAGAGACTGTCCACAGAAAGAAGTGCACAGTTGCGTGCTACCAGATGTCCTATGTTGTTTCCACATCCCTAAAAAGGTCCAGAATAAGTATCTTTCATGAATTAGATTTCAAAGTGAGCTGGCATTTCATAGCTCACTGACATTTTCATTGCATATTAAAAACTAGTCATGATTAAGATTTATCAAGTGTTTACTACATACCACTCACTACACTAAACATTTTCTTTGTGGTATCTCACTGAAATCTCTCAGTCTCTCCACAAAGGGTACTGTTATTTCTCACTTACAGATGGGGAAGCTGAATGAGGATTTAAGTGACTTGCTCCAGCTTAATCAGCTGGTAGGTGGCTAAGATAGGAAACCAGGTCCAACTCCCAAACTGCCTGAGTTTAACCATCATGTTAAACTTCCTCCTCACATATAATTAAAGACATGACCACATATATGTAATTACGTGCATTTGCTTGACTCCTTCACATCTGCAGCCTCCAAGAGGGCAAAGGGATCGTATCTGTGGGATTCCCAGAACCCAGCTCATAAGTCTGGCATTCAGTAGACTGCCAATAAACTTTGCTGAATGAATAAAAGCATATATTTATATAAAAATCACACATATGGATAGGAATATACCTATATTATAAATATATTCACATATCCATGTGAAAATCCTCCCCAGAATAAGCTGATGTAAAAGATAATCAGACTGTTCTATTTCTTCTCTTCTCAATAACATGGTTTAATTTCCAGATCCTTAGGAAAAGAACAAATGAGTCACACTACGGCATAGGGAAAGACATGAAAGGTGAAGCTATAGAAAGGGAAAATGACACCAAATTATTTCACAATCCATTAACAGGCTAAATGTTCAGGGCAAAAACTGACTTGCCAAATCAATAATTTTTAAGAACAATTTAGTGGAAGGAAATAAGAGATTCAGAAGGTAAAAAGGGCAGGAAACTGATTTAAAATCTCAAGATATAAAAAAACCATAGGCATATAAAAAACCATACTGCCTCTCACTTATTTTTGGAAGAAGCCTCTGCATGACTCAGCGATTCACATCTCTCTAAAGTATCTTTCAGCGTTACCACACTTCCTGAAATTCCTGTGCAGTCTGTGGTAAAATACTACAAGGAAGTAAGCAGTCTTTCAAGTTCTGCATCTCAAATAACATCTGGACACCGGCCAAGACTGTACAAGCTTCATGATCAGAAGACCTGGGATTTCATCTCGACTCTGCAAATCAAATTCAAAATCTGGGGCAAAGTCAGAACCTCTCTCCACTCTATGAATTATCATAAGAAGGGATACTAAGGCCACCTGCCTCCTTTTGCACAATCAGGAATATTCTGCGGGTATGAGAAATACGGAAGAGTCTCTGAGAAAGAGGGAGGGAGACAGAGCACTCTGAGCTCTTTGAGGAGAAAAAAACAAATATAAATGTAAAGAATAAGGACTCTGACGCCTCCTCACACAAGCACTAGGCGGCCTTGGGAACAAGTCACGCTGTGGACAAGGGTGTGAGGCACACCTGTTCTGTAACCCAAACACGTTTCATTGTAAGGCTCTGATCTGCCTCTTGAGAAACCTGTATGCAGGTTAGGAAGCAACAGTTAGAACCAGACATGGAACAACAGACTGGTTCCAAATAGGAAAAGGAGTACGTCAAGGCTGTACGTCCCTAAGGCTGCTTATTTAACTTATATGCAGAGTACATCATGAGAAACGCTGGGCTGGAAGAAGCACAAGCTGGAATCAAGATTGCCGGGAGAAATATCAATAACCTCAGATATGCAGATGACACCACCCTTTTGACAGAAAGTGAAGAAGAGCTAAAAAGCCTCTTGATGAAAGTGAAAGACGAGTGTGAAAAAGTTGGCTTAAAGCTCAACATTCAGAAAACTAAGATCATGGCATCCAGTCCCATCACTGCATGGCAGATAGATGGGGGAAACAGTAGAAACAATGGCTGACTTTATTTTTGGGGGCTCAAAAATCATTGCAGATGTTGACTGCAGCCATGAAATTAAAAGACGCTTACTCCTTGGAAGGAAAGTTCTGACCAACCTAGACAGCACATTAAAAAGCAAAGACATTACTTTGCCAACAAAGGTCCGTCTAGTAAAGGCTATAGTTTTTCCAGTGGTCATGTATGGATGTTAGAGTTGGACTAGAAAGAAAGCTGAGCACCGAAGAATTGATGCTTTTCAACTGTGGTGTTGGACAAGACTCTTGAAAGTCCCTTGGACTGCAAAGAGATCCAACCAGTCCATCCTAAAGGAGATCAGTCCTGGATGTTCATTGGAAGGACTGATGTTGAAGCTGAAACTCCAATACTTTGGCCACCTGATGCTAACAGCTGACCCATTGGAAAAGACCCTGATGCTGAGAAAGACTGAGGGCAGGAGGAGAAGGGGACAACAGAGGACGAGACGGCTGGACGGCATCACCGACTTGATGGACATGGGTTTGGGTGAACTCCGGCAGTTGGTGATGGACAGGGAGGCCTGGCGTGCTGCTCTTCATGGGGTCGCAGAGAGTCAGACACGACTGAGCGACTGAACTGAACTGAACTGAGAAAGACAGTTTGGGGAAGTGCTTGGGGGACCAGCTCCAGATGGACAGGGAACACACATTTTCTTCCCAATGTGTAATGATTCCACCTCTGGTTTAGGAGTGCTGTGGTCAAAGTCTTTATAACTACAGGCTACTGTATATGAGAAATTGTAAAGAAGAGAATTATTCTGTGTACCGGAATATACACATACATTAACCTTTGCTGACTGTCAAGCATGATGAGACAGAAGCCTTAGCTGAAAATGTTAAGCATAAATTAGGGGCTGCGATACTAGGGAAGTGCTGGGGGATTCACATAAAAAACCAATCTGTCCAGGGAGGCTAGAGTAGGAAGAAGATGGGAAGGGAGGGTCACGGAGGTGGAAGATGGGATGCCAAGCCCAGTGGAGAAGATCTGGTTCTGGATACAGCGCCTAAGCTTCCGGCTGTCAATTCACACTTCAAACCACACCAGGGACAGAGAAGAAAAACCTTTGGCAACTGACCCGTAATGGAGGCCTCCTAACACCTAAAATCTGGTGCGTACCCACTCTGACCAGAAATGCTGCTCAGACCTGGCCTGTCAGCTGTAGACCCAAATAAATAAGGGAACCAAGTGACAGAGACCTTATCAGCTCTCCACTCCCTTCCCTCTGTTCCCTTCCAGTTAAACAGAGGTGCAAGGAAAGAATAAACAAATTTGAAGGGAACCAAAAAAAACCTGGGTTTTGGTTTTGACTTCCTAAGCATCAGTGGGGCAAAAGCTTCCTGGTACCAGGGAAGGAGGGCTTCCCTGGTGGCTCAGCAGTAAAGAGTCCGCCTGCAATGCAGGAGATGTGCGTTTGATCCCTGGATTGGAAAGATCCCCTGGAGGAGGGCACAGCAACCCACTTCAGTATTCTTGCCTGGAGAATCCCATGGAGAGAGGAGCCTGGCGGGCTACAGTCCATGGGGTTGCAAAGAGTCGGACACAACTGAAGTGACTTAGCATGCACACACCATGGAAGGAAACATAACTAGGGATTCTAAAAATCAAACTCTTTGTAGACAAGGATGGTGTGATGTTTATATCTGCCCCTAGTACAGAGCAAGTGCTCAGTAAATGCTTATTAACAAATAAAATGGAAGAAAAGAACACAATTTGGTCTAACAAGTAAGAGGACGTGCTGAAGGGGAAAGGATTTTCAAAAAGGATGTTCCAACTGAGAGGTGCTTGGAAAGTAATTAGCTCTCTTTTACTGTGTGGCGGATGCAGGGTCACGTGCTTGAATCTCTTGTGAATCCTCAGAACAACCCAACGTCCTTCAATTTTCCTTTACTCCCACTTTATGGACAAAGAAACAAAATCAAAAGATGTCATCCCTTTCTCCTAATTCCACCATGCCATCAAGGGGCAGAACTAGAATGTGGAACAACAGAGTGTGGATCATTTTAAAACCTGCCCTCATAAGCACGTTCCAACAGCTTCTTCATCCTACTACTTCATCCTACTTCATCCTACTTCCGAAGCCAGCACCAGACCCCAGGGCTGTTGTCCAGACTGATTGTGTCCTACGAATGATTTGCTACATCCCTAGCGACATTTACAGATGAAGCAGGAAGCCAGACAAGGGCAAGATGATTCACCCAAGACCCCTGGACATTTTCAAGCTAAATCTCAGGTGAAATTTCAGGCTACTGACCTCTGCTTTCATCACCAAGCCATGGTTCTGTCATTCAGCGCAGCCGGAAGAACTTGACAGAGGATGGCAAATAAGCACATTAGCAAACTCTCTGCCTGTAATGTTTCTGTTATAACCCCAGCCGGCGATGCTGACCTTCTGTTACCCCTATCTTAGAGCAGATGTCTCTCCTCTCCCAGAAGTGCTCTACATTGTGAAACAGAGTTCATAAAGCCCTTTCACTGAGCATGCCAAACGAAGGAAAACGATTCACCAGTCACTCTCCTAAGCCCCTAGTTGGTCAGCTACCAGAAATTCTTTAAACAGTTCAGTCATGCCCGTAAGGATGGGAAAAATACACTGCAGCAAAATCAGAAGAAAGAAACACACCCCTCTCACTGCTTTTACTGTGAGTATGAAAAGGCAACACGCTTCCGGACTGAAGGGCAAGCAGAGGGCAGCTATGGCTTTGGGGCTTTACTTTAAGAAACTGAAGCTGTTGTTGTTTAGTTGCTAAGTCATGTCTGACTCTTTGTGACCTCGTGGACTGTAGCCTGCCAGGCTCCTCTGTCCATGGGATTTCCCAGACAAGAATACTGGAGTGAGTTGCCATTCCCTTCTCCAAGGGATCTGAAAGCAGCAGGGTAAAGGATGAAAATCCTTTCTCTGCTGACCATGAACTCCTCATGAGGCCACACCCTGGCATGCCTGTGTTTGGATGCCAAGGACCTGGCACACAGCTGCTGCCACCCTTCCTAAGGCCACCTCCTCAGAAAAGCCTTCCCGGCTCCAGCCAGCAGAGAACAGAGCTCAACAAGGCCCCATCACAACCACATCAGCAGCAACTCTTTTTTTGAAGATTTATTTATTTATTTATTTATCTTTGACTGTGTTGGGTCTTTGTTGCTGTGAGGGTTTATCTCCAGTTGCAGCAAGTTGCGGGGGGGGGGGGCACTCTCTAGTTGCGATACATGGACTTCTCATTGCAGTGGCTTCTCTAGTTGTGGAGCACAGGCTCTAGGGTACCCGTGCTTCAATAGCTGCAACACATAGGCTCTAGGGCACCTCGGCTTCAATAGCTACAACACACAGGCTCTAGGGTACAGGCTCAGTGATTGCGGTGCACATGGTTAGTAGCTCTGTGGTATGCGGGATCTTCCTTGACCTGAGATCAAACAGGGGTCTCATACACTGCAAGACAGATTCTTAACCACTGGACCACCAGGGAAGTCCCAGCAGCAACTCTGACCACAGCGCATCTTGATTTACCTGATGGCCACCTCTCCCTAGACTAGACGTTCCCTAACAGCCAGGCTATCTCTTGCATCTTTGCATCTCTGAGAGCCAACACAGCCCCACAACACAGTAAGTTCTCAGGAAATGCGGGCTTAGCCCACGGCTGTAGGGCTCTGCCATCAGCCTCGTCTCATTTATGCAGCTATTGAGGGCAAAAAAAAAAAAAAAAAAAAACCAAACAGCTGAACTGGTTGATTCTAATAAGTTGGAAGGGAAAACCACTACCATAAATGACAGAGTTAATAGTCACAATGAAGTCAGTAAGCTGTCTCTCAAGGCTGAAACTGATTAAAAAAAAAAAAAAAGAATTTGATGGAGAGAAGAGATAGGCTCTTCATTACATTTCAAAATAGGGCCACTAAGATTCAAAACAGTTTAAAAACTACCTATAAATAAATGCATAAAACACAGCTGTATAATAACAATATTTAAAGAAACTCAGCCTAAAGTCAATAAACATGGGGGGCAAAGTGTGTGTGCTTATTCGCTCAGTCGTGTCCAACTTTTGTGACCCTATGGACTGCAGCTCCTCTGTCCCATGGATTCTCCAGGCAAGAATACTAGAGTGGATTGCCATGACCTCCTCCAGGGGATCTTCCCACCCCAGGAATTGAACCCAGGTCTCCCCCACTGCAGGCAGATTCTTTACCACCTGAGCTACCAGGAAAGCCCAAGAATACTGGAGTGGATAGCCTATCCCTTCTCCATGGGGTCTTCCCAACCCAGGAATCGAATCGGGGTCTCCCACACTGCAGGCAGATTCTTTACTGTCTGAGCTACCAGGGAAGCCAGGAGAAAAAGAGGAAGCACTCTTTGGCGACTACAAGCTTCTGAGGGGCCAACGGTGAGATGCTGCTCTTCCTGTCATGGCTGCAACTGCAAATGACAGTAAGAGGCCACACGGCAGAAGGGGCGTAGAACCAGCAATGTTGAAAACTGAAGCTGCCGTGTACCAAGTGCTTGCCCTTTGCCAAATGTTGGTCTAAGTAGCTACCAACACTCTCTCAGTCCCTCACAACAACCCTGTGAAGTGGGAATCTACGTCCCCACTGATGAAAGAAGCAAACCTGAATCCCGGAGTTGTTAACTGACTTGCCCAGAGTCACACAACGTTAACCACAGTGACAGCAATAAAATTCAAAAACCCTCAATTGGATTCCACTGGCGCAGCCTTTAATGGCTACCAGTCTGGGACCCAATGACAGAGAAGGAGGGAAAAGGACTGCTGCGCTATTATCTGCATCTATCAGGGAACATATAGACAGAACGCTGTGTACATTTCAAGATGCTCATTTAGAAAAGGGGACTTTCTTCCCACTCATATTATACGGAGGACTGTAACCCCAGTTGCCCTGGATTAGAATTCAAGTTATTCCAGGTGAAATTGAAAGAATGGGGATATTCATCCAGAAAAAGAAAGATGAGGAGGCACAGGCTGTGACTGTTTTCAGGGGTCTGAAAAGCTTGCATGCACAAGACAGAAGCCATGTTCTGTGTTCTCACCAACGGTACAATGATAACCAGTGAGCTGAAGCTCTGGGGGTGGAAATATTCGGTTGGCCATGGGAGAACATCAAACAATGGGCACGTCTGATGACACAACTAGATGTCCCACGTATTAGAGAGTTCTCGGGCTCAGAAGTTTGAAGCTCAAGGCTGCAGGACCACAGGTGTCACCGGGATCAAAACAGGGGCCCTACAGTGGTATAGGCTGGAGGTTTTCATTTCCCACCAAGATCCACTGGTCCTCCAAACTAAGAGAGGGGGCCACGATACATCTGGGTGTCCCACTCTGTCTGCTCAGGAAGAGTCAAGAGCTATAACATGAGACTCTGGAGGTAATATTACGAACAAACAGCATTTTTACCACCTTCAAAATAGCAACTGGAATTAGCATTCACTCTTTTCAAGCAAGAAGCATGTTTTTGGATACTGTGTTTGAAAATGTTTACAGGGTCTTAATATTTGAGCCATATATACTCGAGCTTATTTCTTCTAATTCTCAACAGTTTTTTGTGGTTGTTGAACGACCAACCTCGCTCTACGACCACAAAGAAAAGTGGCTATAGATCAACATCAGCTGTCCCTCTGGAACAATTTCCATCTTCCACTAGGGAGAAGAAGATGAAATTCTTTTCATAAACATGGCTCTTTTTTGACCACCCTGCTTTCCCTTTGGGACTTACTAAGTATAATTTACAACCACAGTAATTTATTATCAAGTTTAAGTCAACTTCCTTAATATTTTCATGTCTTTTTCATTTTGAACTGCAGGTTACTTTTCCATCAAACTGATTTATTCTAAACTGTCCTCATTGAAAAAACATGAATAAAGGGTCTTATGTGAGATAAAAATCCTTAATCGACTTCTCCGTGCACTACTACCTAGTAGTGGTATTCCAGGAATGTGAGCTGCATTGACTAGGCTGCCAAGGGGGCATTTGATGGGTGAGACAGTCTAAACTCAGGAAGATGTGATATTTACTGTCTCTTGCCAGGCTGAGACAAGGCCAGTCTCATGCCATAGGCAGAGGAGGTCTGGGAAACAGGCTAAGCAGGAGTGTAACATTTCTGATGCACAAAATTCATTGATTCATATAGTGGTGTGTGGCCAGAGGAGGCGTTATCGGGATGAGGAACAAATACATGCAGAATTTAGAGGATGGACAAATGCAAGTCCAAGTCCCAAGTCCAACCACCCAATGGCAAAAACAGGACTGACCATGAGGCACCTGCCAATGTGTGGTCCCTTTTGATCTCAGGTCAGAGGTTGGCATGTGCCCTGTGCAACAGGCAAGGGTCAGAGGTGTGTTCTTCAAACAAGCAGAGTGCAAACTCCAAACCACAGCCAGCACAAGAGGAGGGCTTATGTTTTCTCTGGTCAATTCTACACCACAACACCGCAGCCTTGCAAAACAGAACACATTTCCCAAAATGTCTAGAGCTATGTGATCTAACTGAAGAGTGAAACTCCACATTGACAAAACAAAACAAACAGAATCTCCGGCTAATAGCGTCTGACTAGCATCAAGGCAACCCACTCCAGTACTCTTGCCTGGAAAATCCCATGGATGAAGGAGCCTGGTAGGCTGCAGTCCATGGGGTCGCTAAGAGTCGGACACAACTGAGCGACTTCACTTTCACTTTTCCCTTTCATGCATTGGAGCAGGAAATGGCAACCCACTCCAGTGTTCTTGCCTGGAGAATTCCAGTGACGGAGGAGCCTAGTGGGCTGCGGTCTATGGGGTCTCAGAGTCAGACACGACTGAAGCGACTTAGCAGCACCATCAGGGATTCATTCAGAGGAGAAATACTTTTGGAGAAACTTTATTCCCACTAGACTCTAATGAGCCACAAAGTGAGATTTTCATTGTAAGGATGACTATGTGATATGTTAACAAAAGGTAAGGATAGGAAGACTGTTAGGCATTCATTATTTATAAACATCATTTTCTCCTCCTCTGCTCCCAAAGGCCAACATTTCTTGTTAATTCTGCTGAACAGAAGCATGTATTCGTGTGTGCACAGTTGCTCAGTTGTGTCCAACTCTTTGCGACCCCATGGACTGTAGCCCACCAGGCTCCCCTCTCCATGGGACTTTCCAGGCAAGAATACTACAGTGGGTTGCCATTTCCTCCTCTAGGGGATGTGCCCGACCCAGAGATCGAACCCAAGTCTTTTGCACTGGCAGCTGGATTCTTTACCACTGAGCCACCTAGGAAGCCCAAAAAAGAAGCATATAATCTTCTAATTATGTAGCAAAAAATAATTAAGGAAAAAAAAAAAGTAAACCATTAGCACAATAGTACTTTTGGGGCCTATCAGATCTAACTTGCCAACAATTTCATGAAATAGGTATAATTATTCCCAATTTGTATATAAGGCAACTTAAGGTATGTCCTAAGCTTAGAGAGATTTCTTTAATATCAAGTGGCAGAGCTAAAATCCAAGTTCCTTTGACTAATTCTAAGGCTATATTTCTTTCTCTTAGGACAAAAAAAGCTGCCCAAATGAAACTGTGTACCTTAAGTGAGAGTAGCAAAGATATTACAGATTACTCCATCCTTTTACATCTCCAGTGAACCATGGTACCCTGGGTATGGTACTAGGGTAGTGAAATAAGGATGTAGGTGTGGGAAATCAGGATGCTAGATAAGTTCTATATAATCTTTGACTGCAAGTCCCACACACCTCTGGGGGATTCCTATGTGGCTCAGTGCTAAAGAATCTACTTGCCAATGCGAGATGTGTGAGTTCGACCTCTGGGTCGGGAAGATCCCCTGAAGGAGAAAATGGCAACCCATTCCACTATTCTTGCCTGGGAAATCCCATGGACAGAGGAGTCTGGAGGGCTATAGCCCATGGGGTCACAAAGAGTCAGACATGACTGAGTGACTAAGCCCACAAGCACCATGACACACTTCCAGAAATTAATATGGGTTTCAAGGTAAAGTAACTGCAAAGGAAAACACACACACACACACACACACACACACACATTACTTCTTAATTGGGTTAAAAAAAGAAAAACAGTAGCATCAGCGGCCACACTCTGGATTGCATCTGTGTAGAAAGACAGGATGTCATCCTAAGCAGTTCCAAAAAATATACACATGCATGCATGCACACTCCCCAGAATCTTCTACCAGGCAAGGCCAAACTGACCCTCACTCCATATGGCCAAATACCTCCACCTCTCCTAGGATTTTGTGTACAAAGCATACAAGGTGTTACTAGCCAATAAAATAAACACTAATGATTAACTTTTGCTCCCTGGAAGTCACTGAACAAGAAAAAGGTATTCCCTGAATAGCCTCTGCCTACAGAGCACTGACTGTTCCCAAGTTCTCCAAAGAAGCTTGAAAAGTATTTGCCATTATGAGTTAGTCTTGGAGCTAAAATATACACATGACACTGAAGAGGTATGTTCCTGGGTTGAAATGTTTACTTTGGTTCAAAATTTACCCTGAAAAATATCTGTTTTTAACTAGCTTTTGCTTTTGAAACAACTACAGTATGAACAGTGATCAAACTCTCTTTGATTCTAGGTATCTGGAACTGGCTTTATTACGGGACCAGGTTCTTTGCTAGGTGCTGGAGACACACAGCCCTTAGGGAAGAAAGGCAGATAAATTAAGACCTCGGAGAGAAATGGGAGTTTAAACCAGCTCAGATGAGAACTATCAAGAGCTGTGAGGAACTGCTGAGCTCAAATCCCAGACTGAAGACAAGCCCAGAGAGGTGAGCTTGTCTTCCCAGAGGTCAGATGATTCCAGCTGCAGTAAGTATAATACTGAGAAGCTGAACAGAACTTTGCATAGACTCATGGGCCAAGGAAACAACTGAAGCTTAGGGCTTCCATGGTGGCTCAGCTGGTAAAGAATCTGCCTGCAATGTGGGAGATCTGGGTTTGATCCCTGGATTGGGAAGATCCCCTGGAGAAGGGAAAGGCTACCCACTCCAGTATTCTGGCCTGGAGAATTCCATGGACTATACAGTCCATGGGGTCGCAAAGAATCAGACACAACTGAGCAACTTTCACAGGGCCCTCCAAGCAAGAAGAGTCATGGAAACCCCCTAGCCTGCTGGCTGGCACCCTGAAGAGCTATACACATCTAGCCCTCACAGGGACTGAAGCTGAGCTTCAGCTCACCTCAGTTACTGGCTAGACTAGCTAAGATGATATGTAACTTTCCAAAGCAAAGACAAGCCTGCTCCAGAGAAAGATTCCACTCTCCAGATCTCAAATAATCTCTACAGTTTATCTCACACAATGTCTGGTACTCAATCAAAAATACTGAAACATGTGAGAAAATAAGATGTAACCAAAACCCAAGAACGGCACACAACAGAAGCAGGTCAACAGGCTGGCATGCTTTGTGAGTTATCAGATACAGACTTTAATATATGATGACTGAATATAAATTCATATATAAAGAATGGATAAACAACAGTATAGCACAGGGAACTGTATTCACTATCCTGTGATAACCATAATGGAACAGAATATGAAAAAGGATGTGTGTGTATGAATATATATAAAGTATGCATACATACATATATATGGAAAAGAATGTATGTGTATATATATATATACATAAACTGAATCACTAGGCTGTACAGCAGAAATTAATATATTGTAAATCAATTCTACTTCGATCAAATCAAAAAAAATACATGTAATGACTAAAAAACCACAGTGAGATAGCACTATTCACAGACCAGAACAGCTTAAATTAAAAACATTGACAAATATCAAGTGTTGATAGAATAGTTTTTGTTCTTTTTCTTTGGTTAAAAGAAATACAGTAAATACAATAAGCTGTCAATATACGTTAAATCGTAATGGCAGATACATAGGTCTCTGTTATGCTATTTTCTGAACTTTTGTAACGTTTCAAAATGAAATGTTGAAAGGAAGAAAAAGCTGTGGTCATTGAGTGATCAGCAACGGCTAAATTATTTTAGCCTTCAGAAGTCATGTTCAAGAGTCTGTACTTTATTCTTTAAACAGAGGAGTCAGAGTGTTAAATGTATTCTCTATAAAGATCATTCCAGCTGCAACAGAGCAGAAAGAATGAAGCCAGGGAGCCCAACTGGGAGGCTGATGTGGTAACACAAATGAGATATGACTGGCGCTGGTTGTAAAGATTTGAATGATAGAGTCTGAGTTTGCAAGGGAATTGGGGTTCAGTCCTCCAAACTGGTGAATTTAATCCCAGTCAAACCAGGAAGCAATTGACGTCTTTGTGACAGAAACCTACAAGGCTAATGATTTATAGAGCAAAGACAACATCCAAGATCAGAGCCTGGGACTGTGAAAACAAGAATATATGGATTTTTCTGTAAATCCTTAGAAGCAACACAAGCAATTATACAACTGAAAGCTAATAAGCACTCAGCTCGACAACAGATGGTCACAGAAATACATTCACAACTTGCCAGAATTGTGAAGCCTTGTGCACCCTTTCCAAACATGCAGATGCTTTCATCTAAGGGGAGAAAAAAATTCTATTTCTGCTTCTGACAGCAAACGCCAAGTCACATCGTGCCAGTAGAGAATGGCATCTCCCAACCTCAAACTCACCGAAAATTTCACAACCTTATTCTCATGTTGGAGAGATGGGTTGCCTTTGACCACTAATTCCACCAGCCCTGCCAAGGAATACAAGGAGGAAATGACCATTTCTGAAGAACTCAGCTTTTTCATCTACCCCCAAAGAAAGGAGATTTCTGTCTATAGATTATTCATGAGCAACTCATGTGTTATTCTGTGAAGAAAAATCAAGCATATCACACAAATTTATGCCCAAATTCTGAAAAAGAAAAAAAAAAATGGCCCAAGGCACGGAGTCTGACAATTTCTTCAACTACTCTGAGCTGTTTAACCTTCCACTGAGAAGAGATCAAAGAATTAATTGTCTTTATCATTACCTTTGTAAGTTTTCAAGAGGTTAAGGTTTAAAATTAAGCATACAAAGTTCCCAGTCTAGCTAGTTTGGGTACAAATATATATTCCTGGACTTGACTTATGAATGTCTAGTTTGCTAGAGCTAGGATTTTTAAATGGCATTTCCCCCCCAATCTGTTCACACAAGAAATACTCAGACATGTTCTTTTTAAAGGAAGTACTTCCCACCAGCACACCTAATTCTTACAGTGTCTTTATTATACACGCTGAGAGCTTGGCTTTAGAGGCAGAGTAGCCCGCTGGCTACAGTCAATAGTCCTCCCATGCCAGAGAAGGTAAAATTTAACTTAGTTTTGCTAAATTCCCAAGGTTTATGAACTGACATACTGTGGAGTTCAGGAAATAATCACCAAATGACTCAACTTCCTGATTCAACATTCACCCAGAAAACATCCTTCTCATTTTCTCCAAACAATGTTCTTCAATCAAAATTTCAGCCAATGAAAACTCAGGCAATTAGCAGCATGATAAATACCACCTACCAGATCTCACTAGTTATTAACAAACATTAATGAATTTTGCTAGTTATTTATATATCTCATCACTTTGATCACATTTATGAGGCTGAATATAATTTCTAAAGTTACAGGCAGATTTCCTCAAATCATTATCACCGTAACGATCCAGCAACATATAAAATGTCCACAGACATTTCTACACAATGCCTCAAGGTTGAAAAAAAAAAAAAAAGATGTACTTAATATTCCTTGGGGAAATTCCAAGATTAATTTCAATAGTACATAAATAGCCAAAACACACGAAATTCCTACCATAATCTGCCCAAAGGATGGGCGTAACCTTTTCATAATACATATTCTGAGACTGATACTCACTGGGTTAATCGTTTCTTCAACAGAATGGTGAACAGTCCACCAGTCTGAAGTCCACTCCCAGGCGTTCCCTACTATATTGTATAAGCCATAACCATTGGGAGGAAAGGCGTCAACCTAAAAATTAAAAAAAGGGGGAAATGTTGTCAATCTACTCACCTTGTCTAGAAAGCCTCTTTAGTATAAAAATGCACAAAGACCTCTTACTTCAAAGTATGAATATGAATTTTCATTACAACAGTGAAAATACAATCTGGCCAGTATAAAAACAGAGGAAGATATTTTTCAGCTTTGAGTTCTCAAAGGGAGTTCAGAAACCTAAGAAGAGTTTATGTTACATGGTAAGAAAGTCGATGAAATAATTCTTATTAGAGAGACTAGTATTGATCATAAGTCAAATCTGTCTCTCATTGAGAAGTGGCAGGTAAATTACCTGTAGACCTTCAGAAGCATAAGAGAAACGGCATTATACCCAGTATCAGTCTTGTCATCACAGCTGAGGTCTGCTGGCCACAACATCTTTAGGCACGGAGAGACCTCAAGCCAATTCTGTCCTCTCCACCAGCCCCCTCCAACTCACCAGCTTATCTTTAAGCCTGAGTCATCACTGTCAAAACACTGATGGGACTTCTTATTATCGAGAAACTATGAATTTCTTATCAAGTGCTATCTATAAAACAAAGAAAGTTTGCAATCCCTGGGACCTAAAAGTATGAGGCAAGCTGCACAGGCTCATCAGCCAGCAATTACATCACATTTCAAAGGTAGATGAGACAGTCTGCCACATAATTATGTCACAGACATGGTACCAAAGTGCAAAGCTTATGTACAAAGGAAGGTGGGGAGGAGGGCCAGAGAAAAATCTTTAACTGAATAGTAAATGCATACAGAACAAGTTTTGCTATTTTAGAGACTCAAAACTTTTTCCTAACATATTTTACAAGAAATGCTCATACATGAAGGAAACTTTTATTTTTTAAGTGAAAAAAATATTAAGTTATCGTTGAGGTTCTTTTTAAAAAATCTTTTTGTAAGTTCATGTTTTTTCTCAATTAATGAAGTAGAATTAAAAGGAATAAAATTAATTTCCTACTTGGCTTCAGAAGGTTTTAGATCTACACATAAATATGGAACCATCTGATATGTGGGCAATCCAGGGCACTTCAATAGTTATGACGCTACTCCGAAAAAAACTTAATCCAGATGATGGGGAAAGCTGAAAATTTTTACCAGTCTACTTCCAAACTCAGCATTCATTATGGAAACAGCAGTACCTATTCACTGCTTCATTCAGTAATTCCATGCATGTCGAATGAAAGCAGAAAAGGTTTGATGACATAGACGTGAAAGAGTTTTAATGAGGCAGAAAGAATGATGATGCCAAAAATGAAAAACATCTAGAAAGCTGGAGAAGGAAATGGCAACCCACTCCAGTATCCTTGCCTGGAGAATCCCAGGGACGGCAGAGCCAGGTGGGCTGCCGTCTATGGGGTCGCACAGAGTCGGACACGACTGAAGCGACTTAGCAGCAGCAGCATCTAGAAAGGCAGGGTGGGATTAGTAGGGTAAGAGAATGAAAGAAAATATGCAGAAACTCCCTAAAGGGAGAGATTTCTAGCTGAAGATGAACCTTCCTCCACAAAGGTAGAAGCATCTTATGGGAATCAAGGTCAGAGGTCAAAGATCAGAGAGACAGTGAAGGAGAAGGGGTCAGAGGCATAAACTGTTCTTTCAAGAATTAGAAGATAATGAGGAAGAATAAGACAGAAAAATAGTTGGAAGGAAAAGAAGAAAATAATTTGTTTCAGCGAAAAGATGGGAAAGAGCGAGGGGCATGAGAGCAACTGAAAGATGGAATCAACCAAGTGGAAAAGTGGAGGGAGGAACCATTTCTCAGGCTTAGAGAGCAGACTAATGGCGGGCAGCCAGCCTAAGGTCCTCTTCACATGACCACACACAACAAACGCTGGGCAAGCAAGTCAGCCTATGTGGCGCTGCTGAGCCCTAAGATGAGGAAACATTAATAAAGGCATCTACTGGAAGGTTTGAGGGGTTTTCCTTCTGTAAACAACTGGATGTTTAAGTGAGGTAAAATCTGGAGGTCACCACTCCCCAAATTACCACATGAGAGTATAAAAATTTTAACTGCTCCTTGTTCAGTTAAACACACCAATCAAAACTTCCTTGCAGAAAGCTCAGAAGAAATACTTCCAACATGTTTATTTTCAGGTGAATGAGCAGATATGCATGAAAACCAAAACATACTACTAACTTACAACAGAGGCCCAATCAAACAGAAAACCAATTCTTTAGGTTCAGCGCGGTCAGAATAGTTCACTCAATTTAAAACCAGAGTCAAATTAATAAAATAAAGCAGCAGGTGAGGGAGCTATTTCACTGTAGTCCATCCCATCATTGGAAGTTCGATTCCTGCTCTCAAGGGACCAGGGCCTGTGGACACAACAAGAAGCTAAGGAGGACCTGAGATAAACAGTCCCACTTTAAAGGTACAAATCGGTCAAGTCTCATTCCAAACAAAGGTGGAAGTGGCCTCTCTACAACGTGTTGGTTTTTTTCCTCTTCAGGTCGTATTTCTCATGTCGGTTATTTGAGGGCTCCTGGTAAATGTTCTAATTTTGTCTTAGGAACTTCCATGGCAACTTCTTCAGGTAAGTTCTGTTGAATATCCTCCAAGGCAGACATCTGCTGAACATCCCCAGTTAAATGTTCCAACTCTAAATATCTGTAAAGTATCCTAATTTCATATGGAAATTGTTATTTTCTGAGAAGATGCACTGACTTGAGAATAAATGACTTTTTCCTTGAAGGTTCATCTGTCTAAATAGTGATGTGAAATTCTGTAGCCATTAAGCGCTATAAAATATTCATAACTGTCCAATACAGATTCTCATGGCCTTTTATGACTGACAGGTGCTTATGTAATTTGCCTGGTCTATCAGAAGCCTATGCTATATATGCTTCAAGGCTAAATGTCCTGCTTCTGCATCACGTATCACCTTTCCTGGGGTCTCCTAAGCATCATCATCAGGCTCCTTATTGTGTTCATCCTGCAGCGTCGGTTCTGCTGACCAACAGTGGCCCATGAGATAACAGCTGGCCTTCTCACCCATGTACAGTTTGACAAAAAGGTTGAGATCTCTTAGACCCCAAGGTCTCTGATCACTCATTTTACTGAAAAAACTATGTGCCCCTGAGAGCACAAGCTATCCAGAAGGAAACCTGAAAAGAACCAACTTCACTTTGCTGTATAGTAGCAAATAAATTTTGCCTCTGTTGAAAACTACATCCAGTTCCCACTGGTTTGTGTTGGTGTTTTTATCACATACCTAACTCATACATACGAAATTTTGGAAGCACACACATGTGAGTTCCTATGCCTATTTAAAGGCAACATATTCTCATGCAACTTTTTTTTACATTACTCTGCACCCCTGCTAAAACAACTGTAATGCTTTAACTATATAGCTCAAAGTATGTTTCAAGTTCTGAAAAGTCAAGTGCCTTCTCATCCCACATCTCTTCCAAAAAATGTCTCAGTCTTTCCCACTTGTTTATTATTTCAGTTGAAATTCTGGAATCATTTGGTCATGCTCCAGATAACATATGTGTGTTACATTTAAATAAATTTTGGAAGAATTATTTTGGGGTGAACAAATATTAAAAACACAAATATTTTTTTAAATGACAACTGTTTGAAAGATTGTTGAAAGAATCTTATTCTCTGTAACAACAAACCCAGTAAGGTGCTCTTTCCCCACCACAAGACATCTTTGCTCATGTGTCACGAGAAAGCAAAATGCTTTTACCATTGCTTCATTAGTGTATAGTTCTGCTGAAAAAGCAGAGAGAAAGGAATACTCATGGAGGGAAACATGCTACATGCATTCCAGAGAACAGTTTGGTTATTTATCTGAAACTCTTACCAAGAAAGTTTTCTAGTCTTTGATTCACTACTTTCACTGCTAGGAATCTACCTGTTAAAAAACCACCACACTATTAAGGATCTACTGTATAGCACAGGGAACTCTACTCAATACTCAGAAATGATCTGTATGGGAAAAGAATCTAAAAACAGAGCAGATATATGCATATGTGTAGCTGATTCACTTCACTGTGTAGCAGAAACTAACACAACATTGTAAATCAACCATACCTCAATAAAAGTTTTTCTAAATCATCAGAGAAACAATTTAATATTTATGCACAAGATGTTGTTATTTAGCAAAAAAACAGATGTAACTATGCAAAAATAAGAGACAAATAAATTAGGGTTAATTCAAGTGACAAGCTATCCAGCTGCTAAAAGACATGTATTTGTGAAGAACTGCTAACGCCAGACAAAATGTTCCTGATATTACACAGGGAAAGAAGAGTAGGATTTTAAATATAATAGTATGACTCCAAAGCAATATGTAAAAAATATATAGGCACACAAACACGAGAAACATTTACACTGGCACCTATGGTAGTTAAGAGCATGGGCTTTAGAAACAAACCGACCTGGTTCAAATCCCAGATGTGTGGCTTTCCAGCTGTGTAACCCTGGGCAACTTAAGTTAACCTCTCTGTGCCTCAGAATGCTCACCTGAAAAAATGGGGGTAACAGTACCTACCTTACAGAGTGGAACATTAACTGAGATAATTCATGCAAATACTTCAGTATCATGCCTGGCACGCTGCAAGTGCTAACTCCCAGCAATTATTAGTATCATTAACAGCAAAAATGAATGGGAGGAATTCCACCAAAATGCTAACAGGGGTTTTATCTATCTTGAGTGGTAACATTCCAGGTTCTTTCAATTTTCTCCTTTGCAACTCTTCTGGTTTTTTTTCAAAGTTTCTATAGTATCATACAATCAGAAAGGAAAAGGTGTCATGAAAAAGAACATCTAAGTATTAGTATTTGCCACGTGCGGTAGCGGATGAAGGCAGGAAGGGTACAAGACATGGAGCAGAGAGTGAGCAGCACTCTCCCTCATTTCTAGCGGTTTCTAGTGGTTTCTCCGTGCGCTGTGGCTGCAGCCCTCTGAACCTCGCTACTCACAGGCGCGGTCCCTCGGAAGCCGTCCTCCCCGGTGTTGGTCACAGGAAACTCGCCCTGCCAGATGTTGGCATAATGTTGGCCTTTCGGCTGCAGTTTGTTGCCCCAGGGGAAAAGTCTGTCAGAAGAGACACAGGCATCAGCCTGTCAAACATGCACAGGTTTCTGGACACAAGTCAAGAAGAGGAAGGCAGTGAAAGGGAGAGAGCACACTGCTTGCTTGTTACTCCAAGTGAGTTATTTTATTTTTTAATACCTAAAGCTTTTAATCAGGAATTTTTTTTTTAACTTCCATACAACCAGGTCATGCCAAGTTCACAACAACCTCAGTCCCTCCTGAGGACTCAGGAGGCCTGATATACATCACCTCACTAAAAGAGGGGCTTACAGGAGGCTGGGAGAGCAGCAGCATTCTGGACTTATACGGAATGCATAACGGGGCACCATCACACGGCACTTTTTTTATAAAGTCTTCACTATTTTAAGGAGCCTTTGTTCACTATTTTAAGGAGCCTTTGCTAAAAGCTAAGGCCCAATCGTGAGTTTTCTGTCTCATGGCTCTGGAAGCAGAGAAATACTGATGTTTCAGGAGATGCCTAAAATAAGAAACCCCTAAAAGCGAAGGCAGCCTGCCAGAGGGGCTCAAAGGAGGACCACGTGGCACGGGGATGGGGCTGCGTGGCCAGCGCCCACCTCACCAGACATGCGCCCACCTCTGCATGGGTGTTTCCTAAGTAACTTCACCAACGTGAGGAAAGCCCAGTAGGAAAGAGCTGCCCTGGTGGCTGTGGTTTTAAATTAACTGTCCAGAGTAAGTTCCTGTGGATTTAGAAAAATGATCCACATACTATTAAGGAAGGGGAGACCCTCCAAGTACCTATTTTGCAGGCCTCCTCGACAGCTGTACTCCCACTCGGCCTCCGTGGGCAAACGCTTTCCCGCCCACGTGCAGTAGGCGACAGCGTCGTTCCAGGAGACGTGGAGGACCGGGTGGTCCGGCCTGGGGAACAGAGAGCGCAGGGTGAGGAGGGCGGAACCGGAACAGGAAACAGGGACCGGCTCCAGCCAACCGCCCATCTTCGCCTTCACCTCCATCTGTGACCCAGAGGTGGGCCTGGTCTCCAGGTCAACGCCCCCCACCCTGCCCTACTGCACTTCTGTCAGCCTCCACCAGGGTTTTCTGACGTCCCAGGCTCCCAAATAGGTTATGATCCCTCCTGGCACAAGACTCGAAACATTATTACCCCAGTTTGCTGGCAGGCCTGAACCCCCAGAGAATCTCACTTGATGCAGCAGGGTGTGGAGATGCACCAGCCAGGTGCACCAACCAATGCTTTCTTCTGTGAGAAAAGAACCATTTTGCAGCTGCTGGACACGCTATGAGCAGAAGCGTCCAGCGCTCAGCTCCTTCAGGAGAGTTGCAAAGAGCCATTTCACAGTCACCAATGACCAACCACAGCAGGAGCATAAAGGCACAGCCATGTGGGTTCACCCATAGCTCAAACCTATGGGTCATTTATACCCCAGAGCCCCACCCCCACCCCACCCCCGAAGGACTGGCTGGGACTTCCTGGACCTGCCTTGCAGTCTTGGCTTCTCCCTCTGCCCAATCCTGCTTCCTCCCCGTCCCTCCCACAGGAGTGGATCCCTAATAAATAGTCTGCACACCAAGCTCTATCTCAGCATCTGTTTCCGAAGAATCCAATCTGTGATATTTGGCTTTAAACTCGTGTGTCTTTCTGCTGTAGATGAGTCTGCTCTATTTGCCTCACTCCAGCATATTCCAAGTAAGCCTCTATTTTTTCTGACAGTATAGCGGGGCAGGGAAGATTAGGGGGAACTTTGAAGAAAAGGGGATAAACATATTTATTCAGCACCAATAACTTTAATTCCTGCTCTTTCTCCAGTGGACTCTACATTCCTGGCCCATGTGTTAAACTTTTTGTTTTTGCTGCACTGGGTCTTTGTTGCCGTGCAAGGACTCTTTGTTGCTTTCTCTAGTTGTGGTGGTGCATGGTCTTCTCATTGTGGTGGCTTCTCTTGTTGTGGAGCATGGTCTCTAGGGTACACAGGCTTCAGCAGTTGTGGCATGAGACCCTAGTTGCCCTGTGGCATGTGGGATCCTAGTTCCGGGATCAGGGATCAAATCTACATCCCCTGCATTGGCAGGCAGATTCTTACCACTGGACCACCGGGGAAGTCCCTCTTAAGCATCTTTGAATTCCCTATAGTAATTACACCATGACTTTCACCTATTCTTTCCAAAGCATCTATTGAGTACCTTTACATGCCAGTTGCTGTTTTCAGCGTTGATGTTTTAAGACATGCGCTTTTCTCAAAAGAAAGACTCGGTGGATAAAATACATTTCACTCTGGGTCTTCCTTCTGTCCTCAACTTTTTCTTCTACTATGAAATTTCAGAAAGAACATATATATTGGGAGCTAAGAGGTCATCAACCCAAGGTATCCTACAACTTTCTACCTCAGAGTCTATTTCTACCCCAGGGCCTACCAACTCAAGAGTTTGAAAGACTGACATTTATCAAGGAGCTGTATCCCTAGAGCTGAACTTCATGTACTTCCAGCTCCCTCACACTGAGGGCAGTAAGCAGGAACGACGTCGGAAACAGAGACTCGAGAATCCCATCTGAAAAACTGGGTTAGGAGAACAGTTTTCTTGGGCTGTTGAGACACTGAGTCCTGACCCAAACCTTTCTCCGCCTCCAGGGCTTAAAGTGCTACTCTATTTTTGCTTGAGATAATTATTTCTTTGCCACCCTGGAGACTTGCTGACCGACTTGCAGCTCTGTGCTTTTTCAGTCAGATGATGGCTTCAAAGTATGTCAGTCCAGGACTGCAGAGAACATGAGTCCTAGACCCAAGGCCTAGCTGTTACAGTGGCCACTTGGCAAGACACCACTTCTCTGTGAGGAAGTCTCCGTCCTCATAATGGCCTACTCATGAAGAAGAACAAACAATCTGTAAAGGTTACATGTCATGAGATTTGTAATAGGCCTGTCAAACGGGGAAAGAATGACAGGAGGGAACACTCTAAAAGGCCAAATGAGGATGGCAAGAGGCCACTTATTATGAGCCTTCCAGAGACTTCCGTGGTGGTCCAGTGGTTAAGACTTCTCCTTCCAATACAGGAGATGTGGGTTCAATCCCTGGTCAGAGCTAAGATCCACATGCCTGGCAGACAAAAAACCACAACATAAAACAGAAGTGATATTATAACAAATTCAAGAAAGACTTTAAAAATGGTCCACATCAAAAAAAAAAATCTCTAACAGAGTGTTCCATGACCTAGGCACAATGTTTGGGTCTGTACATTGATTCTTTCTAGCCATCCTATTGGAAAAGGCAATGGCAACCCACTCCAGTACTCTTGCCTGGAAAATCCCATGGACAGAGGAGCATGGTGGGCTGCAGTCCATGGGGTCGCTAAGAGTCGGACACGACTGAGCGACTTCACTTTCACTTTTCACTCTCATGCATTGGAGAAGGAAATGGCAACCCGCTCCAGTGTTCTTGCCTGGAGAATCCCAGGGACGGGGGAGCCTGGTGGGCTGCCGTCCATGGGGTCGCAGAGAGTCAGACACAACTGAAGCGACTTAGCAGCAGCAGCAGCAGGTGCACCCAAAACAAACAAACAAAAAGGCACAGCGTTATGTGGCAGATTAGATGGGATGGGGCTTTGGGGGAGAATAGATACATGTATATGTAAGGTTGAGTCCCTTCGCTGTTCACTTTAAACTACTACAACATTGTTAATCGGCTATACCCCAATACAACATAAAAAGTTTTTTTAAAAAGGCATTATCTTGCATCATAAAGCACCACAGTGATTAAATAAATATGTATCTAAATGGTGTATCTTTCCAAGAGTCTTAAAAAGACACACTGCTAGCTAATCCTCTATAATCTCTAACAACTGGGACAGGTAGCACCCCTCTGAAGTAAAAGATGAGGAAACAGCATTAACCTTACAACTTAGTGCGAGGCTGAAGGTCAGCCAAGGTGGTGGGAGACCAAGCTGAAGAACCGAATGCAGAGCTGGAGCGTCTTCACAAAAGACCCTGATTAATATCCAGCCCAACATGAGCTGTGTGGCTCTGGGAAAATCTACTGCTTGTCTGGCCTCAAAGTCCTCATCTGTGAAATGAGAGCAGCCTCCCAGGCCCCCACCTCAGACTCAGAGCAGGGTGAATCTAAAAGGATTGGGAAGTGCTCAGTCCACGTCCTGTTCCCAGGACCTTAACTCCTGCTTTACAGCTCTGTCAACCCATATACCAGCATCAAGTGGCCCTTGTTTTGTTCGTTTTCATTCATTTGTGCTTTTTCTGTTGTGTCTGACTCTTTGCAATCCCATGGACTGTAGCCCGCCAGGCTCCTCTGTCCATGGAATTTTCCAGGCAAGAATACTGGAGTGGGTTGCCATTTCCTCCTCCCAATCCAGGGATCAAATCCACATCTCTTGCATCTCCTGCATGGGCAGGCAGATTCTTTACCATTGTGCCACCTGGGACTGTTTAGAGATGGGCTAAAAACTTGATTTTGGAGTCAGTCAACATGAGATTTGAATTATGACTCTGCCATGCAGAGGGTAACCCTTGGCAACATCCCTACTGAACCTCCTTACATCTGTTTTCTCAATTGTAAAATAAAGACAGTAACAATGCCTATCTCAGAGATTATTACGAGGAAACCAAACATACATCCAGGGCTTAGGACTATGCCAAGCACTTAGCAAGCACTCAGTAAAGGGAAGCAGTCAACCATGCACCTCATGACAATCAAAGAGAGAGTTACCAAAATTTACCATCATCAGTGATGCTAAAACTAAGTAAAGAACTGAAGTTTGCAAATGATTCTTCTGCTGTAAACCGGAACAGACACAAGTTATCCCCAAGACGATGCTGCGCTCAGCCCTCTGCGTCCCGACGAGCCGGGCTGAGTAGAAGAGACGGGGAATGTGATGGGGGCTAACAATTACAGCAATCACCGAGAACACCAAACTGTTCTCGTTCCTTTTCTCACATCAGCACAATCAAAACATTCACGGTATTCCAATCACAATTTGATGGGAAAAGCCAAATTCTTTTATATCTCCATGAAAAAGGCATTATGTCCTTTGAGGGCACTACTGCAGAGTGTTTTCTCTTTCAGAGAGCAGGAGAAGGGAAAGGCAGGGCTTCTTCCTCTTTCTTCTGTGGCACTGTGGAGTCTTTAATCAGGGTGGGAGTGGGGGGCTGTTCTCGCTGACTACACTGCTTGATATCTGCCACCAGGGAAGCCCGTTTAAGTGCCAGTGACAGGTAATTCATTCCATGTCAAGGGAAGACGTGCAGAGAAAGCCCAGGTCATCCCACTCAACATTTCAAGATCTTCAGATCACTCACCCAGTTCTACCCCATTCCCAACACTAAGGTCACCAGAAGGTTCTATTTCTCAAATTAAAAAAAAAAAAAAAAAGAAAGAAAGAATGTTTAAAAGGCAAATATGGCAAAATGTTAACCTTTGTTAAATCTGGGTGGTGGAAACTAGAACACCTATTTTTCTTATATCCTATTGCATTTTGAAATATTGCATCCTTGCAACCTTTTAAATGGATTTACTTATCTCTTCTACTGCTGATGGGCATTTGGGCAGTTTCCAGTTTGAGCTACTATGAATGGTGCTACTTCTGTGAACATTCTTGGTAGCTCATGACTCAGGAAATATACACAAGCATTCCTGCTCAGTGCACACTGTGGAGTGGAATGGCTGGATCCCAGGGTACACACGCACACAGCGTTAGTAAAGACAGCCAAACACAAGCCTTGATGGCAGAAGTCCTCCAAGGTTCCCGACCTCCTTCAACGGGAAAATCCCACAGAGTTGGCTTGTGTGGGGTAGACCTGGGGCAGCTGCCCCTGTGGCTGCTGAGTCCATTCCCTTTTCCTCTCTGTTTCCCCTCAACTCACTCTGGTCGCACATATTTATTGAGTGCCTACTGTCTGCCAGGTTCCCTTTTTAGGAAACTCATTGCTAAAGGAGATCTTCAATTCCCAGAATCCTGAGAGTATAACTTAAGACAGCTGATATATTGAGAGTTTCTCAATTATTTACTGTACATATTAATACTTATCTTACATGGTTAACTACTCACTTTATTTTCTTTCAAAAATATCTGTAAAACTCAAATTGGTGGGTCCAGGTACACACATCAGTGCTATAGTTCCTACTCAAATTTCTTTCCCATCATATACACAGACTTTCTCATTTTTACATATCTGCTTTCCAGTTCTCTTACCGTCACTCTTTCCTGAAATCTTCTACATTTCTTAATAACCCATCCAATACAGACCATCTCAGCACTACTGACTTATTGGGCCACACAATTCCTTGATGAAGGGGGCTGTTCCGTACATTGCAGGATGCCCTGCAGCATCCCAGCCCTCTCCCCACTAGATGCCAGTAGCATCCTACTCCCCACCCAACTGTGAGAACCAAATTACGACTCAGCCATAAAAAGGAACATATTTTGAGTCACTTCTAATAAGGTGGATGAACCTAGAGCCTGTTATACAGAGTGAAGTAAGTCAGAATGGGAAAAACAAACATCATATATTAACACATATATATGGAACCTAAAAGGATGGTACTTATGAACCTATTTACAGCGCAGCAATAGAGATGCAGACACAGAGAACAGACTGTGGACACAGAGGGGGAAAGAGTGGCATTGAAATGTACACATTACCATGTGTAAAACAGGTAGCCAGGGGGAATTTGCTGTATGACTCAGGGGGCTCAGACCCGGTCCTCTGTGACAACCTAGAGGTGGGGGATGGGGTGGGAGGTGGTGGGGAGCTTCAAGAGGGAGAGGCCGTATGTATGCCTATGGCTGACTCACGCTGATGTATGCCAGAAACCAACACAATATTGTAAAGCAATTATCCTCCCATTAAAAAACAAAGACATTTTTAAAACAAATAAAAAAACTGTCTCCACATTCATGAAGCCCCAAACTAGACAAAGCTTGGGGGCTTATGAGAGGATCATACGACATCCCCGCCTGTGAGAAAGACTCTAACTCCACATCACAATGGTCAGATGCAGAGTCAGGAACCAATTCCGCATCAGACACATGAAGAAGGAAAGATAAGCCATCAGAGTCACCCACAACAGAGGACTTAGCTTACAGGTAGAACATCATTCTTCTTAGCCAAGTTGTGCTGGGAAAGCCATCTTTTCTAGACAAACATACAACAAATCCCATCTGATGTCACCAGATAACTTCTTTCAAATATCACTGTTAACTCCATATTTTAAAAGACTTGTTCTTGAACTCCTGGTCATGTCTTAAAAATAAATGCTATTCTACTAAGTTTAGTAACTTATGAAATAAGCAACTTTTGAGAGTCATAAATGAGCCAGTTAAACAAGGTTACACTGCAAATTATAACATCTATGATTTCTTTTAACAGGAAGAGTCTTCAGATGTGATCTTTCCAGAGTCACAGCAACAACATGAGTGGTTTGGCTTCTGTGATAAGCCTCATCCTAAAAACAGAAACTGTGGAGGGCAGTGGATGTGGTTGCCCATCTACGTATTTTCTGTTCAACTGAGACACTTCTAGTTGAGTTACAGCACTCCCTTACATCCAGGGAGAAAAGGACTTTACTTGACCTATTTCTTGTCAAACCATCTCTATAGCAACTGTCTTGCGTTTAAGTTGAAACAGCTGTACCAGACAGCCAGCAACCAATTACAATGTAAATAGGATCCGTGTGAGTACTGACATCCCCTTGAGACATGGACTTCAGAGGGCAAAGACATCTTTTCCCACCTCTCCCTAGGGACATAGCCAGACTTGTAGTAACAGCTTAAAGAAAAGAAAAGGGGGAAGACAGCGAAGGTGCCTTTATTTTTGCCAGAAGTGGTAAATTATGCTTCTTATACACACACAGCCCAGAATAACATCAGCACAGGAAAAAGACAAAGCACTGTGTTAATATGCACATTCAACTGTAAAAATGTCAAGTTCACAACTTTACAACTGTTCTCTTAAAAGTTAAATGCATTTAGACAAGCAAATTAAAAAGATGGACGTTTTTTGAAACGCCATATAAACAAGACAGTTACCCCTATAAAAACAGCCTGTGAGAATTTTTCAACTGGCACCAGTGAACAATAAGAAATTCCAGATCTGTTCAAATTCATGAAGTATAAATAAAACTGGGTGAGAATCAAATGCAACTGAAGGAATCAAGTGGAATAGGAAGCACACAATGAGTAAAAATTTCTTTCTTCAGCACCCAATACAATTTGTATTTTCTGCAATACAAATGTAGAAAATTGAGAAATAGGCTTGAATAAAGAGTAAAAACAAACTCACCATGAAAACAGATAGGTAGTCAGGTCTGACAGCTTATTTCAAATTAAATCCTAAATCAGGTACCTTGACTACTTAATAGAATATGTGAGAGAGAAAAACGCATGCTTTTTCATAGAATACAAATATTTATGAAACTTAAGGCAGATCTGAAATGTTCAACATTTTTGCTCCAGTTCTTAGTGAAATTCCTCATTATAGAATTCACTGCATTCCTGAAACACCAGTTTGTATACTCTAAACATTTATTACATGACCTTAACAGAGGAGCAGAAATCCTGGAGTGTCACTTGTTATAGACAATGTATAAAAAATGTATAAAGAGTCGTTAGCATTCAAGAACCCTTTAAAAGTGAGGTAGTTGACTCACTCTCCATTGAGACCTGCAGAAATATGGGGAAAGTAGATTTGGGGCTTTTTATTAAAAATTGTTTATTGAAGTATAGTTTATTTACAATATTGTATTTATTTCAGGTGTATAATATATACTCCACTTAAGATTATTACAGAACAATGGCTATATTTCACTGTGCTATACAACATATCCTTGTTCCTTATCTATTTAGTTTCCAGTAATTTGCATCTTTTAATCCCCTACCCCTATCTCATCTTTCCTCCCTTTTCTCTCCCCACTGGTAATCACTCGATTGTTCTGTTTTGTTATATGTATCTGTTTTATTTTTTAGATTCTACATATAAGTGATAACATATAGTATTTGTCTTTCTCTGTCAGACTTATTTAACTTAGCATAATGTTCTCTAGGTCTGGGATCTGAGGCTTTTAAAAAAAAAAATTCTGAAAACAAGAGAAATAATTTTTTTTATTTTTTTAATTAAGTTTTTATTTCTTTAGGCAAAGAAGCTTTTATTACAACGCTTTACAAAAGGCTTCATTTAAGCTCCTTAAATTGCTACTGGCTTACCTACGAACCTTTCTCAATGACTAAAACAGGGAAATTACAGAAAATCAGAATGACGCTTGATTGGTTCTGTACTTTGTTTTGGTGGCTTACAAGTTCTGAGGCTTCTGAGAAAAAAGGTCAAACAGAAGACAGAAAACAGAAAAGGCACCTAAGAAGCTCTCCCAGCCTGGCTGCATGCTTAACACAGGCAGGCTTACAATGCCTCTGGGTTTTAAAGGTGAGAGGATAGGGAGGCCAATTGTTTAAATTCCCTCATTTTAAGGATGGAAAGATAAGCCCTGAAATGTGGCAGGTAGTGGCAGAGCTAGGGAAAGAACCCACAGCCACAGATATTCAATTTATAAGTCTGTTCTACTACCCAGGCTTTTCCAAAAGCTGTTTCCAGAGTCTTCCACAAGATGTTAATAGTATTGGGGGGGGCGGGGGAGGGGGCACAGCGGCAGGGGGCGGGTGGAAGGAAGTTCCACAATCAAAACAGACCATCTAGCCAGGAAAGCACTTGGGTAATCAAGTTAAACTAGTTTTTTTTAATTGCAGAACTTCTCAAAATCTTTGAACTGCTTACATAACAGTCATGGTTAAGTTCTGAGTAACGGGAGATGGTCTTCGAGCCAAGTGCTTGGTAGGTTCCAATTCTGACTGTTGACTACTTACTAGCTATGTGACAGTGGGCAAGTTACTGAACCTCTCTGAGTTTGGTTTTCTCAATCAGCAAAAATAGCCTAGTAAGAGAACTTATCTAACAGGCTTACTACAGTGCGGATTTAGCATAAGCATTCAGAAAACAAGTAGGTATAAGCGTTGGTACAAGAGAGCTGAAGAACTCATTTACAGTGCTGTTCATTCATTCATTTATACATTCAGCAAACATTTGATGAGTGTCTGTCCTATGCAGCACTGTGGGAGGCCTGAGGGGTGGAGAAGCCAAGCGCACAATCTAGGGGTGAAGACAGACAAATAAGCAGATTAATTCAAGGCTATAGTGAATACTGTGGCCAAGAGGGGCTTGATGAGCTATGGGAGCCCAAGGATGGGCACCCGACTAAAGTCAGGGGGTGTCAGTCTGAAAATGTGTCCCACAGGAGGGGAGAAGGAGGAGCAAGTGAGGCAGGACAGGTGAGAGAAGGATGTTCCACAGGAGAGGCTGCCCTTATTACACGTCCACTTCACTTGATCTCCCTGTATTGTAAGAGTACTTCACTTAATCCAGAAAAGCTGAACATCAACTTTTTCTGAGAAATAAAATACACCAAAGATATTCAGAACCTTAGACTTGGAAAGATGCCCAGAGGACACCTGCTTTCAATCCATACCCAGCCAAAGACATCCTCTCTACAGTATCCCTAAGACAGGATGAACAGTGGTCCTCATTTAGCCAGGGCAATCCAGAAGTATCCTTGTTATTCTGGCATACTTAAGAGCAACCCATTTTATTCTCAAAAATATCCCAATGTGGACCATAAATTACAATGGTCATTCTACTCGTAGATGATCCCCCATCTTAGCTTCAACAATTTAGGGGACAGACATCACCTCGTTGCAGGTACACACTCAAGCTCAGATCACTCTAACAAACAGAGCTCTTCGTCAACAGTGCAAGAGAAATGCCTCCCAGAGCCCTTCCATCTGCTGGCACTGGTCAGGCTCCAAGGATCACATGGAACAAGTCAAATTCCCTTTGGATCACCCTGCAGACATGTGTAGCATAATCGTAATTCCTTCACCTCTTAGTCTTCTCTAGGTTCAATCACGTATTCACCCTTCCCCAGGCTCTACCATCTCAAGTGAAGGGAATCACAGCCTCCCTAGTTGCTCAGGCCAGTACCCAGGAGTCATACTTGATTCCTCACTCTCCTTTGCCCCCTCTGCTCTCAGATGCCCAACACCAGACCCTTCTCAGCATCTCTCCCCCTGCCAGCCTGCTCCACAGCCTCATCATGTCACACCTGGCCTACAACAAAACACACACAGAAGTCAGAGTGCTCTCTTTAAAATGTTAACTAGAGGGGACGTCCCTGGTGGCCTGGTGGTTAATAATCCACCTTCCACTGCAAGGGACATGGGTCTGATCCCTGATCGGGGAATGAAGATCCCACATGCCATGGGGCAACTACAAAAAGCCCATGTGCTGCAACAAACACCCAGCATGGCCAAAATAAAATGAACTTTTAAAAACATGTTAACTAGATCCAGTGGCTTCCAGCTGCACTAAAGAAGAAACCCAAACTTCTCTGAGGCTCACGAAGTCTAGGTCAACCACCTGCTGCTACTTCTCCAACCTAAGCCTAGCTCCCACCCCATTTCCCCCTGTTCATCACTCCCTCATTACTGGTCATGCTGGGTCCTACTCACCAATTAGGTTTCAGCTCAGGTGTCACTTCCTTAGAGAGGCCACCCCACAGCCCCCTACATAAAAGAGCCCAATCCCACAATATGCAACCACCCTCTCCCCCATTACTCTGTTTTATTTTATTCACAGGCCATTAGCATAGTCAGTTAAAAGTTCACTTGTGTAGAGTGTGTTTCTCCCTGGAGCTATAACTCCCAGGAGAGTGAAGACTTACATCCACAGTACTTGGAACACTGCCTGGTGCATAGTATATATGGGATAAACATTTATTTAACACATAAGTTCTCCTGTTCCTGAGGCTTCCATGGTTTCCAAACCCCTCCCCACCATGGGTGACCCTCTGCTGGATAAACACCGATTAAAAATTTAGTGTTTCAACAGGACATACTTTTATAGAGAGGGGGAATCAGCCCTTGTCTTATGGGTTTTGCAAAAGGGTCTCTGATGGGAAAGGTACTAGGCTGGTTCTCAGGTGGTGCTAGTGGTAAAGGACCCACCTGCCAATGCAGGAGACACAGGAGATGTGGGTTCAATCCCTGGGTCAGGAAGATCCCCTGGAGCAGGAAATGGCAACCCACTCCATTATTCTTGCCTGCAAAATTTCATGGACAGAGGAGCCTGGTGGGCTAAGTCTGGGGAGTCACAAAGAGTCAGACACAACTGAGTGACTAAGCGTGCGCGCGCGCACACACACTCACACACACACACACACACAGGTACTCTTAGGTGCCCCCCTTAAACATTTCCAAGAACTGAGACAAGCTATTTCCCCTCCTGGGCCATGGTCGCCTCATCTATAAGAGGAAAGTTTTTCACCAGATGATTCTGAAAGTTTCATCCATTCTAAATCCTCTTTTTTGGCATAAGTTTTTCCTAAAGCTGCATATCCCCTGGGCAGAACTCCCTACCTGACAGTCTTTGTCTCACTGTGGAGGTTCACAGCACACATGCCAACACCTGGGAGGTAGGAGATGAAAGAATCATCTTTATTTCCTAATCCAAGGCAGACCTCAAAAGACCCATGACTTGAAAAGACACTTAAGAACCTCTTAAACAGATATTTGAAATCTGAGCCTTTGGGAGCCCACCATGCCTCACTAACACTCATTCTGATCAGGGGCCTTGTTTTAGAGCTGGATGGAAAAAAATATTGTGCCGTTATCCTACTTTATTGGATTCTCACCTTCCAGGGTTATCAATTGCTTCCTGAGTCTACACCACATACTGATTCCCAGAACAGGCAGACAACCAGCCTTTTCAAAACCAGACATAGAACACGGTTGTCTGACCATGTTCTCTTCTTATCCAATCAGCCAACCCTGGATCGCACTTCCTGAAAAACTCAGTTTCTGTGAACTCACCTTCACCCTGTTGATCAAATCAGCATTCTCCTGCCAAGAAAAAGCTGCCTATCCAACATGAGACAGGTCATACCAGGTCTGAGCCCCACAGCTCTCAAAAATGAATGCTCCTGTAGAGGATACTCAAATGGCATTCTTTCATTTTTTGGCAAATATTTATTAAGTACTGATTAAGTGACAGGTATTACGCTCAGGGGAGGGTGAATAATACGGGATCAGCTTCACCCACCATCACAGGACGGTTCGGGTAAAGAAAAGGGCATTCAACAAATACCTACACAAATAATGATGAGTGAGATAAATAATGTGGAAGGAAGGCATGAGAAGCCGTAAGAACAAATAAATGGAAGCAGCTCAATCTGGAATGTCGGACAACAGACGGGCATTTCAAATGGACTGCCCAGAGTAAGTTTAGCTGAAACCTGACCACGCAAAGCCGAATATGGAGAGTCAACGCAACAGGACATGGTAGGCACTCCACCAGAGCTTTGTCCTAGTTGATCCCAAGATGAGTTCTTCCTCACCTGAAAGGCTTCCCTAAAATGCCTTTTCCTCACACAGGCATTCCCTGATCAACCTAACAAATTCAGCTTTGCAGGCATCTCTCCCCACTCCTCACCACTTCTCTTCATCACAGCACTGCTGAGCTACTTCCAGTTTGGATGGGATGGACTTCATATACTCTTACTCTTTTAGATAAATTTTAAACAGGTGATATATGTGTTTTCATTCTTGTTTCTCTAATATATTACATATTATATATTTCATAAGTCATTATATTATATAAATAATATATATATTATATTATAATATATTTCATAAGTCATAATTCAGAAAAAAACCCCACCTAATATTGGTTTGAATTCAACATTACTGCATTCCTTAGACTTTGAGCAGTTAAAAGACAGGGAAGGTATCTTTCATCCTAGTATTCCCAGGAAGAGTACAGTACCTAGGTGACAGCAGGACATTTCTGATGGCTTGCTAAACAAACAGGCTACATTTAAATCCAGAAAGGAAATCTTCAAACAGAGGGAGCTAAGCTCATTTCTTTTATAAGTCAAAAAACAGACCCCACTGATGGATGGCAGACAATCAAGGAGGCATGAATTCGAATAAATGTCACTATATACACCCAGAAGAACTGAAAGGACAGATAAAGTCAGACACTTGAACACCAACGTTCATGGCAGCATTATTCATAATAGCCAAAAGCTGAAAACAAACCAAATGTCGACTGACAGATAAAATAAACAAAATGTGGTATATGGAAACAGTGGAATATTATTCAGTTTTAAAAAGGGAATGGAATTCTTTTTTTATTGATTTACAATGTTGTATTAATTTCTGCTGTACCGCAAAGTTATTCAGTTGTACATATAAATACATTTTTAAAATATACTCTTTTCCATTATGGTTTATCCCAGAATACTGAATATAGTTCCCTGTGCTATACAGTAGGCCTTTGTTGTTTATCCAATATTGAAATTCTGATACACGGTACAACATGAATGAATCTTGAACACGTTATGCTAAGTGAAATAAGCCAGTCATAAAAGGACAAATATTGTAAGATTCCTTCTACTTAGAACTTAGAACAGACTAATTGATACAGACACAAAGTAGAATCAAGGTTTAGCATGGGCTAGGGGAAGGGAAAATAGGAAATTATTGTTTAATGGTACAGAGTTTCTGTTTGGGATGGTGAACAAGTTCTTTAAGTGCATAGTGGTGATGAGGGTGGTACAACACTGGGAATGTACATAACTTTAATGAATTATCCATTTAAAAATAGTTATAATGGTAAAGTTTATGTTACATATATTTTATCTCACTTTCCTACCAGAAAAGATTTATCACTTGTATATTCCTCTAGCCAAGGACTCTGAGATAATCCAAGAAGATTTATCCCATGACAGAAAATCCTTTGAAAATATCACTGTAATTTGGTACAATGCTATATGTGGCAATGCCAGTTCTTAAGAACGGGCAAAAGTAAAGCAAAGGAAATGTGACTAAATTTTCAATTAGGCCAGGCAAAGAGACAGTCCATCTGAAGAAACCAGAGCAACATTTACTAAAAGGCTCTTTATGTGCCAGACACTGTACTAAGAGGTGGTTCTATGAACACTACTTCATTTGATCTTTACAATACTCTACTAGGTAGGCTCAATGGACATGAGTTTAGTGAAGGACAGGGAAGCCTGGCATGCTGCAGTTCACGGGGTCACAAAGAGTCAGACATGACATAGCGACTGATGACAACAACTAGGTAGGCATTAATATCCCTATAAGAAATTGATTAAACAAGTAAAATGAGATAAACCATACTGAAAAAGGATATTTTTAAAAATATTGTATACACATATCTTAATCACTTTACAGCAGAAATTAACACAAGATCATAAATAACTATAATTTTTTAAAAAGTTAAATTCTAGTTAGGATGAAGAAAAAATAATTAAGGTGCTACGCTAGCATGAAAAGGATGAACAAACAGAGCTACAAAATCACTACTAGCAGGAGACAATGCAAAACTTCTGATTTGTACTTAACCAGGTTACCAGGTTAACTGCCTCAAAAAAAAAAAAAAGTCAACATTCTCCAGAGTATTATAACAGGACCCAGAGACCGAAAAGTGAAGGGAAAAGAAAATGAACAGGTGCAAACCCCAAGATGACCCAGATGTTGGAATTATTGGACAAAGACCAAAACAGCTATTATAACTATTAGCTGTGACATAAAGGTGAATGCTCTTGAAATGAATAAAAAGCTAGGCATTCACTCTCAGCAGAGAAACAGGAGCTATTTTTTAAAAAGGAAACTTCAGAATTGCAAAATACAGTATCTGAAATTCACTGGGTAGGCTCAAGAGCAGAATGAAAATGACAGAGAAAACAGGAAGCTTGAAGACGTATCACTAGAATACTAGATTGTGTCACTGGTATACAATCTAAAAACAGAGAAAAAATAATTTTTTTAAATAAACAAAGTCTAAGGAACCTCTTCAATAATAAAAAGTCTAACACTAATGCGTCGGTATCCCAAAATGAGAGGAAAAATTGGTGTTGAAAAAATATTTGGAATAATGGCTGGACACTCCACAAAATATGGTTAAAGACATAAATTTACAGACACAAGAATCTCAACAAACCCCAAACAGGATAATCTCTAAGAAAACCATGTCCAAAAGCATTATAATCAAAGTGCTAAAGATAAAAGATTTTTGAAATATCTTGAAAGAAGTCAGTAAAACAAATAACACAATACATATGAGAGATTAGTGGTTCAAATGTCTACCATTAGAAACCACATGAACAGAAGAGTGAGACAATATTTTAAAGTCACGAAAGCAAAGCAGTGTCAGCCCAGGACTTTGTATCCAGTGAAAACATCCTTCGAGAATAAAGGTAAAATAAACACATTGCAGATGAACAAAAAGTAAGAGAATTCGTCACCGTAAGACTTGCTCTAAAAGAAATGCTAAAGGAAGTTTTTTCAGCTGAAGGGAAATATGGAACTTTAGGAATAAAGGAAGAACAACAAAAATAGTTTGGGTAAATAGAATATATTATTTTCTCCTTTAAATTATAAAAAATATGTATGAGTGTTACAAGCAAAATGTTGTGGTTTCTTTCCCATTTATGAAGATGTACTTACTATATATAACAACTATAATATAGGGAGTCGGGTAAAGGAACCTACATGGTAATAAGGCTTCTATAGTAAGTCTTAAAATGTTAACTCTGTAGTAGACTGTGAGGAGTTAGGTGTGTACATTCTAATTCTTAGAGCAACTTTAATTTTATACTTAAAAATTAAACTTTAATTTTATACTTAAAGATACTTAAATTATCTTTCAGTAATGAAGCAAAATATATTTGAAGACTAAAAAAATAACACCAAAGATATAGCCAAAAGCTAACAGAAATTAAAATGAAATATACATACTAATGTATACAGTATAAAATATATACATATATTTAAAAAACAACTATATTAAGTATATATAGTATAAATATACACACATACACACATACGTATATTCACTCAAAAGTGAAGTTAAGAGACATGGAAGACTGAGTGACAAAGTCTAACCAACATCTAACTGGAGTCCCAGAGGAAAGAATGGAAAAAAAGGCAATATTCAAAAAGATCATGGTTAAGAATAGTCCAGATAGGATTTAAAAACACTTGTCCTCAGATTCAGGAAACTCAATGAAGCTGAAGCAGAAAAACCGAAAGAAAGCAACACCTAGGAATATCACAGTGACACTGCAGAATAACAAAGACAGAAGAGCGTTTTAAAAGTGGGCTGAAGTCGATGACCTGCAGAAGAACAGCCACAGAAGTTCCTGATGGCTGATGTCTTAACAGCAGTGACAAAAACGAGAAGACAGTGAATTAAACCCTACAGTGTACCGGGAGGAAACAACTGCCAACTGGAAATTTTTACTTAGTTAAATTATCTTTCAGTGTAAGTGTTAGTCGCTCAGTCGTGCCCGACTCTTTGCGACCCCATGGACTGCAGCCCACCAGGCTCCTCTGTCCATGAGATTCTCCAGGCAAGGATACTGGAGTGGGTTGCCATTTCCATTTTATAGTAATGAAGCAAAATATATTTGAACACAATTAATAAAAAAAAAAAATTTCCCAAAAGATGTCCTTTAGTCAGAAGAGACATTGTTTTTTGTGTTTTTTTTTAATTTGAAAAAAGAAGAAAAAGGAGAAGCAGTCTTGGTAATTCTGAATCCTTAATGAAATTGGCTTTCAGTTGAAAAGACTGTCTCAAAATAGCTTCTCATCCTCCTTTTTCAAGGACACTTACTCAGCAATTTGTTTCCTTAAACTGTTAACAATTTTGAAAGTATTAAACCACAAACAAATAGATGATCATTATTTCTCAAGTTCTCACCAAGAGGAATTGTTTTTTCCCATCTCATTGCTATTCCTCTGTCAAAGATTTAGGATATACATTAATGACACAAGTATAAAAATGAAACATACTCTTCAGAAATTATATATTTTAAGTACCATCCTTTTAAGGTATTTTAAGTTATCTAGAGTAAAGAAACAAAACCCCAAACACACAAGAACAACAACAAAAGCTAGCCTTAATTCCTTCTAGGATTTGATATCTATAGTTTTTAAGACACTGTTTTAAATGAAACATCCAAATAATAATCACAAGTAGGAAACTTCTGCACACACATATACTCTGTTTCTCACCGGTAAATTCACCATTTATCCCTACAAGAAAACCCTGAGAGCTAGACTGATGCTTTGCCTCTAAAAGTTATACATTAAAAAACAAACAAACCCAAGAGGACAGCAGCATCAACACAGTTTTTGAATCTCTCCAAGTCGATGTGTAGAACCAGACTCAGCAATTAGATTCACTAGATAAAACACCAAAATCCTGAGCACAACATGCACAGCCAATCTGTGTGACAAGGTACCTTTACCAAACCAGAATACAAACAGGCAAAGGAAAACTGCCAACAGCCACACACCCCGCATGGTTGTCACGGCTGGAGAGGAGAAAACAGAAGAAAGCAACAAGTCATCAGAGCTGGGACGAGGAAAACCCCAAAGCAGCCAGTGGGTATCCCTGGAAACCAGAGAAGCACGGTGTGAGGGAGCAAGGAAAACAGGAATGGATTCTGCCCACTGCGGTGGTAAGTGCGTGTTAGGGATGCGTGGTGAAAAAGTACAAAGGCCGTTGAACAGTCTTGTCCTGAGAATTCTTGACACTGACCTGCTAGGGTTCCCTTCCAGAACAGAGACCCTCACCAAGGAGAAAGCTGAGAGAATAAAATCAAACTCTAGAAAACAAGGGACAAGAGAGAAAAGGAGAAGGAGTGGAAGGGAAGAGATGCAGGAAATGCTGAGGAAACAGGAGATCATATTTTTGAGGCTCATGTGAGCACAACTGAAGATAGAGAGTTCTTCAAGCGACAGAAGCTACCCTGGACCACGCCTCCTTCTAAAGGGTAAGTGATGCAAAACGCCATGTCAAAATGAGGTCAAGGGCATTAAGAAAATGACTCACGAGAGAATAAAATAAAACCGGATCAGCAAACTCAGATGAGGTAGGTAAAGAAGAAATAACTAAATCAGAAGAAAAGGCCATTTCAGAAAGGCACACAAGAATACCTAAGAGACAAAGAACATATAAAGGAAGACAAAGTTTTAATTAAAAAAAAAGGTAGAAACAACTCAAAAGAAGTGATAAACACTGAAAATGAATCCTACAAATAGATATATTAAGAGTTCCTAAAGAAGAAAACAAAGAATGTTTAAGAATGTTTAAATCCATAGGTTCATGACACTTTTTTTTAAATCTGGTAATTATATAAATCTACATTTGTGATAAAACGGTATAGAGCTAAATACACACATACCAATGAGTACATATAAAACTGGTAAAACCAGATGAAGGTAAGTGGGTTGTGTCAATTGTCAGCTTCCTGGTTGTGAAACTGTTCTATGGTTATGTAAGATGCTAGCACTGGAGGAATCCAGGGGAAGGGTGCATGGGATATCTGCATTATTTCTTACAACTGCATGTAAATTGACAATATTCTTTAAATGTTTAATTTAAAAAAAAGAAATCTAATTGGTTATTTCTAGAGAGTAGTGAGGGATCGCGTCTTTATTTTAAAACCTAGTAAAGAACCAAGCATTTACTCTATGCTTCTTGTATGAACAGTATCAACGGTTAAGAAAATTGCAGATAAGGGAATCACCTCTTAATAAAGTCTCAATTAATTAAAAAAAAAACTGTTACATTCTCAACATCTTCCAACCCCCAGTGAACTCGGGGATCTAGACACTGATTATGACAGTCTTAACTAAGTCCAAAAAAAAATCTTAAAAGACACAAATTTGCTTTACATGGACAGGACTAAACATTGGCAGTCTTGGGGATACACGCCTGCTGATAATACTATAAAGAAATGCAGAGAAGTATCGACTTTAAAAAGCAAGAGAGGGACTTCCCTGGTGGTACAGTGGTCAATACTCCACGCTTCCAATGCGGGGGGCACAGGTTTGATCCCTGGTCATGGAATTTATTTTAAAGAATTATATGAAAGCTAAAATAATCACATGACCGGAAAGATCTAAAATAACTGCATGAAAGTAAATAATCTTATAAAATAAGTACATTTAAAATATACATAAGAGTAAACCACATTAATAAATTCCAGCCAGCCAGTGAAACCTGGGGAAGGTTCTGAGGCCTATTTTTTATGTTAAAAAGGAGATTAGCGAGTGCTACTGAGTTTTAGGGGCTTCCTTGGTGGCTCAGCTGGTAAAGAATCTGCCTGCAATGTGGGAGACCTGACTTCGATTCCTGGGTTGGAAAGACCCCCTGGAGAAGGGAGCTAAGAATCCACTCCAGGATTCTGGCCTGGAGAATTCCATGGACTGTATAGTCCATGGGGTCGCAACGAGTTGGACACGACTGAGCAACTTTCACTTTCACTGAGTTTTAGTGACAAGCACTCAGATGAGACTTTCTTCTCAACTTAATCAGGTCTTAACAAGAGCCCTGAGCCTGAGACTATGTGATCTTATGTTTGGCCATGTACCACCCTGATTCACCTGCTTCAGGTAAAGTCACTTTGTGGCCCATCTCCTCTCCTACACTAGTGGAAACACCAGGTTAAAAATAGGTCTAGTGCATGAGGGTATGCCAAGAGCTAAGAGGAGGCTGAAAAAACAAAAAGCTCCCTCAAATCACCAACATGTTCATTTCACTCATTCCAGCCCTTTCTAAACATGCTTAAAAGGTTTGCTTTTCCATTATGAGCACTTAAGTGAGTGACCAACACTATGACCAGGTAACAGCTGCTTATCCTTGTCCTAGTTACCAGTACACGTACTTCACTGTGGATTTAACAGGGCATCGGCAGAACCTAGTAATAATCAGCCTTTATGCCTAAAGCGCTCAGAGCTTCTCAACTGACAAGAGGCCTTGTATCTGAAAGCGCAAAATACAAAAACAAGTGCCCTCCCCCACCTGAACTTCCTCTCACAAAACAAGAGCTCACGGCCTGAGCTGTTCCCTGGTCAACACTAAGCCAACCTGACCTCAAACACCTTTTGGGGGGGGGGGGGGGCAGGGTAGATCAGATAACATAACAGACTTGTAATGTAAACTTGTGAAGAAAACTTTGAGATTCAGATGGAACTCGGTCATGTTTTTTAAAACATTGGGACTTGCCTGGTGGTCCACTGGTTAAGACTCGGCACTCTCCATGCAGCGGGCATGGGTTAGATCCCCGGTTAGGGAACTAAGATCCCAAATGCTGCAAGGCAGCAGGACAAAAAATAAAATAAAAAATAAAGTAATATGAAACACATACATAAAGGAGGGCTGATTCTCCTATTAAATGGCTTGAGAGCAAGTCTGGTTTTACCTCATCTTTCCCCCTCACTCCCCCAGGTTTTCCACATGAGTTTGTACAGAAAGCCAACTCAAGCCAGGACAGTTAGCTCACAAGAGAGACCGGTGACGCCAACACATAAAGACGAGATTCAGGCAGGAGTTGCAAGGGAACCTGTATAAGAAAGGCAGTGAAAGTGAAGTCGCTCAGTCATGTCTGACTCTTTGCGACCCCACGAACTATAGCCTACCAGGCTCCTCCACCCATCCGTGGGATTTTCCAGGCAAGAGTACTGGAGTGGGTTGCCATTTCCTTCTCCAGGAGGATCTTCCCGACCCAGGGATTGAACCCGGGTCTCCCGCATTGTAGGCAGACACTTTTACCATCTGAGCCACCAGGGAAGTCCTCAGAAAGGAAGGTTAGTGTTGAATTCCTGTCTTCCAGGTCGGGGTCTTATTCAGTCTCCCTGGAGTGAGCTGACCCCATTTCCTTTCCTCTCTCACCACCCCCTGCTTCTTCTGCACCCTCAGTCCTGTTTTGTGACCCTCAGCTTTCCAGCTTACCTACCCTTCCCTCCTTCCCTTGTATATTTTCTGCCTTCTCATGAGACACATGAGTAAATACATACTCAAATATATACAGACAGTAAAGAATCCGCCTGCAAAGCAGGAGACCTGGGTTCAACCCCTGGCTTGGGAAGATCTCCTGGAGGAGGGCATGGCAACCTCCTCGAGTATTCTTGCCTGGAGAATCCCATGAACAGAGGAGCCTGACATGCTACAGTCCATGGGGTCACAAAGAGTCGGACACAACTGAGTGATTAACACTTTCACTTTTCACTTTCACTTCAAATATACACAAACCTACTAAAATGTCTGCAACAGAAACTCTGAGCTCCCCTCACCACACAGGTGCTTCTAGAGGCCTCGTCCACTGCTTCCACAACTCCCCTGGATTCCCTCTAAGAGAGGGTTCACCCCAGATGGTAAGGACCAGGTTCTGGCCTCAATTTCCTGTGATCATCCAGAGCAAACGGCCCCTTTCATAAACGCTACTCTGATCGTGTGAATTCACGAATCCTTTAAAAGGAAGCTCTCTCTCATACCAACACCTGATGAGACCAAGACTTTAAGAATAGAAGTAAATTGAAAAAAAAAAAAATACACATTTAACCCTCCATTCTAGAAATGACTATAAGTAAAAGAAACCCAGAAGTGTTTGAAGCCCAGGTAAGTTTCACTTATACTCAGGTACACAAGACAGTAGCTCAAATCAGATTCAACACTTTAGATACTATCCCAGGTTTGTGTTATTTTCTTCAAGACATGGTGTCCTGGTTCATAGGCCTGTCCTAGGGGAAAATCTATAGCAGGAAAATGGTGAGGTATCTGGGGGGAGGGGAAGGACTTGCAGTTTGGATTTTTCACCCAAGCAGTTTCTAATGAGCAGTAGAGAAATATGAGAGCCTGTTAAAACATTACTTACTGCCTGCTGGATGTCAGACTTCACCTGCTCACTCAACATGCCTTCAAAAACAAACGAGTCACCAAACTTCTCAGCCTGAAGGAAAGACGGGAAATAAAAATCCAGAAAAGTTTGCAGTAACACATTTCACAAGTGCCGTTTTCTGTGTACGCTACTCTAGTGGTTCTTGTCCAAATGAACTTAACTTTGTCATATGACCTCCCAAAGGATTCAGAAATGACATTAAAGCATCTGGCTTCCTATTAAAACAGGTTAGTGTCACTTACAGAGCCCATTTTCATTTCAGGCTCATGTAGCTGATAAGGATGCAGACTGGAAGAGATTAGCTTTTGAGCCTGTGATTGTTTCTGTTGATGGAAACACATCTCCTCAAGTATTACAAATGACTTTGGAAAATAACAGGATTCTTTACATATCAGATCACGTACCAACCTTTTCCTTTGTTCTACTCCTGGAATCTAGCTAAAAGAAGCAAATGGCACGGTTTGCTGATATTCTGACACATTCTAGCTCCACCAAGGCATCCGCTGTGCTGATAAATCTCAAGTGGCCAACTTGACTACCAGGCGGAAATTTGTATTTTACTCATTTTTATTTAACGTTACTGTCTCAAGTCTGTCTCTACTTGGTTTTCTTTGCTGCATGTGGCCCCAATCAGCAAATGTGCAAAGTAGCCTCTTGGTTTCCGTGATTCTACTCTTCCAGTTTTCTTCCTCCTTTTGGATTCTTCCTACTCATCTCCTGAAATACACGGGCTCTCCTTCTAGCCCCTAAAACACTGTTGCTCCCTGGTGTTCCACCCCGCTTCTCTGCTCTTCTTACTCTATTCCAGTGGCTCTTGGGCTCTGTGCAGTTGAGATCAGCTGGCAAACTTGTTGCCACTACACAGTACTGCTCCCCAAGCCCAGAGCTTCTGATTCTGGAGGTCTGGGGTGAGGCAAAGGAACCTGCACGTGTGAACAGCTAAGCTGGTGATTCTAATATAGGTGATCTAAGAGATCCCACTTGAGAGACACAGACCTGCTGCTGGACAAACTCCAGCAATCTCATCATTGTAACCACTGCCAGCACTTCAAGTGATGCTCAGATCTCTACCTGAATACATATCCTCTCCTCACTAGATGAGAGTAACTGCCTACTACATTCCTGGATTTCAGGCCTTATGAAAGGCATCTCAAATTCTTTTTCCTGATTCGAGCTCATCAACTTTTATGCATCCCAGCTCTTCTTCCTGTATTCTCTTGCGGCATCACCATGTCGAAAAACCCAGACCATTCCCTCATTCAACAACATTGATCAAAGACCTACCAGATGCCCGCCTTTGGGCTACATGACAGAGATACAAGGTCAATATTACATAGGCATGGACTCTGACCTTAGAGCACTTATATATGGAGCACTTACAACAAAAGTCAAGTTGAAAAAATAAAGGAAGAAAATAAGTACAACTTTATTTGACATTGTAAAGTGGAGAGTATTGAGAAAAGTCTCCTTTTGAGAGAGTGGGCAGAGGAGGCCTCCCTGAGAAGGATATTTAAGATGAGATGACTCGAGAATGAGAAGGAGCCGGCCATGCAAAAGGGGGAAAGGCAGGAAATTCCATGCAGGGAAAAGTATGGGCTGTGCCCCAAAGATGGGAAGAGTGTCCAGTTTGCAAGGAACAGAAACAAGAACAGCAGGATCAGAATGTGATGAGCAATGGAAGTGTGATGTAAAATGAAGCTGGAGAAATGGAAAGAAACAAAAACAAAAAAAAAACTGTAAAGTGCCATAAAAATATGAAGTATTTTATCCAAAGCGAGGGCTTTAACCCTTTTTGTTCCCTAGGCTCTTTTGGCAGTCGGGTAAAACTTAAGAACCTCTTTCTCAGAATAAAATGTTTAAGTGTATAAAACAAAATCAACACAATTACAAAGAAAGTGAGTTATATCAAAACATTCGTAAAACAAATGTGTGCTATAGTGACATACACAGGTGTGTGTCTATATGTATATATATCTGCCTTTTTAAATTTTTTAATATATTACATAAGATCTAGTGGCAGGTCTCATATTATCATTTCTAAGGTAAGGGTGAATACAAGTAATTTTAAGATTAAGATCTCTGCGATAAGAATAATGTGACACAAAGTGTCTGTGATTTCTGCTGAGGACGAAGTTACAGGCATTGCTGCCATCTCTGTACCACATTGTCTACTTCCTAATTAAAGGACATGCTCAACTTCAGTTAGAGGGTAACAGAAATCCAGATGTAGTATTCCATCATCCATGCTCCTAGATGCCCTAAATTCCACTCATTCTGTCTAATCTCGATGGAGAACCCTCGTCTACGGGAAACTTCCTGCCTTAGAAGCCATCTTCTAGCTTCAGCAGACTATTGAGGAATTGGATCTGAGAGTATTCTCATGAAACAAAAAGAACAGAAACTTCTCACTAGGAATGGGGACAAAGAGGCAACCATTCTGTATATTTTAGGAAATGCCAAAGAAATGCAAAACCAAATTTGGAAGTTGTCTTGCTTTCAGCATTCACTCTGAATTTTTTTCTTTTTTTAATAAAAAAGATGTTCTACCCTGAAACAAAACAAGGCAGGGACTCCACAAACTAAAGGCAAGGGAAGAATCTTTTGGTAAGAAAAATGGGAAACCTATATATATACGACAAGATATTTGAGACACTCAGAAGCTTCCATCATCTAGAAAGCCTCCCTCTTCCTAGTGCCACTGAGGACAAACATCCACTTTCAGAACATTGCTGTGTGATTCAGCAACCACAGCAAACACTGGAATTGCCGGAGGAAATCTTATGTGTCATCAGGCACTGGAACAAAACCACAAAAACGAAAAGCCGCACTTCTTCATCCATCACTTATGAATTATGCCATGCTTCCGAAACAGACGGACTATAATTTTTTGAGAGGGAACAGTGGCCTTACTTTATATGCTGTTATCTCAAAAAGCCCGAGTGGACAGTGGCACTCTTTGGCATATTACAGCACTGACCCTCTAGAGCATCAAGGTTAAAAAGACAGGTGCTGGGGTCACACTGGCAAGGCCTGAACCTCAGCTTCACCACTAACCAGCTATGGGACTCAGGGCAAGATGCTTTGATAATCCCGTTTATCACCTGAAAAGTAACCTGCCTCGCTGGGTTTCTATGAAAACAAAAATTCGATGAAACATATATAAAGTGCTCAGCACAGCACTGGGAACACAGTAAAAAGTGGTCAATTGATGAAGTCCTTCCTCCCCATCCCAATGCCGTTACCTCTGTCAAATAGCCCGTTGAGTTCACAAACTTCTCAAATTCAGCGTTACTGACTTCATAGGCATCCATGTAAAAGGCATCAATAGCAACTCTCCTCGCAGGTGCTTCCCCGTCCTGCTTTATCTGAGGATCATCTGTGCCCATTGTAAACACTCCGGCAGGGATGGGGACCATCTGCAGCGGAAGGGGAAACAGGGGAAGTCAGGCCACCGCAGCCAGAGTGAACCCGGGTCAAGTGTAAAGTGCCAGGACGCAGTGAGCACCGGACAGCGAGCGAACCCCCGCCACAGGAGCCACTGTGAAATGAGTAACATGACTCCATATCCCAGCGCACGGCTAGTCACAAAAGAAGTGAAGATTCTTTAGGACAGTAATTTAGAAAAAATTCTTCATAATATATATCTGCACACACACACACACACACAAATAAATGAAAAATAAAAAGGGCTTCCCTGGTGGTCCCATGGCTAAGACTCTGTGCTCCCAACACAGGGAGGAGCAGGGTTCAACACCTAGTCAGGGAACTAGATCCCACATACTACAACTAAGAAGTGGAGCCCAAATAAATAAATAAAAATTAAAAAAAAAATACATATCTGCACACACCATGGAAGCAGGTTTACAGCAAGAGTCACCAAGCTCCTAATGACTGGACGTCAGAGGCAGGGAGAATATTCCACTTCTTTATACATCCAAAGGAAATGGCAACCAACTCCTGTACTCTTGCCTGGAAAATCCCAAGGAGAGAGGAGGCTGGTAGGCTACAATCCATGGAGTCGCAAAGAGTCAGACACGACTGAGCAACTTCACTTCACTTCAGTTCACTTTATACATCTGTGCATTTTCCTCCTTTACTATGTTCTTATTCTTTTAAATTATTTGAAAAAGCAAATATAAAAGTGCCACATATAATATCTTTTAAAACCAACTCAGTCAATCGAGGTTGTCAATGATAATGGAAAAGACCTAAATCACTCAGATGGAAAATCTAAAACATTTACTAAGGGACCACGCCTTCTCCTTTTTTAATACCTTATCAAAACTCTAACTGCAGTTACTTTGTTTCTATCTATAAGACAGTGTATTAAAAAGCAGAGACATCACTTTGCTGACAAAGATCCATATAGTCAAAGCTATGGTTTTTCCAGTAGTCATGTATGGATGTGAGAGTTGGACCATAAAGAAGGCTGAGCACCGAAGAAATGATGCTTTTGAACTGGGGTGCTGGAGAATACTCTTGAGAGTCCCTTGGACTGCAAAGAGATCAAACCAGTCAATCCTAAAGGATATCAGTCCTGAATATTCATTGGAAGAATTGATACTGAAGCTGAAGCTCCAATACTTTGGCCACCTGATGCAAAGAGCTGACTCACTGGAAAAGAACCTGATGCTGGGAAAGACTGAAGGCAGGAGGAGAAGCGGGGAACAGAGGGTGAGATGGTTGGATGGCATCAGTGACTCAATGGACATGAGTTTGAGCAAACTCCGGGAGATACTGAAGGACAGAGAAGCCTGACATGCTGTAGTCCATGGGGTCACAAAGAGTCAGACATGACTTAGTGACTGAACAACTGTTTTACACAAATTCTAAACACCGAGAGGGCAGCAACTGAGACTACCTTGTTCACATGTTGTCCTAGCACTAAACATAAGATCTGAGGATCACACCTAAAATTTTCAGTTAATAAACACAGGTCCAAGGTCAGCATCACTGGGGAAATGCAGACAAAATCTACAATGAGACTCCACTTCACATCCACCAGTACAGCTGTAACCAGAAACATAGATAAGAACAAGTGTTGACAAGGAGGCAGGAAAATTGCAACCCTCTAAGTTGCTGGTAGAAATGTAAAATAACATTGCTGCTTTAGAAAACAATGTCAGTTCTTCAAAAAGCTACATAAAGAGTTAACACATGATCATGCAATTCCACTTCCAGGATTATACTCAAGATAAATGAATACATATGTCCATGAAAAAACCTGTACAGTAATGTTCATAGCAGCATTATTCATAATACCCCAAAGTGGAAACAACCCAAATATTCATTTGTCCACTGATGAACAAATAACATGTCACACATCCACAAAATAGAAATAAGCCATAAAAAGAAATGAAGTACCACATAGGTGAACCTTGAGAACATGATGCTAAATGAAAGAATCCACTCACAAAAAGCTGTATATTGTATGATTCCATTTCTACAAAATGCCTAGAGCTGAAGCCAAAGAGACAGGAAGTAGATTAGTGATTGCCAGAGGCTGCAGGGAGGTGGGCAGAGGGAATAAGTGCTAATGAGTATGGGGTTTCTTTTCGGTGTGATGAAATGTCCTAGATTTAGTGATGATGCTTGTTGAAACCTTGTGTCTATACTAAAACACTGAACTGTAAACTTTCAAAGGGTGAATTTTATGACATGTCATTTGTATCTCAATTTCTAAACAGCAACACAATCATACCATCTATCATAAATATACTCTGCAGACACAGTGTCTGACTTGCTACATCATTTGAGTGAAAAAGCAATTCACTCACTTCTCAGATTAGGACTTGTCAGATCTCTGATCTAGAAAATAAAAGTTCAGCTTGAGGAAAAGAAAAAAAGAAACTAAAGAGCAGTAGCTAGTAGGAATAAAAACAGAAAATGTGGCTTAGCAGTAAGAGCAGAAGAGTTCAAAAAACAAGATCAGAAGTAACAGAAAGTAATGATCAGTAATCATGATTTCCTACTCTCTATTCTCACTCTCTTTACTGGTGGTTGCTTTCAATTTTGCGCATGTATTTCCCTATGAAAATGGAGCTGCTTTCATCTGTGACATAAGTAATAAATGTTTTAATGTCCGATGTATTAAGAAGTCATCCCCGACCTTGCCCATCCGCTAATCCCATCAGTATAGCAATCACCCAGTTTTACTGGGTCTCCTAAATATATACCCCTCTCATCTCTTCCCTTTTCTGTTTCTCAATAAATCCAGTAGCCTCACAATTGGCTCCTTTGCCTCCAGCTTCACACTTTCACATTTCTCCTAGCTCCTCTCTAAGCCATCAACCCTCCACTCAAATCATTCATACAACAAATATCCAAGCCCCTACTGAACCTTCCAAAATATCCGTCTTCTGTATCTAACACAATTTATTGAAGCTCTGCTTGGAACAGAAAAAGGTTGGAAACAATCTAAATATTCTTCAGTACTGGAATGATTAACTAAGTTGTGGGCCACCCATAAAATGGAAAATCAAGCAGCCACAAGAAAAGAAAAAGAAAGAAAATTGAGGGAGGAAAGAAGACAGTTTTAATATATAGATATGGAGCGAACTCATCAGGATAAAGGGATAAGGAATGGAGAGTACAATGGCCAATTCATGTTGATGTATGGCAAAAACCATCACAATATTGTAAAGTAATTATCCTCCAATTAAAATAAATTAATTAATTAAAAAAAAAAGACAGCATGGTATGTTATCATTTGTGTGAAAAGGAGGTGAGGGGAAAATATAGATTCACATTTTCTTTTTGTATTTGCTTACATTTGCAGAATATCGCTCTGGGATGATACTCAAGAAACTCATGCAGTGGTTGTTGGAGGGTAAGGTTATTATGTAACTGGAAAAATTTTCACCATACACCTTTCTAGACAATTATTTTTTTAATTTTAAAGCCATGTAATGTACTCTCTATTCAAAAAAACAGTATAGTGTCAATTTGATTATGCCATTTTCCTACTTACATTCTTTAGGGTTCCCCATCACCTTTCAGAGTAAAATAAAATATCGAAGCATCAGAGCCCATCTCTCTCACCATGGGCTCTATATGCACTCCATCTCTCTGTGAATGACATCCACGTTCAAGGATCATCTCCTACAGAAAGCCTTTCCTGCCTGCATTTCCCTCTGCTGGCTCGGCATACACCCCTCATTAGGGCTCCTCTGTTAAACACCGTTCTATCCCAACACCCGCCCTTGATCCCAGGCTTCTTGGGGACCAGAAATAAAGTTTTCATTTCTCTATCCCCAGCTCCTAGTATGGTGCATAATTCGAGGAAGGAAGGAAGGATAGGAAGGAGGAAGGAAGGGGGGAGGAAGAAACTTCATTGACTGGACAGATGACTTCACAAATACAGTGAAAAATGCATCATTTGAATTATTCCTATTTATAAAAATTCTCCTTCTTGTATAACACCATCCGAGATATGCATAGCGTGTCTGCATCACAGTGAAACCTGCTGAATAGACTCTGCTCAGAGACTGAACTAGGTTCACACATTATTCTCATCATTCTTCAAGCGTCTGGGACACAAGATCCCTTAGTCCTGAGATGAGAAGTCAGAATGTTAACCAGCTCTGCAAAGAAGCAGAAAAATAGAAGCCTGGAGATGAAAGCTTAAAATGATTATTAAAATTATCTAATAGAAAGTTTCATGTCTCATAAAAGACTTAAAGGAAAAAAATAAAAGCTTTCCAGCAGCAGCCAAGGAGGTCCTTTTCTGAGAACAGTTGTTCATACCTTCCTACAAACACAAGGTCCACAGGAAGCTGTGGGCTTCACTGTATCGAGTGAAGTTTTACCATCGTCTCAGTTTCTCATCCCACTCTCCCTCCAGGTGAGTACCAACAATGCGAACACAATCATGACTTCCACTGTGGACTCCTGGCCTAGTTTGGTTTTTTTCCCCCTCTTTTTCATTGACCGTCAGAGATAGCCCACACTGAAGAAGCCAGGTTTCCACTCTGGAGGCGATAGACAAAATTAGCCCACAAAGCTCTGACTGGATTGTAATTCCCAAATTATTCTAATGAAGTGAAATCTCAGTCCTGCAAATGTAAAGTGCTGTTCCACTGAAACCCAGAGCATGAGGTCTCACAGTCACAAGCCCAATACAAAAAACCACTTTCACCACATCTTCATCAAGGTCCAGGTTCAAACAGTCCATTCCTCCTTGGCAGTAAGCTTGAAGCCCCCTGCTGCCGCAGTTTCTGCTACTGCCAAGCCAAGAGCACAGGTGAAGTCAAAGTGACCCTCTCACCACTAGGACTGTATTCGGGCTATATATTCTGGCCGGGTGCAGTGAACATCTATTATTTTTGCTCACCTGGCACCTGTTCCTTCCTGTTCTTCTAAGAGCAAGTGACATCTCTTTGAAAACCACTTCTTCAGCTGAGAGTATGACATGGGGTGGAGGGGGAGCTGGATGACTGCTCCACCTCCCGTGACTCAGGTCTGATGATCTTCATCACCACATTCTTTTGACCACAGGGATACAATTAGGGACAGACGCATGACCTAATCACAGTTATTCTCAGAACTTCTGCTGGTGCTATGAGGGAAAGAAACCTCTCTCTTCCAGTTATTTTTAATCAGTAGAAAGGATGCTGAAGCTGAAACTCCAATACTTTGGCCACCAGATGCAAAGAACTGACTCATTTGAAAAGATCCTGATGCTGGGAAAGATTGAAGGCAGGAGGAGAAGGGGATGACAGAGGATGAGATGGTGGGATGGCATTACCGACTCAATGGACGTGAGTTTGAGTAAACTCCGGGAGTTGGTGATGGACAGGGAGGCCTGACGTGCTGCAGGCCATGGGGTCACAAAGAGTTGGACATGACTGAGTGACTGAACTAAACTAAACCGCACTGCACTGAGAAGAGATACTACCCGAAAGTGAAGTGAACACAGAAGAAAGAAGAGCTGTCAAGAGAGAGCCAGAAGGAGAGACCTGGAGATGCTGCCTGCGGTCCTGGATCCAGCTGTGTCTGGGGTCACAGCTGCACTTGAACTTCCCAGTTGTGAGAGCCCCTCACCCAGTTTTTTATCACTCTTGAGAGTCCCCTGGACAGCAAGGAGATCAAACCGGTTAAGTCTAATGGAAATCAACCCTGAATACTCATTGGAAGGACTGATGCTAAAGATGAAGCTCCAACATTTTGGTCACCTGAGGCAAAGAGCAGACTCACGGAAAAGACACTGATGCTGGGAAAGATTGAGGGCAGAAGGGAGTGGCAGAGGATGAGATGGTTGGATGGCATCACCGATTCAATGGACATGAGTTTGAGCAAACTCCAGGAGATAATGAAGGACAGGGAAGCCTGGCGTGCTGCAGTTTATGGGGTCACAGAGTTGGACACAACTTAGTGACTGAACAACAATAACAAGAAGCTAGTTTTAAGAATCTTTTCTTTCACCTGCCTCTGTGGGTTGTTTTTTTTTTTTTTAACAAAGAAAGTGAGATATATTTAAATATTATAACAGTTACCTTGTATGCTGCTGGCATACTCATATTCACAGCTTATAAAGTAAAAAACTTTTAAAGTCAGCTCTGAAATAGATGCATTTTCATCAATACATTCACTAGTTAGGTCTGGTCTTCTGAGACGAGGTAAGTCAAATAATTGAGATTATTTGGGAAAGAACAAGCTCAACATGTCAGCAGCAAATTTCAGTTAAAGTAACCTGGAAACCAATGTTCCCATAACCGCAGTACAAAGTATGGGCTTTTATTTTATACAGAAAAATGAAATTAACTTATACGCAACTCTTTTGTGTAGCACTCTCCTTTTTCCCCTCTTTCCTCTCCTCAAACCTAAGCAAAAAGCTAAAAGCTCTGGAGGAAGCTGAGTGAACAAGAGAACCAAGCTCCCTGGTTCTGCCCACAAAGTGATGCCTTAACTGCCTATGTAGGACTTATCTACCTCCATCATCCTCTCACCCTCTGCCACTAATCACAGATGGAACGACAGTAAAGTCCCTTCTAGCCCTGTGAGTTTATGATTCTATCTGGCCTCAGTTGTTACATCTGTAAACTGGGGGATAATATCTCACAGGATCCTTGGGAGGATGAGATACAGCAAAAAGACTATTTGCCAAAGGTTTCTTTAAAAAGTATCTGATACCCTTTATTCCCTTGGCAGTTTCTCAATATTGTAGCCAGTAACAACAAAAAGGTAAGATCATTCCAGAAATTGTTATACCATGCTTAAATGTGTAAAGCACTCAGAGGATACAGAGATTAAAGCAGGACTAAACAACTGCTTCCCATGTGGAATGAGACATCAAACAATTACACAAGTAACACTACTTTAAAGAAAGTATACACGTTTCCCTCAAACAATGACAAAATACTTGAGAACAGAGGATAAAAACACTAATTCTTCCTGGAGGAAGGGGGTCAGAGAGGAGATGGCATTCAATCACGCCTTGACACCTGGGTCAGCATTACCCTATCAAATCATTCTCAGACAGGAAATCAACTGACTTCACCTATACAAACAGAGATGGCACATACAATTGTATCATCTCATTATCCTCAATGCCACATCAAACAACTATTGTAAAAGATACATGGAAATTAAAATATTTTGATACCTTTTTATAAAATCATCAGCAGTGTAGAACACTGTTAGAAAAGCTTTCTCAAAGAGCACTGTATATTTTGTTAATCGGAGGGAACTTCAGTAAAATTTGAAAGTATCTCTATTGTTTCCCAGACAATTCTTGCTGCCTTCACTTTTTAGTGAAACTAAATTCCTTGAGAGTAAAGCCCAGTGCTATTTACTTTTTTGTGTACTTCATCTTGCCAAGTGCTCATTAAATTAAAATATGAAAAAAAAAACCTCACACCTAAAAGGTGTTACATGAAAGAGGGTGAAAATGTCACCCCCAGAAACCTTAAATTACTTACATTTCCTAGAATACACTAATGCATTTGTACAATGATTTGTCTGTACCCACGCTATTCTTTTTGCAAGGTCCTTCCAGTTGCCCCGCCATCCCCAACTGCTGAAAACGTTTCCTCCAAAGCCTAGCTTAATGCAGCTTTTTCTTTGAGCACCTCCTGACTTGTCCAGGAAGAAAGAATCCTTTCTTCCTCTCCAACTGCTTTGTACATACTCCTCCTCGAGTGCAGTCACGATAGAAAAATGATGCTCCCATGTACTTGTGAATCTGTGTGTGAGAGAGAAAGAGACAGAAAGACAAGAGAGAGAGACCTACCAAGAAGTAAATGCCTTGAGGTAGGGCATAAGTCTTTCTTTTCTTTATGCCCATTACACAGGACACAGTCTTACATGTGTGTCAAATAAAAATTTGTTGAATTAAACTAAATAAAGAGAAAACAAAGAAAAAACAGATTCAATACGACCTCAATCAAAATCTCAGCAGGTTATTTGATCGATATCAATAATATGATACTCAAGTTTATAGGTAGAGGGAAAAGACCTAGAAGAACCAACACAATATTGATGAGAAAAACAAAGTTGGAGGAAAGATATTCTGCAACTTCAAGACGTACTATAAAACTACAGTAACCAAGACATGCACTGGTTAAAGAACATACAACTAGATTAATGGAACTGCAGAGAGAGACCAGAAATAGACCTCCGTAAACACAATCAAATGATCTTTGACAAAGGAGCAAAGGCAATACAATAGAGCTACAGCAGTCTTTTCAACAATGTTGGTACAATTGGTACACTGTACATTGTACAATTGGTACAATTGGACATTCACATGGAAACAAACAAAAAATCTAGACACAGACCACTCTTCAAAAGACAATGTCAAGGAATTGTGAAGACAAGCAACAGACTGGCAGAAAATATTTGCTGATGACACATCTGACAAAGGACCGTTATCCGAAATAAACAACCTTTAAAACTCAACAATAAGAAAACAATCCAATAAAAAAGGCCAAGACCTTAACAGAAACCTCATCAAAGAAGATATACAGGTGGCAAAGATGCTCAGCATGCCAACCAAAAAATGCAAATTAAAACAAGATACCATTATAACACATCTTGCTGCTGCTGCTGCTAAATCGCTTCGGTTGTGTCCGACTCTGTGCGACCCCATAGACGGCAGCCCACCAGGCTCTGCCACACCTGGGATTCTCCAGGCAAGAACACTGGAGTGGGTATAACACATCTTAGAATGGCTAAAATCAGAAACACTGACAACACAAAATGCTGACAAAAGTGTGCAGCAACAGGAACACTCATACACTGCTGGTAAGAATGCACAATGGTACAGACACTTTAGAAGACAGTTTGGCATTTTCTTACAAAACTAAACATACTCTTGCTATATGATCCAATAATCACATTCCTTGGAATTTACCCAAAGGAGCTGTAAATTTTATATCCACACAAGAAATCTTCACCCAGATGTTTATAGCAGCTTTATTCATAATTGTCAAAACTCAGAAGGAAGCAAGATGCCCCTCAGTAAGTGAATGGATAAACTGTGGTACATCCAGACAATGCATCATTATTCAGCACTAAAAGTAAATGATCTATCAAGCTATGAAAAGGCATGGAGGAAACTTAAATGCATACTCCTAAGTGAAAGAAGTCTATCTGAAAAGGCTATATATTGTATGATTCCAAATATAAGATATTACAGAAAAGGCAAAACTTAAGGAGACAGTAAAAAGATAGTGGTTGCCAGTGGGGAGGAGGAAGAGGGATGAATAGGCAGAGCACAGAGGATTTTAAGGGCAATAAAAATATGCTGCATGATACTATAGTGATGAATATATGTCACTGCACAGTCGTCTAAACCTATAAAACACCAAGAGCGAACCCAAAAGGAAATTACAGTTGATTGCTGAACAACACAGGTATGAACTTGGAGAGTACAGTTATATGTATTTTTTTTTTCAAAAGATACATACTTCAGTACTGTCATACCTGATCTGCAGTTTGTGAAATCCTGGAATGCAGAACTGCAGATATGGAGGGCCAACTATAAAGTTATACAAGGATTTCTGATGGCACAAAGAGCCAGTGTCCCTAACCTATATGTTTTTCAAGGGTCAAGTGTATAGACTTTGGGTGATTATGATATATCAATGTAGCTTTATCAGTTGTAACAAACATATCACTGTAGCGGAGGATGTTGATAATGGGAGAGGCTATGCATGTGTTGAGGCGGGAAATACACGGGAGATCTCTTTACCTTCCTCTCAATTTTGTTATGAACCTAAAACTACTCAAAAAGAGAAATCCTTTTTCTATAAGAAGAAAGAAAATTAAGAGGAAAAAGAGTTATCAGTAGGACTATGTATCTCTCCCACAATACTGGACTTCCAAAATTCAGAATAAATCGGTAAGTGTCAGAATGAGACTGCAGTCATTTGCACATAAACTAAAATATTGGAAAACAAGGAAAATAGAGAGACAAATAATAGCCTCCTAAGAAGTCCTATGTTTTGATAAGAAGTCCATTTCATATTAAAGAATTAAGTTGAGGAGTCCTTCAAGGCTTGTGAGCTGTGTTCTCAACAATTGTTAATTTACTAATAACTTAGGATGCTGTCAAACATTATAGAAACTGAATGGAAGTGAAAATGAACATAAAATAAATGCATGTAAACAAAATATAATTAGTTTAATTAATGTTTAAAGTGAATGCAAGATATGGCCAAAGATGACCCATACAATACTCAATCTGGACATGAAACCACTCTAAAGGGATGAAAAAAAAAGCGTATCTTAAAAATGTAATTCAAAAGATACCTACATCCGATTCTGGGATCCATCAAACACTGGAGCTTTTAAAATGAGGAATGTTCAGTACTGGCCAGAAGGTCCTTGGTAAAAGTTTGACACAGACCAGTGTACATGCAAATAAGACGGCAACCCTGTTACAAGGCAGAGCAACAGATGGCTTTCTCACAGAAGGAGGGGGAGATTATCAATTACCATTCAAGTTAGAGGAATATGGCCAACACACACTGTAACTGCAACCAAAGCTCCTTACCACACAACAGATAAATGCTAATAATTCAGGGCATCCTTTGAGGAACAACAAACATTTAAATGCCAATAATTGCAACACAGGATGGAGAAACAAAAAGAAGTCCAGCTACCAACCTCCTAACACTCCATACAGAGTCACAAGATTATGGTCCTGACCCCCATCACTCTCACAACCTAGTTGGGGTGAGACAACAGCAGACAAGCATCTTTAGTAATTGTCATATCAGAGTAAACAGATACTACTGTGTCAGCATATGTAATTACTGAAGGGGCAGAAAGGAAAGAGATTAGGTAAGGTCTGCAGGAGGCTTCCCAGGCGGCTCACTGGTAAAGAATCCGCCTGCCAACGAAGGAGACCCGGGTCTCATCCCTGAGTTGGGAAGATCCCCTGGAGAAGGAACTGGAAACCGGCTCTAGTATTCTTGCCTGGGAAATCCCACAGACAGAGAAGTCTGCCAAGCTACAGTCCACAGGGTTACAACAGTTGGACACGACTTAGCAACTCAACAACTACTACTTCTGTTTTACTTATTCACACGTGCTAAAGTGCTAGGGACAGCAGAATAAATAGGACAAGTCCTCAAGAAGCAGAATCTACAGTAAGAGACTACCGGTAAGTATACAACAATGTTACAGATACTGACACCAGTGTCCTGATTCCTTCACAATTAATGAAAGGAACCTAGGACTTCTCTGTCCATGGAATTTTCCAGGCAAGAATACTGGAATGGGTTGCCATGTCCTACTCCACCGGATCTTCCCAACCCAGGGATCAAACCCCAATCTCCTGCATTGGCAGATGAATTATTTGCCCTGGCACCGCCTGGAAGTCGAAATCTACATCTAACTTAAAATTCTGAGAACCTCATCAAGAACATAGGGTTGAAGAAAGAGGAAGTAGGAAATAAGAGACAAGAAAAGGAGAGACAACTGTCCTCAAACCAAACTACTTAATGCTCAGAATTAGGCAGAGCCCCAAGACCCAGCTGTTTTGGAGGGCGGAGGAACTTCTCATCAAACTAGGTCGGCCACTGCGCGACTTGGCGATGTGATTATAATCTTTACTTGCCCTCCTCCAACCACTTGGTTTACCCATCCCAACCCTGTCGAGGAACCTGGCGACCCCCACCCATCACCAGGGAATCGAGAGAGCACCTTGGTGGGCGGGGATGGCCGCCCTCCGGGGACCGAGCCCGGGGCGTTCGCCTCCCGCGAGTATCGGTGCGCGGCTGCCGAGCTTCCCTGGGCCCCGGGCCGCTGGGGATTGCCACAACCGCAGGAGCCCGCGAGGGACGGCGCGCCTGCCTCAGGCCCAGCCTCTTCGCCCTCCGCCGCCCAGCCTAGCAGCAAGAACAGCGACAACGAGAGGACGAGAGTGAGCCCGCGGCCGCATCCTCGAGCTGGCCCTAGCGCGGGCGCAGCCATGTTGTCCCGCGAGCCATGTGACCCTGTAGGTCACGTGTCCCCGTCCTCCTTAAAGGGGCCAAACCCCAGGCTGACTTAAGAAGTGGCCCTGAGAGTTGTCCTCTCTCCAGTTCTCTCCAGGTAGGTCTCCTTTAGAGCATTCCTCCTTGGCTCTGCTTACGTAAAAACAACAAAAGCCCAGAAATCATGAATTTCCGCAGCCTGTGCGCCCCATTATTATTTTTTGGTTGAAAAAATTATAATCAAGTTTATTGAGCATTTGTTATGTGCCAGGCTTCCCTCCTAGCTCAGTCGGTAAAGAATCTGCTTGCAATGCAGGAGACATGGGTTCGATTCCTGGGTTGGGAAGATGCTCTGGAGAAGGAAATGGCAACCCACTCCAGTATTCTTGCCTGGAGAATCCCACGGACAGAGGAACCTGGCGGGCTACAGTCCGTGGTGTCACAAGAGTCGGACACGACTGAGTGACTTTCACTACTATTTGCCAGGCAGTAGGCTAGGTGAACATTTTACTTTTTGAAATTTCATTTACTCCTCAGGAGAACCCTGAACATTGAGTTCAGGTAAGAATTAAGTGATCTGCCCAAGGTTACAAGGCAAATAAATGTTTGAAGAGATTTAAACCCAGCCACACTAGGTCTCTAACACATACCTTAAAACCTTGAGGGGTTTTTGTTTGTTTGTTTACATAATTTTGGCTTTGCTGGCGCTTTGCTGTGGCTCTTGGGCACATGGGTTTCTCTAGTTACCTCAGGCAGCGGCTTCACTTGCGGCGCAAGGGCTTCTCATCCAAGCGCTGACTTCTCTCTTGGAGGACGGGCTCTAAAGCGCACAGGCTCAGTAGCTATGGCGCTGGGCTTTGTTGCTCTTTGCCATGGAGTATCTTAGTTACCCGACCAGGGATGGAACCAGTGTTACCTGCATTGGAAGGTGGACAACTGGGGAAGTCCCAAACCCTCATTTTTAAACCATTGCTGTTATGTAGGCACCTCAATAAGCTTCACTGAACAGAAAAATGGAAAAGGAATGTGTTGAAGGAACCCTCTCCAAGGGATTGTTGTTGTTGTTGCCCTGGTTTAGTCACTGCGCGGGGGACACTTTTGCCACCCCAAGGACTGTAGCCCCCGCCAGGCTTTTCTGTTCATGGGATTTCCCAAGCAAGAATAATGGCGTGGATTGCCATTTCCTTCTCCAGGGGATACAGTTAGAGAAATCCAGGCTGTGGCTCTCAAAGTGTTGTCCCAGACAACAACAGCATCAGCATCACCTGGGAACTTGTTAGAGATTCAATACTAAATCACAATGTCTGGAGACCAGATGCAGCAATCTGTGCTTTTAACAAGTTCTCCAGATGATTAAAAGACACTTACTCCTTGGAAGGTTATGGCCAAACTAGATAGCATATTGAAAAGCAGAGACATTACTTTGCCAACAAAAGTCCGTCTAGTCAAGGCTATGGTTTTTCCAGTGGTCATGTATGGATGTGAGAGTTGGACGGTGAAGAAAGCTGAGCGCCGCAGAATTGATGCTTTTGAACTGTGGTGTTGGAGAAGACTCTTGAGAGTCCCTTGGACTGCAAGGAGATCCAATCAATCCATCCTAAAGGAGATCAGTCCTGGGTGTTCATTGGAAGGAGTGATGTTGAAGCTGAAACTCCAATACTTTGGCCACCTCATGGGGAGAGTTGACTCATTGGAAAAGACCCTAATGCTGGGTAGGATTGGGGGCAGGAGGAGAAGGGGACGACAGAGGATGAGATGGCTGGATGGCATCACTGACTCGATGGACATGGGTTAGGGTAGACTCCGGGAGTTGGTGATGGACAGAGAGGCCTGGTATGCTGCAATTCATGGGGTCACAAAGAGTCGGACACGACTGAGCAACTGAACTGAACTAAACTGGTGCACACTAAAGCTTGAGTCCCACTGTTTTATAGGACCCAGTTTCTTCAGGGGGAAAAAAAAGGCAAAACAAAAACCTAAAAGGGGGGACCTATAGGTTAAAAATGAAATCTCAGCCAATTGCAATATATATGAATCTTATCTAAATATGGGTTCAAACCGATTGATCTCAAATTTTTTTAGGATAATCAGGGAAATAGAGCCATTAAATCAAATTATGATATTTTTTTAAATTAAGAATTACTGTCAATTTTGGTTTTAGTTCTTGAAGAGTGATAATGGTATTTGTGGTTTTTTAAAATTAATATTATTTTGGTTGTGCTGTATTTTCGTTGCTACACGTTGGCTTTCTACAGTTGTGGAGAGTAAGGGTTACTCTCCAGTTGCAGTGTGCCGGCTTCTCATCGTGGTGGCTTGTCTTGTTGAGGAGCACGGACTCTAATTGTATGGGCTCAGTAGTTAGGACACACCAGCTCAGTAGCCCCATAGCATTTGGGATCTTCCCTGGATCAAGAATGGAACTCAGGGTCCCCTACATTGCAAGGTGGATTCTTAACCACTGAACCACCAGGGAAGCCCTTGTGGGTATGTTTATTTTTAAATTGTTTATCTGTTTGTTTATTTTTATTTTTGGCCACACTGGGTCTTCGTTGCTGAACAAACGTTTTCGCTAGTTGCGGTGCATGGGCTTCTCATTACGGTGACGTCTCTGGTGTTGCAGAGCACCAGCTCTCAAGCACAGGCTCAATAGTTGTGGCTCATGGGCTTAGTTGCCCCATGACATGTGTGATCTTCATGAATCAGGGATGGAACCCCTGTCTCCTGCATTGGCAAGCAGATTCTTAACTGCTGAACTACCAGGGAAGGCCCTGTGCGTATGTTTTTTTTTAAAAGAATCTCTTCCTTTGAGATATATGTATTGAAATAGATAATAGACAGATAAAAAGACATACTGTTGCCAAGGAGTCACTTCTCAAAGTCTGGTAAATGGGGGAATGGCTAGAGGTGAAGCACAGTTAGCCATGACTTGGTCATTGTTAAACCTGGTTTATGGGGTTTTTTTGAGTGTTTATTGTTCTATTCTTTCTAGTTTATATGTGAATTTTTTTTTAATATAAAGGAAAGTTCTTTGGTGACCATTTTGCAATACGTACAAATACGGAATCATTCTGTTGTACCTGAAACTAATGTCATATGTTAGTTGTATCTCATTTGGGGGGAAAAAAGTTGAAAAAATATGTTTTAAGCCCTTTCATACTTGCTGACTATTTTGCAGTTTGCCGAGAGCTTTGACACATTTTCTCATTTGAAATCACAACCACTTGGCAAGAAACCTACTATTACTATACCCATTTTACAGTTGATGAGGCTAAAAGGTCAATGCTTTAACCAAGGTTTTACACGTTAACTGTGCACAAATATAGATTCCAGGTCAGAGATTATCTTCATCAGTCTCAACACAAGCCTGCTGCCCTATCGAGCCCTGAATTCCTTTGATTTATGGTCCTGCCCCACTATTATGCAATAAGCTTCATAAAGGCAAGTATCCTGCTTATTTGTTCACCATTATATCAGCAAAAGTGCCAAAACCTGGCACTTAACAAACACTTAGTGAATATTTATTTAATTAAGGAAGAGTGAATGGCAATAATCATGACCACTTTCTCATAAAGAGAACCAAATTGTTGAGAAAATAATACAGATTTTAGACTCAGAAAGAATTGTGTTTAAAGCTAGCCACTTATAAGAGGTATTCACCTTTTAAGCCACTATTTCTTCACCTGAGAAATGGGAATAATAACAGCACCTTATTACGTATTTTATGAAGATTAAATGAGATAAAGATGTACAAGGCTTAGCATTCCATAGTACCTCAAAAAAAAAATTGCTATTGGAACTTCCCTGGTGGTCCAGTGGTTAAGACCCCAAGCTCCCACTGCAGAGGGTCTGGGTTCGATCCCACATCAGGGAACTAGATCCCACGTAACAACTAAGACCCTAGTGCAGCCAAATAAAAAAATAAATATCCTTTAAGTGTTTGCTGTTATTAATCGTCATTATCAAAGATGGAAACTTTCTTGATTCTCCAGAAGTGTCAACCTTCTCTCTCAATTCAAGGAGGCCTTACAAATAGCTGAGAAAAGAAGAGATGTGAAAGGCAAAGGAGGAAAGGAAAGATATACCCATTTGAATTCAGAGTTCCAAAGAATAGCAAGGAGAGATAAGAAAATCTTCCACAGCGATCAATGCAAAGAAATAGAGGAAAACAATAGACTGGGGAAAACTAGAGAACTCTTCAAAAAAATTAGAGATACCAAGGGAACATTTCACGCAAAGATGAGCACAATAAAGGGCAGAACGGTATGGACCTAACAGAAGCAGAAGATATTAAGAAGAGGTGGCAAGAATACACAGAAGATCTATCCAAAAAAGATCTTCATGAGCCAGATAACCACTAAGGAGTGATCACTCACCTAGAGCCACACATCCTGGAGTGCGAAGTCAAATGGGCCTTAGGAAGCATCACTACAAACAAAGCAAGTGGAGGTGATGGAATTCCAGTGGGGCTATTTCAAATCCTGAAAGATGATGCTGTGAAAGTGCTGCACTCAATATGCCAGCAAATTTGGAAAACTCAGCAGTGGCCACAGGACTGCAAAAGGTCAATTTTCATCCCAATCCAAAAGAAAGGCAATGCCAAAGAATGTTCAAACTACCGCACAATTGCACTCATCTCACATGCTACAAAAGTAATGCTCAAAGTTCTCCAAGCCAGGCTTCAACAGTACATGAACCATGAACTTCCAGATGTTCAAGCTGGATTTAGAAAAGGCAGAGGAACCAGAGATCAAATTGCCAACATCCGCTGGATCCGAAAAAGCAAGCGAGCTCCAGAAAAAATATCTACTTTTGCTTTATTGACTATGCCAAAGCCTTTGACTGTGTGGATCACAGCAAACTGTGGAAAATTCTTCACGAGTTGGAAATACCAGACCACCTGACCTGTCTCCTGAGAAATCTGTATACAGGTCAAGAAGCAACAGTTAGAACTGGACATGGAACTATAGACTGGTTCCAAATCAGGAAAGGAGTATGTCAAGGCTGTATATTGTCACCCTGCTTACTTAACTTATATGCAGAGTACATCATGAGAAATGCCAGGCTGGATGAGGCACAAGCTGGAATCAAGATTGCTGGGAGAAATATCAATAACCTCAGATATACAGATGACACCACCCTCATGGCAGAAAGCAGAGAAGAACGAAAGAGGCTCTTGATGAAAGTGAAAGAGGAGAGTGAAAAAGTTGGCTTAAAGCTCAACATTCAGAAAACTAAGATGATGGCATCTGGTCCCATCACTTCATGGCAAATAGATGGGGAAACAGTGGCAACAGTGACAGACTTTATTTTTGGGGGCTCCAAAATCACTGCAGATGGTGACTGCAGCCATGAAATTAAAAGACGCCTGCTCCTTGGAAGAAAAGTTATGACCAACCTAGACAGCACATTAAAAAGCAGAGACATTACTTTGCCAACAAAGGGCCGTCTAGTCAAAGCTATGGTTTTTCCAGTAGTCATGTATGGATGTGAGCGTTGGACTAGAAAGGAAGCTGAGCACCGAAGAATTGATGCTTTTGAACTGTGGTGTTGGAGAAGACTCTTGAGAAAGTCCCTTGGACAGCAAGGAGATCCAACTAGTCCATCTTAAAGGAAATCAGTCCGGAATATTCATTGGAAGGACTGATGTTGAAGCTGAAACTCCAGTCCTTTGGCCACCTGATGCAAAGAGCTGACTCATTTGAAAAGACCCTGATGGTGGGAAAGATTGAAGGTGGGAGGAGAAGGGGATGACAGAGGATGAGGTGGTTGGACGGCATCACTGACTCAAAGGACATGAGTTTGATTAGGCTCCGGGAGTTGGTGATGGACAGGGAGGCCTGGCATGCTGCAGTCCATGGGGTCACAAAGAGTTGGACAGGACTGAGCGACTGAACTAAACTGAGCTGAACAGGAAAAGTGTGAGATACCTTCTCAAAACTGTATGATGGGGACTTTCTTAGGGTTCGAGTGTCTGAGACTTCACACTCCCAATGCAGGGGGCTTGTATTTGATCCCTGGTCAGGGAACTAGATCCCACATGCTACTAAGAGTTCACATGCCACAACTAGGAGATCCCGAAGACCACTGTGAAGATCGAAGATCCCACGTGCCGCAACAAACACCCAGTGCAGCCAAATAATATTAACACACACACACACGCGCGCGCACACACGCACACACACACACACACACACACTACTGTGTAATAGCTCTGCTTTTCAGTTAGAGTAAAAGCTTACTGTGTGCGTACTAAGTCTGTTCATTCGTGCCCAACTCTTTGTGACCCAGTGGACTGTAGCCCCCAGACTCCTCTGTCCATGGGATTCTCCAGGCAAGATTACTGGAATGGATTGCCATGCCCTCCTCTAGGGGATCTTCCTGACCCAGGGATCGAACTTGCATCTCCAGGGGTTCCTGCATTGCAGGCACATTCTTTATCACTGACCTACTGGGAAGCCCAAAAGCTTGCCAGAACCTACATAATCTGGCCATTTGTTACCCTTCTGATCTACTTCCTTTTTCCCAGCTCTGTTTTGGCTCTACTTCAGTCTTGCTGTTAAGTGAACATACAAATCATTGCCAACCCCAAGGTCTTTTATCCAGCTTCATTAGATGGAAAGGGAAAGAAAAGCAGCAGTAGCACCTTAAGTGGGAGTTGGAAATGGACTGTAGCCTGCCAGGCTTGTCTGTCCATGGGTATTCTCCAGGAAAGAATTTCAGAGAGGGCTGCCATGCTCTTCTCCAGGGGATCTTCCCAACCCAGGGGTAGAACCCAGGTCTTCCACACTGCAGACAAATTCTTTACTGTCTGAGCCACCAGGGAAGCCTGGAGGGTGAGCAAAATTCTAGATAAATTGTCCTAGGTGGTGCAGACTTGATTGCTGAGCTGTACTTTTAACTCTAATTCCTAGATCAACCTCACCTAGGGATTTCTCATCAATTTTTTCCACTTACTCAGTGATTCACTTCAGTTCAGTTCAGTCGCTTAGTCCTGTCCAACTCTTTGCGACCCCATGGACTGAAGCATGCCAGGCCTCCCTGTCCATCACCAACTCCCGGAGCCTAATCAAACTCATGTCCTTTGAGTCAGTGATGTCGTCCAACCATCTCATCCTCTGTCATCCGCTTCTCCTCCCACCTTCAATCTTTCCCACCATCAGGGTCTTTTCAAATGAGTCAGCTCTTTGCATCAGGTGGCCAAAGGACTGGAGTTTCAGCTTCAACATCAGTCCTTCCAATGAATATTCCGGACTGATTTCCTTTAAGATGGACTAGTTGGATCTCCTTGCTGTCCAAGGGACTTTCTCAAGAGTCTTCTCCAACACCACAGTTCAAAAGCATCAATTCTTCGGTGCTCAGCTTCCTTTCTAGTCCAACGCTCACATCCATACATGACTACTGGAAAAACCATAGCTTTGACTAGACGGCCCTTTGTTGGCAAAGTAATGTCTCTGCTTTTTAATGTGCTGTCTAGGTTGGTCATAACTTTTCTTCCAAGGAGCAGGCGTCTTTTAATTTCATGGCTGCAGTCACCATCTGCAGTGATTTTGGAGCCCCCAAAAATAAAGTCTGTCACTGTTGCCACTGTTTCCCCATCTATTTGCCATGAAGTGATGGGACCAGATGCCATCATCTTAGTTTTCTGAATGTTGAGCTTTAAGCCAACTTTTTCACTCTCCTCTTTCACTTTCATCAAGAACCTCTTTCGTTCTTCTCTGCTTTCTGCCATGAGGGTGGTGTCATCTGTATATCTGAGGTTATTGATATTTCTCCCAGCAATCTTGATTCCAGCTTGTGCCTCATCCAGCCTGGCATTTCTCACGATGTACTCTACATATAAGTTAAGTAAGCAGGGTGACAATATACAGCCTTGACATACTCCTTTACCTATTTGGCACCAGTCTGTTGTTCCATGTCCAGTTCTAACTGTTGCTTCTTGACCTGTATACAGATTTCTCAGGAGACAGGTCAGGTGGTCTGGTATTCCCATCTCTTTAAGAATTTTCCACAGTTTGCTGTGATCCACACAGTCAAAGCTTTGGTGTAGTCGATAAAGCAAAAGTAGATGTTTTTTCTGGAGCTCTTGCTTTTTTGATGATCCAGCAGATGTTAGCAATTTGATCTCTGGTTCCTCTGCTTTTTCTAAATCCAGCTTGAACATCTGGAAGTTCACCATTCGTGTACAGTTAAAGCCTGGCTTGGAGAATTTTGAGCATTACTTTGGTATCGTGTGAGATGAGTGCAATTGTGCGGTAGTTTGAACATTCTTTGGCATTGCCTTTCTTTTGGATTGGGATGAAAATTGACCTTTTGCAGTCCTGTGGCCACTGCTGAGTTTTCCAAATTTGCTGGCATATTGAGTGCAGCACTTTCACAGCATCATCTTTCAGGATCTGAAATAGCTCAACTGGAATTCCATCACCTCCACTAGCTTTGTTCATAACTTTGTTCTCACACTTTTCCTGTTAATCAGGGTCATTTTCCCTGCCAAGTTAGAGACTCTCTGTCTTGCCTGGTGACCCCCGAACATAAACAGTCCAAGGTGCCCCGATGGCAGTTGTGGTTTGTAGTTCATTGGAAACTTTCCTGGGCACAGAAAGAGTATACTCCCTTTGGGACCAGGACAATGTGAGCTTCTCCTGTTGAACTGCTGAGTGATGCTGGCACCCCCTGCCCCGTGCATGCCTTGGCAGGTAGCATGTCCTCAGGACCTTCCCATAGAATATGGTGCTCGGTGGGTCTTCTAGCCTCTCAGAATAAATCCAAATAGCATTTCTACTTCCCTGAACTATGAAGTCCTTTCTTCCATGTGACTCAGCAACCCATGCATTTCACCTTCATTTAGATTAGCCACAGATTTCTCACAGCTTCTAGATCCACTCCAGCAGTGAGTCTGTCCCTATCCCTGGGGTCCTTGCCGAGGTATGAAATCCCAAGTCCAAAATGAGTCCTTCCAAGTCAGTATATTCTTGGCTATCCATTCTTATATTTTGGATGATTAATCAGATGCCCACATGGTTCGGGCCCAGTGTTTTACTCCCCTGGCTATGGTTTGTATGTGCTAGTTAATTCATTTTAAAAGAGCTTTATTGAATTATACTTCATACATCATACAATTCACCCTTTTATAAAGTATGTAATTCAATGATTTTTCATATACTCAGATTATTATATGACCATCACCACAATTGAAGTTTAGAACATTTTTATCACCCTCCCCAAAGAAACCCCAAATCTCAATAATTGTCATTTTCTTTCCTCATCCCCCAACCCAGCCATAGGTAACACACAGTCATCTTTTTGTCTCCATAGACTTGCCTATTCTGGAAATTTCTTGTGAATGAAATCAGAAAATATGCGGCTTTTTGTGCCTGCTTCCTTTCCCTTGGAATAATACTTCTAAGTTTCCTCCATGTTGTAACACAAATCAGCACTTCTTTCCTTTTTATGGCCAAAATACCAAATTTAATTTATCCATTCATCAGATGATGGACATTTGGATTGTTTCCACATTATGAATAATGCTGCTTTGAATAGCCTGTGAACATTTGTATACAAGTTTTGTGTGGACATATGTTTCATTTCTCTTAGATATATACTAGGAGTGGGATTGTTTGGTTATATGGTAATTCAGTGTCTAACCTTTTGAGGAAGCTGCCAAATTGTTTTCCTAAGTGTCTATACCAGTTTACATTCCCACTGACAATGCCTGAGGGATTCTAGCTTCTCCACTCTGCTAGTTAATTCTTGCATCTCCTTTAGACTTAAATCTCTTTTCTTCTTCATGAGACCCAGCTTTTCTTCACTTTGGCCATAGTGAGACTTAACCAGCATAATGCCTGGGAGCCAAGAGGGTGGGGGCAGTGCCTGGGGCAGGGAGTCCTTCAAAGTCTTCCCGCATCAGGGAACTGCTGCTTCTCCGTACTCAATACTAGTTCTCAGCAGGCTCTGAAGCTCAGGGAAGTCTGCAAAGCCACGTTTCTCAAGGGCTTCGACCTAGATGTCCCTGCCCCATGTTTTGGGCCCTCGGTTTTTCCAGTCTGAATGAAATTAAAACTGTCTCTAACACCACATACAAAAATAAAATGCTTTGAAGACCGTAAAACTCCTAGAAGTATTGGAGTTTCAGCTTCAGCATCAGTCCTTTCAATGAATGTTCAGGAGTGATTTCCTTTAGGATTAACTGGTCTGATCTCATCAGAATGGCTATCATCAAAGAGAACACAGATAGGAACGTTGGCAAGGATATGGAGAAAAGTTCACCTTTAAACACTGTTGGTGGGAATGTTAATTGATGCAGCCACTGTGGAAGGTAGTATGGAAGGTTTTCAAAATCTAAAAGTTGCATTATCATATGGTCCAGCAATTCTACTCCTGGGTATACAGCTGAAAAAATCAAAATACTACTGAGAAAAGATACATGCACTCCAGTGTTCATAGCAGCATTATTTACAATGGCTGAGATATGGAAGTAAACTTAGTGAACATCGGCAATGGGTAAAGAAGATATATATATATATATATATATATATATATATATATATATATATATATCTGCTACACACAGACACACAAGATTCACCAGCAGAGTCAATAGCATTTGGAGGGAACTTATTAGCGATGCAAATTCCTGGGCCCCACCCCAAGACCTCCTGAGTCTGAGGGCAGCCCACCAACCATTGCTGTAAGTGGTACTGGTGCCCACAACGCCTTTGCCTGAACTTCCAGTTACAGCTGATATGACTTGGGATGGCAACGTGACTTAAGTACAGCTAAACCATATACTCCCGTGGGCCTGCAATTGAGCTGTGGGTGGAGAAAGAGCAGCTGGGCGGACCAGGCTTCCTCTTTGTGACGGCTGAAGGGGAAATACAGACACCCTGAGTGTTAGCCGCAGGCAGAGCTGGATGAGGCCAAGTCACAGTGATGTGGACACCAAGAGTCCTGAGCAGGCTGGTGTCCGTGTCCTTATCACCAGTGTGTATCACCAATCAGCTCTGAAGGAGGGAGAGAAGTGAAATGAAACTACTTAAACAGGAAAAAAAAGAAAACCACATAAATTTCTCTCTATATAAATTTTTCTCATTGGCTGCAGCACAAACTAGCAAAACTTTTTAAGCCTTAGTTAGGGAATTCCCTGGTAGTCCAGTGGTTTGGACTCGGTGCTTCCACTGCAGGGGCCTGGGGTTCAATCCCTGGTTGGGGAACTAACAGCCTGCAAGCTGTGCAGCACAGTCACAAATAAATAAATAAGCCTCAGTTAACAGGCTTTCCAAATCAGTGGTTTCACCACATGATGATGCTAAAGAATGCTTAATGAAAGAACCCCACAGCAAAATGTTTCTGCCTCTTTGGACCTCTCATTTCTCCTCTCTAAATATACAGAGGAATGTGTCCTATTTAAAAAAAAAAAGAATGCTCATTTTAGATATTACATAACTTGATAATTATAATAATCATGAGAACTAATAATTCTCCAGCTATTCCTCAGAACCAAGCAATGTTCTAAGTATATTTTAAGGGTTTTAATGTCAATTCCACAAGGGCAAGAATTTTCGTGTTTTCTTTTCTGCTATAGCCTCAGTGCCTGAAATTGTGCTTGACACCTAGTGGATATACAAGAAGTTCTTGTTCGATGAATTAAAATGGACTGTCACATAACTGTGGAATGGAAGTGCTATTACATCCATCTGGTTGACCCTCCTAGCTGTAAAGATGGAAAGTTAAAAGAAATGATGAAGAAAAATGATTCCCAACTTTTTCAAGAAAAAGGTAAACATATATTTCTATTTCAGATGCTCATACAATGGAAATTTTACTTTTAGTACCCCACTTAATTTGGAAAATGAAACATCAGGATGCTTCTCTGAAGGCAGTACATTAGCAAAGGAAACTGCATATTCAGTCACACCAGTTCCTGTATATATTTGAAAGGTTCAGAAACACATTACCCTTTCAGGCTCCAGGCAATGCTTAACATCTGAATGAACTCCCAATACTTTAAATCACTGGTTCCCCAGGGGTCTGTGACCCAAAGCTCGTTGATTACTGAGGAAATAACATCTCTCTGTAAAGACGTGCCTCACAAAATAGAGATTGCTCTGGCATCAGACCCAAAGATTGGCTTTGGGTCCCAGCATTTGTTTAGGAAACTTTAGTCATTAAGCGTCTATGTGCCTTAATCTCCTACCTTGCCTACTTCATAATCATATCTTATTGAGACCAAATATGCAGCTATAAAAAGAGAAGTAGACACTAATGGGTATTATTATGGTATCCTTTAATTTTGTGGCGCATTTCCATTCCATTATATTGTTTCTGAATTCTGGATGTATCTTGTGAGTTAGGGATACCTATAATATGGTCGAGCTTCCTTTTCCCTCAAAAAAATATTTTCAAAGCAGGGATATATATTTCAGTAAATGGTCTTGGAATCAAGGAAACATGGCTTGTTTAGTCCTCTAAATGATATATGAATTCATTTTCTCTCCATGTTCCTATCTCTTGCAATTTGCAACTATAGTCTCTAAATAAAAATATTGTGCCCTGTGCTACAAGAGGAAACTCTGGTAGGCAGAATAATGGCCCCAGAGATGTCCACATCCTAATCTCAGGATCTATAAATATGTTATCTTATGTGGCAAAGGGGATTTTGCCGATGTGATGAAGTTAAGATCCTTGAGATGGGGAGATAGTCCTGCTCAGGCTAATCACATAGGTGAGCAGAACTCTTCTTGTCTGTGGTCAGAGGAAGATGTGACTAGGGAAGAAAGGTCAAGAGAAATGCAACATTATTGATGTTCAAGGTGAAGAAATGGACCATCTTCTAGTAGGCAGCCATTGGAAGGGAACAGATATTCCTGCAGAGAACAGAAGGGAACAGATTCTCCTGCAGAGCCCCCAGAAAGGAAGGAAGGGACATTGATTTTGGCTCAGTGAGACCCTTATTGATCTTCTGACCTGTGAAACCCTAAGAAAATAAATCTGTGTTGGGTAAGTCACTAAGTTTGTAATCATTTTTTATGGCAGCAATTGGAAACTAACATTAACACATATTTAAGTCCCAGCATTATCACTGGAAGCAGTCTGGGATTACAGCAAAAGGTCAGCAGGTGCACAGGGCATCCTCTGAAGAGTTAGACCATGTGATTTGGCTGGGGACGCAGCTGGACCATGGTGAGTCTGAGCACGAGCGGGAGTCAACCCCTCAACATTCACACTCACTCCTCTCCCTTGTCACTAGAAAAGTGTGACAGTGGTTTTGCATGGGATCAGGGCAGGAACTGGAGGGTGATGATAACCATTTAGGGTTCAGGCACAGGCAGTTTGAGCTCAGATGCTGGCTTCTGAGAGGAGTTCAGAGAAAGGCCAACCACCCAGCCCCTGGAGATCTGGGGGCCTCTAGAATCAGGAAAAGTCCAAGACATTCTGTGAGAGACAGGAACCCACAGGTCCCAGCCAGCCCCTGACCAGGCAACCAACCCAGAGTTTCTGAAGTCACTTCCCAGAAAACCTCCCAATTCCCTCCTTATAGGTGTGATGCCTAATGTTAGAATCTCTGGACTCTAACACAGGATGATCTGAGGTGGAGCTGATGTAATAATAATAGAAATAAAGTGCACAGTGAATGTAATGTGCTTGAATCCTCCGAAAACCAACCCCTCTGCCATGGTGTGTGGAAAAATTGTGTTCCCCAAAACTGCTACCTGGTGCCAAAAAGGTTGGGGACCGCTGCTATGAAACATAGAATGCTACAGCTGATGCTCTACCTTCAGGATCCATCACAGCCACTCAGAGAGCTGCTTAAAACACAGACTACTGGGCCCCACTCCCTGCATTTCTGATTCAGCAGATCTGGGATGCAGCAGGAGAATTTGCATTTCTAACAATTTCCCCCGTCTATGGCTGGCAGTCTCTGGCTGGCGTACCGCCCTGAAGGTGCCAGATCTCTTCTGACAGTTGCCCCGGTACTGCTGTTACTGCTGTTCTGAGAATTACAGTTTGAGAAATACAGGTGTAATGAGTAAGAGCTTAGGACTCAGACAGCCCTTGCTGCTTACAAGTTGAAGGATCAAGTTTTGGAATTCATCTCTCAAATAGAGTTAAGAAAATCTAGGTAAAGCACTTAATGCATAGTAGGAGCTTCCCTAATGGCTCAGTGGTAAAGAATCTGCCTACCAATGCAAGAGATAACAGATTTGATCCCTAGCCCAGGAATATCCCACATGCTGAGAGCAACTAATGCCTTGCACCCCAGCTACTGAGGCTGTGCTCTATAGCCTGAGAACATGACTACTGAAACCCAAGCCCTAGAGCCTGTGCCTCAGCAACAAGAGAAGCCACCGCAATGAGAAGACCATGCACCGCAACTAGAGAGTAGCCCCTACTTGCTGCAACTAGCGAAAAGCTTGAACAGCAATGAAGAGGCAGCACAGCCAAAAATAAATAAAATTTTTAAAAAGACCTCTGTAAATGGTCTCTATTACAATGGGTTTATCATCATCATCATTATTATTAATGACAACTTACTAAATCTAGCATAGCAGGCACCAGAGGCACATCTGTAGATAAGCCAGTAGCACACAATAAATGTCATCTCACAAACTTTCCTCCTACAACTGTCAAAACTTTCTCCAAGTCTCTCACCCACGGATTATCATTAAACTTCATATCTCAAGAGGACTCAAAGGGAAGTGTCTGAAGAAAATGCTTCACCCACAAAACAGAACAGAGAGGAAGCAGCAAATTTTAAAATATTTTGAGAAAGTTTGTCTAACAATAGAAAGAGGAAGCTCATTTGGGTATGATGCAATCGCCATAGAAATGAATAAAATTAAACTGGACCAGCAGCAAATTAATTAGAAAATAATTGCAGAAAAGAAAAAGGAAAAGGAACTCTGCCATACTTGCTCCTCTGGGAAATCTGACCAAAAAAGTAAGGATTTTGGATTTTTTCTCCTCCCATTTCTAGGATAATTTGTATTACTGTCATGTGAAAAAAAAAACCCAAAAACAGTCACTCGTGGAATGACTCCACTGTTGTTCTTTGAGGAATTTTTTCTCTGGGTCACAGCAACAGAAAAAACAGTTGGGAATTCAGGACATTCTTGTGATTTCACCATGGAAAAGTGTCTCTTTCCTGTTGGAACTTGGCCCTATTAATGGACAAGCCAAAAGCTCAATGGAATAAAACCTAAATAAAATAAATAGTGGATTTAATATAATGTATATAATAAAATTGACATAATTAGAAGTAAATGGCATTAGAATTGTAATCTTGGCTTCTGTTTTAAAGCTGACAATAAAGAGCTGGTTACGAGAACAGATAGCAATTTTGCTATATTAATTTAGTAGTTTCAGTCTTAAATATCTGACTCAGAGGACAGAGGTCCCACGTAGGGTCACGAAGCATGGCTTCTCAACCCCACATGGCCTCTGTGTATCTCTGTGAACTGGAAGGGTCATTGAATCTTTAGATGTCTGTTCCCTCATCAGCAAAAGAAAAGAGTGAGTAGGCCAATCCTTTATAATATTTCCACTATTGGGAATTCCCTGATGGTCCAGGGATTAAGACTCCATGCTCTCAGTGCTGAGGGCCTGGACCCAATCCCTGGTTGGGGAACTAAGATCCCACAAGCCTAGCGGCCAAAAAGAAAAAAGAAAATTCCACTATCAAGTATCCTTTTATAGAAACTGCTTTTCAACTAAAGGACTTCACTGTGTACATACCTTTGCATACCAGCTATTTGATTAAATGCTTTTGTGTGCAAGGAGTAAAGTTGCATTAATAATGATAATAATAGACTGGAGCATTAACTAATAACGTCTTGAGTATTTACTATGTGCTGAGCACTTAGATAGGGATTCCCTGATAGTACAGTTGATAAAAATCTGCCTGCAATGCAGGAGACCCCAGTTTGATTCCTGGGTCAGGAAGATCTGCTGGAGAAGGGATAGGCTACCTACTCCAGTATTCTTGGGCTTCCCTTGTGGCTCAGCTGGTAAAGAATCTGCCCGCAATGCGGGAGACCTGAGTTTGATCCCTGGGTTGGGAAGATCCACTGGAGAAGGAAACGGCTCAGTTCAGTTCAATCGCTCAGTCATGTCCGACCCTTTGCGACCCCATGAATCACAGCACGCCAGGCCTCCCTGTCCATCACCACCTCCCGGAGTTTACCCAAAATCATGTCCATCGAGTCAATGATACCATCCAGCCATCTCATCCTCTGTTGTCCCCTTCTCCTCCTGCCCCTAATCCTTCCCAGCATCAGGGTCTTTTCCAATGAGTCAACTTTCGCATGAGGTGGCCAAAGTATTGGAGTTTCACCTTCAACATCAGTCCTTCCAATGAACAACCAGGACTGATCTCCTTTAGGATGGACTGGTTGGATCTTGCAGTCCAAGGGATTATCAAGACTCTTCTCCAACACCACAGTTCAAAAGCATCAATTCTTCGGCGCTCAGCTTTCTTCACCGTCCAACTCTCACATCCATACATGACTACTGGAAAAACCATAGCCTTGACTAGATGGACCTTTGTTAGCAAAGTAATGTCTCTGCTTTTCAATATGCTATATAGGTTGGTCATAATTTTCCTTCCAATGAGTAAGCGTCTTTTAATTTTATGGCTTCAAACACCATCTACAGTGATTTTGGAGCCCCAAAAAATAAAGTCTGACACTGTTTCCACTGTTTTCCTATCTATTTCCCGTGAAGTGATAGGACCAGATGCCATGATCTTAGTTTTCTGAACGTTGAGCTTTAAGCCAACTTTTTCACTCTCCTCTTTCACTTTCATCAAGAGGCTTTTTAGTTACTCTTCAGTTTCTGCCATAAGGGTAGTGTCATCTGCATATCCGAGGTTATTGATATTTCTCCCAGCAATCTTGATTCCAGCTTGTCCTTCTTCCAGCCGAGCGTTTCTCATGAGGTACTCTGCATATAAGTTAAATAAGCAGGGTGACAATATACAGCCTTAACGTACTCCTTTTCCTATTTGGAACCTCACATTCCAGGATGTCTGGCTGTAGGTGAGTGATCACACCATCGTGATTATCTGGGTCGTGAAGATCTTTTCTGTATAGTTCTTCTGTGTATTCTTGCCACTTCTTAGTATCATCTGCTTCTGTTAGGTCCATACCATTTCTGTCCTTTATCGAGCCTATCTTTGCATGAAATGTTCGTTTGGTATCTCTAATTTTCTTGAGGAGATCTCTAGTCTTTCCCATTCTATTGTTTTCCTCCATTTCTTTGCATTGATCGCTGAGGAAGCCTTTCTTATCTATCCTTGCTATTCTTTGAAACTCTGCATTCAGATGGGAATATCTTTCCTTTTCTCCTTTGCTTTTCAGTTCTCTTCTTTTCACAGCTATTTATAAGGCCTCCTCAGACAGCCATTTTGCTTTTCTGCATTTCTTTTCCATGGGGGTGGTCTTGATCCCTGTCTCCTGTACGATGTCACGAACCTCCGTCCATAGTTCATCAGGCACTCTGTCTATCAGATCTAGTCCCTTAAATCTATTTCTCACTTCCACTGTTTAATCATAAGGGATTTGATTTAGGTCATACCTGAATGGTCTAATGGTTTTCCCTACTTTCTTCAATTTCAGTCTGAATTTGGCAATAAGCAGTTCATGATCTGAGCCACATTCAGCTCCCGGCCTTGTTTTTGCTGACTGTACAGAGCTTCTCCATCTTTGGCTGCAAAGAATATAATCAATGTGATTTCAGTGTTGACCATCTGGTAATGTCCATGTGTAGAGTCCTCTTGTGTTGTTGGAAGAGGGTGTTTACTATGACCAGTGCGTTCTCTTGGCTAAACTCTATTAGCCTTTGCCCTGCTTCATTCTGTACTCCAAGGCCAAATTTGCCTGTTACTCCAGGTATTTCTTGACTTCCTACTTTTGCATTCCAGTCCCCTGTAATGAAAAGGACATCTTTTTCGGGTGGTAGTTCTAAAAGGTCTTGTAGGTCTTCATCGAACCGTTCAACTTCAGCTTCTTCAGCATTACTGGTCGGGGCATAGACTTGGATTGCCATGATACTGAATGGTTTGCCTTGGAAACGAACAGAGATCATCCTGTCTTTTTTGAGCTTGCATCCAAGTACTGCATTTTGGACTCTTTTGTTGACCATGATGGCTACGCCATTTCTTCTAAGGGATTGCTGCCCACAGTAGTAGATAAAAATGGCCATCTGAGTTAAATTCACCCATTTCAGTTCATCTTAGTTCGCTGATTCCTAGAATGTCGATGTTCACTCTTGTCATCTCCTGTTTGACCACTTCCAATTTGCCTTGATTCATGGATCTAACATTCCAGGTGCCTATGCAATATTGCTCTTTACAGCATCGAACCTTGCTTGTACCACCAGTCACAGCCACAACTGGGTATTGTTTTTGCTTTGGCTCCATCCCTTCATTCTTTCTGGAGTTATTTCTCCAGTGATCTCCAGTAGCATTTTGGGCACCTACTGACCTGGGGAGTTCCTCTTCCAGTATCCTATCATTTTGCCTTTTATACTGTTCATGGGGTTCTCAAGGCAAGAATACTGAAGTGGTTTGCCATTCCCTTCTCAGTGGACCACATTCTGTCAGACCTTTCCACCATGACCTGTCCATCTTGGGTGGCCCCACATGGCATGGCTTAGTTTCACTGAGTTAGACAAGGCTGTGGTCCATGTGATCAGATTGGCTAGTTTTCTGTGATTATGGTTTCAGTGTGTCTGCCCTCTGATGCCCTCTCGCAACACCTACCATCTTACTTGGGTTTCTTTTATTTGGATGTGGGGTATTTCTTCACGGCTGCTCCAGCAAAGCGCAGCCACTGCTCCTTACCTTGGATGAGGGGTATCTCCTCATGGCCGCCCCTCCTGACCTTGAATATGAAGTAGCTCCTCTCCACCCTCCTGCGCGCACGCAGCCACCGCTCCTTGGACGTGGGAAACAGCTACCCACTCCAATATTCTGGTCTGGAGAATTCCATGGACTCTATAGTGTTGGACACAACTGAGTGAGTTTTACTTTCACTTTCAAGGCAATGAGGGAAGTTCTATAATGATACAAATTGGACCAATGGGGAAATTGAGGCTCAGAGAGTTTGGTTAAATTACTTGTCTGGAAAGGGGCCAGTACAGGTCTTGCCCAGAGTCATGGGGCTTGTAAGTGCAATACTGGGATTGGAAAGTGGGACTTGGATTTCTGCAGTGTGATGGTAGCACCGCTGCTATTTGTTACTTGGTTACACTGCCCCACACAGTGGTGGTGGCACATTACATGGCTACGAATGGCTTGGGATTAGACAAGGAAATGATCAGGACTTTAGACAGTTCTAGATATTGGCCACCCTCAACTTCACTCCCAGTATCTTTCTTTCTGTTGAGCATCTCCTCTGGGTTCCCCCTCTGTTCTCTCTTAGTTATTTTTGCCAACCTCATCACTTTGATTTACACAGTGCTTATCCAACCCCTGTGACCTTGAAAATTTAGGCCTCACAGTCATTTCCCGAAATCTCTCTGTTTCTTTATTTAAATCTAAAGGACATCAATTTTGGTAAAGATACAGGATACAAAATTAATATTCAGAAATTTCTGCTCTTTCCATGTACTAACAACTGTCAGAAGAAGAAATTAATAAGACAAGCACATATTTAATAGTATCAAAAAGAATAAAATACCTAGGAATAGATCCATCTAAGGAGATAAAGACCTGTTCTTGGAAAACTGTAAGACCGTGATGAAAGAAATTGAAAACAATCCAAACAGAGGAAAGATCTGTTGTGCTCATGAATTGGAAGAATTAACAGTGTTAAAATGACCATACTCTCCAAGGCAACCTACAGAGTCAATGTACTTCTATCAAAATACCAATGACATTTTTTCAGAAAACTAGAACAAATAATTCTTAAATTTGTATGGAACCACAGAAGACCCTGAATAGCCAAAACAATTTTGAGAAAGAAGCACATGTTTCTAGCAAGGTGTTGCATCCTATGAATGAAAAGTTTCCCAAACTTCCAAAACAGGCTTCTTCTCTATGGGAGAATGATGGGAACCTATGACCTCATTCCCCTCCCGCTGCCCCCTGCATAGACTTTTAAGGCAAACTCCACTGTTCTCTCATTTCCTCAAGGTTTTTCTGCTTTCACTACATTTTAAATGAGATAGTAACAAAAAGTGATATTATAATTTAAATTATAATTTAACTATATATAATATAATTTAATAATATTATAATTTAAATTATAATATAACAAGATTATATTATAATTTAATATAAGTAAGATTATAATTAAATTATAATTTAAAAATTACAATTTAATTAATCAAAAGTTAATTACTTGCTGATTAAGAATTATTCCATCAAACACATGACAGTATTTTCCCTCTTTTATTTTGAACATGGATTGACATGTCACCAAGTGCCACTCTATGGCTTCAAAACATGGTTCCAAAATAGGTTAGCATTATAAGAAGTCTTTTTTTCTCTTTTCTTTTTTGATATTGGTGCCTCTTCCCTTGTGATCATGTTCTGAAAATAAGTTAAGTGGAAGAGAAATAAAGGCTAATTTAATCTGAGAACCTAATTTCTAATACTGATTTGAGGTCAAAATGTACACTTCTTTTTTTAAAAAAAAAATCAAGGGCAACAGACATAATATCTTTATGATAGAAACTTTTCACCCTACTTCTCAAGCCAAGTGAACTTTTTCAAAACCAGGCGAACTCAGACATTTTGGTCTTTCAGAAGGTCAAATGATCATTCAGTTATATACAAGTTAAAAATAATTAGCAGGGACTTCTGTGGTGGTCCAGTGGCTAAGATTCTGCATGCCCAATGCTGGGGCCCGGTTCGATCTCTGGTTGGGAAAATAGATCCCACATGCCACAACTAAGAGTTCACAGGCTGCAACTAAGAGACCCGGTACAGCCTAATAAATAATTTTTTAAAAAGAAAAAACATTAGTAAATCCTTACTGGAATCATTTTTCGGAAAGATCAGATCTATTACTTGTTCCTATATGGAATTATTTTCATGGAGCCGTAATATATGTTGTTCTTTTTCATTGAGATGGAAAACAGTATATCTGGAAACTCAGAATGGCCTTGCTTTTCCTATGAATGGTATCCTTTTGGAAACAATAATCTTTGTCTTTTACAAATCCTTATTTATTTTTGATGATGGGAATACTATATGCTTGTTGAATTTTTTGTTCTAGAGAACACTTATCTGTATAGAGTTGCTCATTGGCATCAAAGATTGTCAGTTTCATCTATTAATACTTCTCAAAGTACCTAAGGTATTGAGTAAGACTTTGCCTGCCTCTAAAATAAATGTACTTCTTCCTCCTCATACCCCTAAGTAGTTATATATGTAATTTAAAGGGTTTGTTTGAGGGAGAGTTGAATAGAGAAACTACTCACAAGAAGCTATTCCTCTCCTTCACTTGCTATATTATATTCAATATAAGTGATTCCATGACAAAAGATCATCTTGATAATGTGCATCTCTATCAAGGGAGAAATATTCCCTTCTTTAATCAGTTCACCACCCTCGACGGTAGTAAAGTAATTAAAGAAGGCCACAGGACATGGACAGCATCAAGCCGATCTCAGTCACAACTGCTAGGTCTGCAAAATATTACTGGGGAGAAGAACAATGAAAGAAATGGGATGAAAGACCATCTGAGGGCTACAACTTATGGTTAAAAAGCAGCCAGACTTCCTATTTGTTACCCTCAAATTCTGCCTTTGAAAGTCTGAAATTCCTTTGGAAGGAAGGTAATGATAAAGAAAAAAACAGGGACTTCTCTGGTGGTCCAGAAGCTTAGATCCCACACTCCCAATGCAGGGGCCCTGGTTTGATGCCTGGTCTGGGCACTAGATCCCACATGCTGCAACTAAGACCTGGAAAAACTAAATAAATAAATGCTGCTAAGTGACTTTATTTGTGTCTAATTCTTTGCAACCCCATGGGACTGTAGCCTACCAGGCTCCTCTGTCCATGGGATTCTCCAGGCAAGAGTGGGTTGCCATGCCCTCCTCCAGATCTGCCCGACTGAGGGATCGAACCCACATCTCTTATGTTTCCTGCATTGGCAGGCAGGTTCTTTACTACTAGTACGAGCTGAAAGTGAAAGTGAAAGTCCTCAGTCGTGTCCAACTCTTAGCGATCTCATGGACTGTAGTCCATAGAATTCTCCAGGCCAGCATACTGGAGTGAGTAGCCTTTCCCTTCTCCAGGGGGTCTTCCCAACCCAGGGATGGAACCCAGGTCTCTCACATTGCAGGTGGATTTTTTACCAGCTGAGCCACAAGGGAAGACCAAGAATACTGGAGTGGGTAGCCTAGCCTTTCCCCAGGGGATCTTGCCAAGCCAGGAATTGAACCGCATTTCAGGCGGATTTTTACCAACTGAGCTATCAGGGAAGCCCCCAAATAGATAAATAAGTAAATAAATATTAAAAAAGAAGAAAAGCAGACAGCAAAACACTTTGTATTCTACTGTTTTTTTTTTCTCTTCTCAATGCCCAGTGTAGAACCCAGTAGACAGATTATGTGTGTGTTCAGTCGCTCAGTTATGTCCCATTCTTTTGCAACCCCATGGACTGCAGCCCACCTGGCTTCTTTGTCCATGGGATTCTCCAGGCAAGAATACTAGAGTGGGTTGTCATTTCCTCCTCCAGGGGATCTTCCCGACCCAGGGATCGAACCCATATCTCCTGCGTTGGCAAGCCTATTCTTTACCACTGAGCCACCAGGGAGGCCGGTCCTAGAGTACATAGGTACCCATCAAATGTCAGTTCAGTACTGACCGCCAGCTACTTAAGCAGCCAATAAAATGTTCCTGTATAAATTCCTCTACTTGACCCCTACACCTCCAATCCCACTTCTCTTGTCTGACCCCCCACCTCACTGATCTGTTTCATAAAGGATTAACCTCAAACTCTCCATCTGGGTTGAACTCATGATGCAGATTACCCATATCCTAAAACTACAATCAGAGGAAAATGCTACTTTAAATCTGAGAACAAAATTAAGTGGGAACAAAAGGAAGTAGTTTACTCTCTTGAGTCTGGATATGCTGATGCAACACAGGAAGTGCAACAGCTGCAGGTTCTGCTTGATTGGTAACTGAATTAAGTAGATTTCAGTACTTGCTTTAGTGACCAGGTCTATTGATCATTAAACAACTTTCCCAGGACAAGGGAAAAATTAAGCCTGTAAAAATTATGAAGTTTTCCACTTCTCTTTTCTTATGTATCATTTGCTTTGCTTTCCTGGTTGAGTTGAAAAAAGCCTAAGAAGGCTATATTGTGATGAATTACTCATAATTTGGACACCTTTGACACCAATTTGCCTTGTTATAGTAACTAACTTGTTTTACATTTTACTTAAAAAGCTAAATGGAAATTTTAAAATAATTTGTTACACTTAACTATCACCTTCAAAGGTATGAAATAGTTCTCCAGCATAACTGTGAAATGATCACAAAATGGTCATAGAAATATCTAAAATTTGGCAAAATTTTAGATAATTTTTTGAATAAATAGACAAGGACAAATACATAAACGTGATTTTTTTAAGATTGCAAACATATGCATGTTTTGCGAGTGAGTTTCAGAGACCACAAGATGCCACTTGTAAATACTCTAGGGTACATCTCCTAAGGACAAGGGCACTCTCCTCTATAACCGCAATACCATTATGACACCCAAGAAAATTAGTAATTTCACGTGCTCAGTCATTTCAGTCATGTCTGACTCTGTGACTCCAGGCTCCTCTGTCCATGGGATTCTCCAGACAAGAATACTGAAGTGGGCTGCCAGGCCCGCCTCAGTAATTTCACAATATTCTTTAATATACAACCTAGATTCAGATTTTTCCAGTTGCTGAAAAATGTCTTCCATAGATTCTTTTGTTTCTTCCAATTCAAGATCCAGTTACTGGTGACATGTTGTATTTAGTTGTAATATTTGTTTTAGTCTTTTAAAATCCAGATAGTCCTCCTGCTATTTTTTTTCCCATGACATGGATTTATTTGAAGAGTTTAGACCAATGGTCTTGTGGAATGCCCATATCCTGGGTTAGTTTGACTGTATGGTGAAATATTTTGGGCAAGAATGTTTCACTTGTGGTATCATGGGCTTCTTATAGAATCATATCAGGATGTAGATAGTGTTTGCTTGTCCCGGTATTTTTGATAGTAAATTTTATTACTTGGTTAATGTTGGGCAGTTGCCATATTTCTTCACTATAAAGGTCCACTTACATGCCTGTGTGCTCAGTCACTTCAGTCATGTCTGACTCTTTGCAACCCTATGGACTGTAGCCTGCCAGCTCCTCTGTCCATGGGATTCTCCAGGTAAGAATACTGGAGTGGGTTGCCATGCCCTCTTCCAGGGGATCTTCCCCACCCAGGGATTGAACCTTTGTCTCTTATGTCTCCTGCATTGGCAAGGGAGTTCTTTACCACTAGCGCCACCTGGGAAGCCCCAAGGGTGCACTTACCCCTTCATAATGACTGGATGGTGAGGAGGCTGAGTTTTACGGACCATGTGCATTTATTTTTCCCTATCAACATTTTACCCAGGAATTTTGGTATTTATTGATACTGTCTAAACAAATGTTTACTGCAGAAGCTGCAAAATGGTGATTTTCTAATTTTATTATTCCTTCTACATGTATTAGGTGGGTACTTCTATAAGGAAGAGCTTTCTGTTTTTCTTTTGGCAAACAGATTTCCTTTCAGTTCAAACACTAGGATAAGATAATGAGGCCTTTCCTAAGGTTTCTTCAAGTCCCGAGATCTAACTTGGCTACCAGAGTAGTTTAGGATAATAGTCTTACAGATGGGAGGTGGGAGAGGGAGGGAAATGTCTGAGTTGATAATAAAGGCTTTGTTCTGCATGTACCACAGGAACATAATGGGTAAGAAAGCAATAGTGCTTTTGATTTGCTCATAAGGTTCTTGATAATATTAGCAGCAATAATCAGAGATGGTATAGCTGTCACTTTCATATAGTTTAAAGTGGTAGTAAATACTTCATTTTTGTGTTCGATAGCTATAATGTTGCCTCCTGGGTTTTATATCATTGACAATTTGCCCATATTCCCTCCACATGCAAGGTTACTGACAAATAGTAAATTTATTTATTTATTTGCTTGCCTTGGATCTTAGTTGCTGCACACGTGATTTTGCTTGCATCATGTAGCATCTTTTGTTGCGGCACACAGACTGAAGTTGTGGTGCGTGGCCTCAGTAGTTGTGGTGCACAGGCCTAGTTGCTCCATGGTATGTGGAGTCTTAGATCTTAGTTCCCTGACCAGGGATCAAACCCGTGTTCCTTACACTGCAAGATGGACTCTCAACCTCTGGATCAGCAGGGAAGTCCCCAACAGTCTCTTTTAAACTTCAGAGATAGGACAGCAACTATAGGGCCTCTTCCGGTTTATCCTTTTTCTTAGCCTCAAGAGGATGCCCAGAGCCTCAGCTCAGGAAAAACATTTTGCTTTTCCTATAACTCCACGCTTTCCTGGTGGCTCAGATGGTAAAAGAATCTGCCCACAATGCAGGAGACCCTGGTTTGATCTCTGGGTCAGGAAGATACCCTGGAGAAGGGAAGGGCTACCCACTCCAGTATTCTTGCCTGGAGAATTCTATGGACAAGGGAGCCTGCTGGGCTACAGTCTACAGGGTTGCAAAGAATGGACACAACTGAGCTACCAACACTTTTTTCCTAGCTCCGTACCAAATTGTTCTCTCTCTTGCTCTTGTCCAAATGCCAACTGTACTTTTCCCATCTCAGATAGGGCTGCTGTGTGTTTCTGGGTCATTTCTTCTGGCCATCCTTATGGTTTCAATAGTGAATTAGCCAGTAAATGCTGAGCACCTACTCTGTATGCAAAGCTGAGATAGATGCTACACAAATACAGGGATCTGGTCTTTATCTTCAAAGAGTTTATCTGGTGAGAGAGACAATGTCACAGAAAGATGGAGCTAAAAGCCAATCTAGTCTTGCATGAGTATCTATGAATGAGTGGGATGGGGCGGGGGTGGTGGCAGTGTTGGTATGAGGAATTCCAAGAAGCGGTGCTAAAATTGTGAGCATTTGTGTTGTGCTGGGGCAAGTGTCCCTGGGTTTTGAGATTCTCAAAAACGGCTGTGAGTACACCCTTTCACCACAAAAATAAAGTAAGATGTTTCAGTAAAACCCAAATGAACTTTTTGGCCAATGCAATAGAATCTTTTACCTGGGAGAAAATGGGGACTAATATTGCCCTAATAATCTGAAGTTTGGTTTGGAGGTGAGTCCTGTTTCATCACAATCAACATTTTCTCCATGCTTGTTGTCAATGTTGTCTTGGTACAGCTGGGGTGAGCTTGCAAAACCACTCATATCCAAGGACCTGTGTGATCTGGTGAGGTTGGCAGAACGAGGACCATTGGCTTCACTCTATCAAAATAACTGACTGGCCACAGTTACATGGATATTAAGGGTGCAGCTGGGGGCCACACCCTTTTTTTTCCCCCTGACCTTTGCTTTCTCCAGCATATCTTGCTCTCTTAATCAGGGGAGCATTTGAGGGTGGGCTTCTAGGACGATTAATTCAGTTGCAGTTTTTAGCTAAATGCCACTGACGAGAACCTGTTTCTATTTGTAGGGTTTCCCTGGGGTAGCTGGTGTGCTAGTTTTGGATGTTCTTCAGATGTCTGCTCAGTCTATCAAAGTATCGTGACTGCAAAGCCCTCCTACTTCCCCGCACAGGGCATTTTCAAGGGCAGAGTCATAAATGGCAGCTTTCAGGGCTGGTCGTCATCTCAAATTGGATCTTGAGAATCAGGTTCTTGGTGCTCTAGACCAGCACTGTCCAGTTGTGTATGATATAAGCCTTGTGCATAATTTTGAATATTATAGTAATATAGTAAAAAAGTTTAAAAGGAAACAGATGACATTAATTTTTTTATTTCAAATAATGCTTTCATAAAAGTATTAGTTTAAGTAGAATTAAATATCTAACATAATTTTTAAAAGTTGAAATATAATTTATATATTGTGTAACATTAAGGTATACACTATGAGGTGACATTAGTTTTAATAGTTACTTTGTTTAACTCATATCCAAATATTATCATTTTACCATGTGATCAACATAAAAATATTGATATTTTAATTTTTTTGTCATAATTGTTTGAATTTAGTGTGTATTTTACACCTTCTTCACATTTCAGTTACAAATAGCTACATCGTAAGTGCCCAAATGTCTAGTAGCTACTGTATTAGAAAGCACAGATCTAGAAAATTTTTCTAGGAAAAAATACAACTAAGACAAATAAGCCCCCTTACTTCTATGGATAATGGAGGGTGAATTGGGCAGTGGCCCTTTTATTGTGATATCAATCACCAGTCATACACCATCATAGAGAACTTCTGAGCATCATTGCAAATTTACTACAACTACCTTCTGGAGACCCAGTATCTTCCAGAACTTGAGGTTAGTTGCATAATGTTGAAAAGGACTATTCATACTTACAGGTAGAGGAAACAGTCTGTGACGCAAATGGGCTACAAGGTGTGTGCCCAGAAAATATGTTCATCTAGCTTGCCACATGCCTGCCACACCTCCTGTCAAAACACCTTTTTAGAATGAACATTTTTTTTTTTTTGGCATATGTAAAAAAATACACAGACAAAGGACTAAGGCTTTCTGAGTTAGGGATGGTAGGGAATACAACCATGAATAAGAGATGGTCCCTGCCTTTAATGAAACTTGTCTTCTCAATGGGAAGACAGTGGAGATAACAGTTAAAGGTCAGGTGTCCACAATATGGTGAGGATGAATATTACCCAACTCCAGCCCTCAGACATGACCAAGTTTTCTTAAGAAAACCCACGTTAAAATCCCACTGTTTTTCTGAGTTAGAAGCACAGGAAATAATCACCCTTTAATATTTATCAGTTATGTTAGCATAGAATGATTTGTTGAATTTAAAACATAGAGCCACAAACCATTTAGAAATGGAACAGATTGTTTTCATGAAGGAAAAGAAGAAAGGGGACAGATGTGTAAGGTGTGGATTCATTTTTTGTGACAGGTTGGGGGAGCTTCTCGCTGATGGGATGATGTTGAAAAAGAGGAGGAGACAGGAGTGAAAGTGATAACTATTCCTGCCTGATTAAATGCTTACATGAGCAGACAAATACAATGTATATGTTTACACTGGGGAAGCTGTGGATGTCAGTAGTTAAGAACCAAGGATTAGGAGACTTCCCTGGTGGTCCAGTGGTTAAGAATCCCTTGCAAATGCAAGGGACATCCCTGGTTCAATGCAAGGTTCCATCCCTGGTGGGGAAACTAAGATCCCACATGCCGCAACTAAGACCTAAGGCAGCCAAAAAAAAAAAAAGAAAAAGAACCAGGGTTTGGGAGTCAAGACAGCCTACACCACTGTGTGACTTTGGGAAAGTTACTTAACCTATCTATGCCTCAACTTTCTCATAAGTCAAAAAGAAAAAAAAAGTTCATTAATAGGTTTTGATGAGAGAATGTACATGAAGAGTTTAGAATAATGCCTGGCACATGGCATGAATCCAATAATTGTTATTATCTATATTATTATCCAATAATTATTATTAGTTTGGGCATATTATGTCAGTAATAATTATTAGCTATGGTGCTCCCCTAATTTGTTCCTTAAGTCCACAAGACTGTGGACTCTGTATCAAGCAATCCTGACAGAAGGTTGGCAAATTCTAATGATTTTCTCCCTCTCCGATGGCAAAACTAGGGCAAAGAGATAAAAAATGACTTGCCCAAGGGTTCATAGGCTGCTTCCAAAATGCGGAGGGAGGCCATTTAAAGTAGTGCTGATGGATTTCCCCAAAGACAAGGACTTAGTACACTTATAGGCTGGAACTGGAATCCAGGCTGCACTACTTAACTGATAGTGTCATTTTGGGAATTTATCTGATTTCTTTGAGCCCTCGGTTGTGCCTCTTTCAAATAGGGACAATAAATAAGCCAAAGGTTGTTAAAACTCATGAAAAGTGCATGTGGGCTGGGCTCAAAAAAGTCAAACTCCTCAATTATTATTATTGCTGTTGTTGCTGTTGTAGCAGATCCTTTGCGGCGGTATGCAGTGCCTATCCGGAACACCGTGGAACACTCAACACCATGCCCCAGTGCCTGGCACCCCGTACACTCTCAGGAAATGTTTGGAGAATGAACGCACATGAGGCTCGACTTGCCCACCTTCCCAAAGCGGGAGCCTGAGCAGATAGCCCAGGAGGTCCAGGCATCACTTAGCAGTGAGCTGAAGCCACTTGGTCCCCGGAAGCCCCTGTAGGACCTGCTGGAGGGCGCCCCGCTTGGACGCGCATCTTCTTGTGAGCGGCTCGCTCCAAAGCCCTTATTTTTCTGGTTTGCGGTTTATTTACTTAAGCATTTACAGCTCCCGGGAGCAGAGGGGCTGCTTGTAGCAGGGTCAGGACCGAGGTCGCGATTCGTATTTATTTTCTGCCTCTCAATCTCAGCGCTGCCAAGTCACAACCTGGCTCCTTTATATGTGCACGGAGACGCTTGCGTTTCTTTACCTCCTGTGGGGCAAGGAAAGACACGCGCAGTTCGGGTTCAGGAAAGTGCTCTCAAGCCTCTTGCCTGTGTTCCCACTTGCGTTGCTCCCAGACTTAGATTTCTGTGCAAACCCGAAGAGAGCGGAACAGCTTAAATAAAGACAACCTCACGCGTTTAATCCTTGACCGCAAACACCGGAGTTTTTGTGCCCTGGATTTCTGAAATTCTTGGCTCGGGGACTCAAAGCGGGGGAAGGGTGGGTAACAGCTTGTAAAAACTTCCCAAAGCAGAAATCCGAGCTCCTTCCCTCCCCCTGCTCCCAATGACACCTGGATTCTAGAGAAATGGGGCAGCTGAAGGAAGAGCGTCCCCAGGGGCTGGGGGCGCCCCCCACGGGTGGTTTTGAGTCGCGGGTTCCTAAGTCAGCGGGTTCTCGGCGCCGAGCCGGCTTCGAAGCCCGGACTCCCCGCAGGACGCCCCTCCCTGTCCCCGTGCGCGTCTATTTAGAGCCCAGCCTGGGAGCCCATGGGATTCTGGGACTTGTAGTTCACCTTCGCAGCCCCAGGCACTGCCACGACCCCGGACTCGGACTACATTGCCCAGGGAGCTTCCCGGCCTATATAAGCTGCCAGGAGCTGCTTCGAAGTGCAGTAACCATGTGGATGTGCTGCTGAAGCGTTTCTTCTAGCTCGCTGGGGTGGGAGGAGAGAAGGAGGAGGTGGTGGTGGAGGAGGAGGCAGAGGGTGGAGAGAGAGAAATCGCACGCCGAGAGGAGGTGTGGGTGTTCCGCTTCCATCCTAACGGAACGAGCTCCCTCTTCGCGAACATGGGATTACCCAGCGGCTGCTAACCCCCTCTCCTCGCCCTGCTCCGCCAAAGTGGCGTGGCTCTCCGGGCACTAAGGTAGCGGCTGGGGCCGGGCAGAGGGCGCGGGGAGTCGGTACTGTCCCCAGGAGCAGAAGTTTTTGCCTCGCTCTCTGGGAGTTCTTGGTGGATTTGCATGCACTTGCATGCATTTGGGGGGTTCTTTTACTGAGGGCATTTTGGGGGTGTTCATTTGAGGTTAAAAAAATTCTCGATTCCATCGACTGGCTTTGAGGCTACTCATTCTGGGTTGTAAAGGCATTCCCTCAAGTTGGAAACTAGCAGCAGCTGCAGGAAATAGTGGGGTTTTTTTTTGGCGGGGGGGGGGAGGTCGTGGAGATGTCCTATGAGTAGGCTAAAGGAAACAATCTTTCTTAAAATGTAGCCTTCCGTTGTGCTGCAAGGGAGAGGAATGCATATGTGGGGGCCCCAGTGGGGAGGTTTTAGAAAAACGGAAGAAAACCCGGGGAGCGGTGAGGGATGAAGTGTGGACGAAGCTCACGCCCGATGGGGATGCGGGCTTCGGATGCTTGGCCTCCACTCCTGGAAACAAGTGCTTTGGGATCTGCCAAACACTTCTCTTAGTTTCAGCCCCCCGGCGCGTTCGAAGTTTGTGCGTACTTGGTCTCACTTGTCAGTTGTATATTAGAAACAGATGAAATGACCTGTAATCTTCACCTAAGTGAACCCACCAACCTACCTGTCAAATTTAATGGTGGTGGCGGTCCTGCGAGTGTATGTGTGTGTGTTTTGGGGAGAAGGGTTGTCTCTCCAGGAAGGAGGCTAACTGAAAGTGGAAGTGTAGAATTTGAAAATTTCTGTTAGGGACCCACTTCTGTCCAATCTAGCATTCAGCTTTCTTTCCTTCTCAATTACTTAGGAGCTGACCACCAGGGAGCAGAATTCACACCCCTGGCTGGGCGTGTTTTGGCAACAGAGTGCCTGACCTGGGTCAGGTGAGTGCGAAAGCCTGAAAGCTGTAGTTAATAATGAGTTTTGGTCCTAAGCTCATTTTAAGTTCTCGCTAAGGAGTCATGGAGATGGGGAGTAGGAAGAGACAGGAAACTCCATGGCGAAGTCTCTGAAATTTGTCACTGCCTGTGGTAAGGGCTTTAGGGAATGTATGAGATCCAGGGGGCAGTCCTGCCTAGTACTTTTGGCCCTGACTCAGAAGTGAAGCAGCCTAAAGTTTTATGGGAGCAGGGGGAAAAAAAGAAATAGATGAAACAGTGAAAGAGATGCCCACTGGTGACCTGAGAATTGAACTTGCCAGGAGGTGTGCTGACTATTTAAATTCTGCAAGATGCAGTGCATTTCATCTGCCAAGATACATAAGCAAAATTTATCTGCTTCTCTCTTTCAAAAATAGTCGCTTTCCTTTTTTTCCCCCTTATACTGTGAATATGTGTTTAATCAGAGTAGGTTGTGTGGCAAGAAATTAAAGTGGTTTCTGGCAAATTGAACTTGAAAAAGGGAAGTTCTTGAAGCATAAGATAGTAACATCCAATGCTGATGCCACCTGAGCATCAAGGAATCTGGTGGATTCCTCTGGTTTAGGTGCCTGTCATGGGGTATGAGCTGAGAGCACCATTTATCTGTAAATGCAAGCAGCTCTTATGTTTTCTCCTGCAAATGTTCACACTGCACTTCAAGAGAGGGAGGTTTTACCAGGTGCACAAATGCCCATTGCTGCAGATTTGAGCATCACAAGCTTTTTCTTCTGAAATGGTCAGGGACAGGATAAACAACAGGGTAATAAAGGTGGGTGGGGCCTGGGTCTTCATAACTTATTTAACATTCTAAATATTTAGCTGTTCCCTGGGCTACAATCTTTGGGCTTTTCTAATTAGAAAAGAAGTCAGACACTTCATTATAGTAGTGTTGTGCTTTTGTTTCCTGTTGATAAGATCCTCCGGAGTGCTGGTGGAGTGGGAAGTATTTGAATGTGTGAGGTCCACTTCCGTTTTGGAGTTCTCTTGACTTGCATGGCTACGTGGGCATTCATAAGGCCAAGGATTGGGTTCAGTTCCCCTCTTCAGAGGAAGCTGCAGGCAAGGAGAAAGTGGTCCACAGAATCTTCTCTGACTGATTGCTAAAAATGAGAATAATACACATGAAGTACTTGTAAGCCAGGTCCACAGCTATGCATCACAGGAACCCTGTGAGTCAGGTACAGGTGAAGAAGCTGAGGTGCAGAGAGTGAGATCACTTGTCAAGTGGATGCAAGCTGTAACCCCAGGCTTTGGGACTTTGCTATTTCCCACAAATGCATCTCAGTTGAGAGGGGAATGTGAGAGTAACTAGGAAAAATGGTAAATGTATTGCTGTTGAAGAAATAACTCTTGATTGTGTCCCACCAACGATAAAGGAACAAAGTGACCTTGATGTAGGAAGAAAACAATGTAGTCGTAGGTGTAAAAATGAAAGACTGGGTTTTTGAGGAGGTCTTAGGTATTGTACTGAGTTCATTTTAGAAAGCTGTGTGCTGAAAGCCTACACGAAGAGAGTAAAAGAATCCACACTACAAGTAACACTGTCTAGATTTAACATTGGGTTTATTTCACACCTGAAATCCATCTTGATCAGCTACATCAAGGCATCTGAGTAGGTTACAAGAATCAGATGTTGCTCTATTGGAATAATTTGTAGGTTTAAATTGCGGTGAATCTGAACTGTGAAATGTTGACTGTCTTTTCATATACTTTTCAGTTTGCTTTGTGGCCAATTGTGCAAGAACACTTTTCTTTTTCGTTTCTTACTTTCACTTGCGTGCGTATATGTGTTGAAAGTGTAATCTGCTTTTTGAATAATTCAAATGGAAACAATATCCTATCAAGATTTCCTTCTTATCAGGCAGGCAAAGTTCTTCATGCTCTAAATGAATTACTCCTGGTCTCCAGTTTGAGACTCATGGAAGTTCTTTGGGGTTGACAATGGTGTTACCTATTTAAACGAAGTGGTTGCCTTCTGGAGAGAATTAGCATCTTTAGGAAGGAGAGGTGGAAAACTTTGCTTAGAGAAGAGATAGGTAAACTGAAATCAGATCTGTTGCTTTATATCTCAAAGTATTTTCAACTGAGGAAGGCCATGGTCTTAAAGAGAGGAAGAAACTTCTAATACAATGGTGTGCAACCAACTGACTTGCACAGCAAAAAATCAAATGGCTTTTTAGTTCATTTGTAATGATTGAATGGAAAATCTGATTTGTTTATGAGCAATTCTTAAACCAAAGTGAAACAACAGGCACCAAATTTGAACAACAGAAAAAACTCAAAATATTAAAATTAGGCCTGTAGTTAGGTTTTCAGGTCATGCTGTCCTTGCATACATCTGATTAACAAGCCTACCCAAGGCCAGTGTCGGTCTTCTTTGCTGTTGGTTTGGTCTTTTAAAATAAAACACATTACTTTCACAGGCTGTTTATTAACTGTAAATATTAATACATAGGTTTTTTTTTTTTTAGTTCACTTAGGCTGTTTTAAGTTTTTGCCTGACTCTTTTGATGAAATCAACTAAGGCTTGAAGTCAGTGACATGAATGACATAATTTCCATGATTCCTACCAGTTGTCATAGTGTTTGTGGTTCTGAGGCTATTGCTAATGAGGATGAGCTGAAACCACCATCCACTGAGCTATTCCTTGTATTGAACTATGTCTGGATCCTTCCCTAAACTGGACATAGTGTAGGGCACTTGGTGTGATAAATCTAGTCTAGCAATTCTAATGCTTATTAAAATTATGGTTAAACTATTTTATTCCTTCATTCAAATTTTTTGAGTACCTGCTTTGTGCCAGGGTATGTTCTAGATGCTGAGGTTACAGCAATAGAAGTCCTATACCTTTTACTTTTATTTTTTAAATTTTGGCTGCATTGGGTCTTGTGATAAATGAGCTTTTTCTAGTTGCAGCATATAGGCGAAGTTGTAAGGGGGATCTAAGTTCCCTGCCAAGGGATCGATCCCTCATATCCTCTGGAAGGAGAGGCAAATTCTTAATCACTGGACCACCAGGGAAGTCCTCGAGAGTCCTATTCCTAAGAGGTCTTAAATCCTAGTTCAGGGGAGGCAGCCAATATAAAAAGTAAGTATTGTAGTATGACAGGTAGTAAATGATTTGAGGAAAAATAAAGTGGAGTAAGAAGTAAGAGAAAACAACAGTGTTGGTGAAGAAGTGGATAAATTGGGACCCTTGTGCACTGTTGGTGGGAACGTGCAATGTTGCAGCTGCTGTGGAAGACAGTATGGCTATCCCTCAAAAAATTAAGCATAGACATTACCAGATAATCCAGCAGTTCTGCTTTTGAGTATATACCTCAAGGAATTGAAAGCAGGAACTCAAAGGTATTTGTACATCCATGTTCACAGCAGCATTATTCATGATAGCCAAAAGATGGAAATAACGCAAATGTTCACAGAAAAATGAGTGATAAATAAAATGTGGTATATCTGCACAGTGGAATATTATTAGGCCTTAAAAAGAAATGAAATTCTGATACCTGCTGCAACAGAGATGAACCTTGAAAACATTCTGTTAAGTGAAATAGAAAGTGAAAAGTGTTAATCATCACTCAGTCAAGTGAGTGGGTGAGCCAGGTAGGTGTCTGGTGGGGGATGGGTGTTCCAAAGGGCCAGAGCGCAAGTGGCAGGGCCCTAGGGTGGGAGCAGGTGGGGCGTGTTAGAGGAAGGCAGAGGAGGCCAGAGTGGCTGCAGCTGAGGGAGAGTGCTCGCGTTCCCGCCAAGGGAATCAGGGACAGAATGTGCAGGGGCCAGGTTTTTGCCAGTTAGCCGTGATTTGTTCCCTGAGGATTTCTAAACTCGCACAGAATTCTCAGTGGCTCTCAGCATCACTGAACCACCTTGTCCTCTCCAGAGAGACTTTGGGAGGCTGTCAGGGTCATATTGGAACCTGATGAGGGGGTGGTGGTGAGTAAAACCCAGATTTCTAGACTGTCTAGTTAATCACCCGATATGTGTGGGACTGTAATTCACTTCAGGAGGAAAGGCATCTTTGATAGAATAGGTGAAGTTACAGTTGGCTTAGATAACAAAAATGTTCTAAGAACCTAATGATGTTCCTGGGGATTTATCTGCATTATGAATCTTTTTTGCCCCGTGGCCACCCTACAGTCTGTCTAGTTTCATTTTAAGGAATTACACGAAGAGGATTTATGCTCTGCTATCTAATATCATCCTTGGGGAATATGATGTTCCTTGTAAGGGATTCTCCTTGATGAGTGAAGCCGACCCCTCCATGTGTACAGACTTGTAACAAGGATATATGTCGTTACTTACTGTGTAAGATGTACGTATTCAGTTGTAAAACATTAGGGTATATAAACAAAAACAAATATAAAAAAACCCAGTCACTCCCAGTCCCACCAGCTAAGATGAGAATTTCAGGCTTTCCTTCTAAGTACAGACATAAAAATTACGTGTATGTTTAAATTTCATGAAAGGGTATCATGCCTCCTGTTTGGTACCTTGCCTTTTGCACTCTGTATTGTGAACGTCTTTTCTTGTTAAAAAATAGATGTCTGAGTCATTTATCTAAAGATACTTTTGATGGGATTTCCCTGGAATGAGGACATGTATGGAATCATTAGGGTAGAAAAAGTGTATCATTCAGGTTCCATCACCGTCATAGAGTCCAGGTTTTCTCATTCATTTTGTACTGTTTTTATAACTGATTCACTTTGCTGTACACCTGAAATTATAAATCAGCTATACGCCAATACAAATTTTAAAAAAATAGGGAGAAAAGAATTTAAAAAGAAAACTAAATGGGAGGTAGGGCACTATTCAAATGTCAGTTATCATATTACGGAGATAAAGGCTAGTAATCATTCATTTAAATAAAGAATTTCTCATTTGTTCTGCAAAGTCACCAAACCCTGGGAGGGGTTAGGGCCAGGCACTTTTTAAAAAATATTTATTTATTTGACTGCATCAGTTCAGTTCAGTCACTCAGTCGTGTCTGACTCTTTGAGACCCCATGAATCGCAGCACACCAGACCTCCCTGTCCATCACCAACTCCCGGAATCTACCCAAACTCATGTCCATTGAGTCAGTAATGCCATCTAACCATCTTATTCTCTGTCATCCCCTTCTCCTCCTGTCCCTAATCCTTCCCTGAGTTTCAGCACAGGTGATCTTTGTGCATCGTGTGGGACCTTTTGTTGCAACACTTGGACTATCTACTGGTGGCCCTGGGGCTCCAGGGCACTCAAGCTCAGTAGTTAGGGCATGTGGGCTTAGTTGCTCCACAACATGTGGGATCTCAGTTTTATGACCAGGAATGGAACCTGCGCTCCCTGCATCGCAAGGCAGATTCTTAACCACTGGGGAAAGCCCTCCAGGCACTCTTTTGTTTGTTGGCACTTAAAAGGAAAACTGGACTGTGGAAAATTTGAAACACATGTAGTAGTAGCAGTCTTAGTATTATGAACCCCTCTTTACTCTTCACCCACCCTCCATAGTTTATCAATTCATCACCCGTCTTCTTTTAGCTGCATTCTGAAACACCTTCCAGTCTCTTCTTGGATGACATTGAAGGAAATCTCAGATATACTAGTTCATCTATATTGTAGTATATATTGCTGGAATTGGGAGTCTTTAAAAAAACATATTCACAGTACTGTTATCCATAGTCTGTGTTCTCACCTCCTTGATTTAAATAAACTTATTATTTCAATATATATATAACAATAACAGATACGCATACTTTAACAGTTTGTTTGAATAAGGAACCAAATGAGGTCAAAATATTACAAATGATTGATGTGTCTTTTGATTTGTATATTTCCTTGTTACCTCTTTTTCCCCCCATGCATTTTTTGGTATTAAAGAAACTGGGTGATACCTTTTCCTGCAGGCTGGATTTTGCCGACTGTAACAGTGTGATGTATTTGAACATGTTCCTCTCTCCTCTATATTTGTTATGTTTAATTTTATAGTTAGAAGTAGGGGCTTGATCAGAGTCACTTACCCCCACCAAGTCTGTTTTGTGAGCTCACTCAGGGGAGTGTGTGATATGTATGGGTATGCTTTCTTGTGATTAACATCAAGTGATGCCTACTGCTTCAATCTGTTAGTTCAGTTGAACTGTAAAGCTTCTACTTTTCTTTATTTAGATGGAATATTTTGTGAAATGAAACTTTCTCTACTTAGTACAGTGGCCAAAAAGTTCACTTGGATTTTTCTATATGATGTTATGGAAAAACCTGAACAAACTTTATGGCCAACCTAATATTTACTTCCCTAGGGCATGTGGTTTAAGTCACTCAGTCGTGTCCGACTCTTTGTGAACCCATGGGCTGTATGTAGCACACCATGGAAATTCCTAGGCAAGAATCCTGGAGTGTGTTGCCATTTCCTTTTCCAGGGAATCTTCCTGACCCAAGGATCAAACCTGAGTTTCCTGCATTGGCAAGTGGATTCTTTACCACTGAGCCACCAGGGAAGCCCTCCCTAGGGTATAATTAAAATACATAAACAAAAGACAAGATCAGTACTTCCATCTCCCTGTGTGTTTTCCCAGTTTTCAAAGGTAACCAGTTGAATCCCTAGCATGATCCATGGCACTGGTTCTCTAGTGGGGGGATGTGAGGCAATATCTGGGAACATTTTTGGTTGGCATAACTGGGGAGAGGGTGCTCCTGGCATCCCGTGCTTAGCAGCCAGGGATGCTACTCGGTTGCCTTCATTCCGTCTCACAGCCCTGAGGAACAGAAGGATCCATTCTGATGTATCAGCACTGCCACTGTTGAGAAAGTCTATACCAGGTTGACTGATTCGTGTGGTTTTTTTAGTATCATAGTGAGCTCATGGATTTAAACAAGTTTCCTATGCTTCATTTTGTGTAGTTATCCTTACTGTTATTCAGATTATCCATCTCCGCTCAGTAAGAAAAAGGCTACTCAAGTTGATTCAACAGACACCACCCCGGTGGTCTTAGACTTCCTGCTTCTTGTATGACTAGATGTTCCAGGCTCATCCTCTATATTCCTTGATGCAGACCTGTCATGAGTCATTTATCCAAGAAGCCCTAGTTCTTTTGAGTACTCTTCTCCTTCTCATCATATGGGTCAGAAAATAAATTAAAATGAAGGAGACTTGAAACTTAAAAGCTGAACTTTTGCTTTTTAGATCTAATCATCATTTTTTAATAATGTTTTATTGGGGGATAATGGCTTTATAATATTGTACTGGTTTCTGCCATACAGCAGCATGAATCAGCCACAGGTGTACATATGTCCCTCACTCTTGAACCTCCCTGCCATCTCCTGTCCCATCCTACCCCTCTAGGTTGTCATAGAGCACTGTAAAACCTGGACATTTTTATTTTTTATAATTTATTTATTTTTAATTGAAAGATAATTGCTTTATAGTATTGTGTTGGTTTCTGCCAAACTTCAACATGAATCAGCCATAGGTATACATATATCCCCTCCCTGTTGAACCTCCCTCCTGCCTCCTTCCCCATCCCACCCCTCTAAAACCTGAACATTTTTAATGAAAGTTTTTCCAAAATGTAATTGATACATCCTTACCTTTGGAAAAAAAAATTCTAAACACACTCTTTTCAAATTGGTCTCAGTTTTAGTATGCTGAGGCTGAGATTCATTTGTCCCTGGACAAGCAGGAATGTTACTCTTGTTCTACATCCATGTTTTTCAAACTGTGGCAATCCATTAAGAAGTTGTGACATCTCTCTGGTGGACTTTAATAGACAGTTTCTTTGATAAAGTAGACCAGAATAGAAAACATCAAAGTACGGGTACTTAAAAGAACTGTGTGTGTGTGTGTGTTGCAACAGATTTCTCATTCTCTGTCTCTGTTTCTCTCTTTCACATGCATGCACACACCAACACACACAGAATAAACACTGGGTTGTTAAGTTCAATGTATTTCTTATTGTGAGTCTCTGGCAAAAGTCTGAGAAACACTATCCATTGTCCTACGTCATTATGGCTCCATTTGTGGCCACCAGACCTGCCTCACTGGCTTCAAACTGAGAACTTGTTAGAAATGCAGACTCTGAGGCCCCACCCCAGATCCACTGAATCTGAAACTGCACTTCAGCAAGATCCCCAGGGGATTCTTAACGCATGTGAAAATATGAAAAGATCTGTGCCGGAGGGTGCTTGGCGGCCCTGTGCTTTTTCAGAACTTATTTTTATAATTGTGCTTTGTTTTTGCATGGCTAGCTTTCACCTGTTGAAACTGATCTTGGTACTTTTCCCTCACAGCCTTCTCATGTGCAGTTAAGAGGATAAGTAGGTAAAATCACCAACTTAGGTGAGTGTATGGAAGTCTGGAAGGATTCTTGATAATAAAAATGGGAGCTTTCGGTGCTTACATTGAGACAGTTTTTAAATTAGCTGTTCAGACAGGTAGAGACCAAAAGCTTCATATGAAAGCTACTTAGGATTGTGAAGCCGCAGATATAAAGAAAGTTGTATTGTAACCGGTCGTTGCAAACTTTGAAGAACTTTCAGTTTATAATGTTCTATGACCCTTTGAGTCAGCAGAACTTCTAGACTGGTATAGTATTGCTCATCAGAAAAAGATGAACAGATGAAAATAATATTACTAGCCTCCAAGTTCTTCAGTGTTCATTTGCATTTCAGGAGCAGTTTTATCTGGGAAGTGATTTTGTTTCGCAAAAACAGCTTAAAAATCTTCCCATAACCCCTTCACTTGCATATATTTCTGAACAGCAAAAGCGAATTCAACACCCAGACTTGGGGACATTCACATATATGCCTGCCATGTGTACAGTCATATCCTGTCTCTGTGCCTTTGCCCATGGGCTTTCCGCACTGACCCTGTCCCCAGCCCCTCTAAACACCTTGCCAGATGCTTCTCTTCTCAGCCAGCTCTTCGTCTTCTGGGAAACCTTCCTTGAAACTTAAAAGTCTTGGTCATTTGTGGGACTTCCCTGGCAGTCCAGTGGTTAAGACTCTGCGCTTCCAATGCAAGGGGCTCAGGTTTGATCCCTGGTTCAGGAACTAGGATCCTACGGGCCAGGTAGTACAGCAAAGAAAAAAAGCAAAACGAAATGGTCTTTGTCATCTGTAAGGCCTTGGCACTTTCTATCTGTGGGCCTTTTTGACTTTTATTCCCCCACTGGAATACCTGACACGTAGTAAGCACTCATAGTTACTTGTGAATGAGGTCATTTATCTACGTTTTATCTCCCTTTGAAGGTTGTAGGCTACTTCTTTTTTTTTTTTTTAATTAAAAAAGTTATGTTGGTCTTCCCTGGTGGTCCAGTGGTTAAGACTCAGAGCTCCCAATGCAGGGTGCCTGGGTTTGATCCCTGGTCAGGGAACTAGATCCCACATGCAGCAACTAACAATTCCATGTGCTGCAACTAAGACCTGGAGCAGCCAAATAAATAAGTAAAAATCAGTATTTTTAAAAAGTTATGTTATTTTTTTTATTTTGGTCTGTGCCGGGTCTTTGTTGCTGCAAGGGCTTTTCTCTAGTTACGGTGCTGGGGCTTTTCATTGGGGTGGCTTCTCTTGCTGCAGAGCACAGGCTCTAGGGCACTCAGGGTTCAGTAATTGTGACACATGGTCTCCATAGTTACAGTTCCTGGGCTCTTAGAGCACAGGCTCAGTAGCTGTGGCACATGGACTTAGTTGCTTTGCAGCATGTGGGATCTTTCTGGAAAAGGTATCAAACCTGTGTCTCCTGCACTGGCAGGTGAATTCTTTACCGCTCAGCCACCAGGGAAGGCCTGTAGGCTACTTTCTCATTTTTTTGTACCCCTCTCTTGATGACATAAGGGTTTCCCAGGTGGCTCAGCTGGTAAAGAATCCACCTGCAATGCAGGAGACCCCAGTTCAATTCCTGGGTCAGGAAGATCCTCTGAAGAAGGTATAGGCTACCCACTCCAGTATTCATGGGCTACTCACTCCAGTATTCATGGGCTTCCCTGGTTGTTCACAGGGTAAAGAATCTGCCTGAAATGTGGGAGACCTGGGTTTTCTCCCTGGGATGGGCATGGCAACCCTCTCCAGTATTCTTGCCTGGAGAATCCCCATGGACAGGGGTGCCTGGTGGGCTACACAGTCCGTGGAGTTGCAAAGAGTCAGACACAACTGAGCAACTAAGCACACACTTAATGACCTATTTCCTGAGTTGGCCTGTTGCTTTGAAAAGCCCTGTCAGCCATGAAGAGTAACGTTAAGGACAGGGTAGAAAGGTCTTCAGCATTTCCTTCTGGTTGCTTTGAAGACTGCTCAGCACGGCTCCCTGGAGGGCGTTCGGCTTGGGAAGTTAATGGTGGTTACTGAAGGGGAGTGGAAGTAGGAACGAGGCAGTGAATGAGCTGGTCTCAGGGTGAGACGGTGCTGCCTTCCTCAACTGAGGGATGGGGACTCCGGGGACTGAGTGTCGCCTGCCTGTTCAGTAGAAGCAAAACATGTGACATCTGTGCATCTGTTTCCTCTTCTGTAGCATAGATGTAAAAATACCTGCTTTGGGGCATTGCTGCCAAGTTTTAGAATAATAGATGGTTGCACACGATCTCAGAGATCAGAACAAAACCAAACCTTTCCAGCAGAGTGATTCGGCCCCCAGGGGACATTAGGCAATGTCTAGGGACTTTTTTTTGTTGTCACGGCTGAAGGGGAGAGGTTGCTAATGGCATCTAGTGAGTAGAGGCCAAGGATGTCCCTATACATCCTACATCCTACAGTGCACAGGACGGGTCCCCCACAACAAATAAATTTTCTACACCCCCCCTTCGCCCCCCACAATCCAGCCATGACAATAGCCTCGAGACTGAGAAAGCTTGTCCTGAAGTGATGTTTCTCAGACTAAGTGAGACTTTTATCGGACTCTAAGGATATTAACCTAACTTGCTTTTTTTCTTTCTTTTGTTTTTTTTGGTGTGGTTCAGGCTGAGGGCAGAGTGGGGTCTTCTCAGGCCAGGACTGACTTTAACTTTTTAACCAAATAAACACTCTCCTCATCCCTCCCTCCTAAGCACTGGCCTTGGTTCCCAGAGCCCTGTGGTGTGCAGGCTTTGGCTACTAATTGGGTATGTGATCTCCATGAAATCACTCAGAAGGTGTTTGCTTCCACCTATAAAATGAGGAATTTTGGCTAAGTGACCTCTTTGCACCAAATGTAAAGTGCTCTGACTGCCAACTTTGATCTCTCAATGGGCTTCTGTTAGGTTGGCCTTTAGGAATAGGCATGGAGGCACATGTCAGCACTGACATCTTTTCTGAAAAATAACTCTGTAGATCAGGTACTGTTTTCGGAAAGAGTTTATTTACCGGACATGTCTGTGGAAAAGCAGGTAGCTTATCTCTATGTGTGAGACATCTGAAAGAACAATATTTAAACTAGAAAGTGGCTCCAAACTTCAGATTTACGACTGTTACTTCTGAGATTGTCACAGAGGGCCCTGCTGAAAGTCGAAATCTCTGAGTCGGTGACTTCCTTTGGGACTGGCTGAAAATGAAAGCACAAGGCGATTTTCTGTGCTCCGGGGAGAAGTGCTTTGTGCAATAGAATAAATTATCTCTTGATGGGAACATGCTGCATGTCTGAGGGACAGTCTGATTAGCCGCTAAGGGGACAAGAAGGCAAGGAGAGGGCTGCATGGAAATGTGGTTGGTGCCGGGGGCATCTGTCCAACTAAAAAATGGGGTGCTGCTCATCCTCATTTCACAATAAAGATGATATCGGCAAGATAGCTTTGCTCAAAGGAAGTTCCAAAATTAACTATAAGAGTCCTCAGTAACAGACGCAGAGGTGATCGTAAAGAGAACCTCTCCTTCTCTTGCAAGAGTCCGTTGTGAACAGGATGGGTTTTCTCTCCCCCACCCCCACCCTGGATTTACAGCCATATTACCATATATGTGCCTGGGCAAGGGCTTCTTACCGTGACTTATGCCTCTCTGGAGGGAGCGTCCTTGGCTACCAGCCAGGAGATTGATCAAATGCTGGCCGCTCTTCCTTTTTCTGGGCATACTCTTGCTTTTCTTCTGAAAGCCCTTGTGGTTTGCCCAGCTTTGCCCACAGCGGGGAGGCTGCTTGACCTAAAAGTGTAGTGATGCCTTTTTGTGTTGGTGGTGACCGTGGGCCCTCACGTTCATGGGGCCAGCTGCCCGTGACCTCTTGGATCTCCGGGCACTTGTCAGTCTTTGTACATGAGCCCTCTTCTTCACAGCCGAACTTTAAAGGGGGCTTCCCTGGTGGCTCAGATGGTAAAGAATCTGCTTTAAAGGAAGCTTTATGATTTTATTCTTTTTAAGCAATCATTTTTAAAGCAAGCAGCAATGAAACCAGCCCTGAAAAACTTAGGCAAGAGCCCTTAGTTTTTTAGGGGGTGAAGGTGATGTGGATATGCCAAGAAAGGGCAGGAAGGGCTGGTGGCTTTCCATTGGCTGCATTTTTTCAGCTAAAGAATGACTTTCCAAGAGTATGGTGCTTTTGGGCCAAGTGACAAAACTTGGTGATGCCAGGGTGGACTGAGAAGGCTGTGTGGGTGTCATGTAGTCATCTGTTCTTCACCTGGCAGTGCTTGGGTGGTTCCGGTCTTACTTGAAATAGCTGGAGAACCTTTTGCTGGAACTGGCATTGGCATATTCAGATAAACGCCATGTCACAATGTGTCCCCTTGCCTACATTCATTTGGACTTGCTGGTTGATAGGCTGATTGTCAACTGATCATGAGCCCTAAAAAGTTTAATATGAGTGGTTTATGAGTGTAGAAAAGAGAACAGATCAGAAAATATTAGGTAGCATAACAGCAAACAGAAATGTTTCCTGTGTTTTGCTTCCTGTGTGCTTAGTCCATTTATTTCCTTTTTCTCATTTAATCCTCAACACAATTTTATGATCCCCATTCTGTAGATTAGGAATTCGAGGCCCAGAAAGAGTAAGTATAATAATTTGGTCAACGTTACGAACATCCCATCACATGACTTTTGTAATAAAGTCACACGTTTTACCCTGGTCAAGTCCCACTGGAACTGGCTTCTTTTTTTTTCCCTAGCCTTACCCAGTAGTTTCCTTCCTTTCCCCATTAATGCTCTCAACTTTGTGGCTGGTTGTCTGTTTCATGAACGTATCAAACACTGCTCTGCTATAGGGCCTTTTACCGTACACAGCTATTTTCTCTGCCTAAAATGCTCTTCTGCCTGTTTTTTTTTTTTTTTTTTTTTTGCACGACTGCCTCTGTCTTAACTTTCAGGTCTGTATTGCATGTCTCAACTTGTTCTCTGACCAGCCATAACTGGGTGACAGTTTTAATTCTCTGCATAGTACTTATCACTGTTTGACTTGATTGTTTTATTTTTTGTTTGTTTACTGCCTTCAGTAAAATATGCGTGTCATGAGAGCCAGGGATCTTGACTGTCTTATTTGACCTACATCCTCAGCACCTAGAGTAGGGCCAATATGTAGTAGGTATTCAATGTATTGAATAAAAAGAATTTAGGTTTCAAATCAAGGGATCCTGTCTAAAGCCCTGGATATTAAGTTGTATATTTTGCATTTTAATCCTGTTCTATCCAGTTTTTCATATTTATACTGTATGACTCCTCACTGCACAGCCAGCCAGTGCCAGAGTAAATCTTAAAATTTGTAGCAGCATTTTTTGCAAACTCTTGGGTTTTGATGCTTAAAAGTTAGCTGAGGATATGTTGAATTGGTTTTCAGGTCTCCTGTATCCTATCTCTCTGTATATTCATTCTGTTAATTTTTGAGAGTTTGATACTGAAACTCCAACTAAAGATCTTATCTACTTAGAAATAATTGTATAGTGGAACTATGTGTAACCTTATTCTGTGTTTTCCAAGTCTCCTGTAAATGTGTTTTTCTACTTTCATAATTTAAGAAAAAAAATAGATGAGGACTGCAAAGAACTTCTATTGACATCAGTTATACTAATCTGTATTTATAATATTCAAAAGTAACACTTAGAAAATTCACACAGAAAATATGAAAAGTAAACCTATTGCACATTCATACAGTAACATATTTTTTATGGGCAGTAATTATATTTTCCAAAAAAAAAATTCAACGAGAAGAGTGTCATAATTTTGCATTTTTTTGTAAAATGTTTTTGTTGTTGTCGAGTTGCTAAGTCATGTCCAATTGTTTTGTGACCCTATGGACTATATAGCCCGCCAGGCTCCTCTGTCCATGGGATTTCCCAGGAAATAAAACTGGAGTAGGTTGCCATATCTTCCTCCAGGGGATCTTCCGGACCCAGGGATCAAACCTGGCTTTCCTGCATTGGCAGGCAGATTCTTTACCACTGAGCTACCAGGGAAGCCCAAATTGCTTTTAGATCTAGCTTAATAGAAGGTAACTGGACTCAGACCTGCCTCTGCCTCCAATCTGTTGTGACATCACATGTCTTGCAGCTTCTGGAGAATTGTACTGTGGATGAGAAAGGGCAGTGACACCTTGGTGTTCTTACAAAAATAGTTCTGACTTTGAAGATCCTCTGAAAGGGTCTTGGGAGCTCTAGCAGTCCCTGGGGCACAGTAAAAGCCACTGGTAGGATAGGTAACCATTTATAGAACAGGTAGATTTTTCAGAAGGTTGGGTGGTGGCATGGAACAGTTGAGAGGGGAAGCTGAAGGCTTAAGTGGCGGGATGCAGTTGAATGTCCCTAACTCTGAGTATTGTATCAGAGCTTTCTATTCAGACATAAATGCCCGGGAATGCATTTAAGCTGTTCTTGCAAAAACAAAGTTGCTTCCCAGCTAAAGCTCCTCCTGCATTGCAAAGGAACATTGAGAACTTGGAAGGCAGTGGTGCTTGTGTTCATTATTTTTAGATGTGCAAGATTACACCAACCAGTCCAGAAGTTCTGTAGTGGGAGGGGTCATTAAACAATGAGAAAGCGTGGGTTCCTCTGTGGGTTCCTCCTGTGTCTGAAAACAGTCGCTTCAAATGCAACTTCCTTAATGGCTGTTACTCTACAACCTCTTACTTGGTGGTGGTTGAAGCTTCTGGATTCAGATGAAGTTGTATTGTAGGATAGAAGTTAGATTGTCTTTAAGTTTTATTGCCCGTGGGTTCTCTCACAAATGGTATTAAAAGTGTTAGGTTGAAGCTGTTAGAAGTACATGAGATACTTCACGCTAGCCAATTTCAGTGTTTAAGAAGGGTAGTGAAGTGAAAGTCGCTCGGCTGTGTCCGACTCTTTGCGACCCCATGGACTATACTCTCCATGGAATTCTCCAGGCCAGAATGCTGGAGCGGGTAGCCTTTCCCTTCTCCAGGGGATCTTCCCAACCCAGGGATTGAACCCAGGTCTCCCACATTGCAGGAGGATTCATTACCAGCTGAGCCACAAGGGAAGCCCTAGATGAGCGCAAACGCAGGCCTCTGGGGAGTAGTTTGTGTGTGTCTTGGGTGATGTGTACAAGATTGTCACAGTTAAGGCGAGTGGGCAGTACAGCACATGGGCCAGCTGGGCATCAGGAAGTGAGTGATGAAAGGGAGAGGTCAGGCAATATGAGGGGGTTTTCTACCTGACACCAGAGCTTGGAAGGGCCAAACATTTATTTATTTATTATAAAATTATAATTGAGTATAGTTGATTTACAGTGTTGTGTTAGTTCAGGTGTATAGCAAAGTGAATCACTCATACATATATATCCACATTTTTTTTTTTTAAAGATTCTTTTCCCATGTAGGCTACCGCAGAGTATTGAGTAGAATTCCCTGTGCTATATAGTAGGTCCTTGTTGATTATCTGTTTTATATATAGTCGTGTGCATATGTTAATCCCAAACTCCTAACTTATCCCTCCTGTCTTGGAAAGGCTGAACTTAAGGGCAGTGTCAGTGGGTTTTTTTTTGTCCCCTGATGACTGAAAGGCTGTTCAGTCCCAAAGATCAGGTGGCTTCATCTTAATGAAACACAAAAGGCTTGCTTCTGCAGTCAGTAAAAATGTGGGCGTCTATGGTTTTGGGGTCTGTTCACTACTGTGAGGTCAGGATTCTGATTTCCTCCTTTGTCCATCCACCCTTGAGGTTTAAGTGATAACCTTAGTTTACTTCTTGGTTAATGAAAGTGTTCTAATTTGGTCTCATTTCAGAAGTTGCTAAGTTTTAAAGTCTTGAGTCGTGAGTAGGCGAAAGTTGAGATTGTTATTTTTTTTTTTTAGAGAAATGAATATAAGGCATTAGTTAAGTGTGTACAGTAGAAATGACAGTAAGTGAGTTTCTACCACAAAGCTTTTAGCAAAAAAAAAAAAGAAGACCAAATCTATCTTGAACTGCTTAAAATGAAATGAACATACTTCTTTTTGGATGAGGCTGTGCTTTAGTCTCAACACCAAAGTGGAAGAAGGTTCTAAATATTGAATTATCATTCCTTTGAAGAGATTTCCACCCCCACCCCTCTTCCAGCAGGGGTCTGGTTTGATGTTAGAAGAAGGGGAAGCAGAGTTGAAGTCTGACTGTCTCGGGTATTTTGAATCTGGGGGCCGAGAAGCAGGACCTTGGATGACCTGAGTGTCAGCCACCTGATGGGCCTGCAGAGGATTGAAACATTTCTGGGACCTGTGTTTATTTGGGTATGTTTCCAGCAGTGCTTACAGAGTGAGAAGGGTCTATCAAGTAGGAGAATCGCAAGTTACAGGCAGTAGGGAGGGAAGACTTCGAAGGAAGAAAAGCGAATGTTCTCATTTCAGTCTCACTTGAAAATAAAAAAGTGAGCCCTTAGTAAGGGCCGGGTATTGGGCTGAGCACTTTGTGTGGGGTTTTTGGTTTGTCCCTCGTGATGACCTTGATGGGAGGCAGGGTCCTGATGAGAGATAGGAGTGGTACCCTCCCCTCCCACACACACTTTATTTTTTTAAATATGCACAAGGGAGTTGAAATTCAGAAGTTATATAAGTTGCTTAAGCACACACAGCAGGTAACTGATGAAGATGGAATTTGAATGCAGGTGTTCTACGTTGATGTTTCTAGCCTTTTTGAACATACCAAGGGGTGGTCAGTGGGAGACAGGTACTTCTTTCCAGGGATAGATGTTAGACGTTTTGTTTCTGGTTCCCAACATCTCAGAAATCTGTTCAGAAGGGCCAAGAGGCCTTTCTTCTCTGTTTTTGATCCAACAACATAAACTTGGCTTTAATTAGTTTTAGAAAAACAATCCCCTAAGAAACAGTGTAAGTTCTTTTAGGCAGCAGATAAGTTGACACTCTAGTACATTGAACCCAAATTTGACTGCTTACATGTTCCAGGCAATGTGCTAGGGGCTGGGAAGCAGTGGGAATGAATAATTCTGCTGTCCTGGCCCTCATGGCTGTGCTGTGCTTAGTTACTCAATCGTGTGTGACTCTTTGTGACCCCATGGACTGTAGCCCACCAGGCTGTGTCCATGGAATTCTCCAGGCAAGAATACTGGAGTGGGTTGCCATGCCCTCCTCCAGGGGATCTTCCTGGCCCAGGGATCGAACCCAGTTCTCCTGCATTGCAGGCAGATTCTTTACCGACTGAGCCCCCAGAGAAGCCCTGCCCTCATGGACTCATGGTCTAGTGGTGAAGACAGGTAAACTAGCAAACAAGTGAATATGTGGTTTTCGGACAGTGGGAGTGGGCCCAGATAGTGTAATTGGGGTGCTATATAGAGAAATGTGTTGCCAACATAGAACTTAGGTTTGGGGTGTTGGAGAGGGCTTCCAGGAGGCAGTGACATCAAACGGGGACCGTAAAGGTGACTGGGAGTTAGCCACAGGTGGGGGGCACAGGGAGTGTCAGGCAACTGGAGCAGCAGATGCCAACACTTGAGGAACAGAAAGTGTACACAGTATGTTGGAGGAATCTGGAAAAATGTGTCAGTGCTTGAGGGTAAAAGCAGTGGGGAGAGTCCAGAGAGATGAGGAAGAGATAGACAGGGACCGGATTATGGAGAGCCCCCTGAAGAGACTTGGGATGGTTTTAAGCAGAGGAATACACGGTCTGCTTTATGCTTCTAAAAGGTCCTGCTGGCTGTACATGTAGAATAATGGAGGTGAGAGAGATGAATAGGATAGATGATCTTTTTTGCAAAGCAGAAGTAGAGACACAGACATGGAGAACAAATATATAGCTACCAAGGGGGAAAAGGTGAGATGGGAGGAAAAGGTGAGAGATTGGGATTAACGTATATATGTTTTTGATACTATATATAAAGTAGATAAGTAGTGAGAACATACTCCCAATGTGTAGCACTGGGAAGTCTACTTAAGGTACTGTGGTGACCTGTATGGGAAGGAAGTCCCGACGGGAGGGGGTGTATGTATACGTATAACAGATTCATTTTGCTATGTAGTAGAAACTAATACAACGTTGTAAAGCAACTGTACTCTAATAAAATTTTTTAAAAAATGAAACAACAAAAAATCAAGGATCAGAATGAAGCCCAGTTGAAAGCCCAAAATGAAAAACGATTTTGCCTGAGATTTGGGGGTTGGGCAGAGGAGTTTTAACAAAAGTAGAGGCTTTCAGAAATATATTCAAGCTTAAAATCAGTAAGATTTGATGTTCATTTAAATGTCATCATTCGTATATATGACATATTTACTAAACACCTACCACGTGGTCAGCACTGGTGATAGGAATGCAGTGGTATACCAAACCGATCCTGGACAGATTTGGACTTTTATTAGGGCAAGAGATGGAACAGGAATGAGTGTGTTCTGGATCTGAGGGACCAGCACAGGCAGAAGTCCTGTGACAGGGATAAGGTGAGAGAGGACGGGAGGTGCCCCCAGACTTGTGGAGGTCGATGATTTGAGTGTGGAGGAGGAGAAGCAGATTGGGCAGATGGCTGAGTTCTTTTTGATCCATTGAGATGCTGTGGGCATTTTGAAGCTGATCCCCAGTAGCTCTTGGCCAGGAGATACAGACTTGTGGCTCCTCGTGGTGTAGAAGCCACTGGAGGCAGCAGAGTGGACAAGAGGACCAGGGAGGTGTAGGAAAGGTCAAGAGCAACACAGGCTGTGTGATCTCAGAGTCGGAGGACCACCACCCCGGGTTTCTCTTCTCTAAGGGGATCTCGGAATCAGTGCACTTTTATTCCCACCTTTCTTAACAAATAGAACCCAGCATCCCGTTTCTTTCCACTCTGCTCAGGGAGCAGTTTCAGGGGACAGTGAATTGAAGCTGAGCCAGCGGGCGATGTGAGGCCCAGCAGACCTGCCACAACTGCATCTCCCTTCGGACGACACCGAGGCCGGAGTGACCCACCTTTCTCCACCCCGGTCAAGCCTCTCTGTGGGAAGCCTATTTTAGGAGGTGCATTAACGGGTCAGAGCAGTGGCGGGAGGTGGAGTGTTCTAGAAATACTGATAATTTTCATAGATGGTGTGATTTAACTTCTTGCCAGGTATCGGGTTGGCCGAAAAATTCACTCAGGTTTTTCCATAGGCACTTACGGGAAAAGCCGCATGAACTTTTTGGCCAACTCAGTACATCAGCAGGTGCTTTATAAAGATGATCTCACAGAGGCTTTTGACCACCTGCTGAGGGAAGCCCTCTACTTGTCCCCCTTTTACAGATGGGAAAAGTAAGGCTTAGGGCAGGTGTGGATCTGGCCCGAAGCCCTACAGAGAAGAGCTGACAGAGCTAGGTTGGAACCCTGGCTCCTGAAGCCGGGAGGTGTCAGGAATGCGGGAGGATGCTGACGAGAAGCCAGGTCTCAAGGAGAGGTCAGAGAGTGTTCACGTGTTCAGAGGTCTTGGAGCATCGGAAGACACATCAGTAGCAGAAATTCTGGGAGGTGCTTGTCGTTGTGTGGGAGGGGTGGGGACAGGAGTGTTTGCCAGTCGGGCTGTTTGAAGCTAGAATATGCCTCATTGCCGGCGTCTACGCGGAAGACAAGACCATCCCTTAAGCGACATGATGGGGGTAGGGGTGGGGGTGGTTCTATTATTGGGCGAGGCGTGGAATTACAGGGTTTACAGGGTTGCTTCCGACCTTTATTCTATGATTTTGTATATTTGGAAAGTTCAGAATGCTCTGTGGTTGGGAGTTTCAGTATAATTCCACATTGTTCAGCTTTTTCTCAAGGGGTGAATTAGGCAGGATAATTACCTTCCTTAAAGTAAGAATATGTCGTCATAGGACACAAGAGTCCATTTGTGTGATACCCAGCTGACTTCTTATGCAGGAGATCGTTTCCGTTACTGAATTTGATTTTTTTTCAATTTATTAGTTTTTTCAGTTTTATTGAGATATTTGACATGCAACATTGTGTAAGTTTAAGGTGTACAACATAATGATTTGACGTATGTATCCATTACAAAATGATTGCCATAGTAAATTCAGTTAACATCTGTCACCACACATAGTTATAAAATTTTTTTCCTTGTGAAGGGAACGTTTAAGATCTACTCTTGATAACTTTCAAATCACAATACAATACTATGGCCTACCCTTGTCACGTTGTACATTGCATACCCAGAATTTATTTTCTTAGACTGAACAGGGGACGTTTAATATAAAGAATTTTTTTTATTTTTAAAAATTGAAATTAGTTAATTTGCAATATTATAGAACTTTCAGTTATACCACATAGTGATTCACAATTTTGAAAGAAATTTGTAGCCCTAAAATCAGCCAGAAATAACAGCTAGTGGACAGAGAGATGGTTGGAGCTCTGGAGCTGACCACCTGGGCTTGTTCTTACAGATATCTGCTGACCAACTCAGAGTTTATTAGCAGCGAGCCCTAGGTGTCAGATGTACCAGGGTCCTGCAGCTCAGTGGCAGGGTGGCACCAGCTGTTCCTCCGTTAGGTGATCCCCAGCCACTGTGTGAGTGACACAGGAGCCCTGGGTACAGTGATGAGTTCAGAAGCACAAGTGGTACAGGATCAGATCCATGGGCAGGCTCTATCATCCTGCTTCCGAACAACAGGAAGTCTTCCAGAGGATGGCTCCCAGGCTGACTTTCTACCTCCTCCGCTCCAGACCCCAGAGGCCTGTTCTGTTGACTATTCTGGTGTTTACTTCCAGGACATCACTGATGGTTGTGCCCCTTCTTCCTCCCCTCTCGCCCCTCCTCATCCTTCTCCTCCTCCTCCACTTGGCTAATGGAGGTGAGGGGAACCAGACCAGAGAGGGTCTGCCTCGTCCTTTGTGAGGGTACCCATTGTTTGGGACCCTGGGGAAGAATCTGTCCCTGCCTCCACCCCCCTCTTTTTTCACTGGGTTGCCTTGCAGATTGCTTAGTTGAGGACCATTAGCTCTGGTGGATGCATTAGCCCACGTTTTCAGGAGGAAATGTAAAGCATGCCTGAAGTTTATTGGTTCAACTATCTACTTAATAAAAATGTTGATTAGGAAGAAGATACTTAATTTCCCCGCCTAACTTATCAAAGTATTATGTGGCAGCGATAGAAGAATTAGGAAATACCAAAGCAAAATTAGCAAATAGAATTGTGCACATCAAACCCAGGTCTCCCGCATTGCAGGCAGACGCTTTAACCTCTGAGCCACCAGGGAAGCCCACTAAAAGCAAATCAGTTCTCCTTAATATTGTCACCAAGAATAAGAATGGTTAACATATTAATTCATTTTCCAGGCATCACCATTGATGAGCAGCTTTGTTTACCAGTCATGTGGACCAGAGTTATAACTCTGGCCTTCCTACTTATTAATTATATATGTCTTGGGCATCTTAGCCTTTTGGGAGCTCAATTTCCCAACAGCAAAATGGTAATAATGCTGTGGTCCTGAGGATTTGAGAAGATTTGTAAAGGTCTCAGCCCGGTGGTGGGCATGATAATGCTTGCCAAATGCTAGCCATTATTATTAGAAATGGTGGCAATGCAGAACCTTGCTGCATGGGCCTAGCGCCCAGACTTCTGTTGCGATTATCAATGCAAGCAATACTGAATATGTCGTGCTGTGTCATTCCAGGACGCTGAATTGTGTCCACTGCTTCCCATACAGGACCTGAAACTTTTAGTAAGGTGACCAGGTTGTGATCAAAGTTCAGAGACTAGTAGGCATGCTGCTGTTTCCCGGCCTGGTCTCCACTGGGCCAAATACTGATTCAGAGGGCCAGGAGAGACTCAGTCACAGTAGACAAGCCCCTTGCCCTCCTCCCGCGCATGTATCTGCTTGCCTGCGTTCATCACTGTTCTTGGATCCTTCTGGAAGTTTCTAGTGTGAAGACACAGGTTCGGTCTGACTCAAAATTCAAACAGAACTTGTTTCCCAGTAATCAGTCCCAGAAGTACACTGACTTCCTTACCCTTTATAAGACTTTTAAATATAAGCACAGAAGGGAAATACTAATGCCCGTGAGTGGTTTTTTGGGATGTTGTTTAAGACAGGGATTCCCAACCTCGGGGATATAATGCCTGATGACTGATGTAATAACAATGGAAATAAAGTGCCCACTAGATGTTATGCGCTTCAGTCATCCCCAAACCATTCCCTCCTCTCCCCTCCCTGGTCCATGGAAAAACTGCCTTCCGCAAAACCAATCCCTGGTGCCAGAAAGGTTGAGGACCGTCATTTTAAAACATCGGTTTGCCGGTAGGTGTGAAATACGCAGTTAAGGAGAAATGACAGGATGATAGGTTTGATTTCAGAGAGTGGGATGCGGCGAGCTGTGTCTCTGCACGTTGTTTGTGTATCTTTCCCCAAGGTCTAGAGATGCTAGCTCTTTCGTTTTGAGAGTTTGTGTTCTCAGTTGCGCACGCACTCTCTGCATAAGTTCATGTTCAAAGCAGTGCTCTTTATCTCTTGCAACATCTTGGCTGCTGGAAGGATAAATGAGTTCTTCCTCGCTGTTTCTCACAAGCAGTGAACTGAGGTTCTTTCATGGTTTGTTTTCAGTACCTGCCACTCCTGCTAAGGGAGGAGAAATGCTTCTTGAGGTTTCCCGCTGATCACTGAGGCATAATTCTTCTGAAAAGAAAACTTGGCACCCGGAAAGCAATTTCAGGAGAGAATACTTTTCCACACCATTCCAAGTCTTGTGGCATGGTGGGGTGAATGCTTTTTGGCAGGGAAACTGGAGTAAAGAGATGGGCAAGGATGTTTAAGGGCGTCTGGGTTTGGAGGAGAGGTCTGGGGAAGACCGAGGTGACCCTAAACGTCTGTACACCAGTTGCTTGAGGAAATGATGAGGAGCTACTGCAGTCCATGCCAGCACACTCTTTGCACAGAACTGAGCTTGTTTTTTATTTTTATTTTTACCTTTTGACTACCCTGTGTGGCATGTGGGCTCTGCACTTCCCCAACCGGGGATCGAACCCTTGCTCCCTGCCGTGGAAGCACAGAATCTCAACCACTGGACCGCTAGGGAAGTCCTTGAGCTTGTGTTGTAAATGTCAGTTTAGATTTTTTTTATAATTGACTCCCACTCCTCGATGTTTATGCCCCCGATGAAAGCTCTTTCTATGAGTCATGTCAATATCTTTGTTGATAATTTGTGTGTGTGTTTGTGTGTGTAGTGATTACTGGGCCATGCAGAGATTTACTGAATTTATGAACATGTTCTAGCACTGCCCTTCGCTGCGTGTGTTCCTGACCGAGGTTCTTAAGGGACTGCAGCCTCACTCTTCTTAGTTGCGTCGGAATGGTTTGGGCCAGGTGCTGAGCGTCTTTCTCCCTCTGCGTGGGTTTCGTGGTGAAGGAAGGGAAGGAAAGACAATGGAATTGCATTTGCGTGAAGTGTATAGGTTGTTGAATTCTTAAAAGGCCTCTAGAGCTTTGTGGTATTTATTACTAGGTTTCCTCATATTAATTCTGCTCCTTTGGTGCCTCAGCCCCAGGCCCTGCCGGACCCAAGTTTTATACCAGGTGTTTCCTTCTGCCTGAACATTCCCTGAGGCAGACTGAGCCTGTTAATGTTTCCTAAGTCAGACTTTCCAGCTCCTAATCATTGCAGAGTTCTTGGCAGACTTCCCTGCAGTCTTTATATTCACCATTTATTATCGAGGGTCTTCAACACGGAGAATTGGATTCAGTCATGGTTTTGTTAGAAACAAGCCTTACTGTGGTTGGAATACCCTGAAATGAAAGGATAGATGGGGGAAAATGTGGCTGCATATGTCCTGCTTGGCTCAGCGAATTGCCTGCCTGTCACACACTGATTTAAATTTGACTTTTAAAGTAGAGCGCTTTGGAAAATTGAGCTAAGCCAATTCTCAGTGACTATCCCACCCCCCCCGTCCCGCCCCGAGCATTTCTTCCCTTCTAATAATGTTGCATATTTTACTTTGTCTAGGATTCTCAAGAAAGACATGTCTGACAAGATGTCTAGTTTCCTACACATCGGAGACATTTGTTCTCTGTACGCCGAAGGATCGACAAATGGATTTATTAGCACCTTGGGGTAAGAGCACCTGGTTTCTTGTGTGGCAGGATTTATTTAAGACATCAGAACATCAGCTTCAACACTGTGATTTTTCTAGGACATGAATGTTCCCATTTTATTTGACTTTTCCAGCGATGGTTGGAATCACAAATATCAGATCTCATATTAGCCAGGTTTAACCTCTTACACAAAAATGCCATTTGCCCATCAGTTCTGCAGGATTGAAATCTCAGCAGTTAGGGCTGTTAATTCAGAATTATTGTAATCACTTCTTCTTTCATATGTCAGAGGGAAAGTGCTAAGTGTATGGGATGAATGTTCAGATTAGTATTTACAGACCCCAGGAAAGTGCTTTTGCTTTGTAAAAGCTCTTATTTTTAAATGATGACGTGTTTGTTGTACAAGTAGAGACCAGAACTTCTCAGGTGCTTCTCTCTCTTCTTTGAGGCGGAACTTTTTCCACTTCAGGTCACTGTGTGCATCTGAAAGTTACAAATGGCACCGAGTTCTTTAAATCAGATTTCTGGTGTTCTGTTCTTCCTTCAGTTGTTTTTTCCCCCCAAGTCCGTATAAATACATTCCCTAATGTATTCATTTGATTATCGTTTGCCTTCTCCTCCTCCTCCTCCTATTGTCTGGAAGAGGAAATGAGAGGTGAATTAGTCCCGAAGGGCAGACACAAGCAGAATGGGGAGTGAAGGTGGTTATCTCTGTAAGAGTTGTACATGGTCTGTAATGTCTTTGCATGAAAAGGAGTGGTGGGTGGCATTGTGGTGTTTGGCAAGAGCTGGTCTCAAATGTGGGGGCGGGAGAGGAAGGCAACAATTTCTCTAAGAACCTCATTGTCACAGCCACCAGAACTATCCTTTAAGTCAGACTTCCTATTTCAAGTATGCTGATTCTCTGGTATTTTGTAAAGTAAGTGTCTTCCCAGGCTCTCATTCAGTTGCTCCATCCTCAAGGAGCAAGTTATTTCAGGTAAAGAATTCTATAGCTCAGCTGGATCTCTCCGAATAAAGATTTTATTTTCAAAAGTCATGCAGTAAAAATGAGTGATCCGTGACTGCTTGATCACCAGTCAAGTGGCTTTTTTTTTTTCCTGAAGCCTTTTTTAAACCTCTTTATACTAAAGACCCACCCTTCACAATATACCTTCTGTTGTTCAGTCACCAAGTTGTGTCTGACTCTTGGAGACCCCATGGACTGCAGCCCACCAGGCTTCTCTGTCCCTCACCATCTCCCGGAGTTTGCCCAAGATACCTTCTGTAGCTTTTAGCAGAGTCCTGCTGCTTGCACCTCTCTGTTGCCCTTTTCTCTTCTTGGCTGATTCCTTGCTTTTTCCATCTCTGGTTGAATCTTGCACCCTCTTATTTTCCTGCAATAGTAAGTAGCAGCAGTAACTACCTATATGAATCCTGTCAGTGTTCACAGCTCTGTGCTATGTACTGTACATCCACCATCCCTTTAATCCTCAAACAGCTTTTTACAGTGAGCATTATCATTATTGCTATTTATGGGGGCAAAAGTCTCTGAGCATCAGAGAGGTGAAGTCCCCTGCCCAGGGTTTCACAGCTGCAAAGACTGAGAACTTCAAAACCAGCACGTCTAACAGTTGCCCTTGGTGGGGCCAACTTCCCTTTCCCAGCTTGGCTGACTGCGCCTCTCTGGCTAAATTTGCTCACCCCCATCCTCCTGGTCTGCCCACGACTCTTATCTGAACGCCTTGTTAAGCTTCAGGCCCACCTTATACTCCATCTCTGGTCTGTGGCCCTAATTTCTTTTAATGGTGCCACTGCCTTTCCAGTCACCTAGGCTCACTTTCTGTCACTTGCTGAATCCACTGTGCCAGCCCCTGAAATCTTAGTACCTCATTTTCTTCCAGAGCATCTCCTTTTAAATTTCCTATGAGGTACAGAGCTTTATAAGAGTTTTCCGTAAGTATTGTGAACAGATTAATAATAAGGTGCTCCCCTTTAACATGAGAATGCCCCCTCCTTTTTTTATATTAAGTTTTGGGCTCTAGTCTTTCCTTTAGATGAATATTTTATTCCCTTGGTTCTCTGCACATATTTGAGGATAACTGGTGTAAAAATGGATTTGGAAAATAAAGTTTGACCTCTTTTTCCCTCTCATATTTTTTACATTTATGGAGCGCTACTCATGGATGACGACGAGTGACTGCCAATTTTTGTGGAATCAGCATCCAGCGCTATTTATGTAACCCAATTCCATTTATATAGATGGAAGTTACCTCCAAATGGCTTTATTGACTCACTGAACTTTAAACTCACCTAGGGCCTTGGAAAGCCCAACTGTGTGACATGTAGTGTCAAGAGAGGTGCTTCTCAATCATGTGCAAAACTTGCGAAAAATAAAGATTCTTGAATCCCGTCCTGGAAGATGGCTTTAGTAGGCCTAGGGGAGGGTGGGCACTTGGTATCACTGTATTTAAGAAGCAAAAAGTCTCATGAACATCTCCCTACTTGGGAACCCTTGAGACCAACTCTTCAATTTTACAGATGAGGAAACAGACCAGCGGGAGTGAGGTGATACAGTCCGGGCCATGCTGCTAGCAGGTGGCTGAAGGCCATCTACAGTTCATTTTCTTCTAACCTGGACTGGGACCCTTTCTCCCTCCCGTACCTCCTTGTTTGAGAACTTGATTAATTTACCAAGCCCTACATTGAATTCCAAGGCACGCCACCCCACTCCCCACCCCTATCCCCAGCTCCTGCATGCACATATTAGATCTGGTGGCATTTCCTTATTTATACTCGGAGGGGCTCACAGTGGGCCAGGGTTTATGTATACACCTTCTGCTCTTGATGTGTGCATGAACGTTGAGGCTGTGACCACACAGACCCTCTTGTTAATGAAGAGAGCCTATGTCTTAGAGCTGAAGGAGGCAAGTTGCTGGTGGACTGTTCTAGACACTTCGATTCATCCACTAAACAGATCCTGATATCCAGCCTGGTTAGGAAATGTGCTGGCCCTGGGTAAAGGGTGGAACCTTCTGGGTCACAAAGCAGGCAAGTGTTCTGCCCTCAGGGATCTTGTAGCCTAGTGTATCATTTGTGTTTCAGCCCAGTGAGATGGGGGGTGGTGGTGAGGAAGGGAGGCCAGGCAGAGAGAGCCTGGGACAGGAAAGACTTGGGGTCTTCACGAGAAGATGGGGATTCTGATTTAGGATCTTGAAAGATGTGTGAAACAATTTTAGGGTGTGTCGGCAGATTTTGGAAAAGAAACAGTGAGAGTTAAGGCTGGCTATTTAATGGTAACTTGCCTTTGGGATAAGACATAGATTAATGGAAGAACTCCTGGAAAACCACATTAGCTGGTAGCAGGTTTTGTGGCCACTTGAAAAATGAGCCAGTCCTACCAATACCAGTTCTAGGAACTTGGAAAAGTCGTGTAAACTCCTCAGAGCTTCAGTTTTCCTCATCTATTCAAACAAAATTTTTTTTTTTTTGTAACAAATCAGTTCTAAAAGCGTTGTACAAGTCAGATCGATCAGTTGGGATTTTAAACATGGGGTCTTTATATATGATTTATCTGAAATTTTGTGTACTTTCCCCACTAGTCTTTTTGAAGCTCCCAAGTCCTCTCTTACTCCCATGCTTGTTTACGTAGGGTTCCCTCCCCTTGAAAATGCCCCCCTCTTCATCCTCCGCCTCTACTTCCATCTCCAATAGTTCTCAGTTTGACCTCTTCCGCCAGCAGCTTCTCAGATAGCCTCAGGCACAGTGAGTTTCTGGCTGTATTTTGTCCCCTTCTCTTACAGCCTGTAGGTTATATGCTCCTTGTCAGTTTGTCTTTCTGGCTCCTGCATGAACCAGCCTTGAGCTCCCGAAGGGCAGGGGCCTGCCTCCCACCCATGTTCACATCCCAGGGCCTAGCTCAGTGCCTGGCATGGAGTGGGCCCCTTGGCTACCATTGGTTGGGTCCAAGGACCTCTTGCTGTGCCCCCGACCTGAGCTTTAGTACATGCTGTGCTCACATTGGGGCTTTCCAGGTGCCTCAGTGATAAAGAACTCGCCTGCCAATGCTGGAGATGCAGGTTCGATCTCTGGGTGGGGAAGATCCCCTGGAGAAGGGCATGACAACCCACTCCAGTATTCTTGCCTGGAGAATCCCATGGACAGAGGAGCCTGGTGGGCTACAGTCCTTGGGGTTGTAAAGAGTCGGATGTGACTGAGCATGCACATGCTGTTAAGCACACACTCAGGTCTCTCTGGATGCGGTTAAGGGAAAAGAGCCACAGAAAACAGTAGCTTAATGTGTCCATTGCAGAAGCAGAGTCTTGGGCTCTTGAAGGAGGTTTCACTTGCTGCATAGGAAACCTCTAGTGTCAACAGTCAACAGCTCCCTGGCTGGAGACTAGGGCAGCCTAAGTTTTGCATAGGAACAGCTCTGAGTATTTGAGTTTTGCCTAGTGCTTAGGGTTTTATTTTCTTAGACTTGGTTTGATGCAACATTTATCCTTCTTCTCTTTGCAGCCTGGTTGATGACCGTTGTGTTGTGCAGCCAGAAACCGGGGACCTTAACAATCCACCCAAGAAATTCAGAGGTAAGTTGGGGACCATTCCAGAGTGGGTCCCTTGCCTCATTTGAAAATTCATGAAGTCTGTTGCTGTGTGTAGATATAGTTGGTTTTTTTGTTCTTTTTTTTTTAGTCAGTCATAGGTTTATTTCCCTACATATTTTTAAGATGTATGAGGCCAATTTCAGGCTTTCTGAACTCTTAAAAAGGCATAAATAAGTTCAGTGTCAAGATCAGGAAGGCTTGTATTAGGGCCTTCATTTTTTTTCACTTGAATACCTACTGGTAAGCACGGATTCAGTTTAAAGCCTTACACTTGTGTTCGAACAAGTAGGATTTATGGATTGAGTCACAAGGAACATGTGGTATTTCAGCAGAACTTGCTGTTCCATTGGGACCTTTGCTGTCCTTACACACCTCACCTCGGAGTGAAGAGTTCTTATTACACTTACCTTTTTGAGTTAAAAGGCGTAGGTGGGACAGTCTTCCTGCTGGTGGCCTTGCACTGTTGGCTTTCTTGGTGGACCTCTCAAGTTTGATGCCTTCCTCAGAAGGTAGATTAGTGTATTGCAGGACGTGTCTAAAATATAGTTGGTATCTTAAAATGAGAAACATTTTGTTGTTATTTTTTGCTGCTGTTGTGTTTAGCGCTTCTCAGCTCTGGCTGCGTAGTAGAATCATCTGGGAGAGATATTAAATTACATGCTGCCCAGGGCCCCTCTCCAGACCGGTTAAAGAATCTCTCAGGTTGGGGGCTAGGCACTGGCATTTTTAGGGCAGTGATTTTTATTTACAGCCAGGGCTGAGAACCCAGTGGGTTAACTTTTTGACTAATGGCCTCTGTCCCAGAGAGTTTAAACCTTGCTGTTTGCAGATTGTATCTTTTGAGTTATGACTTCTTTTTGTTCTTATGTGATTTAGAAACTGTTAGAGGTTTTTGAATAAAATCTCCAGAAATTAGAATAAAATAGGAGGTGGTTGTTCAGATGGAGAGAAGCCATTTGGAAGGTGTTCGGTGTTGCGCTGCATCCAGTTGGCGTGAGGCTGCCAGGAGCAGGTTTTCACCTGGGGAGGGGGCTGGTGGGAGTCTGTTTAAAAAAAAAAATCATTGGCATAAGCCTATACACCTCTGTTGCCTTTGTCTTCTCAGTTCCTGCTCCATGTCACCTTCCAAAACAGAATCCTGAATGCAACAGGAAGATTTGATCCAGTGATCATAATCCCGTCAGTCACTCACAGAATTAAGCCCTTCCTTCTGAATTATATAATGTGCTGCAGTTTTACCATTTAAAAGAGCCAAGCATGAGGGACTCCGTGCCAGCATCGAGTGTGGCCACACTCATACTGTGCTGAGGGCTCTGCCAGCATTTCTAGCCGATGAAGGGGGTCTGCTCCCCCTGGGAGGGGATTGAAGCCCTCGAAGGTAGAGGTTTAGTAGCTTGTCTGGGATCATAGAGTTGGTGATGGATGGAGTAGGAGCTGGGATTCTCAACTTGGGCTGAGAAATCACCCAGAGAACGTTCTAAAACACCCACTTGTGAGTTCCACCTCCAGAGATTCTCATTTAATAGGGTATTTGAGATACTTTGAAAACTCTCTGGTTGAGTCTCCCATGCAGCCTAGGTTATGAACCACTGCTATTAGGGCCTGAGCTATAAACTCATGGCTTTATTATGTAGCAGGAAGCTGGTCCACACAGTGCTTTTACAGTTGGGACCAAGTGGAAGGGATGTGGAGCCTGTTGCTTGGGTCAAACGTGAGCTCCTATCCTGTTTTGCACCCGGGCTCTGGGAGCTGGGAAAGGAAGCTGAGAAAGATGTTAGTGTACTGTTTAGAGTTAACCAGTGGCTATTTGAATATAAGTTTAGAACATTAAAATAAACAAGATCATAGCCAGGGGAAATCTTAAGAGATGTGTGTTTTCCTGGCACTAGAATAAAAGTGCCTGGTGCTTAGATGTATATCTGGTGGCCAATTGAAAGATATTTTTTTGAGATAAAAGTGACAGTCCTGTAGAGGCTATTTGGAAAGAACCAAACTGGCAACCCACACGAGTATTCTTGCCTGGAGAATTCTATGGGCAGAGGAGCCTCGTGGGCTACAGTCTTAGGGTTGCAAAGAGTTGGACATGACTAAGTGACTTTCACTCACTCACTCAAACTCTGTTTATGGCCTGGCTTGGTTCCACCGGTGGTCACATGACAGTGACTTGATTTGTTGACTGTCTTTCCCCATAAATTAAAAATAAAGTGTTCTAGGTTGTGAGGTGCTTAGTACTTGTGGGAAATCTGGTTCAAAACATGCTTTGTGGCAGGCTTTGTGAATGTAGGTCACGGCTGCCTAAACTCCTCGTGGTGAGTGGGAGGCCGTCTGCACACAGGTGAGGGGCCCTGACCCATCTCCCGTTGCAGCCACTCGAAGGTCTCTTGCACCCTGGAACCCGGGCAGTGTTTTCCAAGAACCAGCCCTTCAATTGTGGTGTAGTGTTGGAAACGTTTTTTTCTCTAAAACAGAGAGAAAGATGTTTCTTATGAAAGGGATTACTGCCTTTCCAGATACAGATCTGTTTTGAAGGTTGAAGTCATTTTGATGTTTAGAAATGGTGAGTAGGGCAGTTGGGCAATTGGGAGGCATTTCTTGCCCATTTCTTTGCCATGCCAATGCACCCTGAAATTTACCAGACTCATATGGAAAAGTGAGATGCTGGTGAGCGGCTAGTTAAAATGATGGAGTCTTTACCTGAGTGATCAGCCAAGCTATACTTAGTCATTTGGGTTTGCTGTTGCTTCCTTGCCAAGTTACTTCCTATATTGAGAACCATCGTAATTTGTTCTTAAGTAAATGGAAACCAAAGGCCGATTGATGTAATACTCCCTGTGGCTTCTGACTTTGGGGTTTTAATTCTGGGAGCTCCTCTTGAAATCTGCCAATCTAGGGGTTAATAATATAGGCTGCAGGATCAGGCTTCCAGGGTTCAAATCCAAATTCCCCTAATTCTTAGCTCTGTGACCCTGGACAAATGGCGTAACCTCTGTGAACCTTGGTTTTCTCTTCTGTGAAACGCACGATGGTATTAGTCCCTCGGTCAAAAGGTTATTGTGATGATTAAATGCATGTTCCAAATTAGTACTGATGGTCCTTAGTTAAGGGCTTGGGAAGCCTTAGTAACTCCTGTCTTTTCATTTCCAGTTCTTAGTACAGAGCCTGATCCTCATAGGTGGTGGCAGAAGGTACAGAAACTGTATGTGAATAATGATATGAGAATAATTATATATGGTTCCTCTTTTTGTCTTTAAATGCTTTGTGGGTAGCAGTGGGTACATGGACCACACGGGCCTGGATTCGAGGCCCAGTGTTCCCATATACAAGCTGAGTGACCCTGATGGATTACTTAAATTTCTGAGCTTATTTATTTACTTATGAAATGGAGGGGAAAGAATTCCCCCCTCATAAAGATACAGGAAGGAAGGTAATATGGCTAAGGAGCCAAACAGAGTACTTGGGTGCACGAAGCTTGCTCAAGTGGCTGGAACCTGTTATTTTTTCACGGCAGATGCTGATGAGTTAAACTGTTGAACACACTGGCTTCTTTCTGATGAGTAAAATACACTTCCAAGTGAATTGCTTTCTTTGTGATTCCTTTGAATGTATCTCCTGCCCCTGACGTTGTTGTTGGTAGGAAGAAGAGATTTGCTGCAGTTCTGTTTCATGGAAGCCAAGGCATTTTCATTATCTGAATGAATTTTGGACCATGTCCTTGTCCTCTCAGTGATGAGAACTGAGGTGTAGAATCATTCAATTACGTTAGTCCTTTTGTTAATGTGGTACCATTTTAAAGCACCCATGTCAGTGGGAGGTAAGGCAGAATCTCTTTTCTTCCTCATGGGTGTCATTTTGCCCGTAGTCTGAAAATAGAGAAGGCAAACATCAGATTGAAACTGGGAATAGAAACTTTGTGGTTAGTGATTTCCTTTCTCTGGATTGTCTTTTCCTTTTCATTCCCACCCATCCCTTCCCTGTCCTAAATACACTGGCATCTTCTACAAAGAGAAGATGGAAGCTAACAGCCATTGTCCATTTCCATCCTAGAAGGTCTGCTGTTGTAAGTTGAACCTCCAGTGTTGCTGGAGTAGAAATAACTGGGGTTTCTGGGAAACAAGATCGGCTTTGGTGATGACGATGACATTTATTGTGTAATCCCTTTTCTCAGATGAGGAAAATTGTCCAGTTCTTGCCCTTAAAACTTGATCTTCTCTATTTAGGTCAAGAGGCTAACTTTGACCTCAGCTTCTTGATCTTGTACGGATGCTATGCTATCAGTGTTCCCAAGGTGTGAGAGATTTTTAATCTTGTAGTTAAACCTTTAGTTTTAGAAGAGAAGCTGTTTTGAATGGTAACTTAGAATTAAAGATGGAGGGAGGAGCTTGGGCAGGGAAAGGTGAGGAGAAAGGAAGCATTCTGACATCATTTGGTGATTCATAGGAACTGGGGAAGAGCTCAGAGATCAGGCTAAAAGTGTGCATATTCTAGATCAGCATCTCCCTTGTCCTCTGTGTTTCCTCTTTCTCTCCTAATCAAAGTTGGTTTCAAGCGCAATAATCCACTATGTTAATGTATTGTGAAAATGAGTCAAGCATTGAGGTCCTTCTGTGTTCCAGCTGCTGGCCTTGATGATGAAGAGAGGTGAGATGACTTGAACACAGTCTCCTTGGCTTTCAGGAGTCTTTACAAGTGTCACAGAGAAATAGACCCACATTATAAATAACAGTACCAGCTACTAGGGGCTTCCCAGGTGATGCATTGGTAAGGATTCCAACTGCCAGTGCAGGAGATACTAGAGAAACGGGTTTGATTCCTTGGGTTGGAAGGATCCCCTAGAGAAGGAAATGAGAACCCACTCCAGTATTCTTGCTTGGAAGATCCCATGGACAGAGGACCTGGTGGGCTGCAGTCCCTGGGGTCACCGAGTCAGACATGACTGAGTACACATGTCATGCCAACATTGATAGAGCATTTACATTGTGCAAGACACTCCTGTGGATTCTCTCTCTTAATCTTTGTAACTTTCCTCTGAGGTACAGATATTGGTGTTCCCGTTATATGGATGAGGAAATGGAAGCCCTGATAAACATAGTTAAATAGCCCTTCTTAGAATGATTGTTATTCATTCCACAGACATTTATTGAACGCTTCCTATGCACCAGCCATTTATACTCCAGGGAAGAAAGATGCATTCTCAAGGAAGTCAGTGCCAGTTCACAGTTAAAATCTTTAAGGAACATGTTGAGAGTGATTTGTTGTTCACATGACAGCTGTTTATAAGGGAGTAGCGGCCTAGCTGGTGAAATATCCTTCTGTAAAGTACGAAAGCCCCCCTGTTATCTAGTAGTTCATTGGGGCAAAGTAGATGATGCCTCTTGATGTGTGTTCTCTCCTGAGCTTTGCAACCTCAGAGATGTCAACCTATTTAGCTCAGGGTGTGTCTGTTTTATGCCTGATGCCTTTTGGGCTGACAAGGTGGAGGAGCTGGCCCAGCATCACATGGCTTGTGAGTGTCAGAGTCAGACCAGAACTTCCTTGCAAAGGCCTGAACCCAGTGCTTTGCCCTCCCTCTCCCCGGCGGACCCTTCCCAAAGCACGAGGGATCCTTCAGGCCGTGGTCCTCTTACCTGCCGTCTCTAAAGGAGAATAGACTAGGTTATTCTCTGCTGTCTGTCCAAGCTCTTTCTAACTTTAATAGGACTGTATGAATGAGGAAGATGGAAGTCTTGGACCCTTTGACTTAATGCATTTTTAACTTTTTACCTGTCACTGGGGCAAGCTGTGGGGTGTGCAGTCTGTGACCTGCAGCATTCTTTGAATTCTATTTGTAGTGCAAAGGAGGGTCTGTCTCCTGAGTGAAAAGTTGGCTGAAGACTGCTAAAAACTCAGGATGTGTTCACTTTAAAACAAGGACAGTGTAAGAATCATGGTCTCAGATGATACTGGGATGAAGAAGAGTGTGTTGGTTGGCTATGATAAACCACTCTGGATCTGAAGGCATGGCTGTGAACTTGAAGATCAGACTTCGGATCTTTTCATTTTCACTGGACTCTTCTGTAGTCCCAGAACGCTTGCACTGTCAGCCTACCTTTTAGAGGGCTCGTGGATTTATTTATTTTTGTCTGTGCTGGGTCTTCATTGCTGCCTAGGCTTTTCTCCAGTTACAGTGAACAGAGGCTACTTCTCCAGTTGCGATGCGTGGACTTCTCATTTCAGCGCCTTGTCTTGTTGCAGAGCATGGGTTGTAGGGCACGTGGGCTTCCGTAGTTGTGGCTCATGGGCTTTAGAGTACAGGCTAAGCACAGGCTTAGCTGCTCCAGGACATGTGGAATCTTCCTGGACCAGGAATTGAATCCATGTGTCCTGCATTGGCAGGCAGATTCTTTACCGCTGATCCACCAGGGAAGCCCCTCCTAGCAGCTTTGTATACTTATCTGATGATAACCTGACCCGAGATTTAGTCCGAGGTGGGGACTGGCTCTTGTGGGAAAGATGTAGGAAAACCACTAGCACTGGAGTAAAGAGCCCACCTAACCTGAGAGCTAGCATCTGGCCCAGCCTCTGCCACCAACCACTGTGACACCGTGGAGGAAATCACTGCATTTCTCCAGGCTTCGGTTTTCCCATCTGTTCAGTGGGCTTTAGCTTGGAGCCGTGATCAGCACCAGAAGCAGGTTGGTTACCATTTCACAAGGCAGCGCTGGTGTCCAGAAGCCTCATGCTGTCCAGAAGTAGGTTTCTGTTTCTTTGGGATTATAGGTCTTCTTTGTCAAGATAAGACAAGTGGATGAAAACAGCCAGGTCTTCTTCTAAGGCCAGGTGGGGACACGGCCAGGATCTTGGGTCACAGGGTCACCTGGACTAGGGTGGCGGTAACAAATTCAGCACTCAAACTTTCTTTCACACTCGCTGTCCTTTGCTGCCTGTTGTCTAATTGTTGCTAAGCAACATTATTTCGGCGCCCCCCCCCCCTTTTCTTTTGGCAAGGCCTTGAAGGCATGAACCGGTATCTTATTTAGTTTTTAAATACCCACATGCCAAGGGGAGGGCTGCCTTTAAATTTTGTTTGTTCTTTTGATTGTAATCCATGATGGGCCTTTCGCAGGGGGACTCTATTTCTGCCTGTCGTGTTAAATAAGGCAGAGAAATCAGTCTATTTAAGGTGCTTGTCAAGTATATGCCTTGAGGCACATTCAAGGTTTTGTGTGTGCGTGCAGCTGCTTTGTGGGAAAAGTCTCTGGCAGCTTGTTCCGTATTCACAAAATCAATTCAAATTTAATAAAAAGATTAGTAGGTTTTTTATAATCTTCATTTCAGATTTACCCGCTTATCCCAATCTTGCACCAACAGACTCCATCTAAAGGGAACAACACTGTAATTTAAATCAATCCCCCGGGCAACATAGAAGGCTCCCAGCGTGTCACACAGTCACTGGTGTGATGCCTGCCACCTGATTATACCGGAGTCCCACACACTGCACGCGGCCCTTGCTGGATTCCTGCCTACTTGCTCAAAGCTTTGAGATGCTTGTCTGAAGGTGCTGGGTGTCCTGCTCGTGGGCTCAGGAAAGCTTTTTGCTCCCTTGCCTTGGATGGCTTTGTTTTTGAATAGCTGAGTCACCCCTGGAAAGTAGACCTTAGACCCCTGTTGTGTATTCGTTGACTCACAATAATCTATTTGCTAATGGAGAGCGCATTTTAGCTCTGCATGCATAGAGTGCTTCCAGAGTAAGGGATCTGTTTTCTTTGTCATCTAATTGAATCTCGGGTCTGCTGTTGTGGCTTCCTCCATTGAGGGCAAAATTAAAGTGGACAGAGAGCACGTGTAATTAGGTCATGTTTTCATACTGCTCTATAGTTCTCCTGAAAGCACAACCTAGTGGTTGATGAAGGACTTTCTTTTGGCAAAAGCTTCTATAATCCTGTCTTCAGAGCATTGATGAAGATGTGCAGTGAATCACTTGAGTTTCTGGTAACATTTTGCTTTCCTTTTTCTTTTTTAACACTTGAGGAAATGAGGGAGATTTAGGAAGTCTCCTGGGGTCAAAAAAGCAATTCCATGTCAAAATTGGGATTGGGACACACCTTGAATCTCCTCACATACTATCTTTTAGGCTGTTATGTTTGAACAATGGATTAAAAAAAATTCTTTTGTTCTATCATCTAGTGTAAAAAATGATAATCTAGTTTCCATAAGTGCAAATAATAGTGAATACCATGTATTGATATAGTGATTACATACATTAATGACATTTTATCTGTTTACTTTTGATAGTTTCCTTTACGTACATTATTTACCCCTCATCACAACCCCGTGAGGCAGCTACAGCGCCATGAAGTCTTCCCCACCTTTTATAGATGAAGAACTGATAAACAATAGGTTGAGTGGTGGTCCAAGTTAAATAGCTCAAAGTGGCAGAGCCAGGATTTGAACCCAGACAATGTGACATCAGAAACCTTCTTTTTAATGCCTACTCCAAACTATCTTTAGAAGGAGATGGGCCTTCGAGTATTCCTTTGCAAAATTACTGAATTCCTCCTTAATCGGTTTCTTCCTCTTTGTGGGTGTTCACTCCGTCATGTCCAACACTTTACGACCCCATGGACTGCAGTATGCCAGGCCTCTCTGTCCTTCACTATCTCCTGGAGTTTGCTCAAATTCCCGTCCATTGAGTCGGTGATGCCGTCTAACCTTCTCATCCTCTGCCATCCTCCTCTCCTCCTTGACTTCAGTATTTCCTAGAAGCAGGGTCTTTTCCAATGAGTCAGCTACTACCAACTCTTCTTCTTCTACTACCCTGAAACGTGACATTCTGAGATGTGCTACACAGGAGCAAAAGTCTGTGTATGAGAGGTACGTGCTAACTGCCTACTTAACAGTCTTGAGGATAGTGTTTATCACAGCTGTCTTCTGTTTTTGTCTCTGCAGCTAGATTTTGGAGCACCTGGAGGGACCAAATCTTTTGCCCTGCCCTCCTGGCCCAGTGCCCAGCATAATGCTGGTCTTTAGTTAAAAGCTGGTTGAAAAGAATTTCATGCTTGTTCTAAAATGGTTTTCACTGTTCCCAGCTCTTGCAGTGTTTTTGCCGAGGACATTTTAGGTTAGCTGAAGGCTGACTTTTTTTTTTTTTGTAACAAGGATGCCTGATGCCATCCTATAATTTCTCCCCAAACTACCTGAGTCTGGAAAGCTTTCTGAAAACAGATTTCTTATAGTTGACTTGTCTTCTCCCTGGAATGTGGACTGACTTCATCCTCTGAGGGTATCTTCTCCTTGACGCCCTCCCCGCCCAGTGTTGGATCTTTTTCCTCTCTTGTGCCTATAGTTGTGAGATTACCTGACTTCATTCAATACATGATCATGAAAAACAGTAATTCCCTTCCTTCTTTGTGCCTGGCCTTCTGGCAGAGTCAGAAGGTGGTGTGGTGTGGTGTGGTGGTGTACCATCCCCATTTTACAGTTGGGTACCCTGAGCCCGGAGACGGTTAGTAACTAATCTGGACTAAGCTGGGATTTGAACCCACGTCTGGAGGGTTCTTGACGGTGTCTCTACTCAACCACTTGAGTGAATTAATAGAGTTGGGCTTCTCCAGAAATGTGTCTGGGGCCTCTTAGCACCTCCTGGGGTTCCACGTGTAAGTCATACTGCTCCGTGGGGATAGATCTAAAGGAGGGATAACCAGGAGGATAGGATAGGTCTCGAAGCAATGATGTTCATGCTGAACTGCGAAAAATGGGAGAGACCGTGAGGCATTTTAGACTAGTTGGGTGACAATATTTTGCACCTAAGTTGCTGCCGTGGCCTCCTTGCTGGTTTCTGCACTTGCCTCTTGATCCTTTGTGTCTGAGCGTGGGGCCTGTCCCATCTGTTCCCCATGGCCAGAGGAATCAGTACAGGTCTCCTGATGTTGCCTGGTTGCTTGGCGCCCTCAGTGGTTCCCCACTTGTGCTTAGGATAAAGGACATGCTTTTGCGGTTCACAGGGTCCTGCATGAGTCACCCTGCTTACCTCCCAGCCTCACCTGCAGTCCCCACTCCATGATCTCTGCTCCAGCCACACTGAGTCATTTCGTCCTGGCAGTCAGGGAACTTGCTCTGCGCTCTGGGCGTTGCATGTCCTTTATCTTCTCTCTGAAATGATCTCCCCATCTCCATCATGCCTCCTGGGACCCCCCCATCTTCCTCAGTCCCTGGAGCCGGACTGCTTGGGTTTGACCCTCAGCTCTGGTTTTTGCTGGTCATGTCACCTTCAACCTCTCAGTCTCTCCATTTTCTCATCTGGAAAATGGTAAGATTATTGTATGTGTCTCACAGTGTTTTGATGAGAATCAAAAGAGCCAGTCCACGTGAAACACTTAAGGAGTACCTGGCCCATATTAAATGCTCTAAACAATTGGCTGTCATGGCTGGGTTTTGCCTTCGCTCTTACCCAGCCCATTCCTTGTGACCTCAGAAACCATGCCTGTCTCCTCTAAGGCTTTGCACAGTCCCTGGCCTGCAGTAGGCTCTTCCATATTTGTAGAATGAATGAGGAAAAGAATGTTCATCCAGGGATTTTGCTAAAACTCAGCTCCTAATTCAGTAGGTCTGGGTGAAGCCTGAGATTCTGCATTTCTAACAAGCTGCCGTGCTGATGCAAGGCCCTAAGGGACAACAGCCAGTTGTTTTCTCTCGCTTTAAGGCTGTCATGTGGACGAGGGATGTTCAGAGCCCAGAACAACAGAGAATTAGGGCCAGCAGAGGCCAGTGAGCAGAGGCAGAGTTTCAGATTTTAGGAACATGCTTCTGACTGTCATCAGTGCTGAGCGATTGCTCAAGGAAGAGGCCCGCTTCAAAGGACTGGTTTCCCCTCATTCACAGGAGACTAAGCATTTGTCAGAGATGTTGGAGACAATTTCCACTGTGGGACAGAGGTTAGGTAGATGATCCCATCTGTCTACATTTTCCCACCAAAGGACCCAGCTGTTTCTTCTCTTTCTGCTTCCCGTGGAAGCACTGTGTTTGGGGACATTGGGTCAGCAAACAGCTGGGGAAGAGTACAGACATGCTGTCCAAGTGAGAAGCTCTCAGAGAACCAACTGTGTTCATTTCATTTTGTTGAAGACCATTGGTCATAGTGGAAAGATGGGATTATTGAATATTTGAAAAGGTGAGCAAATATAAAGAAACTTACTTATCTGAATCAAAATCACACCTAATCTGGTTTAAATGAATAGGTAAAATGTACTGGGGGGTCGGGGGTATGGTGGGTGACTGTAGGCCTTGTGGTTAAGAAGTGCTGGTGCTGGGGTCAGACTTGGGTTCAGGTCCCTCTGCCCCGCCTGTCATGAGCTGTGTGACTGTGGGCAAATCACTTAACCTCACTATACCTTAGTTTCCCTGACTGGTAACTATGGTTCATAACATTAAGGAACTGATGGCATTATTTTAGGGTGAGGTGAGGCGTGTAGGGAACACAGTGGGCCGCCTGCCTTGCACAACCTAAGCACCTAGTAGCTGAATAGCTGGTGTGGCTTAAATTTGCAATTGCCAACTTTCAGGACATCTCTTAGGAACATCAAACACTGCCCTTCAGACGTTGATACATCTGTTTTAAGGCTTCAGGATGTGGAGTGTTCAGAGGTATCCACTGCCAGACACACTTGAACCTTTTTGAATTTCTTATACTTTATTGAGCGAGCTTATGATTAAGGGGACCGTGAGAGCTGTAGCCTTTTGAAGAGGAGCCATCAGGCCCGTTTCTGCTTGCACAAGCCTCGATCGCAGCCTCAGTTACTGATGGGGCCTTTGCTGGAGATGGCAGACCCATCTTATGTATAAAATTACAGGCCCAGCCGAGAGAGGAAGTTGTGTTTATCTTCACGCAAGCAGCAGGCATTCCGGCCACTCTTGACAGACAGGAGGCAGATATTGCCAATCTGCTCTTTTCCTGAAACTCCCCACCCCGCTGTGTGTTCTTTGTGAGTTCAGAGGGGTGCCTGCCACTTGGCCTGCAGGGAGACATTCTCTACCTGGCTGGGAGCACAGTTGAGCTCCCTGGAGAAAGGATGTCCAGTGGCTACTTCCTCGGGACTATTGGTCGAGACAGGGGCCAGCGTGGCTCCCAGAGAAGGCAGAAATTGTGCTTGTGTCCTCTGATTTGGGGAGCAAAGTGGAGAGTGGCCACAGGTGTGGGGAGAAGAATATGTCCCTTCAGAGAGTCCCATCTTTATCCCCCTGACAGAGCCATAGCTGGAGGTCAGTGCAGAAAAACTCCAATAAGAGCAGATGCAATAATTGAGAAAATAAGTTGGACAATTATTTATCTTATTGACATGTAGAAGCTCTTTTTTTTTTTTTTTTGGTCTGGTATTTTTCCGGGTACATTTGAGTTCCAATTTGGGTGCTTCTGAAATGTCTGGATATTTTGTGCTGCTAAAATTACATGTGTCTAAAAATGTTATCAGTGATGACACTTATGTATAAGCTCACTTGGACTTCTGCTAGCAAGTTTTGGAGGCTGAGGTCAACCCCTCCCCGTAGCCATTCTCAGAAGCGTGGCATTTTCAGGTAAAGGTAGAAAACAGAATAATCCAGCCTAGGTTTAGCCATCAAGTAAGAGGCCTGCTCTTGAGAACTTTGCTTCTGTCTTGTCGACAAAGAATACTGGGGTTTTGTTGCCATAGTTTCAGTGAAAAATTTGACCTTAGCTACAATAACATACAGTTAGAAAGAACTAGCTAATCGGTTTTCTAAAATTAGTGTTCTCTAGTACATAAACCAGTAAGAACAGAGTATTTAATTAAATATTACACAAGGATATAAAAGCCCAGGGGAATGCAGTCACTTGATCGGGGCAGAGAGAGGAAGGAAACCCATAATCGACCTTTACTGGTCTCTTGCAAGCTAGAAGAACTTTTTTTCTTTTTTTAATGTTAGCATTGACTATTTTCAGATCTGTCAGGAATGAATATATAAAGCCGAGAGAATGAAGCAGAACATTCAGCATTATTTCCAGTTGTCCCTTGCAGGGTACAGACTTGCAAGGCAAGAGCTGAAAAGGATGTTGGGCCATTATTCTCTCAAGAACACTTTTTGGTGGTCTCATAGTCAGCTTGGAAAGGAGAGGCATGTCAAAAGTTATTTACTATCTGAAATCTTAGCCACTGGGTTCTAGATTTAGTTCCTTTGAGTTCTGAGTGTGTGATGAGGGGACCAACACCCTTTGTTCCCTCTACCCCACAATTAATTAGGCCTTGAGTGCTGATTGAGCACCCCCCAAATGATCTGTATGTAGATTATGCAAAATTTGGCATTTCTCGTCACCTGCTTATTAAGACCCCCTGCATTAGCTGGTCTTTTGGTGATGGCTGAAAACGTTACTGATACTGTGTCAATCCACAAAACTGTGTTAATATTTCTGGAGTGAAATAGGTTTCAGGCTCTGTGGTTTCAGGACATTTATTCAGATCCCTGGGGCATCCCTGTAAAGTGGTAAAGAATCCACTCAGTGGTGAAGAATCCGCTGGCCAGTGCAGGGGATGCAAGTTTGATCCCTGGGTCAGGAAGATTCCCTGGAGAAGGAAATGGCAAGCCACACCAGTTTTCTTGCCTGGAAAATCCCACGGACTGAGAAGCCTGGAGGGCTACAGTCCAAGGAGCTGAAAGAGAGTCGGACACGCTAGTGGCTAAATAACAGCAATAACATTTGATCCCTAGTTGACGTTCTTGTCTAATTTCCCACTGCTGTGGGTGCTACAGAGGTTTATTACTGGTAGAAAACATGGTTCAGGGTTTTCTGGAACTTCCATTGTTGCATCTTCTTATCAGTAACATTGTGATGATTGTTCTCTATCAATTTCATTTTTATGATATCAGCCTGTTCTACCTGAAAAAAGTCCTGTCATAGAATTTGAAGTGTAGGCCATATTTAAGGGGCTATTAAATATAAACTTTTTCCATTTGATTTTTTTTTCACCATTTTGCGTGTTTCTGTATTGGTGTCTTAACTATTACAATGGAAAATATGTCCTTGGCAAGACTCTTAGAAATGTAGTCTCAAAGGTCACTGGATTGTGCAAGCTTCTTGACTATTTACGAGGTCATCTACCTGAACAAATAGAAATGGTCCCTGCCCTTAAGGAATTTTCAGTCTTATGAGGAGAGATGAGTGAGGACTACTTTAAGGATTATTCTTGGAGAATGTTGAATCCTAGATACGGTTTTTATTCCTGTGATGTTCATTGTTTCCATCAGATCAGTATGCCCACATCATTTGAATTCATCTTAATAATAGCTTAAGAAAAAATGCAGTTAGAGAGCTTTCTGAAAAGTGACAGCATAGGTTTTAAAGTACTTCCATTTGACCTAGCTTTCACTACCCATGTGTTCTCAGGCCTTGGTGTTAATGTGGGTAACTGAATTGATGATAGTTAGCAAATGCCATTGAAGAGGTTGAGTGGCTGGCTGGCTGGTGGAATGGTGAACTAGTCAGGACTCTTGGTTATGAATAATATAGCCAGCTTGAATTAGCTCAACATAAAGGGCCTTCCCAGGTGTCATCAGTGGTAAAGAACCTGCCTGCCAACGCAGGAGACATAAGAGTCCTGGGTAGGGAAGATCCCTTGGAGAAGGAAATGGCAGCCCATTCCAGTATTCTTGCCTAGGAAATCCCACTGACAGGGGAGCCTGGTGGGCAACAGTCAATGGGGTTGCAAAGAGTAGGACAACAACTTATCCACTAAGCAACAAAACAAAGGAACTTTTTACTGGCTCAAATAGGTCCTTCATTGCATGAAGGGCAGGGGTGCAGCGGGGGCTCAGGAATAGCCCCATTCAGGCACTGAGGACCTTTGGCAGCCTGCTCCTTGTCTCTTCCTCTTTCTGCACATCAGTTCCTCTGTGTTCTTCCTTGTCCTCATCTAGTTTTGGTGTCAAGGTTATACTGTGCAGTGTTCCTTGTTTCTCAGTTCTTTGGGAGAGTTTGTGTAGCATTGGGATTATCTCTTCCTGGAAACCATAAAAACCTTTATGTTTTCTTTATGGCAAGATAAACAACTTACCAGTAGACCATTTCTTTATGTCCCTAAAGGGCTGTTTCTCCTTGGGTCAGTTTTACAAGTTGTCTTTTTCTAAGAATGTAGCCATGCCCTCTCAATTTTCAAACCTATAATATCCTTTTATTACCTTGTTCATCCCAGAAGTGTCTAGTTTGGTCCCTGTGGTAGCTTTTAGCAGTCTCCCTCTCTCTTGTAATGTCCACTTTGTAATCCCCAGAACCTGTGAATATATCACCTTATTTGGTAAACAGAACTTCACAGACATGATTATGTTAAGGGTCTTGAGATGGGAAGGTTATCCTGATGTAATCACAAGGGTCCTTATAGGAGGCGGGTTGGGATGAGTAGTGGATGATGTGAGGATGGAGTCAACAGGAGCTGACTAACTATGAGCCAGGGAGTGCAGGAAGCTGGAAAAGGCAAGGAAATGGATTCTCCCTTGTAGTCTCTGGAAGGGATGCAGCCCTGCTGATGGTTTACTTTTATTTTTTAGTTTTTATTATTTATTTATTTTTTAATTGAAGGATAATTGCCTTACTGAATTTTGTTGTTTTCTGTCAAATCTCAACGTGACTCAGTCATAGGTATACATATGTCTCCTCTCTCTTGAAGCTCCCTCCCATCTTCCTCCCCATCGCACCCTTTTAGGTTGATACAGAGCCCTTGTTTGAGTTCCCTGAGTCATACAGCAAATTCCAATTTGCTGTCTATTTTAGATATGGTAATGTAAACTTCCATGTTACTGTCTCCATACATCTCACCCACTCCTCCCCTCTCCCCATTTCCATAAGTTTGTTCTCTGTTTACTTTTAAATTTCATGATATTGAAAGCATAGACGTGTGTTACTCTAAGCAACTAAATTTTGGTAGTTTGTTACAGTATCAACAGGATTACTATAATAATATTCCAATATTATATATTTGTTTGCTCTCTTTTCTGGATAAGTATTGGCATGTTTGGGCTTCCCTCATAGCTCAGTTGGCAAAGAATCTGCTTGCAATGCAGGAGACCCAAGTTCCATCCCTGGGTCAGGAAGATCCCCTGGAGAAGGAAATGGTAATCCACTCCAGTATTCTTGCCTGGGAAATCCCATGGACAATGGAGCCTGGTGGGCTATAGTCCATGGGGTTGCGAGAGTCGGACACGACTTAGCGACTAAACCACCACCACCATTGGCATGTTTTACTGTTGTGTTGGTCATCAAAAGGGCTTCCCTGGTGGCTCAGATGGTGAAGAATCTGCCTGCAGTTCAGGAGACCCGGGTTTGATCTCTGAGTTGGGAAGATCCCCTGGAGAAGGGAATGGCAACCCACTCCAGTATTCTGGCCTGGGAAATCCCATGGACAGAGGAACCTGGCAGGCTCCAATCCATGGGGTCCAAAGGGTTGGACACAACTAAGTGACTAACACTTGCGCTTCCTTAGTCATCAAAAAAGCAAAGTTTGGTCTTATGATTCTATAATGGGTTGGACTTGAAGTTCATTCATTTCTGCCCCTTATTGCCTTCTTTCTACCATCTTTGGATTTATTCTGCCCTTCCCTTACTACTCTCTTTTTTTTAAATTTATTTTTAATTTATTTTAATTGAAGAATAATTACAATGTTGTGATTTTTTTTTTTTTTTTGCCATACATCAAACATGAATTGGCCACAGGTATACATGTGTCCCCCCTTCTCACCTCCCTCCCCACCCTGTCCCTCTGGGTTGTCCCAGAGCATCAGCTTGGGGTGCCCTGCTTCCCTTTACTACTCTCTTAGGTTGGATAATTAACTCCAAATCTTGAGCCCTTCTCACATTGTAATTCAAGATCTAAAGCTGTAAATTGCCTTTAAGATTACTTTAGCTGTATCCTACATGTTTTGACATGTAGTATTTTTTATTTTTATTGAATTTGAAATTCTTGTATCTACTGTCATTTCTTACATCTCTGAGTTGTTTAGAAGTATTTCACATTTTCAGTTGTATGGGGGATTTCTGGTTCAGTCTGTTTAAAAAAATGTTTTATGACTTAGTTGTATGTTGGTCAGACAATATGATCTGTGTGCTATCAGTTCTCTAAAACGGGAGAGCCTTGCTTTATGGCTTAGCTTGTGACCTATTTTTATGCTTATTCCAGTGTGCTGGAAAGAATATGCTTTTTCCAGCCTAGAGTAATATCTGTTATATGAGTTCATTAGTTTTTTGGTTTTTTGATTGTTGTTTTTTGTCTGTTGCATCTTTTAAGACAGTTGTTAAAATTTCCCACTATTAATCTTCTGGAGTTATAGAACTGTTCTGCATCCTATTTATGTTGGTGATTATATAATATAGGTGTGTGTTGAAACTTGTAGAACTATATATACCAAAAAAAGTGAATTTTACTGCATGTAAAAATTTCAAAAGGTTTAAAATTTTCCACTTTTATCCTGGATTTGAAATTTTGCATTGTATTGTAATGTTTAAGTTCTTTTGGCTAGATTTTTTAGTTTTTAGTTTAGTGACGTTATGTCAGTAAAGGCTAACACTTGTAAAATTGTTATAACTTCCTGGTGAGCTAAGTGTTTTATCATTATGCAGGGAACATTTTTATCTGTTTTATGTCTTGAGGTCTGTTGTTGTCTGTTACTAATAAACCCACACCAGGGTTGTTTTAGTTAGTGTTTATTTGGTATAACATTTTAAATTATATCACTATGCTTTAGAGATGTCTCTCATAAACTGCACATAACCAGATTTTTAAAACTATTCTGACCATCTTTGTCTATTAATTAGAATGTTTAGTCCGTACACATTTGTTGTAATTATTGATGGTTTTGGATTTATAAACTTAGTTTTTGTTTTTCTTTCTTACGTCATTGTCTTTCCCCTTTCTTGCCTTCTCTAAATTTCATGGAAGGCTTTTTATGTTGTTGTCCATTCAGTTTTTTTCCCCTCTACCAGGTTGAGGGTTGTAGCAGTTACTCAAGATTGTTTAATGTGTGTATCTAGTTAAGCCTAATGTTAATAACTATTGCTATTTTCTGCTATAAGACAAGGACCTTAGATTTTAGAACATTTTGATTTCCATCACCCTCTCTGAGTATGCTGTTTCTAGTCCCTTATATTTTATGTAAGCTTGCATAGTAGATATGTTTTTTTATATTGACTTATAAGTCTTTTTCACATGCACGTATATTTTAGAATTTATCAAACTGTCTATCTGGGGTAATTGTCTCACTACTTTAGAAACATTCTATAGAATTTGGAGTGTTTGTTAACAGTAAAATCTCTTACTTTCTTTGAATATAGTCATTTTTTTTTGTTTGTCTGAAAACTTGGCTTTTATCTCAAGTGATAGTTTTTCTTGGTATAAAATTGTAAGTGGGTGAGTACTTTGTCTTAGCATTGTTTTTTTTTTTTTTTTTGAGGGGGGTTCCATTTTTACTGTTAAAAGCAATTGGCAGAAACTTACTATTTTTCTCTCTGATGGACTTTAGGATCTGCTCTGTCTTTGCTTTTTGGAAGTTTTTTATTGGTTTGATTCCAGGTGTTGATTTCTTTTATCCTGCATAATACTTGTTAGATCCCTAGATTGAGGTTTTTTTTTAATAATAATCATTGAAAATTCTGAGCCATTATCTGTTGGAACACTTGCTTTCCCACTGTCTGTTATCTTTTGAAACTTTAGTTGGATTATGTTTCTTAACCTCTTCATCTTTCCATCTTTGCTTTCTAGCTTGTACTCTGAATGGTTTTTTTTCTGCTCTACCTTTGCTAATGCTGTTTTATTCTTATCTTTTTGTTGTTGTTCTTTGAGGGTTTGATTTCAATTCTGTCAATATTTTTCATTTCTGAAAGCTCTCTTTGTATCTTCTAAAAATGTTTAATCATTCCTTCGTATTCTGCCATATTTTCCAGCCACTATTTTACTTCTGTTGCATAAAAAACAGCATAGGTTGTTTTCTAAAGACAATGCTGAATTTTAAAAGCAATTTTGATTTATTTGTTTCTTTTTGGCTGTGCTGGGTGTTTGTTGCTGCACAGACTTTTTTTTTTTTCTCTAGTTGTGGAGAGCAAGGTCTATAGCAGCTGTGTGCAGGCTTCTCTTTGGGGTGGCTTGTTCCAGAGTGTGGTCTGTAGGGTGGGTGGGCTTCAGTAGTTGGAGTGTGGGGGCTCAGTAACCATAGCTCCTGGCATGTGGAGCACAGGCTCAGTAGTTGTGGCACATGGGCTTAGTTGCTCTGTGGCATATGGGATCCTTCCAGATCAGGGATCCAACCCATGTTCCTTGCATTGGCAGGCAGATTCTCCACCACTGAGCCAGCAAGGAAGCCCAAATCATAGTTTTAAAATATCCTATCTCTAAAAATTGTAAAAGGTGAATTCTCTACAAGTCTTAATTTGTTTTCCATAGAGGCTGGTTGTAAAACTGATATCTTATTTCCCTGTATGTTTTGTGATTTTGACTATTGCTTCTGTTTCTTCCGCATTATCCCATTTTCATCTCATTGGTCAGTACTGGGTTCTGCATTATTTGTAGCTGCAAGGAATTTGAGGGAAGCAGCCAGGGAAAGAGATGTTAGAAATACCTAAAGTAGACAATGGGACTTCCATAATGTGATATGCTGATTGCAACAGAGTGCTCCACGTGGTTTTCCTTCCATCTGATTTTTAGTGTTTTCAGTGATTAAAGAATACTGACTTTTATCAAGAGTAAATACTTCAATGTATCTATGCATGAGAACAAAGTTCTTTCCCAGTTGCAGTTAACCTTGTAAAGGCATCTTAAACGGAAGCAGGCAACCAAGTGTGTTCACCAGATGCCAGTATCCACCATTAATACTATGATTATTAATGAGAGCAGATAACTTAGTGAGTGAGAGCCATTTTTTTTTTTTTTGGCTGCTATATGAGAGGTATGCCCCAAGTGAATTTTTTTTTCTTTTTGTTCATAATTCCTTAATTTGGCTAGATGAGTGGGACTAGGTGAAGACAAGCTTTTCGTACACACGACTGGGTTTCCACTGACCAAGTCTAGGGGCCATCTATCTCAGTTATTTTGGAATGACACTGCCAGTTTGCAAAGGGAAATGGATAGTCATAGATTTTATCATCATCTGTCATCCTTCTTATGTGATGGCGATGTTGGAGGGTCATTCTGTGAGCTTGCCCTTTGGTTTGCTTTCATTGGAACAAGTTCATAGGGACCAAAAGCTTACTTACGGTATCCAAAACAGTTTGGTCTGGGATCCTCAAAAAGATTAAGCTGGAGAGAAAAACCTAAAATAAATTAGATGATCTATTTCAAGTTCAATGTTTTTTTTTCCTTTTTCAACTTGAGGAGGAAGTAATTTTTCTTGGAAAGCGGTAGGGAAATCTTTCCTTTCTCATTTCTAGTACTTATGTATGGAGGCTGCATATGGTATAGAAAAGAACTTGGCTCTGGAAGCATCATTATTGGGTTCAAATCCTGATGAGCATGTGATCTTGGGCAAAGTATTTAATTTTTCTGTCTTGGTTTGCTCATGAGTAAAATGATAACAACTTTAGAGGGTTTAGGAGACTCAAGGGTATAAGAAGCACTGTGAGAGCAAAGCCAAGGTCACTGTAAGCGGGTACCTAGCACTCAACGTTATTATCCTGATGATGATAAGGATTTTTTCCCCTTACTTTTGAATTCTGCTTCTGAGCTGGGAAAGGAATTCTCCATTTTTGGGGGAAAATAGAGTTGGGGAGCAGAAGATGCCTTCTGAAGGCACCATAAGAAGATGCTGGAATTTCTCATGTCTGAGTGTGCATATACTCAAGCCTTCCATTCACCTCTGTATATTCTGATCATCATCTCAACTCGGCGAAGTTGGTACATTATAATCATTTTCTAGTTGAGGTAAGATGCCTGTATAGGTTATGAAACTCGCCCAAACTCATAATTTTAGCAAATGATACATATAACAAGTCTTGCCGCTAAGAAGGAACTCCTGAACCTTTCCTCCACTCAGAAGTTCTTGCCTCAAGGCTCTGCCTTGACTCAGGGTCTCACTCAAACTGAGTTCTTCTGTCCATTCAGTAGCAAATATGTGTTTGGCCTTCAGCCCACGAGTCTGCACACTGTATTATACTTTTGGTTGTTTCCTCTTAGCCTTAATCTCCACAAAAGGATTGCATGTCTGAAGATGGGACCAATAATGCAGTGGCAGAGAAGTAGGGTGATGCTTAATAGTCAATGAACCTAGCCAAGCATTAGGACGACTTTGGCTTTTCTCTTTGGAATGACAGTGTGCTACAGCCTGCAGTACTGATGCTCCTGGAAGAACTGAGGGCACATAAGACATAACAAGGGAGTGAGGGGGCTGTCTGGGAGTGTCCGGAAAGCAGCCTGGAATTACGAGTCAAAGGACCCGAGTCCTGGCCTTTGCTTTGTCCCTGACTATCAGCGTGGCTTCAGGCAAGGCTCTTGACCAGTCTGGACCTTTGCTTCTTCATCTGTGACGTGAGAATGCTGGCCAGGAGAACAAAACGTGACAAAATTTTATTGAGTGGCAATCCCATGCAAGGCCTGAGCTAGGCACAGTTTGTATTACAATTGTATTTACAACCTCTTAAATCACTCAGGTCCCCTCTATGTCTCTGATTGCTTTTAATCTCTAGTTGATGAAAGATTAGGCCTAACATTTTGTTCTTGTATCTCGGTTGTAAGAAGCACATACCAATCCCTCCAGTTTATCGCCTGTGATTTCTTAATGTGAATAAACCCCATATATGCAGTTAAAAAAAACACTTGGCTAAGAAGTTATAGCAGTGTCTAAACTTACTCACGATGGAAAGCCTTAACTAATAGAAGCAGTGAAAAAACTGATTTCCTTGTATTATGCTTCTGGGTTCCCTACCTCTGTGTTGCCACTGATGACATGGATTTGCCTCTCTGACTTGTGCCCTGGTCCAGTATGGCTTCAGAGGACTTGGCCATGTTAGTGTATCGTGGCATGGTGGTGTATGGTGATGATAACATAGATTTTATGGTGGAACTTGGGTTCATATATTAGTTTTGCCATTTACTATGTGCTGGTATCTCAGGACTCAGTTACTTAAGCTATAAAATATAGCTCACAAAAACCCTCATGAAAACCCTCATTTATTGAGCACATATTATATGCCAAGCACTGTGATAAGTACTTTTCTATACAATTTAGTCCTCACAATTAGCCCATGAGATTTTTTCCTGTTTTACCTTTCAGAAAACTGAGATCAAGTGTTAGTCACCTTTCAGTTCAGTCGCTCAGTCATATCCGACTCTTTGTGACCCCATGAACTGCAGTATGCCAGGCTTCCTTGTCCTTCTCTCTCTCCCAGAGTTTACTCAAATTCATGTTCACTGAGTCGGTGATGCCATCCAACCATCTCATCCTCTGTCACCCCATTTTCATCCTGCCCTCAATCTTTCCCAGCGTGAGAGTCTCTTCTGATGATTCAGCTCTTCGAATCAGGTGGCCAAAGTATTGGAGCTTCAGCTTCAGCATCAGTCCTTTCAATGAATACTCAGGACTGATTTCCTTTAGGACTGACTGGTTTGATCTCCTTCCAACCCCCTTCCTACCCAATCACCTTGGGATATAAGTCACTCTCCCAAATCCATGCGGTTGAGCTTCAAATGTACCAGAGTCATCTTCCTCCTTCCTACCCTGCAAAGATTTAGAGTTGTAGTGTGGTGGGTGGCATATGAAACAGGTTACCAGACCATTTCTTGGCAGGAGAGCCTGAGACATCATTTAGATAATTTTACTTCACTCTATTAAAGTCACATTTTCTTCTATACCTACTTCTGATGCACATACAAGCTGGCTCGGTCTGGGGACCTGCCTGTGACAAAGTCATCCTACTTCTTATTTCCCATGTTGAATTAATAACCAGACCCTCTCTTAACTTCAGGCACTGGTCAGGATTATGCAGGGTGATTGAGTGAGTACTGGTCCAGGGATTGTTAGGAAACATCATGTTTTTATTCCTTTAAATGAGATCTGTCCCCCGTCCTGCCTAGGTTTGTCTTCAGTAGTAGATAATAAGAGCTTCATTTGACTGTAAATGGCAGACACTGCCAAGATTCAATTGCAGTTGAATTAAAACCAGTGGAATTGAATTTGCTTAATTAATTGAGAATTATGTCTCAGTCAGTGTTCATCATCGGTTTTCTGCCTCTTGATTGTGCTGCTTTCAAAAGCCAAGTTTGAAATTCCTTTTCCATGACATGTTTTAGCCACATGAGTTAAGAATTTGAAGTAAAAGAGGGGTATGCCTGTGACTGAAACTAGGGTATTCTCATCTTTCTAGTAAACACTCAGTACTTTACTTCTCATTTCTCAGATGGCACGTCAGTTTAATATAGTTCATGAAGTTTTTTGGCTGTTTGATTTCCTTCATGCAGAAAATAAATCTCAGCACCTTTTCCTGAAGCCCGTATTTCTTCTCTGGAAATGTACAGGTAGCGATGAAGGAAGCCTTTGTTCTGTTGGCTGGAGTTGTGCTACTCACCTTTATACTGGTCACTTCCATTCTTTCAAGGTGACACAAAAGACGTTATTGGGGGAGGAAGCGTGTCTTGCTCGAGTCATAAATTTCATTTGGGGGCTAAATTTTGGGACTAATGATTCAGATATCTTTTCATCTTAAAGAACTTCCCAGGGAGCATAACCCAGTGTCACAACCTAGAGGGCTTGGGATGGGGTGGGAAGTGGGAGGGAAGTTCATGAGGGAGGAGACATATATATACTTACGGCTCATTGTTCTGTGACAGAAACCAGCACAACATTGTAAAGCAATCATCCTTCAATTAAAAATAAATTAAAAAAAAACTTCCCAGGAGCCCACATTCTCTGTAAGTCAGAGGGACAACTTTCAAGGAAGTGTTTGTTTTTTACACTTGGAGTAAAACTGCTCCAGTTCTCACCTGATCTGTAAACCCTATTAAGAAAATCTAGGTTGTTAACTCGCTTTTCTCAGCAAAAAAAAAAAAAAAGAAAAGTCTTGAAATGGAAAGCTGATGGGTGGTACTCATGTTTCTAAGGAATCACTTTTCAGGATAACATGGATTGTTTTTCTTTTTTGGTCACAGAGGGCAAGTAACACAGAACACCCTTGGTTGTCCGTTTAGCAGAAGAAAATTCTTAGTTTCTCTGGATTTTATGATTTTTAGAAATCACTGGTTTAAAAGAGAATTATAACATGAAAAAAATTTTTTTAAAGAAGCTTTCAAACACTAACTTTCTCTGTAGTAAATGTTTAGATAAATACGGTGGTTTGCTTTTTCACAAGTGACAAATGAACTGACATGGCTATATAGTAATCTTTCTGTTTTATCCCAGTAGTTTTTAAAATTGAAGTCACACATAAAGACTCACCAAGGCTGTTTAAAGCAGAGGTGCTCGAAATAATTTTTCTCTTGCAAAAAGAGAAAGAAAAAACTTACAATTTTCTAAAATCCTGACAGTTCCATGGTGAAAGAAGGATTCAAGTGCTTTGTTAATTTCTCACAAACATCTCTATGGAAGTTGGAGGTTTTGTTTTTTTTTAACCTGAAACATTATAACTTTTTTTTTTCCCTCCAAACTCTAACTTGGATTGCTGCGATGTAGCAAGTTGTCAGTGTTAACTATTCGTTTCTTTCTCTGGACCATTTCTCTGCATTTTCTCTTGTGGAGTTGAATCTGGTCTAATCAATGCTCTGCACCATGTGGGCATTCAGAGGAAGGAAATGGGAGAAGGGAAAGGAGGTGGCTATTTTCTACCAACTGAAAAGCCATCGGTGGTGGTTTTTTCCCTGCCCCCAAGGGAAAAAAACAAGATTTTCTTCTTGAGACATCCCTTCAATGCCCGTGTTTTCTTTGCTAGGCCGTTTTTTCTTGCTGATGAAATCAGTGTCTGCAGCATTTCCTGTGCTTTCCATCTCTCTCTTTATAGTTGTAACATTCACCTGTCATTGAATCAGCTAACCGCTTGGCACATATCAGATAGAAAATTGCTCTTGGAGAGTGGGTTGATTTCTGGCTATTAAAAATTCCCCAAGACATCATCATTCTCTGAATAGGGCCACCTTGGAGTTTTCTGGTACCTGTGTTATTAATATTTAGACCCTGATCCAAAGGGCCACAGACAGCTCCTTCTATACAGTTGGAACCCATTAAGTATAGATGACTCAAGCCCAAGTGACAGCATAAAGACACTGGTATATCTGCCACCTGAGCGCAGAGTAACCATCTAAACCACTGACACACTGGCTCCTACCTCACAGGGCTGCAATGATGATTTTATTGGCCATTTCAGATAAATCATTCAGTGCCTGGTACATAATAGATAATTGAAACTATTGGGTTTCTTGTGTCTGGCACATAATGTTCCTAAACTGTTCAAAAGCAAAACAGAAAACCTGAGCACATTATCAGACCAATTATCTTTAAGTTAGATTTTATCCATGACATTAAGACAAGTGACATGTTTTGCCAACATGGGCTTGAAGTATATTTGAAACATTGATTTGTGGAAGTTTGAGATGACTCCCTTGGGAGCCAAAATGGCTGGAGAAAAAGAGGAGGTCCGAGACCAGAACAGGGCTGTCTGGCCTAGTGTTTACATCTTACATGGAGTGCTTTTCCCCACCGTGTCGAGTAGACAGAGCTGAAGTGCTTGTGTGTATGCATGTAAGGGGGTGGCGACTTGGCAGAGAAGGTGCCAGCTGTGGCGTCTCAACAGCAGAGGTTTGGAGGCCAAGGACGGGGCTCCAGGGAAGTCCCTCCACCACAGAGTGTGTTTTTTCGGTTTTGTTCTGGCCTTGGTCTGCACAAAGAAAGAAAAGAAAAAAGACAGAGACCAGCTGCTGGAGTCTAGAAGGGAGTAGTGGGACTGGGGAGAGTGTTGTTAGAATCAGCCAGCGTCGTTGTGTCTCGGGGATGAATCTCTTTACTTGCCCCTCCCTGTGGCTGAGATTGAGAGATGTGAAATCATGGGACGATTCAGAAATGTCTCCTTAGAAAAACACCGTCTTCTCATTGCTTCAGTGTGCAGGGCATTTTGTGAGGACAGAGCTTTCTAATCTCTCAAGTACTGCCAAGAAATGCTTATGCTTCTTATCTAGGGAGTTTATTCCACATCTTAATGCTAAAGGATTGAGTAGATGTTGCACAATTGACATCGGTCCTTGCTCTTGATAAGAGGTCGTATGAGAGCTAGCCCCAGCCTTGGCCAGTGATTTAGCACCAATACAATAAATACTTCCCCAGTTCTTGATATAGTAATAATATATGCTAATTGAAGTGGGGTAGATAAAAAGATAATACTCCATGTACAGTGCTTTTAATAGTTTCTAAAGACTTATTTCCTTATACAAATGAGGAATTGGAAAATCAAAGAGGTGTCGGGTTGAGGTTGTATCAGTGGTAAGTCAGGGTTAGAGCTGCGACTATCCTGTTCTTCTTCTCTTCTGTCTGAGACATGTTCCCTACTCTCAATCAACTTAACTTTTAATAGAAAAGATAATTTGGCGGACTCCCATAAATGTTTACGAAGTACATTCTGGAGGTACCATGTTGTAACAGATTGACTTTTAATCTGGATCTCAATATAGCAGCAGCAATCCTATTTGTACTTTCTATCTGTTTTTAAAGGGTACTTATCACAATTTTAATGAAGAAACAATTTGAGTAACAATTTATTCTGTGTGTATCCTCCATGGCTATGCCATGGCCAGAGGTTGTGTTTTGTTGACCTGAGGATTCCCAATTCAAAATGAAGTACAGAACAGGTCCTCAACAAAATCTTATTGAATCTGTAAAGAGCATAGAGGAGGTGCTGTTTTATTGACGTATCAAGTGCCATGGGAGCATAGATGAAGTCTGTTGGGGAAAGGGTTATTGACAAACGTAGGGAAACTTTGAGAGAAGACATACTAAGCTGGGCGATGAAGGACAGATGAGAGTCAGAGGTGGATGGAATGACAGGGGCTGCGGTGCCTCGAGGAGAGAGGCATCCACTCTTTCAGCTCTCGCTCATAAGGGCGCTAATCCCATTCACTAGGGCTCTGCCTCATGACCCCATCCCTCCTCAAGTCTCTCAACATGGGGTATTAGGTTCCAACATAAAGTTTTCAGGTGACGCAAACTTTGAGACCACGGTAGTCTGTCAACAGCAGAGTTAGTGATAAATTCTATTCTCTTTGGTAGGAACAGAGACTCACTGTTGTCCGTGAATCTGGCATTTCTCAATAAGGATGGGAGCAACGCAGCATTTTTCCTATGATCAGAAGAGAGTACAATGTTTGACACATTACACATTTTCTAGGGTTTGAGAGAATAAATTTCTGCCCAGTTACATAATCAATACTTTCCTTTAGGAACATTAATCTGGTAATACTAGGTATTGACTGAGTTAATAAATTTTTTTGTGTGTGTGTGTATAGCATGAATCAATTGAATTAATATTTTTGATGCCTGCTGTGTTAGGCATCATGGTAGGAGCTTGGGACGTAGAGTGGTGAGCTCATTGGTGGATTGGGCTGGGGAGACAGAGGGCTGTAGGGAGGTAAGAAAGCTAGGTGGGAAGGTATGAGGGTGAGATTGAAGGTCTCATCAGCAAGATATATGGAGAGTAAAGGAGACTGAGGACTGAGGTTGTGGTTCACTCGACAGTGACCATGAATCATGACTAGTGTCAGTGACAGAGAGCATTGTTCTCATTAGTCATTGGGAGGATGCTGGAAACATGTCCCTGATTTGCAATGGCAATGTTGTGTCTTCTTGTTTGTGGGTAGATTAATTGGGTCGCATATGTCTGTAAATGATGGTGTAAATATATTTCTGATTACAAACCACAGAAAAAGCAAATATGGCAATAAAAGAGCCGTTGCTTGTATATCAATTGATAGAGCAACTCTCTCTCTGTTAGAACACATGGCGCCGGTGTAGGGGCTGGGAGTGAAGAAAGATCTTATTACCAAGAGCATGATCTACGGAGGAACTGAACCCACACAGAGTGTGTTTCCATCTGGCAGGGGCTGTGCTTTTGAAACAGTGTGCCCTGTTCCATAGGGGTTTTGATAAATACTGAGCAGAGTAGAGTATTAGAGAATTCAGTGTTATTATTTATAGAAAGCACCAGAATCCCATAGTCAAAATCAGGTGATTTGAGGGCTTGGAATTGATTGCAGAGATTGCTGAATCCAGTCATCCCTAATTCTCCCTGTCTTTTAAGTTAAGGAAGCTATTCTTGTGTGTTGACTAAAGTTAGGTGGTATAGCCAAGGTTGTAGAGCTAATTATTACAGCACCTAGACCAGAACCTAGGTCCTCAGAGGTAATGGATCACTCTCAGCAGCTTAGTGTCTATCCTTCCAGAATGCTTTCTGTTCTTTGAAAAGCATGTGCAAGTATATAAACTTGTACATTTTATGAGTTGTCTTCAAGTTGTAATTATTCTTGTGCAACTTGATTTTCTCACCTGGAAGTATTTCTTTATCCTGTATTTTTAAAAAGTCAGTGCCTATTTATTTTCAACTGTTGAGGATTATTCCACAGTATGGATATGTCAGAGCATGACTAAGCATTTGTTGAATGATGTATCTGTATCTATATTAACAGTACTGCAATTTGTGCATCAAAAATTTATACAGCCCACCCCCTACTTTGTGTCAGATGCTGTACTAAAAATAACTAATTTAATCTTTTAAGTGCCTCATGAGGCTTATCTGTTTTACAGATGAGGAAACTAAAATAGATAAGAAATTAAATAATTTGCTTAGCAGTCATGGCTCGAAGCCAGGATTTGAATGCAGGCAGTCCAGCTCCATAGCCTGTGTTCTTAACCACTGCACTGTGCTGCGTTTTACCTTACATCGCTCTGTGTTCACATATACAACTATTTCTGTGCACGAGTAGCATGGAAATAGAATTGTCAAAGCAACTTTTTTATGAAGAAGTGACCAAACATTCAGACACAAGATGGCTTCTGAGTTTTTTTTTTTATTATTATTGTAGTATAATTGTTTTACAGTGTTGTGTTTCTGCTGTACAGAGAAGTGAATCAGCTAAGCTTACACGTGTATCCCCTCCCTTTAGAGCCTATGTCCCACCCTGTGCTATTTTTTAAAACTTATTATTATTGTTAAAATTTTTTGTCTGCGTCACGCAGGATATGGGATCTTAGTTTCCCGATTAGGGATTGAACCTGTACCACATGCAATGGATTCTTAACCACTGGACCTAAATGCTTTTTACTCTTAGTCCCCACAGCACCTAGTCAGACAGAATCTCTTACTTTAAGGAAACTACAATGTGGTAAGGATTTTATGGCCTCAGATCACTCAGTCACTCTTATGTTTTCAACTTTGTTGACTATAATTAACATAAAACATTGTGTAAGTTTAAGGTGTACAACCTGTTGGCTTGATAGGTTTATATTTTACAAAATGTTACCACCATAGCCTTAGCTAACACCTGCATCATGTTGCACGATTACTGTTTGGTTTTTTGTAGTGAGAACATTTAAGATCTTACTGCCTAGCAACTGTCCATTATATAATATAGTGTTGTTAACTGTCATCACCCTGCTGTACATTACATTCCCAGAACTTATTCATGTTACAACTGAACGTTTGTACTCTTTGACCAACATCTCCCCTTTTCCTCTGTCCCTTAGCCCTGGTAACCACTATTCTGGTGTCTATTTCTATGAATTCAGCCTTTTTAGATTCTACACATAAGTGATGTCATACAGTATTTGTCTTCTTCTGATTTACTTCACTTAACATAATGTGCTCAAGATTCATCCATCTTGTCCCAGATGACAGTATGCCCTCCTTTTTCATAGCTGAATAGTACTCCATTGTGTGTATGTGTGTGTGTGTGTGTGTGTGAGTACAGAGACATACACACACACTACATGATTTTTATCCATTCATAGATTGCGGACATTTAGATTGTTTCTGTATGTTAGCTATTGTGAGTAATGCTGCAGTGAACGTGGGAGTAAAGATAATTCTTGAAGATAGTGATTTTGATTCCTTTGCATATATACCCAGAAGTAGGGCTTCTGGATTGTGTAGTAATTTTAAATTTTTTGAAGAATCCCCGTATTGTTTTCTGTAGTGGCTGCCTCAGTTTATATTCTCACCAACTGAGATCCCCCATTTAGTGAGTGGCAGATGGTGGCTTGAACCCAAGTTTCGCCAACTCGAGAGCCTCAATTCTTAATACGTTTAATTTCCTTTTGACTGTATTCATTTGGGCCTCCATATGATGAAATATTTTGGCTAAAGCTTTGATTGGACTTTTAAATAGTCATCTCTGCCTTTTTAGCTTAATTTTTTTCTTTTTTTAGCATTTGAAATTAAGCTTATGAAGTAGGAAATGGCAACCCACTTCAGTATTCTTGCCTGGAAAATTAAATGGACAGGAAAGCCTGGCGGGATACAGTCCATGGGGTTGCAAAGAGTCGGAAATGACTGAGCATGTACACCCTCCCTTATGAAGTGAAGTAACTGTTTGAGATTTCTATTTCCAAAAGATTATTTTTGCAGATTCAATATTTTTCCCCTCTATCAAAGTTATAGTGCACGGATACGACTCATAAGCTTGGATGAAGGTAGGGTTGTTCCCAGTTATTCTAAATGTAAACATGAATCAGGAAATTCATGTGGATGTATACTTCATGTCTGTAAAAATGCAGTGGTTTCAGCATTCATTGTAAATTCACTGATGATCATAAATGCATGGTGTGAATCCGCTGAGTTTTAACATAAGCTTTGCTAGAACTGCATAAGCTTCTCCCCCCGCGCCCCACCTCCTCTCCTATAAGAACATTCTCTGCCCACTCTGAATAAGTTTATAGGTATGTTTGGACAGTCCTCAAGCACGTGAACTTCTCAGTTCAGTCTAAAAATGGGGAAAATAGGCTTTGCAATCTATTTTCTGAGTGAGAATTTCTTCTTTCATGTGACAGATTTAGTATGTATAAAACATAGGAAGAAAAACATCTTAATTGGAATTAAAGCCATCCTGTTGAATACTTGCTATGATGAAGGGTTTGAAGAAAGTGAAGGATATGCTAAAGGCAAATAGTGTGAGAAAAAAAGAAAAGCGATTAGAAACTCTAGGAAAAACTAAACTGAACTACAAATGAAATATGTTCATACTACTTTATCTGATACACTTTGAACAATATTTATATGATGATAGTAATAAAAACAGTCAATCTGTAGACAGAGTAGAAAGCTCATGGTTTAAAAACATTATCACTAATTACTCTTGATGATGTAAACATTATATAAGGTAGATGATAAGAGATGCAAAGACACGGAGAAGTGAAGGAGGAGCACAGTAATATCACAGGAGACAGTTAAGAGCCATTGAAGGTGGTGGAGCAGCAATTAAAAGGGGCTACATTTAAAAAATAAGTTAAACATCCACAGGCAAGATGTACTAAAATAGTCTTTTTAAGAGAGAAAAACTACTAATAAGTAATAAACAAAAGAGTTAAAGAATGCCTCCTGTCTGACAGACGTTTAGGGAAGGTGGCTTCTGATGCAGGATGAGGAATTTTTGCTTTTCCTTATGATTTTTAAAACTTTTTTTCTGGTGGAAATTTCCAAATCCCTCCAAAATAGATACAGTAAATCCTCTGAACCTGTCTGCCAGATTGAACACTCCGTGTTTTACCATTTTTATTTCATTTATCTTTTTTTTTTTCTTTTTGGCTTGGATACTTAAAGAAAAAGTCAGGCTGTTTCACCTGTAAAACAGTTGTATCTCAAAATAAAAAAGATATCTTAGATCAGCACAGTATTACCACACCTGATACAACTAACGATTTCTATTATTACCTCATTTAATTTTCTGATTTTCTAAAAAAAAAAGTTTTAATAGTTACAGTGTTCAAATGAGATTCTAAACAAGGCCCCCTCTTGTACATGGGCATATGTCTCTTTAATCACTTTTTAGTCTCTTTAGACTAGTTTCTTTTTGTTTTCTTACTATGCAGTTGACTTAATGAACAATATTCAATATTAAATATATGTGCCTGAAGCACTTCTAATACTTTGGCTACCTGATGCAAAGAGCCAACTCATTGGAAAAGACCCTGATGCTGGGAAAGATTGAATGCAGGAGGAGAAGGGGGTGACAGAGGATGAGATGGTTGGATGGCATCACTGACTCAATGGACATGAAATTGAGCAAACTCAGAGAAACAGTGGAGGGCAGGGGAGCCTGGTGTTCTGCAGTCCATGGAGTCGGCAAAGAGTTGGACATACCTTGGCAACAGAACAGCAACATGAAGTTGATTCGGTGAACAATATTTGATATTAAAAATATGTGCTTGCATTGATTTGATTGAAAACTTTAAAGCTTTATATATTTAAAAGCCTTAATATGTTCTCCTTAAGTTTGAGTATATTTTAGTAAAAATCCCTTTTTAATGCTTAAACATCTCTAATGCAGGAGCGTTTATTTATCAACTATTTTGGCAGGATTCTTTGCTTACAAAAGTGAATAAAAATAATTTTTTTCCTCAAGGATTTTCAGATTAGTCATCGAGGGCAGTATGTGGACATCCCTGCTGAGGCATTTTGCCATGTGGAATTGTAATTGTTTTTTTAAGCTAACAGCTAATGGAGTCCTTACTAGGTGCCAGCCACTAAGTGCTTTAAATATATTATTTAATCTTTACCATACTCTTTGGGAGAACCCCCAGTGTACAGACAACGGACCTGAGACCCAAGGGGATTGCGTAGCTTTGTATGGGGTCATCTAGGTTAGTTTGTGACTCAGCCTGTATGTGAACAAAGTCTTTCTGATGCTGGGCCCTGAGCTCTTAATCACTACACCATACAGAGCCTCTTAGTTTTGATGTCCTAGTCACCTCTTCTAACAGACAGCATCATATATTGGTTCAAAGTATGGGTTTTGGAGCTAGACTGCTTGGTTTCCATCTTGGCTCTGGTACTTAATAGCTTTGTGACCTTGAGTGAGTTACGTAATCTGTGTCTCAGTTTCTCCATCTGTGAAATGGGGATAATAATCCTGCTCCATAGGCCATTATGAGATTTAATGACTTCTTATTTGTAAAAACCAGGAACAGCATGTGTCCCATACATAAGCAAAAAATTAAATAACTGCAGCTAGAAACACTGTGCTTGACTTAGCGTGTGAATGGAGAGGTGGGTGGTGGAGGACAAATAAGAAAACGGAGAAGCAAGTAATGGGCAGTGTTTTCTTACAGTTATCAGGGAAAGAATCTCTTAATGGAATGAGCTTCTCTGTTAGATTCATAATATTTTGTTGGTAGATTTCTTGATGCTTAATGTTCGTGTCAATTTTCTAACCATTCCTTTTCGTTTTGTCTTTTTTTCAAATCCTTTGAATTATCAGGAAGCATAAAAGACAACTATTATGTTAAGCTTTTGGTGGAAGAAGAGAGAATGGGGTTTAGATTTTCTTGTCAAAAAGAAAGAAAAAAATCTTATTCAAGTTACAGAGTTGAAATCTCAAAGGTTCTGGAGGCACAGATAAGCTATAGTGTCTGGAGAGTAGATGCAGCTGTTTAGCCTCTGTCACGTAATCTATCCCCAAAGTCTCATGAAGGGAAGTAGAGGTGACAGTAGATTATAATGTGACTAAGCAGTTAAGGCTGGCTCCAGAATTCCTTACTTGGTTTGATTGATTTTTTTAACCTGTTGAACTTGGCTAAAATGTAGTTGTTTATAATCTGGAAGACTAGAGCAATATGGAGACCAATGAATTGTTTCTAAGATGGCACTTGCTGAGTTGCAGATGTAGGCTGATAGGACTTTAGGTCATCTATGGATTCTACTGGAAATGTACTCAGAATGAGGTGGAGAGTCTTGTGTTTAATGCCTCCTGATCCGTTTTCAGCAGCTGACCTGGTTGGTTGTGATGTGCTGATTACTGTTGTGTAATAGGTGTTGCTGCTGCTAAGTCGCTTCAGTCGTGTCCGACTCGGTGCGACCCCGTAGATGGCAGCCCACCAGGCTCCTCCATCCATTTCCTTCTCCAATAGGTGTGAGTAAACACCAAGTATCTTTTGGATACATAGTGTCAGATGGAGGGAGATGATCTTCTTGGTCTAGTAGCTGATTGTTCCTGAAATTGGTAATGATGAGTGAAATTCTATCTTGCGGCACTAGGAAGTGACCACATTGGGAAGGACAGTGTGGAATTTCCCATTGTCCACCTTTATTTTCCAAATGGCATATGACCAGTTCTTTTGACCATCATGGTCCTGTGACTGAGTGGCTAATGATGGCTCCAGAAATTTTCTCTTGACTTGACTTTTTTCCTAACCTCTTGAACCTTGCTAGTATACAATTATTTAGCATTTGTGTACTTATCAAGGTACATGTATAGCTTCATACTTACTAATATTTTTGAGTCTAGCGTGATAAACTGGCCAAAACAGGAAAAAAAGAAAATAAGAATGTGTATTAACTTTATCTCTGATTTTTGGATTTGGTGTGAATTTTGGACAGTGTTATATTTGCCAGGTGGCAAAGATAAAGAATCCACCTTCCAAGCAGGAGATGGCAGGATGTGGATTTAATCTCTGGGTTGGAAAGATCCCTGGGAGATGGAAATGGCAACCCATTCCAGTATTCTTACCTGGAAAATTCCATGGACAGAGGAGCCTGGCAGCCTATAGTCCGTGGGGTCGCAAAGAGTTGGACATGACTGAGCAACTGAACATGCGCACTTGCCTAAGGGTTTCTTTGTTTTATTCATGGCACTGGCTTGTAATATTTATGGTTTAGCCTAAATGACTTAAAGGTTTATCAGTTCTTTTTTACTGTAGCTTTAAAAGACATGAGCAATCGACTTGCCAATAACTATTTTAAATACAAACAGATAATTGTTTTTCTATAAAGGTCACATTCAGGATTCAGGGCTTGTGACTCTGAGGATGGCTATTTTTCTTAGGACAATTATTTAGCAAGTTGAAATGGATAGCTCCTAGGTCACTGATATTTATTCAACTTTGATTTTAATGCTTATTTACTTTCTGATTGTATAAAACATTGGAATTTAGGTACATCTTTTCAAGATGTCTTGATGTTCTCTATTTCTTTAATTGATGTTTTTAAGAAAAACTATTAGATTGAAATATTAAGTTTCAACAAGTAGCTTTGCCTTTTGACTTATAATAATCCCCAGTTTTATTAAAAGCTTGTTTTGTGGTAATCGTGAAGTGAAAATAGCTCAGTTGTGTCCGACTCTTTGCAACGCCATGGACTATATAGTCCGTGGAATTCTCTAGGCCAGCATACTGGAGTGGGTAGTCTTTCCCTTCTCCAGGGGATCTTCCCAACCCAGGGATCGAACCCAGGTCTCCCACATTGCAGGTGGATTCTTTACCACCACAAGGGAAGCCCAAGAATACTGGAGTGGGTAACCTGTCCCTTTTCCAGGAGATCTTCCCGACCCAGGAATCGAACCAGGGTCTCCTGCATTGCAGGCAAATTCTTTACCAACTGAACTATTGGGGAAGCCCTGTGGTAGTCATATATATATATATGTATTTTTTTACTTGATGGTGTATGAAAAAAATACTGAGTGGGTGAAGCAGTTAGACTAATTATTTAAGCTGAGATTACTTAGGATATGTGAAGTGTTTATATTACCCTGAGCAAATTGCTTATAGGAGGATCATTTAAATATACGTTTCCAATATCTTAGCTTTTAGATTTGCCAACTCTATAGATGTTGAGACTTTTCAGAATCTTATCATTGTACCAGCTAGTGGTTCTCCCTTGAATAAACTGCAAGACTTTGCACCTCACTGAAAACAACTCACCTTTGAAGGCAATACTCAATTATTCTTTCAAAAAAACATTAAGTGCCTGCGAAGGACTGTGTGCTGTGTTTATCACTGGGGATGAATATTGAATGAGACAAGTCTCTGCCCTCACAAAACTTAAATTCTAGTGGGGTGAGACTAACACCAGCAAGTAAACAATAAATAATAAACCGGGTACCCAGGAGAGTGCTTAATGCTGTGAAGAGTATAAAATAAGATGGTAGAATGCACTGTGGCCGGGATGGAGTGGTGTGGCCAGCCCTGAATAGAGTGGTGAGGGAATCTCCTAGAGAAGGTAATGTTTGGGTTGAATCAAAGTCTAAGAGGAACCAGCCACGTGAGCTGATGAGAGATGGCGTGCGAACACCGAGAACACTGAGGGTGAAAGCCATGATTTGGGTGTGAAGAATGTTGGAGAAATAGGAAGAAAGCTAATTGGCAGGGAGCCCATCACCATGTCCTAACCGATTCCCAGTGATAGGAGTGTGCAGGACCCTTCTTGTTGCTGTGTTTAGTCGCTCGATCACATCCAACTCTTTTGAGACCCCATGGACTGTAGCCCACTAGGCTCCTCTGTCCATGGAATTTCCCAGGCAAGACTACTAGAGTGGGTTGCCATTTCCTTCTCCAGGGAATCCTCCCACGTGAAGGATCAAACCCATTCTCCTGCATTGGTAGGCATATTCTTTACCACTGAGCCACCAGGGGATCCCGCACAAGACCCTGCAAGAAGTAATTTGTTCCTTATCCAGATGTTGAGAAGTATTGGGTTGGCCAAAAAGTTAGTTTGGGTTTTTTGTAAAATGGGATGGAAAACCCTGAATGAACGTTTTGGCCAGCCCAATGTTATGTACATGGAGTTTTGCTAAGCCTTGCAAAAGTTCAGGTGACTCAAGTTTGATTTCCTACCTAATTGTAGGAGCTTTGGGCCCCACCCCCCAAGTCGTGTGGATTTCCAGCACCCCATTTCCTGTTTTGCTCACCGTTTCTTTGGTGAGGGGAGGAAACTGCAGCAGATTTGTTCATCCATCGTGTTTTGGGTATTTGTGAACCAACAGACCAACATACTTGCTTTCAGAATTTGGTGGGTTCATGGTTGGTTGGTTGTTTTTTAACAAATTAGAGTTTTTAAAAAGAGTGTGTTAGTTTGCTAGAACTGTTGTAACAAAGCGCCACAAAACATATTGCTTAAACAATAGAAATCTATTGTCTCGCTTAAATCAAGGTGTTGACAGCTTTCTGAAAGCTGGGGAGGAAGAAATCTCTTCCCATTGTGTTTTTCTCCTGGCTTCTGGTGGTTTGCTCTTTGGTATTCCCTGGCTTCTGTTGTATCACCCTGACCCGTTTCTTCATCATGTGGCATTCTTCCTCTGTGTGTGTTTGCGGCCCCAAATATCCCTTTTTTGTGAAACACCAATCATACTGAATTAGGGCCTACCCTGCTCCAGTCTGACCTCATCTCTGCAGTAATCCAGTTTCCCAAAAAGGTCACATTCAGAGGTGCTGGGGGTTAGACCTTCAACGTAGGAATCTGGGGCAGGGGACCCAATTCAGTCCATAACAGGGTTGTGTATAGTTGGACTGAATTCATTGCTTCTCACAAATGGAAAAAATGAACAATGTCTGCAGGTTTCCTGAAGCTGTTTAACCCACTTTTCAGTTCAGGCACCGGGAAGCCATGGCTCTTTTTTGATTAATAACAGCTTAGTGTTTACTGAGCACTCACCACGGTCCTTTGTGCTAAGATCTTGATGTGTGTTGCCTTGTTGAGTCCTTGTACACACTCTCTGGAGATTATACTACAATCAACCTCACTTTCCCTCGAGGGAACTGAGGCTTAGTTGTATAAGGAATCTTGGGCTCTGTCGCCACAGGAGCTCTTGTTTCAACACCACTTTTCATACTCATCTTTTTTAAAAAATTATTTATTCATTTTTGGCTGCATGGGATCTTCCTGGCTGTGCTGGGTCTCCGTTGCTGCACATGGGCTTTCTCTAGTCATAGTGAACGGGAGCTACTCTCTAGTTGCGGTACTTGGACTTCTCACTGCGGTCAGTGGCTTCTCTTGTTGTGGACCATGGGCTCTAGGTGTGCAGGCTTAGTTGCAGCACATGAACTTAGTTTCCTTGAGGCATGTGGGATCTTCCTGGACCAGGGATCGAACCCGTGACCCCTGCATCGGCAGGCAGATTCTTAAGCACGGACCACCAGGGAAGTCCTTTCATACACAACCTTACACTGCTAGCCTTGGTGGAGTACTGGGAGCCACCAAGAGCGCTAACAACACCTCTAGGTAATAGGAATTTCTTGTCTTCCTCATTCTATTCCGCAGATGTTCCACGCTTCCCCTTGGTCTTTATACTTGAAAGATCTGTCATTGTGCATCAGGGCTGTGAAGATTAATTAGTTAATATTTGTGAAGCACTTTGGAGATGAAAAGCTCATGAACGCTAAGTAGAATTAAATTTGGTCTCCTGGTGCCAAGAAATAAACAGTTTTTTCTTGCCTGCTTGGGGTCAAGAGGTCACCTTAAGACGCAGGAGAGCCTGTCCAAACATTGAACAGCCTGTATTGATTACCACTCCCCACCCAGAGGAGAAGGTCTGAATGGTACCCTGATTCCCTTTGAACTCAGGTTGGATTCTGCAGGCTATTCAACAGTTGCCTCTCTGGAAAATAAAAAAGGTGATTGATATTGAACCAGGTTTTAAGTTTTAACAATTTAAGGGAGTTAAATTGAGTGCAACCCCAGAAATTCAGAGATGAATGTCCAAGTAGTGTGAAGAATGATTATTAAGGCTGGAAGTGACACAGTTCAGAACATGAGGTTGCTGTTGTTTCTTTCTCCTTTTCATTCGTTGTAACTTCGGCCCAAGGTGTGTGCCATAAAGTTCCGAAGTCTCACTCTTAATGATTTGAGCGGCTCATTGTTGGCGCTGCCTTGCCCGTTGTCCTTCCTGGTAGCCAAAATCCTATACAACAAGCTGTAACATATCCTCAAATGAACTTCGGCAAAGAGTGTTTGGCGATGGAGGAGAAGATAAATTCACAGAACAAATAACTGTAAAAAGGTATGACTTGTAAGAATTTATAAGCCACATTAGGAGCCAAACTGGAAACTGAATCTTGGACTTCTAATGACTATTCTTTCCTTCTCCTTTTGGCTAGATCTTCTGAGCACTGCCCTCAACAGGTATTTAACAATTGCTTTTCCAAAGGACAGTGGACTGAATGAACCCTGACTATTTATCAACAATCTTTTTTTTTGCAAAGGATCTGTTTTCCCAGAATATATTGACCTTTATTCCAGTCTTGTCTATGAGCAAGCCTCTGTCTGTTGAATTCAGCTCCTAGAACCTCAGCTTTGACTGAATAAATAGGTAAGGTGAGGAATCAGTGACTCAGTTCCACCAAGAATGAGAGTGGATAAGGTCAGAGTTAGGAGTGGAGAGAAATAGCCAGTGGTATTTGGGTCAAGAGACAGACAGGTATACATGCACACACTGACTGCACAGGTAGAGCTATTTCCCAGGTTCTTAACCTCCTGAACCCAATAATAGTGGCTCCTGTTCACTCCCCCCTGCATTATTCCACCTGTCTAACCCATGTGACTCTGGACAGTTACCAACCTGCCTTGGTTTTGGCCACTACTAGATATTCTCCATGGCCTCCCCTGGTGGCCCAGTGATGCCTTTGAATTGGGGTGCTGGAGAAGACTCTTGAGAGTCCCTTAGACTGCAAGGAGATAGAGCCAGTCCATCCTAAAGGAAATCAGTCCTGAATACTCATTGGAAGGACTGTTGCTGAAGCTGAAGTTCCAATACTTTGGCCACTTGATGCTGAGTCATTGGAAAAGACCTTGGTGCTGGGAAAGATTGAGGGCAATCAGGAGGGCAAGAGGAGATGCGAGTGTCAGAAGATGAGATGATTAGATAGCATCACTGACTCCATGGACATGAATTTGTGCAGACCCTGGGAAATAGTGGAGGACAGGGAGACCTGGAATGCTGCAGTCCATGGGGTCCCAAAGAGTTGGACATGACTGAGCAACTGGACAACAACGATAACAGATACTCTCCTGGCACCCACAGCAGGTTGAGACATTTTTCTTCTCTTAATTTCTCCTCAGGAGACTTGCATCTTCATTAGATTGCTTTCTTATCCTGTCTTCCCTCTGTTCCCAGTTCAGCTGTCTTTCTCCTACGTGTGTATTTTGGGAGGTAATTCAGGATAGGTGAAGATTACCTGAGTTTGAATCCTGGCTCTGCCACCTAGAACATGTATGTAGACTTTGGGGAAGTTATTTAGCTTCTCTGTCTCAGTTTCCTCATCAGTAAAATGGGGGGTATTAATAATACCTATTTGATTACAGAATTAGATGAGATAATGTGTTCAACTCTTAGGGTGTGGCCTGTAATGTGTTCAGTTAGTGTTAACTGAAGAGAAGGTATATTGTCCTGTTTACTTCCTTCAATTCTTACCTGGGTACATTGGACAGTCACTATCTGTTTTGCTTTGTGGTGGTTTAGTCATTAAGTCATGTGCGATTCTTTGTGACCCCATGAACTGTAGCCTGCTAGGCTCCTCTGTCTATGGAATTCCCCAGGCAACAATACTGGAGTGGGTTGCCATTTCCTTCTCCAGGGGATCTTCCACACCCAGGGATTGAACCTGTGTCTCCTGCATTGCAGGCAGATTCTTTACCAACTGAGCTTTAGTTCTTCCTTTTTTATTTGTTCCTGTACCACTGGTGATAAGAGGAAAAGTCCTAATTGCTGATAGATCAGTTCCTTGTTGAAACTTGTAATACTCCAGGTTGAAAGTGAAAAGATAAAGCACAATTAGATAAATTCTCTTTTCTTGTAGCTTAGTGTATCAGGAAAAGAGATATGCCAAGAAAGGATTACAGTGTAGCTTAGAAAGTGCTGGACCCCAAGAACAAACCAAGATTAGAGGCAGAACAAAGGAAGACAATGTTGAACTATATGGAGTAGATTAGGGAGCAAGGGTTGATCATGGAGGGCTTCACTGAGAATGTGGCACTTGAGCTAGTTCTTTTTAAAAAATATGTATTAATGTCTGGCTGCACTGGGTCATCTTTGCTGCATGCGTTTTTCTGTTTGCAGCGCATGGGCTTTTCATTGCAGTGGCTTCTCATGTGAAGCATGGGCTCTAGGGCACTGAGGCTTACATGGTTGTGGCATGTGGGTTCAGTAGTTGCAGCTCCCAGGCTCTAGAGTTGTGGCACATGGGCTTAGTTGTGAGGCATGTGGAAAATTCCCAGATCAGAGATCAAGCCCATGTCCCTGGAATTGGCAGGTGGACTCCTCACCACTGAGTCACCAGGGAAGCCCTTGAGCTAGTTCTTGAAGAGGCATTTTCTAGTCATACAATACAGGAAGAATTCCAGGAAGAAGGAACCTCACAAGTAAGACAGTGGACATACAAATAGCATTGGAAAGACTATATAAGAGCAACAGTGATATATGTGGCTGGAGGGAAGGTTGTGGGTCATGCTCCAGGGAAGGTGAGGTTGGGCGATCAGACACCCAAATCATGGAGAGTGTTGTGGGCAGGAAAGCAGCTTGGCCTTTACCTTTAGTCAGGGTTGCAGTTAAAGGGCTTTGGCAGAGGAATGAGGCTGCATTTATATTTGCATTTTAGGTGGACAGCCATACTAGCATTCTCCATAAGATGTGTGGGGGAGGAATGATTTAGAAAGCCAACGACTGTAACCATGCTGTACAGTATGGATGAGAGATGGTGAGGGACCTGGGTTGGTCCTCTCCTATGGAGAGGAGAGAAATCAAAGAAATACTTTGACACAGGATTCAGTATCTGATAGGTACGAGTGCTGTTGGAGAGGGGGCCTCTGGAAACATTTCCTGAGTTTCTGCCCTGAGAGCTTGATGGAGTGGTATGCAGTTCACACCAGAGGGAGCGTGGGAGGAGAGGATGAGGCTGTGTTGAACTCCATTTAGGGTGTGTTCAGTTTAGATGGTGTTCTGTAGCCAATAGGCAGGGAAAGAGGGCTTGGGTGTGAGAGGGGGCTGAATTCAGGCACACGTTCAGAAGTCAGCAGCAGATGATACTTAAAAATTTGGAGGATAGATGAGATGGCATTGATGAAAGAAGGGCAGAAGAATAAAACCTGGAAATTCAAGAAATACCAACATCTGGGGGAAGTAAAGGGAATGGGGGTGGGAGAAACAACCCAGGGGCAGATGCAGTGGGGGAAAATGCAGAGCATCTGGGAGAGGATGAGATCCTGGGTGCCAGGAGGGACCAGAGGTTCAGTAATGAAGGTTCAACACCATCATCACCCCCACACACCAAATATGTTGAAGTGAGAGCTTCCCATTGGATCTAGCAGATGTGTGGTCACTGGGAGTCTGTGGCAAAGCCATAGCAGGTCATGGAGTGGGAAGAGCAGGAAGTTAAAAAGTCCATTCTTTTTACAAAATCGGGCCATGAACGTGCTGGTCCTTACTCTAGAGTTTTATGCGAAAACTTTTGGGTGCAAGTGACGTTTTAGAGAAACACAGAAGACAAAAAACCATCATAAGCTTTGTGAATTGAGACACAGTGAAAACTAGCCGTACTCTACTCCTGACGTCCGTCCTGTTCTTCAGGACCTGCCCATGCTTTTATGTTAGTTTCTCTCCTTTTCTTTCTCCTCCCTCCCCGTTCGACAGAGCTTTCTTGAATACTGATTATATGCCAGGTACTGGGGGCTGCCAAGCTGAGTGGAGACAATAGCCCTTCTCTGCAGGTCCTCTCCCCTGAGGGTGAAGAGAGTGGTGTGCATTAATGGCGATGGAGTTTGGGCTAAGAAGGGTGGGGGTGGCTTCAGTTGTGGTAGGTCTTGCAACATGGGTAGATGGTCACCAGAGCACTTCAGCAAAGCCAGTCGAGCCTGCAACATCGAGAAGATGCAAGAGACCAGAGCTTGAGTGAAGAATGCGGCGTTGTGTGGCTCGAGTGGAGAGTGCTTGGCTCTCGATGTTAGGAGTTGTTCCAGATGAGGCCGGAAATGCTGATGAGGGCTGTATGGGATAGGTTCTTTTCTGCATTTTTCACAACATGGACTTTGGAAGAATCCTTAAAAACTTGAAATTGTTTAGTCAGAAAAAGTCTTAAAAATCATTTCAGTTTGGCTTAAAGAAAGTTAATTCTGGTGATGATGTAGAAGAGGTGTTTTCTTACATCCAGTCTTTCATATAAAATTTAAAATTTGATTTTAAAAATGTTTGTTTCAAGCATTATGATAGAATATATATATATGTATTGGAGAAGGAAATGGCACCCCACTCCAGTATTCTTGCTGGGATAATTCCATGGACAGAGGAGCCTGGTGGGCTACAGTCCATGGGGCCATAAAGAGTCAAACGCGACTGAGCGACTGACACACACACACACACACACACACACACACACACACACACACACACACACGTGTATATGTATATATGTCTATAAAATGTATTTCTTACAGTGTCACGTTATAACATTATAGCAATACTTTTATACATATTTAAACATGATATTCTCGGTTTCTATAAGTGAAGTCATTTTTGTTGAAGAAGGAATTCATAGGGCCTGGACTCCATCTTAGGCCTGTTTGTGCTGATCATGCTCGGCCACCTCTCTAATGGACTCTGAACTCTGTGCTTAGTGCCTATGGAAACGACAATAGATAAGACCCCCTCCGGACAGGGGAACCTTGAAGATTATATCCAGGTTACTCATCACCTAAGAGAAAACATACACTGATCCCCCTACCTCCGGACAGGTCATAAATTTTTCTGTAACCTCGGGCTTATTGATTATTAACTGTTTGGAATGTAACCTCAGGCTTATTGATTATTGACTGTTTGAACACATAACACATGAATGATGGGGTTATTGTGATTGTATTTACCTTTCCTTTATTTATGTAAGTCTCAAGGAATTTGGGGTGGTGGGTTCAGACACGTACACATGGGGTATAAAAGATTTTCACAAATGCTGATCGGGGTCCTTGGCTAAGAGGAGACTCTGCCTTGGGCCCACCGGTGTAATAAACTGCACTCCACTATCTGCATCATCCTTCTGAGTGAGCTTGTTTCCCGGAACGCGTGGCTACCACATTGTGACCACTCTTTTTCTATAGAAAAATGAATTTGAGTGTCAAAGGACAAAACTTTGTGTGTGAGAACCATAAGCTAAAAGATCCTAATATCAGATCTCTGATGTCTTTTAAAAATGTTGACCTTTCTCTCTGTGTATTATGAGAAAATTCCAGAACTCATGATCCCTAAACTGGAAACCTATGTTCCATGTGTTTGCCAGCATAGGTAACAAAGCTGTATTATGGATGCCTTTCAAAGGTTGCATGAATGTTTTGGTATTTAAGGAACAAGTCTTTGAGCTTGTCATGGGAGTCACATAGTTCTGGAAACCAGTTTTTAACCTTAAACTTTGCTCACATTGAACTCTAGAATATTGTGGTTTTTGAAGACCAGCTGGTGAATGCATTCAGGCACATTTAAGTTTTCTGAATGGCTATTAAAGACCTTAAGACAATCAGACTCAGGCTCGAGGAAAGGACTTCCTGTAGGAATTTAATATTTTTAAACTGTGGGCTGACCACGGACTGGTATTTATTGGTATTCTTGACTCCAGGAGTCCCAAGGATAATAGCTAAGGGTTTTGTTGCTATTTTTTCTCTTCTCCCAGCTCTACAGTTGAGCTACCCTTCAATTTGAAACATTGCATATTTTCACACTTCAGCTTTGAGGCTTACTATTTCAATGTACAATACAAACAGTTACTGAGGGAAAATGACAAAATTTCAAACTTGATCTGAGGTAAATAAGTTGTTAGTTGACCTTCTTTCAATCTTCATAAATTCCTGAGCCTCATGATGTTATCAGAATAAAAGTATGGACTGTTGAAATATTAATTTCAATTTATTGAGAATTTTTGTACTTATTACAAAATAGGTTTACATATTTTATGTTCACAACTCTACATTCATAACTTCTTACAGTCTGTGAATATTATTTATGAGAGCTGTACTAACTTGAGTTTCCTAAAATCATTCTCTAATGTTTTTGAGATCGATGTACAGTTTGACGTAACAGTACAAATAGACCATGTAACCACTCACTGAAGATAAATGATGTTTTTATGCTGAAAGAATAAGACTGTTTCTTGCATTTTCAGCCACGTGTATAGCAAATCATGAGTTGAAGAGTCTGAATACATCAGTCTTTTTTTCTGTTATATTTCTTTAATAGAGCTTTTCTGTTTCTTTTTTCTTCCTTTTTTCAGAAAATTTTTCATTGGAGGATAATTGCTTCACGAAGTTTTGGTTTCTGCTGTACAGCAACACAAATCAGTCATAATTATATATCCCTTCCCTTGTGAGTGTCCCTCCTTTCTCCTGCCCCACCCCTCTAGGTCATCACAGCATGCCAGGTGGGCTCCCTGTGTAATACGGCAATTTCCCATTATCTATCTGTTTTACAGTTAATAGTGTATATATGTCAATATTACTTTCTCCTACCCTTCTTCCCCTGCTGTGTCCACAAGTCCATTCTCTACATCTGTTGTCTCCATTCCTTCCATGCAAATTGATTCATTAGTACTATTTTTCTAGATTCCATATATATGCATTAATATACAATATTTTTATATTTCTGACATTTCTTTCTAGATAGCAGGCTCTAGGTTCATCTACCTCACTACAACTGACTCAAATTCATTCCTTTTTGTGGCTGAGTAATATTCCATCACATCTTATTTATCCATTTACCTGTTGATGGACAGCTAGTGAATACCTCACAGTCTTTTATATTATTTTATTTGTTTCTCTCTTTATTTATATGTCATTTATTTTGCCATGAACTGTAAAATTGTAGGTAGTTCTACAGTAGTTGGGGGCAGATCAGTCAGATCATGAATCACCTAGATGTTTTCAAAGGTCCTTTTTTGTTCTGTCAATTACTTTTTGTCCATATTTGGCCATTTGGGGGGCCAAGTTTGTCTTCATTTATCAATGGTCATAATTGTGAATAGAAAATAAGTCAGCCAAGTCCAATTAGCATTATTATCTGAAAGTGAAAGTGTTAGTTGCTCAGTGGTATCCTATTCTTTGCAATTCCATGGACTGTAGCCCGTGGGAGCCCATGGGACTGAGCCCATGCAGGCTCCTCTGTCTTTGGGATTCTCCAGGCAAGAATACTGGGGTGGGTTGCCGTTTCCTCCTCCAGGGGAGCTTCCCGACCCAGGGATTGAACCTGGATCTCCCACACTTCAGGCAGATTCTTTACTGTCTGAGCCATCAGGGAAGCGCTATTGTCTATAATGTATCAGTTATCTTGACTACAAAGTGACTTGCTCTATAGCAATTAAAAAACCTTAGGGGCACACAGGGCTTCCCAGGTGGCAAGGTGGTAAAGAACCCGCCTGCCAGTGCAGGTGATGCAGCTTCAATTCCTAGGTTGGGAAGATCCCCTGGAGAAGGAAATGGAAACCCACTCCAGTATTCTTGCTTGGAGAAGCCTATGGGTAGAGGATCCTGATGGGTTACAGTCCATGGGGTCACCAAGAGTCAGACACAACTCCACAACTAAACAACAGTAACGAGGAGCACACAACAGTAAGTGTTCACTGCTCCTGTGTCTGGTGTCCCTGAGGTCCTGCTGATCGGCTGAGTTGCCTGTGTGTCTAGGGTTGGCTGGCTATAGGATGGGGTGAGGTGACTTGGCTCCGCCACACCCATCTCTCCTTCTCCCATCAGTCTTGGCAGTAACAATGGATCTAGAGAACCAGCCCCAGTGTACAGGTCCATAAAGCTTCTGCTTACATCATGTCTGCTGACCAAAGCACATCACTCTGGGCTGAGCCAAGTCAAGAGGCAGCCCAGGGGCCAGCCCACCCATGGAAGATGTGCATTGCAAGATTACAAGGTAGAGGGCATGGCTCCACGGAGAAGTGAAGAACTGGGGCCAAATGTTGCAATCTGTCATGTAAAATATAGATTTTTTGATTGAGACCAATTGGTTTTACTTCTTACCCATCACTTATATTGTCTGCTTGCTTTAGCATTTTTTAAAAACATATTTATTTGGCTGTGTTGGGTCTTTGTTGCAATCTTTTCTTGGGGCATGCAGGCTCTGTTGCTCCACAGCAGGGCTCTTAATTCCCCGACCAGAGATTGAATCCACATCCCATTCATTGCAAGGCGAATTCTTAACCACCAAGACCTCCAGGAAGTCCCTTTCCTTTAGGATTACATCAGGGATTATTTGGTGGTAAACAACAGAAACTCATTCAAGTTGCCTTGAAGGTTACTGCAAACAGAACAGGCAAGCTCAGAGACACAGAAAAGTGGAAAACCAAGAACAAGCAGTTCTCACGGGTACTGTGACTGCTAAAGAATTTGAGGCCATTTTGTCTGTGAGAGTCTGAATAGCTTCTCTTCTCTGCTTCTATTTCTTCTCTCTTGCTCGTAACCCATCATGGACTCCTCAATGCCAATTCTGCGTGGCCTTTCAGTTCAAGCACCCATCATATCTCTGTCTGAATCTGCCGGTCTCAAATTCCTCTTCCGGCCTCCTGCTCGTGGATTGATCATTCTTGGGTCTACTCTCTTTGTCTCCCAGGGCTGAGTTCTCAGATTTTTATCTCTGTCTTTACTCCTTCACCTACTGAGTTGGTCTAGTCCCATGACTTTAAACACTGGCACAATGCTGATGACTCATACATTTCTATCACCAGCCTAGTCTTCTCCCTTGAACTCCAGACTCACATAGACTGTATCTTATTCCACATTTCCACTTGCATATATCTTACAGTCATCTCAGACTTAGTCCACTTGATGTCCTCCTTATAAACCTACACTTCTCAGACTTTATCAGTAAACAGTAATTCCAGTTTCCCATTTGTTGAAGACTCTCTTTCTTGGGATTTTTTGTTTGTTTGTTTGGTCATGTATTTATTTTTATATGCATATACTACAGTTTTAATATGTATATAGTATCTATATTATAAAAGGAAGCAGATTTGCAAACTTAATATGATACAGATGAAATCTATAGTCTTGTTCTTTAGGATGCTTTGTAATTTCATTTATGGCTATCTTAAACACAATAGATGCTTATATGTGCCTTAAACATGAGTTTCATTTTTATTTTGTGGTAGTTTACACTTAATGTAAACTTCACCCTCTTAACCATTTTTATGGGTAATAATTCTGAAACTCTGTATCCATTAAACAGTGACTCCCCTTTTTTAGCTCCTCCAGCCTCTGGTAAGAACCACTCTACTTTATGTTTCTACAAATTTGACTACTTCAGATGCTTCATAGAAGTGGAAACATATTTTTTTTGTGTGACTGACTGCTTGACATGATGTCCTCAAAGTTCATTCATGTTGGAGCATGTGGCAGCAATTCCTTCCTTTTTAAGGCTGCATGATAGTCCACTGTAGGATAGATCACACTTGGTCCATCCATCTGTGAGTGAACAGTTGCTTCCACCTCTTGCATATTGTGAATAGTGCTATGAACATGGGTGTGCAAACATCTATTTCAATTCTTTTGGGCTTATATACCCAGAAGTGGGATTGTTGGATAATATAGTAACTATATTTTTAATTTTTTGAAGCACCTCTGTACCATTTTCCACAACAGTCACCCCATTGTACAGTTCTACCAACAGTACCCTAGGATCCCAGTTTCTCTTACATCCAATAATTGGGGTCTTTGTAACTGTTCCCATCTTAATCCATGTTAGATGGGTAATGAGATCTATCAGCTAATCCTCTTGATTTATGTTCAAAATATATCCCCCGTCCAACTACTTCTCATCTTGTCCATCACTGTGACTTTTTCTGTATAATCACCGTTGGCTCTTGTGTGGACCACTGTAGTAGTCTTCTAGTTCCCCGGCCAAGGATGGAACCTGGATCTCCTGCATTGGGAGCTCGGAGTCTTAGACACTGGACCCCCAAGAAGTCCCCAGAATGGTAATTTTAAAATATAAGCCAGGTTTTATCACCCTTCTTCTCATAACATTTGCATGGCTCCTATCACACTTTGGGTAAAATCCGAAGTCTCTTCCTTAGTGTATAATGTCGTAAAAATGCTTATCCCCTTACTTCCGTGGCTTTAGACACACTGACCTCTTACTGTGCCCTACAACACACTAAGACTGTTTCTGCCTCAGGGCCTTTGCCTCTGTTGTACCCTCATCCTGGGTGGCTTTACTCATAGACAATTACTTGATTCACTTCTTCCTTAATTCAGTTGTCTGCTCAGTTGTGACCTCTTCAAAGAGCCTTTCCCCAACTACCTGATCAGAAAAGGCACTCATTGTTAACCTTCACTGAGCACTTGCCACTCTGACATCATGTGTGCTGTGTACCCAGTTGTGTCTGACTCTCTGTAGCACTATGGACTGTAGCCCGCCAGGCTCTTCTGTCCATGGAATTTTCCAGGCAAGAATACTGGAGTAGATTGCCATTTCCTACTCCAGATGACCTCCCCAACCCAGTGATTGAATCTGCATCTCCTGCATTGGCGGGGGGATTTTTTTTACCACCTGGGAAGCCCCTCTGATGTCATACTGTACTTATTTGTGATAGTATGACTAGTTTTCTCCTCCAGGAGAATTTGAGCACTATGAATTCTCTCTGAGCATCTGCAAGAGTATCTGGCACTTCAAAGATGCTCAATAAATATTTGTTGAATGAATGAGTAAGAGAACACTCTGTACGCTTGTATCTAAACAGCTTTGGTCATGGTGACAGATACCTAGTGTACACCTGGTGTCCTAGTTGGGGGCTTCTAAGGAGAATGCCTGTAGTTTTTCTTCCTCCTCCAGGTGATTTCACCAGCTGTTATCCACTTGATGGCTGTTGCTCAAGAGATCTGAGTGGGAAAGTATAGATAAATACCTCATCCAACCCCTTAGGGAAAAAAAATTCAAGAATTGGTGGGAATTATTTGCCTCTGTCCTCTTGGCCCCAAATCACCCTTCCTAAGTGAGTTTTAAGCTGCTCTTTATTACCTGCAGTCACATTCCCTGCTGTAATGTGGGTGCAATGCCTCATTTGCACAGTGAATGCCGAAAATGGGTTTTAAAACAGAAAACAAAGTCAGAAATTCCTCTGCATGGGAGATGGTAGTTTGACAAGTCTTTGAATTACATAATGGAATCTCCTCTTACTCTCTTTATAAAATATATCAAACTGTCAAAAACAATGAGCTTTTCTTCCCAGGTTGTTTGGGATATTCCTGGCACTTCCAGCTGCCATCCTGTCCTAGAGGGGCTCTGGGATTAGAATTATGTGTAGTGGCTTTGTTTTCCCCCAGCTGGGTTTGTGATGAAGTTATTCTGATGGAAGCGCTCAGTTGATTCTAAAGGGTGTGTGCACATGCTCGCTGAGCTGAGCGCTTCTACCTTAAATGGTCTTCCATGCTGTGGAAGAGAGCTTCCAGTGCATCATTGTAGTGATCATGTCATAGGGTTGGAACATGATCTTTGCCTATTCACGCCTCCTTATGGCTTTGAGAAGTCTCTTTCAGTCTTACTAGTCTGTTAGAGACACTGATATTTAAACATGGTCTGTAGGCTCCTGGGGTCTTTGAATAGGTAACCAGGGGTTTGTCAGTTGCGAAAGATTGAATGATGGCTGCAAACACTGTTGTTAGTTTCTCAGTTTGGGTGCTGCTTACACAGCATGTTCACTTTGAAAATTCAGCTCATCTGCTTACGAGTTGTATACTTTTCTGTGTTTTATACCTCAGTAAAAAGACTCTCTTAAGAAAACAAACCAACCATATTTCCTATCTGCAAGAATATCTCCTCTTGGTGGAGATATTCAAATAGAAGATCACAGACTCAGATTAGTGCTGGGATTAAAGCAAGCCTATTATAGGAGCCCAAATACAAGGGTTCAACCTCATCTTTTAATGGGATGGAGGAAGATCGGAGAGAAGATTTGAATGGAATTTATCTATTACCTTTTCTTGGCTTCCTCCATACACGATAAGATTCATGTAGAGAAAACAAGAATAAGTCAGTTAGATTCTAGTGCTGTGGTAGCATGCTTAGAAGATAAAATAATTGCTTAAAAAAGCATAAATTGTGCTAAAAATATCATTTCCTTCAGGGAACTTGTTGATAAATTGTCTCCCCAGTCCTGCTTCATTTTTGGCATGGATGAGTGAGTGTTGAAACACATGACTGTGGGTTGGTTGTCCATTGGTGTGTTTCGTTCCTGTGAAATAGTTGGTATTAACGACTAGCAGTGACCCTGTGTTGGAGGAGAGTGGTGTTAGTGTTTGTGTGTTAGGGGTGGTGGAGTAGTGATTGACATTTTAAAAGCGTTTTTGTTGCTTAGTCATTTATATGTCCAACTCTTAGCAACCCCATGGAAGAATTTTTCGGGAAAGAATACTGGAGTGAGTTGCCATTTCCTTCTCCAAGAAATCTTCTCAATCCAGGGATCAAACCCACATCTCCTGCATCGGCAGGCAGATTCTTTACTACCGAGCCACCAGGGAAGCCCTTTTTGAGTAACGTTGACTGTGAAAGAGGCTGATAAGACAGAATGTTTTTATTGTTTCTTTTCATCATTATGATTGAACAGAATTGTAATAGGCAATAATTAGCCAGCCTTCCAAGGTGATATAAAGCTGAATTCTCAAGTCTAAGTGCTTTGAGCTCATAGTAGGAACTGACAGGCAGAGATAGGAACTGTTGGACAATCAGAATCCTTAGAGTAGAGAGCACCCAAATTGGTCTTTGAACAGCGGGCTCCAGACATGTGGGTGCAGAAGAAATACCTTGCTAATATTTAAAGTAGATTCCTAGGTTCTGCCCCCAGGTTCTGTGGGTCTCAGAAGGGAAGCCCAGCATTGAGAATGTGTGGGCGGTTCACAGAGGACTCTGAGAAGTGATGACAGGAAGTGAAGGCAGGGGTGAGAGGAGGATTGGTGGAAGGCAAGTGCTTGGAAGAAGGAAGAAAAAAAAAAACAGCGTTCACTGAGGAGGCAGGCTGATTCCCAAGATAGAAACAGAGACTGTTTCTGAGAAGAAGTAAATGTAGTGTATAGTCTCTGACATTGGAGGGACTGATGCTGGAACAGATAATAGCAATGGAAACTGTCAACCATAGGATGCTATGATCTGTAATTGTTGACTTTATTGGAAGGTGGCTTAAGAATGAGGCTAATATTTAAATGAAAATGTCACTCTAGAGGAATGTGGGCCTTAAGACATCAGACCTGAAACTAATCTCAGAGTAGCTTCTTGTTCTAACCTATCATTGGAAGGAGGAAAAGACTGGGAGCCCCAGAGCCAGGGAAGTAACTTGGTGGAGAGATCAGCAGAACTTCAACTGAAATTCAGAAATAGCTTGATGAGGAACCATTCCACTTACTTGTTCACTAATCAGACACTTATTGTGCACCTACTACCTGCTCAGTCTCCTGGGCGGGGCCCTGAAATTGTGCTGTAAAAGAAAAAAATGATCATCTTTGCCCTCAAAGAGTTTGTAGTCTAACAAACGAGTCAGTTGTAGAATAAGCACAGGAATTTCCCCTACTGTGGTTCTGTCTCCCATGATGACAGTTACATAGAGCAAGGTTGTTTTATTAGGAAATAAGCTTTGCATTATGCAGCCCCCTACTGATTACAGTATTATTGAAATAAGGACCTGTGTATAGGATGAGCCATACAGCCCTCTCAACAGCTGCACTGTTTGAATGGCAGGTTGCTGCTTGGACCTAAGATTTTTGACTTAATGCAAGCTGCTGTGATTTAGTGGGGTATTGTATGGCTCTTCTACTTGAAATGTACTGTGCAAGGCTATCACCTAGGTGTCTTGTTAAAAATGCAGGTTCTGTGTGTTGAGAGTGAGGGCTAAGGTCCTGCATTTTCAGCAGACCCCCCAAGGGTGCTGATGCTGGCAGTAGGTGGACGACGCTGAATAGCAAGAATCTAGAAACTTGGAGATATTTAGAGGCTCTTCTGAGTCACTGAAGAGCTCCTCCAATGTAAGTAGTTGGGTTTTTGTTAGTTTGGATCAATTGGTTTTTTTTTTCAGCTTGTAATTATAAATAGGTCCATTGTAACTACAAAAATACCTTTGCTGTTGAAATTCATCCAGAAAAACAACTTTATGATTGCAAGTCCTTTCTAACGCATTTTCATTGAAAAAAAACTATAGCCTCATTTTGGAGAAAACCAGATTTCTTGAATACACCAACTATCACATTATTGCAGCACAGACTGTAATTACAAGTGTGACAAATGTTATAAAGTAAATTGGAAGAACCCTGGGGATATCTATATTGGGGTGCTCTATATGTGTGCATTTGGATAGAAGCCACACTGGTTTCTTTTTCTGCTCCTCATCTCAATCTTATATTAGTACATAAGTTAGTACATCCTGGTGCAGAAAGTCTTGAAGCAGAATAGCATTATTACCTGAACCTCTTCCAATAGCCAAAGCCAGTGAAACCACACATTCCGTACACATTTTGGAATATCAGCCCTTTCACTTCCGGCTCATAGTTTGTTTATAACAAGCAGAAGGAGAAAAGTTATTACTCTCAGATTGCTATCATGCTTGACACTATCGGACTTTTTAAAGGTTTTAAGTGAATAAATTGAGCTTTTGTGTAGGCGTGTTTCTTTTTTTAAGTTGTTTGATATGAGGGTAAAAATTTAATTGCAGAAGATTGTATAGAAAACAGATTCTCTCTGGAATCTTTTTAAGAGTGATTTTCTCGTCTTTTGAGCGACAGTATTGAAGAGTACAAAAAATCGTAGGGAGATTTTCTGTTCGACCTTCTTGATTAATTTCCTTCCATTGTGTGTTGGCCTCCATGTTCAAATTAGAAATTTCCATGGCTGATTACAGGGGCATTAATGCTGTTGTTATTCCAGATTCCTTTGACACTTAGAATTGAAGAACTTGCAATATCTTTATAATGAGAAAGGACCTTGGTACTTAATGTAGCCCAGTGGTTCAGCATTCTGTGGTGGGCTCAGCTGTGGAGTGACTGACATTTGAATCCCGCTTCTTTAAGGATGTCTGTGTTCAGTAACCTTCCCGTCAACATCTGTATGTGAGATTTGACCATATGGCCCCTCCTGAAGACCGTAATGAAATATGTAGTATTTCTAAAGAACAGCAGAAAAAATAGAAAATGACCACATATCAAAAGGTTTTTCTTATTGTAGACTTTTTTGGGAGGAGTGCCGTTAACATTTTTCTTGTGTGAGCATGGAGTCCTTATTACTGATCTGTGTAGAGACAGACCAAATGAGGTAGATGACAGTGAACTTGACATTGTCATTGAGAGGATAGGACTCAAGGGGTCAAGGTATCTTTTGTTTTGCTTATAGTTTTGCTTGTAGACTTCCCTGGTGGCTCAGATGGTAAAGTGTCTGCCTACAATGCGGGAGACCCGGGTTCGATCCCTGGGTCGGGAAGATCTCCTGGAGAAGGAAATGGCAACCCACTCCAGTATTCTTGCCTGGAAAATCACGTGGACAGAAGAGCCTCTTAGGCTGCAATCCATGGGGTCGCAGAGATGGACACGACTGAGTGACTTCACTTTGTAGTTTTGAGGCTTCTGTACTTCTGACTCTAACAAAAATTTGACTCATGTAACACTGCCAGTTTTGACCTATGGAAGTATTTCATTTGGTTCTACCCAATTTTATATTATTCCATGGCTATAGGACCTGAACATTTTTGATACTAAGAAGCTCCATTTGTGCAATGACTAGGAAATGACTGTCCTGTGGTTAGTCGCTCAGTCGTGTCTGACTCTTTTTGACCCCAGGGACTATAGCCTGCCAGGCTCCTCTGTCCATGGGATTCTCCAGGCAGGAATACTGGAGTAGGTGCCATGCCTTCCTCCAGGGGATCTTCCCAACCAAGGGATCGAACCCAGGTCTCCCACATGGCAGGCATATTCTTTTTACCGTCTGAGCCACCAGGGAAGCCCATGAAGAGCCTGCCAGGGTTCAGATTGCCTGGGTTTGATTTCTAGCTCAATAGAATCAGCTGTGTAATATTGAGAAGGTTACTTAACCTCTCCCAGCCTTGGTTTTTTCTAAAAGATGTGTCCCTCTGAGGATGAAATGAGATGATGTTGTGAAGTCCTTACATAGTACATATAACATTGTAAAGCACTTAATAATAGTAGTGCTACTGGGCATTGGTTGAGCTCTATTAATACTCTTTTTCATATAATACCTTGTTAATATCAATAAATATTTCTAAATACTTGTTTTATATATTATATAAAATAAACATTACATATTATATAGCTTTAATGTTTAGAATAATAGGTTAGCATCTATTAGATCATGTAGATCCTGTAACTTGACCAGAGCAGTCTTCATGGAGAACTTTCCTCCTTTCAGGATGAATGGTTGTGGGGTGGTTGGGTGTTGGCTTGGAAGTGCTTAGAGAGAGGAAATATTGATCAGTCACTGACTGAGTACACCCTTCTTTGGTGTTTTCCTTTTAATAGAAAGTCTATTACTGATCTGAGTTCCTTTCTGTAGGAAAGTTCACTTTAGACAGTGACATTGAGCTTGAGTTTTTATTTTAATGATAGAGAATTGAAAAGTGGCATTCTCAGAAGGTATGGTGGATTCTTTCCAGTGTTATATGAAATGAGGTTTGACATAGACCTTAAAATGGAATTATTTGCCTTCATTGCTTTGTGTTTAAAGTACCTCCTACCTTCTGCAGATTACAAGAATATTTTGTCTGGATTGGGTAATTAGGTATAACCGCATTTGGAATGTCGAATCAAGCCTTTTTTTTTTTTTTTTTAAGCCATATGATATGTTGCAAGACCTCCTGATGGAGAATCTTAATGATAATAAGCGTTAAGTGAAGAGGAAGGGTTAAGGTTCAAGTCAGTTAAATAGAAATAGGTTGGTTGATGGTTCAGAGAAGTGGTTTTCAAATTTACTCATCCAGTTGTTCCTTAGGACCCATGTCATCCTTTCAAAGGGAAGTCAGAACAAGAAAACCCCACAAGTTCCCCACATTTTTCGTTATAAAAACTACTAAGCCTGGTTATCTAATCTGATGTTCGTGGCTGCGAGACTTAAGTGCCACAGGGAGGTTATAGATGAGAGAATGGAGAGCTCCCTGCTCTGGGGCCCTACAGCTCACTGATGTGGTGAGTGAGGGAGGCGGCTTTGACCTTCCTATCCCACTGACTTGTTAATAATCCCCCACAACTGTCTTTATCCCCAGCCCGTTGCAGAGACAGAGTTTCGCTGACTGAACTGATAAGAACAGATTCTCTCTGTGGACAAGCCACAGGGGCGGAACTGAGCATGCTCAGCTTCTCCCAGCCCTCTCATCCCTGAGTGGGACTTCCTCCTGCCAAGACGAGAAATCAAGGGGGACCGAGAGAGGCTACTCGTGTCACCCTTGGGAAGATTCCCCTACAGAGGGAAACATCAGGCAAGAGGAATGAAGGTTCCCACCTTGTCCAGAAAATATTTATTGTTTCTCTAAATACTAAGCAGTATGTTAAATGCCAGAGCAGTTCATTAAACTGTACCTCTGGACTCGCTAACCCTTAAGATTTAAATGTGTTGATCCTGGAATATAAACCAGTTCCCTCTCCCCCACAGACCAAACTGAAATATTTCAGAAACTTCAAATACTCCTTGTTTCAGGTACTGCTAAAAATTCAAAGTAATTCCCCTAAGAAACATGTAGAAGCGACCCAGATCTGTTCTGATAGCCCAGTCATCTTGCAGTGTTTTTGTTGAGGCAGCATCAGCAAGGTGGGAGGAGGAATGTCAACTGACAGTCCTTCTGAGCTCCGGAGAGGTCATGAGATTCCTGTCCAAGGGGCCACCTGTATGGATGAAACACATCTCCAGTGACACTCTGGGCTCAGGTCCCAAGGTTAGTCCAGTGGGAAGACTCAAAACTCCGAGGAAAGCCTTCTTTGTTGTTCCCAGACTGGTGTTGTATATGTCAGTCATTTTTACATACTTTTAGATTGCTTGATGTATTCTATATAAACCGCTTGTAGGAAAATTTAGCTTGGTTGTGGTAGTCTATATTGGGAACCATCCCTCCTCAGTATTAAATGAGTCTAGGACAACAGGCAACACCCACCCCATTACAAGACTTTTTATGAAGCAAACATCTATTTTTGCTTTGTGCAGACTCCACTGTATGAAGGGCTGAAAATAACCAAATGCTCAGAAACCATTTGTGATGCAAAAATGACTGTAGGGGGAACCATGTTGTTCGCTGCCCTGGTTATGACTGACTAGTATAGGTCAGAAATTGTGCCCTACAACCAGTTTTGCTAGGTCATTCTGAGGTGTTTTTCTGGTGTTTGAGGGACCTGCAGTTTTCCCTGTGGACTTGAAATGTCATCTTGCCCACATAAACTGTTAGGGAAGCTGAAAATAATTTAGACAGGCAGGCTTTTTTTTTTTTTTTGATTGCCAAAAAGAAATAATTTAATATTTGAGTCTTGAAGACTTTTTGAGTTTTTTTAAGGACTTAAAGAGAAATGGAAATAAACAGACCACAGGTTAGCGTAATCAAGACCAGGGTTGTTAATGCCTTTTCTGATCTTCACCACATTTCCTAATGCTGACACTGTTTCTTTTTTTAATTTTTATTGGACTACAGCTGATTTACAGTGTTGTGTTAGTTTCAGTGGAGTTACAGATGTAGATGATGCCGTTTCTTAAGCTCTGCCACGTGCGAGGCTTGCAGACTCCAGTGCGCTCTTGCTGGGCCGAGTCGTATCCCGAAGGAGTGTGTTTGCCAGTGTTCTCAAACCAGCAACAGAAATCAAGCTTTGCACACAGAGGAAATACGCTTCTGATTTTTTATCAAGAAGGCAAATTCCCTCTCCCCCTAGCAAATATGCAAGCTTTCAGATCCAGAAAAGTTGGAGCGAGCCAAAGGAACAGCTGGTTATTTTAATGCCTCAAGACTGTTCCTGCCCCATCTATAGCACAATTCTCTACTCCCCCCTCGCCCCCCACCCCCGCCCACTGCCACAGTCTGAGTATTTCCAGGGGGAGCCAAGATGACCCACTTCTCTGGGTGCTGTGGAGAAAGGCTACTTGCCAGCCCCATATCCCACCTGCCAGCAGAGGTGCCTTTAGAGATGGATGGAGACTTGGACGCCTCTCTATAGCATTGTTTTTTGTTTTTGTTTTTAAATTTTTAATTGAAATATAGTTGAGTTACAATGTTGTATTAGTTTCAGGTATATAGCAAAGTAAATCAGTAATACATACACATATATCCACTTTTTTTTTTAGATTCTTTTCCCATATAGGCCATTATAGAGTATTGAGTAGAGTTCCCTGTGCTATACAGTACATCCTTATTAGTTACCTGTTTTATATATAGTAGTGTGTATATGTCAGTCCCAATACGTTTCTGCCCCCGCCACCCGGTAGCATGGTGATTTGTGTTATCATCTCCAAACTTCAAGGGAAAAAAAAAAAAGATCCAAGTTGATAAGTGATTGGTCAGGTTGCATTAGAAGGAAGTGACCACAGAGGACTCACATTCTGGATTTCAAGGGACTAGATTAGACATGGCATTTTCTCTGAGTCTCTTAACCTTTTCATGACTGTGAAAGTTCCTTACCATCTGTTGGATTTTTAAGTGAGACGATGAGCTTTCAGAAACGTAAAGGACTCAAGGAAAGTGAAAGCAATACTAGACATTCTGGAAAAATTTATGGAATGTGTCCTCCTTCTCCCCATGATGTGCATGCTTTAGGGTGGCTGTCTTCTCCACTGTTAAGAAGTCCGTCCATGAACTTTGGGCTGGTCACCTGAAAAGCTGCAGAAGACGGTGGCAAAGTGTAAATCACAACCCTAAGGAGAATTGTTTTTACCCCCAGCCCTTATTTGAGCAAACTCTGTCTCCAATATTTATTTAAAATTCATCTTTGGCATATAAAAGACTCATGGCATGGGGGGGAAAGAAAAGATTTTATAAAAATCAAGCCATTTCTCCTATAAAAGAGATGTGCTAAGACAGGAAATTGGATTTGGAACTTCTTTGGAAGCAAAGAAAATGCAGTTAAATAAATGTTTAAACACAGGTAGTCTCATAAATATTTTCACTGGGGGGGGGGAGAAAATTCGCTGGATAACCTTATCTACAATAATGTCTAATTATGTCAAATTTTGCATAAAGCTGTTCACATATGACATAGGACAAAAAGTTAGGATTTGAATTACACCAAAGACTTGTTTGGTTTGAATTACTAGATTCATAATCATAAGAGAATGTTCAGCCGCTCAGCAAGTTTGAAACTTGTGAAAGTGGCAGGGGCTGGCTGGGATCAGTGCATTTACGGGCCTCTCCTTGGCATAGGATTCTTCCCTCTGTGGTTTCTTCACATTTTCTCTCTGCATTTGCAATCCGTTCTTTAGGATCAGATCCTCACATTTCTGTCATCCAACTGGCTAGTTTGAGGAAAGATACAGCTTTAGCCTGCACTTCCTTGGCTTTTCGCTTTCACTTGCCTTATTTGGTAAAGCTGTGGGCTTCTTCGTTCCTGGAAAGGGCTGTTTCACCAGTTTCCAGGACCATTTCCCACTTGCGTCTAGTTCAGAGCTGGGAAACAGAGCTTGCCTGCCGCTCTGGGGTCTCCGTTCAGAGCTGGGGCAGATGCAGGGTTGGCGTGTCCTTAAGAATCCTCAGTGTATACAGGGCTGGTGGTGATACATCCCTCACTAGTGAGATGTTTGCACGTAATGTATATAGTACAGCGTAAACTTCCCTTTGAAAGTGGAACTCCGGAAAGGTGCTGGCTTTTTAGCTTGGTCCAGAGCCTGGGATGGGCATGCCCTTCTTGTTTTCCCCTGTATCTTGTCATCTAGATGACCTTTCCCCCAATTGTTATTTCCTGTTCTGCTTTCTTCCAGTGCTTTTGGGGCTTTTTCCTGTCCCTTTTAAGGAATAGATAATTTTGCTCACCCGAGAGTGCCACATCCCAGGTTTTAATAGAGCTCGTGGCTTAATATTCTCTAAGTACCTCTTTTCATGTTATTTAAAGGAAAACTTACTCTTACCGCATTTGTGGTGTATGAAGTCACGTTCTTAGCACTCCCTACCCCAACACCTTCCTTCTGACAACACATCTTTCTCTTGTTTCTAGGTAGCATTGTTTTTAAAAGTAATTAACCTAACTTTTAGAGAGATGAGAAGGTGTGGCTTGGTTCTTGGAGCTTAAGTTTGTTTTGTGTTTTAGCCTAAAAAGGAAGTTTGTGGACCCCTAGTCCTCTGAATGATAGTTACAGTGTTTCTGATAAAAGATGAGGCTGGAGAGAGGGGAGGAGGGAAAGTAAGGTTGCTGTAAGCTTAATCCTTTGCTATTTGCCAAAAGAACCCTTGATTTTTGTTACTGAGGGTTTTTTGTTTTTTTAAGTAGAAGGAAGCCGAATTTATTAAGAGTTTGGAGGGAGGGGGCAAAGGAAAAAAAAAATTTTTTTTTAACCTCCTAGAATGCGGAGGCTGCCCCTTAGTGGGAGAAGCAGCAAAACTCCCCGAACTGAGCTCACTTTCATTTTCAAGAACCTGTTGGTGCAGCATTTTTTCATGTTTGCTGCAGAATGGCAGGCTCCTCTTCCTTAGCCTGCAGTTAATTTGGGGGGCATGTGGGAAAGTAAGGGATACTCACAGCCCAGGGCATCCCAGAAGGCTAGTGGAGAAGCACATACGTGCCATCTAGACCTTTATTGGGACAAAAAGCCAGAAGGAGGAAACCAATAAGGGCAGCCTCTGAATGTTAAACACCAGAGTTAAAACTGACCTGACCTCGGTCAGAGTATTGCTCACCTACCCAAACAAGTTAGAGGCACACAGGTATCCCTCACCCTCCACACGGATGAATTCTGGGCTTTTCTTTGATCGGACACTTGTTTTGTTATTTATTTATTTTTGACTGTGCTGGGTTTTCCTTAATACTTGTGGACTTTATCTAATTGTGGTGCATAGGTTTTTCATTGCAGTTGCTCTGTCATTTAGTTGTGTCCGACTCTTTGCAACCCCATGGACTGCAGCACACCAGGCTTCCCTGTCCTACACTAACTCCTGGAGTTTCCTCAAACTCATGTCCTTTGAGTCTGTGATGCCATGTAACCATCTCTGTCGCCCCCTTCTCCTCCTGCCCTCAGTCTTTGCCAGCATCACAGGCTTTTCCAATGGGTTGGGTCACTACGGTGGCTTCTCTTTTTGCAGAGCACGGACTCTAGGGCATGCGGGCTTCAGTAGTTGTGGCATGCATGCTCTGGAGCAGAGAGTCAATAGTTGGGGCACATGGGCTTAGTTGCTGTATGGCATGTGGGATCTTTCCGGACCAGTGATGGAGCCCACGTCTCCTACATTGGCAGGCTTATTCTTTACCACTGAGCCACCAGGGAAGCTCCGATCCTGCACTTCCAACAAGAGCACAGGTGATGCTGAAGCTACTGGTTCGCAGTCTTTGTTTTGAGTAAGCGGTGCGGAGACCAGTGCATCTTGACCCTGCTTCCTTTCCTTTCCGGATTAATTGAGTTGTATCTCATTGTGGCCAAAATTTCTCCTGGGATAAATCTGAGAAAAAAGGGAGCCAAAGGGAAGGGTATTGAAAGAGAAACTGCCTTAGTCTGGAAAGGACTCAATAAAAGGGCAGGTATTCTTAATTAGTAGCTTAGTATCTAATCTTTGTCACTGAAGCCTGCACATCAAGCTGCCTGGAGTCTTCTTGAAGACAGTTTCTAGCTGCAGAGGTTTTTAACACCTCTCATCTAACTCTGTTAAATAGCCTGCTGGGATCCAAAATAGAAGCTGTGTAGGGAGAAGCTCTCTAAGCATACCTCAGCTGCCAGGCATGTTCTGTATTGACTTTTTTTCCCCTTGATATGAAATCAGTCATATATCAAAGCCCTCCAAGACATTTGATTCAGTCTGATACCTACTCTTGACTCCTGTTGAGCATCCCCATCCAGTGATCCCTAGCCCTGACTGCCAGCAGAATCATTTAAGAGCTTTCCATCCTATATGGAATAGATAACTACAGTTGCTCCATAAACAACTAAGATATTGATACAAAGGCTTGTCTCCTATTTATTCCCTTCCTGACCCTAGCTCTTATAGGATGGTGCAGATTTTTTTATCTGCGTTTTCTTACATATGTGTGTATCTTTCTTAAGTCTATTATTGAGTGTGTATTTTAATATTACAATGGGTTTTTCTTTCTGTTTTGGCCATCTTGCGTAGCATGTAGGATCTTAGTTCCCTACCCGGGGATTGAACCCACACGCCCTGCATTGGAGCCATGGAGTCTTCACCACTGAACCCCTAGGGAAGTCCCTACAGTGGGTTTTTAAATCTCTATTCAGAGCAATAATGAAGTCCTTTTTTCACCTGGCTTTGCACATACCCTATTCACCAGCTATTATTCACTGATGACTGCTGTTCAAGAGATCTGTGTGGGAAAGTATAGCTAGATGCCTCATCCAACCTCTTACAGAAAAAAAAAAAAAATCAGTGGGAACTGGTTGCCTGGCTATACCTTCTGGGTCTCCCTCTCTCTCCCTCTTTCTTATCATCTTAGTCTGGTCCAGGCCTTTGTTCTTGGCCCTTGTCTCTTCTCTACCTGTGTTCATTCTCTCAATGATCTCGCACAGTCCTGCGAGGTTAAATAGCCTGACCACTAACAAAATGTTTCTCCAGCCCCCATGTGCCTCCCAAGGGCTGAATATATACCTCCAACTTTCTTAGTGTCTCTTCTATTTGATTGGCTCTCAGAAGCATCTTAAACTTTGAATCTGTCTCAAACAGCAGGTTCTTCCTGCCCCAACCCTGGTCTTCCCCAGCTCCGTGTATTGGTGACTCATTTTGCTCAGACCACATCCTCACACTGCCTGATTCCTCTCTGTCCCTCCCACATCACATCTTAGCAGCTGAGACCTTGCTCTGCTGTCACTCATATTCCACTCCTGCCTGCTTCCCACCACCTAGCCTACAGCCTCCGTCGTCTGTTACTTGCACTGGTGTTTCTCAGACTTTTCCATGGATGTTAGTAGCAAGAAAGACATTTTCTCTTGTAACCTAGGAAACATATTCATATATGTCTGTATGTCTGACTGGAACAAAAAGTTCACATCATAGTACTTAAATTTACTGTTTGCAGTGTACCGTGATAATTCCTTTTCTTATCTTCCATGAAAAATAAGGTAATTGAGACCCACTAATTTGATTTCATGACCAAGTTTCAGTTATGACCCACAGTTTGAAAAACACTGGTCTGGATCCTTGTGGTTGGAGATGATGTGCAGAGCCAGTGACCTTGGCATTTACCAGGACCTCTTCAGTAATAACTATTTCGGCCCCTCTGCAGGCCCGCTGGGTCATACTCTGCGTTGAAGGGATCCCAGGTGACCCACCAGTCCTTGAAGTTCGAATGGTACAGTCTGGAACGACTGCTTTGGTCTCCCAGTAGCTCTCTTTCTTCTGAGCCGTGCCCCCTGCCATCCTTTCCACCTGCGCATAGGGCTGGAGTGGTCCTTAGAAAACTCTTTGGGGTCAAGTATTGCCCCTGCTCACCCGGCTTGTCAGCTCACTTAAAATAGAATCCTACAGGGTGCTCCATCAAGCTAGGTTCTCAGCCTTGCCTGGCTGCACGATGAGCTAGCCAGGAGAAATCAAAAAAGGACAACAAAAAACCCCTTAGTGCCCGGGAAGCATCACAGAAGAGCTGGACCAGAATATCTGCACGTGTAACCAGGACTGAGAACTGCTATTTGATAGGATTCAGTTCCTGCCCACGTGCAGCTCCCTGGCTCACTCAGCTCTAACCATACTGGCTGCTTTACATTTCTGTGCACGCAGTGAGCTAGTTTCTGCCCCACAGCCTTTGTCCTGCCTGGAATTTGATCTCTCTCCTCTGTCCTCCAGGACTCACACCCTCCCTTCCCTCATGCGTAGATGTCACTATGACATCTATGAGAGAGCACTACTCTGACCTTCCTGTCTGATGACCTTGATCCCTTTAGCTGCTTCATCTCTCTCCATGCTTTATTCTTCTTCATAGCAGTTATTATTCCTAATACTATGTTTTCCATTGTTTTCTGACTTGTTCACTCTTTTCCCTCTCTAAATTTTAAGCTATGACAGAGAGACCTTATCTGTCGTGGTCATCACTGTGTCTCTAGTACCTAGAACAGTGTCTGGGCCAAAGGAGATGTTGAATCAACATTTGTGAATGAATGAGAGAAGAGAAAGTGGAGGATGGTGTCATGGTTTTTCTGGCTTTTCACCGCTGAATCTGCCCTTGCTGTTTTAAGACTGTGAAGCAAGAAGAGTGTCTCTTTCTTGTGACTTTGGTCCTCTCCATGTGTTTTTTTTTTTTTTTTCCTCTGCCAACATCACCACATTGATCAGTTGACTCTCCATGTATTTTGATTCAGGAGGGTTTTTTTTTTATTCTTCCTAAAAAGTGTAAAGAAGAAAAAGAATGAATGGCAGGATAACCTAATTATTTTCCTCAAGTGACTTGACTTTGTTCAAATCAGCAGATCTTTGCCTTGAATTGGTTTTGCTTTTGAGGGTAGTGTTTGGAAGAGCTTTTCATTCAATCTGAACATTTAATTTTTTTTTTTTTTAAGAAAAGCTTATGATGGAATAACAGAAACTTACAGCACTTACTCTGGCTTGGGTTTGGTGCTGCTGCTGCTGCTAAGTCACTTCAGTCGTGTCTGACTCTGTGCGACCCCATAGTTGGCAGCCCACCAGGCTCCCCCGTCCCTGGGATTCTCCAGGCAAGAACACTGGAGTGGGGTGCCATTTCTGTCTCCAATGCAGGAAAGTGAAAAGTGAAAGTGAAGTCCTTCAGTCATGTCCGCCTCTTAGCGACCCCATGGACTGCAGCCTACCAGGCTCCTCCGTCCATGGGATTTTCCAGGCAAGAGTACTGAAGTGCGTTGCCACTGCCTTCTCCTTGGGTTTGGTGGTGAGGTAGTTATTTAAATAATGGTTCTTTCGACTTGAGCTTTTAAAGTCCTCATTTGGAACAGTGTCAGTTTAATAGATCTGACATAACTCTGTTACATAATCAGACTTTTTAAAGATGCAAATTCAAGGCACTGAAGTTAGGGTTTAGAACTTCTTTTATGTTACATGCTTTGAGAATTGGTCTTCCTGCTTTTGATCTCTTACCCTTGATCCCTCCTTCAGTAGGTTAATTCAGAGCTGGGGCTCTAAAGAGTTTTCAGCTAAAAACAGAACACAGTGAGGATCATGTCTTTGTGTTATAATGACAAAATTTGAGTTGAGGTCAAGGGACTGTATCATTCTTATGTAAACATGGCTGGTGCCTACCTGTCGTACCTGGGAATGACAATCAGGTATAGGAGTCAGTCTGTGTTCTTAGGTTGACTGTCCTGTCTTTAGGATACATATTTAATCATCATTGGTCTCTGTTATGCATTTTGTATTTTCGTCTCAACACATTGGTATTCATTGTATTTTAAGTGTTTGCATCAAATTTTGCTCACTACTTATAAAACATAAAGCCTTCCATCTACAGTGAGATGCGTTCCTGGCGATTTAAGAGCAATGGTGACTCTTGCTTTCCCTTCGTGGCCTTTATATGAATCATGATCCTTTAGGGTCAGGACAACCGAAGTCCCACTTGTATAGGGATTTGTTGGCTGATGCAAACCAGCTGGAGCCCAGGAGCTGAAATGATGCTGTGTCTTCAGAAAAGATTATACTCACTGCTTTCCCCATGGTTTGTTTCTGCTTCCTGGTGGCTTGGCCCCAGGCTCAGGCAGCCTTTTCCTTTATGGTGTCCGAACGGTGGCGTGCAGCTCTGGATTTGCAGGCTGGTCTCAGCTGGACCTGGGGAAGGAAGATATCTCCGCCCATTTTCTCCAGCTGGTTAAATCCCGCCCACTCAGAGGCCTGGGCTCCTAGCCCTGTGACCAGGGTAGACCATCCCCTCTTTGACCAGAGGCCCCTCTTCAGATCAAAGGGACTGAGTGAGCGCCACCCATGCACTGGACTCGGGTGTGTCTGGGGGCTGGTTCCCCCTGGAAATGAATCACGTCGTTGGAAGAGCCGGGGAACAGGCTTAGCTGTGCCTGCTGTGAACCACTGGCTTCTCTGGTGTCATTGTTGGAAAGTGACCCGTGGTCTGATAGCGTAGGACATGCTGTGTGAGCTGGGGTGAGAGCTTGCTCAAAGCCAGGAGACCTCGACTCTTGTGACCCTTGCTGTGGCACTTGGTACCCATCTGACAGTGTATGTCATTGATGCTTTAGCCTTACCCTCCGCAGATGGATTTTGTTTGCATGTTTGTGAACTGAGACGTATCATTTCCCTTCTCTGAGTAAGTGTTACTCTTATTTATAAATGGGAGGCTGAAATAAGGTCACTCTTCACTTTCAAGCTTTACGTCATTTAGGCTCCTCCCTCCATGTTCAGAGAAGGAATGTGAGAGCCCGGGTGAGTGACCCGAGCCAGTGGCAGAGTCTGGCTTACATTTAATGCTTGATCTAAGGGCTGAGATTAGAAAGAAGCGAACACAGCAGTAAGGCGAATGATGACAAATTTTTTTGTCTAATAGCCTTGAATTGGATTCAGCATCATAAATCGAATAATTCTGTTTAAAGTTCTGATGCTACTCCCTTGGGGGAATATAAAAGTGAGTACGATGGCCATGCTTCCTTCCATTCAGGCGTAGAGAATACTGTAGGAGAGAAAGGGCGACGATTTTATTGTAGTTCTATTATAAGGCATGAGAAAATAAACACACCTTTGTGTTTATATGAACAGGCTTGTGTAATATTTCAGAAGTATGGGGAGGGATAAATTGGGAGCTTGGGATTGACATATATACACTACTGTATATAAAATAGATAACTAATAAGGACCTGTTGTATAGCACGGGGAACTCTACTTAATACTCATTGTGACCTATATGGGAGTAGAATCTAAAAAAGAGTGGATATATGTATAACTTGATTCACTTTGCTGTACAGCAGAAACTAACACAGCATTGTAAATCAGCTCTAAATTAATTTAAAAATTACACCAGGGGAGCCCAGAGCAACAGCACGTGTGAGATGTGTTATTGAAGATGCACAGGATGAGGTGGGAGGTGAAACTGGAAATGTGGCTTGAGGCCCCAACACAGTGGGTGCTGGTTTCAGGCATTCAGATATTTGCTTTTGGTCTCTGAAAATTACTGGTAGAGAGAGCTATGGTCAGCAAGTGTTTCAGAAGGCCATGCTGCGGGGTGCAGTGGAGACTGGAGTTATAGAGGCTACCGGGAGAGTCCCTGTGCAGAAGATGGGACTGAAAACCAAGGCAGAAAAAGCCCTGAAGGTGGGGTGTCCAAAGGGGGAAGATAGAGGCACTGGGACCTCCTTACTGGCTTTGGGAGATGTGAGGGGAGGAGAGAGATGTTGAAATCATTTAAGTGTTCTTTCCTGATTGACCAGGAGAAGGTGGTGGTGCCGTGAATGAAGGCAGACGGTGAGGAGGAGAAACAGATTTCAGGTGGTGAGAGGGGCAGGGAGTGGTCTCTCACACTGGTTTATGTCACCGTGGCCACGAGGCCAATGTCAGCTGCCCATATCCTTGAAGGAGCCAGATGAGGTGGGAGCAAAGGTGGAGAAAAATACCAGGCACATGCATTCTGATCTAAAGTTCAGGAGAGCTGTTTGAGCTGGAGATGGAAATGTGAATGTCTTCAGCCAAGACTCTGCATCGCTCAGGATTAGGTCTGGCTGTTACAGAGCAGAAGTACAAGTCACAGATGGATGCTGTGGTGGCAGCTGGCAGTGCTTGGCCTGCGTCCCCTGGGGTCCCCATGTATTCCTCCTCATTTTGTGGGCATTTGCCTCCTAGCACTCAAGCCCCCAGTTTATCATGGGAGGACTGCCTTAAGGCTGCAGGAGCCACTTTGCTATAAGACATGGAGAGCTCAGAGTCTCTGAGAGTCTCTGTGGTTCCCCACTCTCACCAGGGACTGACTGATACAGAGGAATGAAGATCTAGCAACCCAGCCTCAGGACAGGAAAACAGGAGGTATTGTTCATATCCCAGTGTTCCTCATAGGATCTGGGTGAAGTCATCCTCTGTAGAACTGGGCTTAAGAGTCCTCTCGGATGCTTTTCTCTCTTTCCCATCTTGCATCCCCCACTTCATTATGGGTTTATTTTCAGAGTATTTCCTTAATAAATCATTTGTATATGAATCCTTATCCCAGTGTCTCCTTCTCAGGGATCCAGTCCAAGGTAGGGGCTCATCTTTTTTTTTTTAACTTTTTATTTTGTATTGGGATATAGCTAATTAGCAATGTTGTAATAGTTTTAGGTGAACAGCAAAGGGACTCAGCAATACATATACATGTATCCATTCTCCCCCAAACTGAGTAGGGGTTCATCTTTATTTCAGGTAAATGAAGTCCGGATAAAGATGTTCCAGGTCTGATGTGGTAGTCATGTGGTTAAAGAGAACCAGGCCACTTGTGTCTTTTTACTTTCCCATTCCTAGTGTGTGCCTGTCCTCGAGATTATCACTTTATCATAAGTTGGCTACTCTTGCTCTGGCCATCCCATTGACATTCCAGGAAATGGGAGATAGGAAAGGGCAAAAGGATGCACCTACCCACTAATTGAGCTTTGTTTAAAACCCTCAGCCAAACACCCCTCCCCACGACCATCTCACTGGGAGGCTGGGAAATGTCTGGGTGTGGCTTTGTGTGTTTGTTTGAACCTGGGTCTATGGCCATCCCAATGATAAAGCATCCTGTTAGTGAGAAGGGAGAGTAGTTACTGAGTAAGCAGCAAACAGTCTCTGCTGCAGAAATTAAATTGAAAACTGAGCTTATACACGGTATTGTCTAGGTGAGGAGGCTTAATGTACAGAGAGGTTGTATTTGGGCTCTGAATTTAGACCTGGTTGATAGACCCCTCCCCTGCTCTCGTGGTTACTTGATGTATAACTTGAGCCAGTTGCTAAGCCTCAGTTTCCTCTCCTGAAAAAATGAGGCTGGTGATAATAATGCAGTCTAGCTAAAAAGAGGGTTGTGAGATTTTCTTAAGGAGATACTGTATGTGAAATGTTTCACATAGTACCGGGTATGTATTAGTTATTTGGGGCCAGCGTATGTGGGAAGCAGGGGCCTCAACTTAGAAATGTGTTTAAGAGGGAAGAAGGGGGTGGTAGTAAAGAGGACCAGTGAGACTCAGAGAGGGGGCTGGGAAACGGCAAGGGAGTAAGCACTTCCGGGGAGGATGGCGGAAGGTGTCAGATGATGCCTAGACTGGGGAGGGTGAGATCTGAAAAGTCAGTTGACTTTATCCTCTAGGTCATTGGTGATCTTTGGGAGAATTTTAGAAACACGTCTGGGGCAAAACGTTCTTTTGAAATAGAAGGGCAGGTATGACCCTCATGTCATCGATGGTCAGTGTGTGTTTTTCTTTGGAATTTGCTGAAGCACACCCTGCCCTGCCATCCCCCCACCCCAGTGATTACATGGAAAC